>OX465574.1:10123687-11324432 GCA_950022955.1 Xestia ashworthii
ACAAAACGGTCATCAAAAACACAAAAAAGTGCAAAATAACTTGAGATTCAGAAGTCGGTGGCAAAAAAACTGAATCAAACCAACAAAAGTCTTTATAATGTAACTGTTTGAAGTCCTTTCAATAAAAAAAAAACCTACTGAAGCTAGAGTTGTTTTCCAGTTTTTTTTTTTACTAAGGAGACTTAAATACTTACATCATATGAGTCCTGACGGCTGCTTGGTTGTTGTAACTTTTGCCGCACACACTGCAAGCATATGTCCTATTGCTTGTCTTAGTCATGTGGAACCTCTTCAGGTGCTGCTGTAAGCCACTGGCGTCCCTGCAAGGACATACAAAGAATTTGCTTTAAGAGGCCCGCGGAGCATGCGTATTTCATACAAACGTAATACCAAAATAATTCGTAAATTAAACATATTTTTAAGGTAGTGTGTATTTATTTCGATTAAGTTACGTAATATCTAGGTTCCCAAATATAAATTTTGAATGGACACTGATTTAAAAGAGAGTTATTAGAAAAATAAGATTTCTATAGAAATTTTAAATTGCTCATATCTCGTCTTTACATCATTGTCCTTTCAAAATATATATTTGGGAACCTAGATATTATGTAATCCAATCGAAATAAATAAACACTTTCTTAAGAATATGACTGATTTACAAATTATTTTGGTATTACGTTTGTATGAACGACGCACACTCCGCCGGCCCCTTAATGTATAGCAAAAGTTAAGAGGGCGATCACACATCAAAACTGAGAATTTAGATGTGTTATTATGGTTTAAATATGGCCATATAATTAAAAATATATATATATATGCTCGAGGAAGTTTGATTATTTCTATAGGGAGTGCGCTCAAAATAAATATCACAATTTTTCTTGTATTAGGGAGAAGTTGGGTGAGCAGCGGTGGCCCAGTGGTGGCGGCCCCGACTTAAGGTCGTGGCTCACTTGACAAGCACCGCTCCAACCCAGCAATTTACTTGCCATTCAAATTAGAGCATTAAATCGTGTGTCGCATAACATATTTTTTAATGTCCATATGAAAAAGCTTACGGCGGGTGGTCAACCCGCTTGCCGCTACCATACGACTAGCCTCGCGGGCGGCTCGGCGTCCGCGCGCGGTCCGCGCGCCGCAAGCGAGGGGTCCGCGCGCCGCAAGCGAGGGGACCGCGCGCGGACGCCGAGTGGCCCGCGAAACAATGTCATTGCGCCGTCATGCTTCTCCACGTCGTGGGTACTTTTTGTTTAATGTATGGCCAGTTACAAATTTAGTTAGAGAGCCCACGACACTAAACCTAGTTCGGTTAGAAATAAAAAGCAAATAAAAAAGCCCTACTAAACCGACTGATATTGTTGTAATCGAAGGTTGATCTTATGTTACAATAACTGAATCAATCGTTACAGTACACCGGCTGAAACTTTTTTGTAAATAGTTTACATATACTGAACTCAAAAAAATCTCAGAACTGTAATGGAAAGGGTGTTCGCGGGGTAGGTGAATTAAACCACGAATCCACGTTAACAAAATATAATTACTAGAGATAATACCTGAAATACAATGCTACCTCCCGAACTATTATACTACCAGCGTGCAGACTACGAGCTTGCGCCTTGCGGACGGCGAGTGGCCGTCGCGTGGCCCGCGCGCCGCAAGCGAGGGGCCCGCGCGCCGCAAGCGAGGGGACCGCGCGCGGCCCGCGCGCCGCAAGCGAGGCGACCGCGTGCTTACACCTAGCTTGTGGTGCGCGGACCGCGCGCCGTAGCCTATATTCGAGGCGACGCCGGTCAGGAGCTGTGCTGGTGCCGTGCTGGTGCGGTGCTTGTCAAGTGAGCCACGACCTTAACAAACAGTAAGTCGTGGGTTCGAACCCAGACAGGCGCATTACTTTGTGTAATTTATTTCATCACCGCTGCTCTCAAAACGGTGAAGGAAAACATCGTGAGGAAACCGGCATGTCCTAGAACCAAAAATTCGAAGACATGTGACATCTACCAATCCGCACTGGGCCCGCGTGGTAGATTATAGCCCATTCCCTCTCATTGAGAGGAGGCCTTGTCCCAGCAGTGAGGGATCATTATATAGGCTGATGATGATGATGAGGGAGAAGTTATACAAAGCGCACGCGCCCGGGTCGCGTTGTACTTATAACTTCTTTCTTTAGACTCTTAAAACACTCAAATACAAGAAAAATTGTGATAGTTGGCAACCTCGCAAATATCTGTCAAATAGTAAATAGTTGCCTGTTTTATGGCTGAAATATGGCTAAATAAAGTACGTAAAATATTGATTAAGAAATGCAATCATTAATATCGTAACACCGAATAATCAGTAGTTTTAGATGAGAAAAAACTTTTTGCAACAAATTGCTATTCACTATTGTTCACTTAAAAATGATAACCCGGCAAAATGGTTCCCTACTTGAAATCGAATGACGCGAGGTCGAATAACACTTGCTCGAAAACGTTTACTCGATAGTACTTGGAACTTCCCTCAAATTAGGGTTAAAAATTAAGATAAGACAGTAGGCTTTAAAAAAAACTTAACTAAAGAGTCTGAAGTAGGGTCCAATAATTAGCAAATGACTTCCTATATACGCGTATTTGCTATGGCGGATCCCGACACAATCACCCAGTATTGTAGGTATTCAAATGAAAATCATTATAACTATACTGTAAATCGATTAGATGGTTGATCGAAAATAATGTTTCGAGATTTTGATGCATCGAATAATGAGCCTTCGCGCTGCCGATGATTCGAGCTTATAGTTATTCGAGATTTTTATGCATCGAGGTATTGAACCGTCGAGCTCAGAATTTATCGATTTCAAGTACTATCGAGTAAACGTTTTCGAGCAAGTGTTATTCGACCTCGCGTCATTCGATTTCAAGTAGGGGAACCCCAGGCAAAATAACTGTGAAACAACAGAACAGACCATCTTAGCTTGAGATCTATAAACGTTACTTAATACGTCTTTTCGAATTGGCATATTGTTATCTGCGTAGCCTTTTTCCAACTATGTTGGGGTCGGCTTCCAGTTTAACCGGACGCAGCTGAGTAACAGTATTTGACATGGAGCGTGACTTGGGTAAGACTAGTTGTCAGACTTTTCGGCCACCTGTAACGACTGTCAAAGATCTACAAATGACAGCCGGGACCAACAGCTTAACGTGCTTTCCGAGGCACGGAGGAAACTCGATTTGTAATGGCTGGTCGCCCATCTATGAACCGACCTTGAAAAGCTTTGTTTACTTTCGATCGCCGTGTACAGCTGTTATTATTTAATCAAGACTCTATCTATACTAATACGGGGTGTAAACAACCTCATCACGAAGCCGTGAACCAAGCATTCTGTACCTCAAACTAAGTTTTGTGCAAAAATTATTACTGGGAAACTACTTTTTTTTTGGGGTGAAAAATCATGTTTTGTGGTAGAACTCAATGTAACGCATTCAAAACATTGTGCTGATGGATTGATTGAATAGTATAAGGAGGGTCGTGGAGGTGTTACACCCCCTATACACTGTGTTCCTGAGGTTATACATTAACTTCGGCTTGTTATTCAGACCATTAAATTGACCATTTTTTACTATTTCTTTTTATTTATTATTTATTTATTTATTCATGTACACACAAAATACATAAAAGGACCATTTTTTTTTACTTTTTTTTTACTTTGTTTTATTTTTTACCATTTTTTTCACTTTTAGTGGCAATAAGTAAAAACATATCGTGTTCATCTTAGATTACAAACTCATTTTATCACAACACAACACAAAATGCCTACTTCAAAAAAATCAAAAATCAGTTTCAGTCTTCTAAATTCAGTTTGATAGTTTTGGTTGCACAAAGTGGCAACATCTCACATATAAAGACTCTTTCTCACAGCACAACTTTTTTTTTTTTTTTTTTTTTTTTTTTTTTTTTTTTTAGGAATGACCACTCGTAGTTGCAACTCGATAAGGTTGCTTAACTACTTAACCGAACTATCCTGTGGGTGGCCAAAAATTACTTTAAGGCCCCCAGCCAGGGCTTACAAACTAAAAATATTTACATTTAAATGACGATCACTAAGGGCACCCCCTGTGGGGTTCGGGCCTCGACTTAGTGCGTCATTATCGGGAGGGCAGCAAGGGACAGGCTGGGTCGGATTATTAATTGGGGAGTTTATCATCGTTACATGCTCAGCGTCGCGGGCTGGCTCGTCGAGCAAGGGTCGGGGAGTAATGATATTACTGGGAGGTCGCGGCGTGCCTCGGCGGCGAGACCGGATTCGGGGTTTGTATGTGTGTCGTCTTGTGTGCTTTCTGAGAGTGCTGGTTTCCCTACGACTTTCCTGCAAGAGAGTGATGGGGTCATCGGGCTGGATCACAGCACAACATAATTAAATTGGTTAAACTTAAATTACCAATAACTTAAAAACTATGCCATTTAAACTACTACTTCCTTTGTACGATACGTTTAACAAGAGCTATAGAAGTATTATTCAAAATTAATGTATATCCTCAGGAACACGGTGTATATCCGTAACTAGAAGGTATGGTGTAAAACAAAAAAAAAATATCGCAATGGCAGGGAGATCAGGTACCTTTCGGCTTCGTTTAGAGGTTTTTTACACCCTTTACAAAAGGAAAGATTTGTATTTTTGTATGTAACGAATAAACATAAAAACTACTGGAACGATTTGAAAAATTCTTTCAGCAATGGATAGCTACATTATCAGCGAGTAACATAGGCTATATTTTATCCCCGTACTCTCACGTGGTACGGGAACTATGCGGGTGAAACCGCGAGACGTCTGCTAGTTTAAAATATCTGTAAACGTTTTTCGGCTATTACTGTAAGGCCCGGATAGCTCAGTCGGTAGAGCATTGGACTTTTAATCCAAGGGTCCAGGGTTCAAGTCCCTGTTCGGGCGATTCTTTTTGTTAGTTCCAGGAAATTTTGATCAAAATATTTTACATGTTTTTTGTAACATCTTTAGTAACATTATAAAGAGGAAAGATTTTTATTTTTTTTATATTTGTTTGTTTTTGTTACGATTTAACTCAAGAACTACTAAACCGATTTTTATAATTCTTTCACCATTAGAAAAGTACATCTTTACCGAGTAACATCATCTGCCAAGCCTTTTCCCAACTACGTTGGGGTCGGCTTCCAGTCTAACCGGATGCAGCTAAATACCAGTATTTTACATGGAGCGACTGCCTATCTGACCTCCACAACCCAGTTAATACTGGGTAATGCGATACCACTTGGTAAGACTGGTGTCAGATTTTTGGGGCCACTGACTACCTGTAACGACTGTCAAAGATGGACAAATGACAGCCGGGACCAACAGCTTAACGTGCTTTCCGAGGCACGGAGGAAACTCGGTATGTAAGGGTGGTCACCCATTCACATACCAACCTAGGCAAGCATGGCTTAACCTAAAGATCGACCCGAGCGGCTGTTATTAGTTAGCCACGAGCTCCTTTACCGAACGTCTTTACGCCTTTCGCCACGAATATCTTTACCGAGTAACATAGGTTATAAATTATATTGAGAACATGCAAATTAATCGTGATATCACAATAGGGGAGACGACATTACACAACTAATTAGTCCGTCAGGTAGATTATTAAAAACCATTTGACCCGTATTTTTTCTTTTGTTACGTAAATCAAAATTGACGAAGATACGACGCTTCTAAAATTCCCAATACGTCACGCCTAGGTATAATTTTTAACTAGTTCTGACGTCACGAGCCCCCACTCCCGAGTTTTGATGCGTTTTATCTTTGTCAATATTCATTGATTTACAAAAACAAAAAATACGTATCCATTATTTTTCAATAATCTAACTGACGGACTAAATAGATTTGTAAGTTTTTGATACTGTCGTCATGCATATTCTCGCGTATAAATTGCGGGCATCTGGAACACTGGGGCACATTCAGTTTTGATATAAAAAGCTGGCTCGAGCGACTGTCATGTATTTTACCCGACTAGGCGAAGCCAAAAGGGTTTTGATTTTAGCAGTCTATGTATGTTTGTATGTATGTATGTCCCACCGTAACGCCTAAACTATTCATCCGATTTTGATGAGTAAGGTGTCAATCGATTCGTTATTTTAGCCCGGGTAACTAAGCTACATTTTATTCAGTAGTTAGGTTTTTAGCAAATTCTTGTTGTATTTTCAAGGTCATTAACAAGTGTTGCTAGAACACTGCTAGCGCTCGTGACAAGTGTTCACCGGCGGTCACCCATCCAAGTCCCAACCTCGGCTTGCACCGCTTAACCTCGAAACGGAAGGGTAGGTACTTACTGGAACAGCCGCTGGCATTCGTGATAAGTATCAACCGCCACGCATCTACGTCCCAACCTCGGCTCGCGCCGCTTATCCTCGAAGAGCAGGATACTCACTGGAATAGCCGCTGACATTCTTGGCAAGTATTCGCCGGCAGCATCTGGCGGCAGAATGCGGCGTGCCGGTGCGTCTGGCGTGCGCGGACATGCTGCGCACAACGCGAGCAGCGATAGCGAGCACCGTGCTGCAGAGCGTGCGAGCGGAGTACCGCGCCCGAAGCGAAGCGGAGCGAGCAGAGCGTGCACACGTGCTCGCCGTTTGACTGAAAAAAATTAGTACGTTGTTAAAGTAACTTATTTAGTCCCGAAACGGGGTTTGGCGCCCGAACGTAGCGAGGGTACCGATAGTTCGAGGGACCAAATAACTCTTTAACCCGAGTTAAACGCTGTGCTTTTCGTTACGAATATAAGGAAAATAAAAACATGAATTAGTCGAAAAACAAATCAAGATATGATCGCCGTTTTCCCGCCTATTTTGTGTTTTTTTTTCTGTGGCCGGCCAGCTATTCAGCCATTAACTATTTTTCATTTTAATCATTGAAAAATGGTACATACTCGTATTTTGCCCAAATCTATGTTAAGTATTTCAAAGAAATAGTTGAAACTAAATTATAAATAATATTCTTTAATTAAGACTAAACTTTATGTTATTTCAATTTTACATCGCGCTTTAATTGAGTGGCTGTATAGAAAGTTGGAACATGGTTCAACAGAAATGTGAAAACTGAACTAGTTTTTTTCTTATAATTTGACAGCTGTCAGTTGAAAGCGATTCTCCCTAGGTCTGAAAAGTATTACTTTCAACCCATTCCTCAGGCAACTTCAAACCTACTTTTCAACCGACTTCCAAAAAGAGGAGGTTATCAATTCGTCTGTATGTTTATTATTTTTTTTTTTTTTTTTGTGTTTGTTACCTCATAACTTTCGACTGCGTGAACCGATTTTGATGATTCTTTTTTTATTTGAAAGCTGGTGCTTCCCATGTGGTCCCATTTTAATTTGCTGAAGATCTGATGCTGGTCTTCGGAGATATGCAATGGAACTCTTCAAAAATGAACGGCAAATCTGCAGTGATTGCTATTATCGCTTGTAGGTTTATTGTTTAAACAACATCATGACGTAATATCACGCCTGTATGCTCTGAGGGGGTACGCAGATGTGTACAATACACCCAGATTTCGACAGTGTTTGTTACCTCAGTACTTTCGACTGGGTGAACCGATTTTGATGATTCTTTTTTAATTTGAAAGCTGGTGCTTCCCGTGTGGTTATATTTTAATTTGCTGAAGATCTGATCCGGATCTTCGGAGATATACAATGGAACTCTTCAAATATACACGGCAAATCTGCAGTAACTGCTGCAATCGCTTGAATGTTCATTGTTTATACAACATCATGACGTAACATCACGCCTGTATGCTCTGAGGGGGTACGCAGATGTGTACAATATTCCCAGATTTCGACAGTTAGGTGTATTAAGTTCCATTTATTGGGGATAAGTTTTTTTTATTTTATTGGCAAGGGCACTTCAAGGGTAGTTTGATGAGAATTTGGTTAGGTTCTGATTATGGGATCCATGACAAAGGAACGGAACTCTTCAATTCTTAGAAGCAAATTACCGATTCTCGGCCAAATCTTTTAAAGGCTATCCGGATATTTGAGTCACGTACCATAACGTCGTTATTAACCGACTTCAAAAAGGAGGAGGTTCTCAATTCAATGTTCCCCGATTACTTGAAGATGACTGGACCGAATTTGTTTTTTTATTGTTTGAAAGTGTATACTTCCCAGAAGGTCCCATAATCATCAAGTCAGGATCCTGATAATGGGATCCTGGAGAAATAGAGAGAACTCTTCAAATTTTATAGGCACACCAGAAGCGATTTGGGTAGTTTTTGAAAGAGTAGTTTCTCAGAGTGATCCCATTTAAATTTGGTAAAGATCTGATGAAGAACTTCGGAGAAAGGCAACGGAACTCCTCATTAAATGTAGCAAATGTGTGTCTCTTACTGGGATTGCTGAAATCTCATGTCTGTCTATTGTTTACACCAGTTCATAACAAAAAATCACGCTGGTACGCTGTGAAAGGGTATGCACATATTGTGAACCACTAAAAAGTGAAAAATAAAAACTTTTTTGCAAAAAATAAAACCGACTTCACACAAAAAAGTGAAAAATAACTTTAGCTTCAGAAGTCGGTGACAAAAAAACTAAATCAATCAAATAAAGGTCACCGACTTCAGAAGCTAAAGTTATTTTTCACTTTTTTGTGTGAAGTCGGTTTTATTTTTTGCAAAAAAGTTTTTGAGTATGAGTTTAAGTATCGTACACTAAGGTCCATGTTCACCGAAAAGATAACGGTCTGATTATCTAAAACAGCTATCACTGTGACAGTTCCCATACAAAAATGTGTATTAAACAGCTGATTTTTGATTATCAGACCGTCATCTTTTTGGTGAACATGGACCAATTGCCAGTCACCCTAAATACAGGTCCATGAAGATTATGGTGTAATGTTCTTAATACCCTGTTGAAAAGAGAGGATCCTCTCGCGAGGAGACCAGACCGGTGTTATGTCTGGTGAGCTACTGCCCGAGGGTTTCGTTGGGTTTTCCTATATGCTCTATACTAGCAGATAATTACATTGCGATTCAAAATTTTGATGTTAGTTCTTCATTTGCGTTCCAGATGTCGCTAGCACTGGCTTTTTGCCAATTTCATTATGTTATCTACATACCATAGGATATTTTCAACGTAAACAAAGCTGCAAGTAAAATCTAAAAAATGTAAATAAATAAAAGAATAAGTACTTACACAAAAACTGTAATTTATTTGTTCGAAAAAGAATTACATAAATACGGTCGAACAAGCCATCCAGCAAGCTATTTGGTTTACAGTTTAACCCACAAATTACATTGTAAAGTGTAAACGAAATAGCTTGTTCGACCGTACAATGAAAAGCAATATTTAACTTTATAAAAAAAATCTTATAAATACGAAAAACAGTAAGGTATAAGCGGACCGTTCACAAAGTCGTCAACCGGTATATTCCGAATGCAGGCATCAGGAAAGATTAAAATAATTAAAAATCCCATTGCAGCTAAAAATAATTAAAAATATTGTACCACCGCGATGAAGACTTGTCTTCTTTCTGTTCAGAAGATTCTTTCGCTTCTTTCAGTCCAGAAGAAGAGTTTTTTACTTCTGTTTCCTCATAACTGTCATCATCATCATCTAAATACCAAGTTTTTTCTTTAGGGGGATAAATTGGAATTCCGGAAAATAAACAGTGGTCATTCTGGACCCAGTGTTCGAAGCCTTTCAGCGTTTGTGCAATTTTCATCATCATAAAGCAATAATCTTCGGCTGTATTAATTTTCTTTCGTAAATTACGACCTTTTACGCGTCTGTCGTAAATATTAGCTAAATTGTATGGTTCGGAAGGTTTAACATCGGGTGCATAAAAAGGTTTTCTCATTAACTTCCAATATGACTTCCCATTGCTAATTTTTCCAACAGGTTCATTCATCTTTGCCACTACTGATGGAAATTGATGTGACGTATAACCATAATTTTCATTTGTTATCAAATCAAAAAATACTTGAACACTATCGGCACATTTTATGTCACTTGCCAAATGTACATTCATTCTCTCCAAATGATATTTAAGTACTGGGAAGTGAAATAATAAACCACCATGAGTGATCAAGCAAACAGGTTTTTCGAGGCAGTTAAGAAACGAGTTAATGGCGTCAAAAGCTTTATGGTCGAATCTTGTTTCTCTTTCGAGCAAGGTATTGGTAAGACCAGTAATCTTAACTTTTCCTTCTTGTACTATATCGGAAGGATTGAAAAACATCTGAAACTTATTCTGCACTCTTGGTTCATTCGTCGGTTTACAAAGAAATAATGCTGTTCTTTTTACAGCCAACATGCTCAATTCTGTTAAATCAGGCATCCAAATATCTCCGTCTGAATGTAGTACATCACCCGTTGCTTCAAAACTAAGAAAGACGTACGTTTCGATTCTACTCATTTTGAAAGTAGAAAAAATCGCGTGTCACCTGTTATCGTTACATGAGTGAGAGTCGCGTCTCGGGTGTCAGGGGTGTCAGTGACTCAGGGTATAATTTCTTTCATTAGTTTCCCCAGCAGTTACTATAGCAGTCATAGGTCTCAAGTTCAAACCATGTGCGTATTGTATAATAATTATCGGTTTCTTCGGTGAAGGAAAATAGCGGGAGGAAACCAGGATGCCTGAGATATTTCTTGCCGGCAAGAAGTTAGAAGCCCATGGGCTCACTCTAACACCTGGTTAAGCACTAACCACAATCGAACACGTAAAAGAAAAGAGACTATCGCTAAACGTTAGCTCGTAGACACGGAGTACAATTAGAAACTCTTTCTCGTAACGATGGTGGTACTCTTTTCGTATCGATGCACGATGGTCCGACTTAACAAATTTCTTGGACAGCGTTGTTTTTTTATGTACTCTTATGTGTAAAGGTAAACATTACATGGCTATTCCAGCAGATGAGCCATGGGCCTGAAAGCAGCTTCCCGGAACGGTGTTACTGAGATTCCGAACGCTCGGTGCACTTGGATAGCTAGCACTCGGACTCAGTCTGATTTGCCTAGCTTACCCAACTATGTTGAGATCGTCTTCCAGTCTTACTCAATACTTTACAAGGAGCGACTGCCTATCTGACCCCCACAATCTAGTTAGTCCTAGGTAATACGATACCCTTTGGTAAGACTGGCTGTCAGAAAACACAGACTCCAGCTGACGTTCGTTTGACCACCACGGTATACTCAAATTGTGAAGTTAAATATTATTATTCAAAGCAATAGTGTCTAATAATAACTGCGCCACAGAATTGACATAATTTGATGATAAGATTAATAAAATTATCAGGCGTTTGGCACTAGTAGCGATAAGGAACTATGAATTGACGTGGGTATTTTTGCCGTGGAGAAAATCGGAACTAACTGGTGGGATTACCTTCAGAGGAAAAAATATTTTTACAAAAAAAAAAAGGCGACATCTTCGCAAAAATGTTTTGGTGTAATTAATCTTTATCTTAATTAATGATCAGGATTGAGCGCTATCGTAAATCGTGAGATTTCACACCAAAAAATAGTCGTTAGCCAGCAAAAATTTTTGCGTTTAGTTGTTAGTTTGATGTTCAGAATGCTTGGTTTACGGCTTCGTGAGTCCGAAGAGTCCGTTTACACCATGCATATTATACGTACCTAAAAGACTATTTTCATAATGTGATATCTTGCTTTCCTTGTACTTATACAACTTGTAACGTTAAATGCGCAAAACCTCAGACATCCCAAATGATTTTTAATTCAATTGAACTACGAGTAATTCTTCGAGAGAACAAAATACATTTAAAAAAATTTGAAGGTTTTACGTGCTGTTTTAATTTTGCTGGCAAGAACTATTATTATCCCGCGTATGAGAAAATTTAAATTGGACGACCAGCATTTGTGTTTTTTTGTTTACCTATTTTGAGGGGTTTGCGCACGTGATGGCTTGACCTATTAATAAATAGACATGGCAACATTTTTAATGAATGATTGTTTTTTTTTTTAAATGTGACCTATATTAAAAAGTGGTTCAATTGATTCTGCCCGTGATTCTGATCGAACTATTTTCAGGTTTTGCGCATTTAACGTTACACGTTGCATACAACATTATTTTTTTGTCGTTTTAACCCCTTTAAGGGCGGATAGTATTCATGAAAATTAACAACTTTACTATGGGACCGAATATGAAACCTCGAAAAAAAAAATCAACTGTTGCCTTCATTTTTTCGAGTTACGCGACCAATAATGTACTCGTAGGTATCAAGCAGATGATTTTTTTTATTTAATACTAGCGGACGTCCCGCGGTTTCACCCGCATAGTTCCCGTTCCCGTGGGAGTACGGGGATAAAATATATCCTATGTTACTCGTGGATAATGTAGCTTTCGAATGGTGAAAGAATTTTTAAAAACGGTCCAGTAGTTTTTAAGCCTATTCATTACAACCAAACAAACAAACAAAGTTTTCCTCTTTATAATATTATAGTGTAGATAGCTTATGTACAAATGCGAGCTTTTTTTTTTCTTTTTTTCGGATGGGAAATCATCAAATGACTTCTCCCACTCTGGGGGGAGCGGGACCAACAGCTTAACGTGCTTTCCGAGGCACGGAGGAAACTCGGTATGTAATGGGTGGTCACCCATCCACAGACTAACCTAGGCTAGCACGGCTTAATCTAAGGATCGACCCGAGTGGCTGTTATTATTTAGCCACTAGCTTACTACTACCCATTCCAGCATAATATGCTCTACTACTCGTGTGAAGCCGGGTCGCTAGCAGTGGCGAAGAGCAATTTTTGTAACAAGTAAGCCGGTCCGGTGCGTATTTTTAATAATGTTTGAAAAAACCATAAATCGAACCATTTGTTGTTTTAGTCATATTTGGGCAATCACGCCCTAACTGAATTACCTACATTGTTTTACTTTTGGCAATAGTAGACTCCAGTACAGTGATTTTGCTGAAGGGAAACCGGTAGATTTCGAGTTGTATCAACCCCTCGCCACTGGTAGCTAGTAATTAATAAATACAATTAAAATACCTCTTCATGCCTCATCATATGAGCTTGATATGTATCTTTGAACAAGAATCCCAAAGCGCAGTTATAGCATTTAAACTCTGCTTCCAAATACTTCTTACTCTTCCTCTGCGCTTCCAATTCTGCTTTCTGCTCTTCTATTGACAGGACAATCTTCTCGAAATCTTTCTTTTTACTCTTTTTAGATATTTTCTTTGTTGAATCTAGAATTTGGGAGAAAATTTATTTTTTATAATTAGAGTGTTTTTAAACATCGTGAGGAAACCAGCATGCCTGAGAGATATTTCTCGACGGTATGTAAAGACAAGTCGGAGGTCTATGGGCGGTATAAAAAGTCTAACACCAGGTTAGGCACTAACCACGCGATAAATAATAAATAAATATCACTGGGCTTACACACAGCGCCATCTAGTGCCACACTAAGCAAGGCTTGTATCGTGAACACCAGATGGTTGATATACTAGGTACATAAATACTTTTTTGTTTGTAAATACATACTATTATACATATAAACATCCATGACTAGGAAACAAATGTCCATGCTCATCACACAAACATTTGCTCCTACCGGGATTCGAACCCAGGACCCTAAGAACGTTAGGCAGCCTCACTACCGCTACGCCATTAGAGCCGTCAATAAAGAGAGAAGATAAAGAAAGAAGATCAGTAGGACAGGCCCAGCAGGAGATGGCGTAATGAGATAGATTCCTAATTAAAGAAATAGGCTAAAATATGTTTAGAGAGAAAAGAATGGAAACCAGGAATTTCTCAACAGCAACCATTGAGTCTAGATTTGTGCTTGCCCTCTTAACTGGCAAAATGTACGTGTACTATTTAGGTACGACTCTGATTAATTCCTACGATAATAGGGAATATGCATGTATTTTTTTCTTCACTTAATTCAATTAATTACACTATTATCAATCCTAGAAAAGTATTAAAAGTTAATTTCAACTATTGCTTGTCGCTTAAAAATAATACTAAACTTCTGCAATTTCCTATGACAGTTCAAACGTCCGTGATTGTCGCGACCATACTTTGACGTCATTTATCAAAATCTACCTTGTTTACATCTATTTTTTTGGCCTTAATAAAGTAATTTTACTAATTGTATGTGCTTTATTCAAGCAAAAATTGCGATAACGACATTGTAATAAAATCGTAGTGCAACTTTACCTACATTTCAAATAAAAGTTATTTTTGACATATGAATTTTGATGTCACTACCGCCGATATCGAGGACGACGTGTTTTGAGAGAGCGTTCCGTTTCACCAAAACATGCTACATAAAACAATAAATTGTAAAATAAGTGATGTATTATAAAGTGTACCATTATGTTTATGAGCGCCAATACAAGGCATTTTTAATAAATAAAAAGGGTTTTGTATTTCCTATTACAGACATGAAGTTATAAACATTATGAGAGTAGAGGAATACAGAGTACACATGTATCGCACGTCGAAATCGTGGAATCCGACTCGTCTGGGCAGCGTTCGGGAAGCTACGCGGTATTTTCTCGTCCAACTTACCGCAGTGTCTCAAGACGAAAGTCTATGACCAGTGTGTGTTGCCAGTGATTACATACGGGACCGAGACGTTGTCGCTCACAATGGGCCTTATCAAAAGGCTTAAAGACACTCAAAAGGCTTAAAGACACCCAAAGGGCAATGGCGAGGGCTATGCTCGGAGTTTCCTTGCGTGATCGAATCAGAAATGAAGACATCCGCAAGAGAACCAAGGTTACCGACGTAGCCCGAAGAATTGACAAACTTAAGTGGCAGTGGGCAGGTCACATTGCTCGCAGAACGGATGGCCGATGGGGCCGAAAAGTTCTGGAGAGGCGACCGTGGACCGGAAGACGATGCGTTGGAAGACCTCCCACTAGGTGGCAGGAGTCGCATTAAGGGCCCGGTCAATGTGGCGACACTTGGGGGAGGCCTATGTCCAGCAATGGACGTCTTTCGGCTGAAATGATGAAATGATGTATCGCACACTTGCGTACAGTTATTTCTCTAGCTTTAGGCTAATGTGTGTGATGACGGCCGCCGGGACTGAAATTCACTTTAAAATAAAAATACAATCATTTACCAAATTCTCCAGCAGTTTCTTCTTGCCCACATTCATTTCTAATTTCATCTAAACATCTATTTCGTTCTTCTTCATAATAATCATAATTTATTTCAGGTACTTCTTCACTCTGTACTTTAGGTTCCAAATTACTATCATGTGGATCTTTATTTAATTCATAATCAAACATGTTTTCATCATCATTATGATGAGCATCATCATCATCAATATTTTCTTCATGATTCACCTCTTCTTCATCATTATTAACAAACTCCTCATCATTATTCACAAACTGACTATTATTATTCATAAACTGTTCATCACTTTTCACAAACTGCTTATCAGAGTTGCCAAACTCTTCAATTCTTACAATTTCCATTTCTACAGCATCCTTGTTCAAGTTATCATGGAAATAATCATCAAAATCATTATGACTTTCTTCTAATTTAGTGTAATCATTGCTATTTATACTCTGGTCTCTGTTATCAACAAACAGTTGTGATAAGGAAGTCGGTAGACAACTTTCTTCTGAACATAAGATGATCGTTTCCATTTCCTTGCGTTGCAAGTTAATTGTGCCTTTTTCGCTGGAAATGTTAAGATTATTTAGTACAGTAAGTTATAGGTACTTGGTCCAATTATCTAATACAATATGAATATTCTACAGAAACGATTGATGGACTGTGTGAAAGATAAATTATAGCAAGAAAGGCTGTGACTGATGAGATAACGAGTAATAGAAAAGTATGGAAGAAATTGGGTTAGGGGCAGGAAAGGAATAATGATGAGTATGTATATTCCACAGTAAATTGAAATAATAGGCTTGTGTCCTAAAAAAATCTAATTAGTCCGTCAGTTGGATTATAAAAAAAATATTTGACCCGTATTTTTTCTTTTGTTACATAAACTAAAATTGACGAAGATACGACGCTTTTAAAATTCGCAATACGTCACGCCGTGCTAGTTTTTAGTGCGTTGTGACGTCACGAGCCCCCACTCCCGAGTTTTGATGCGTTTTATCTTTGTCAGTACTCAGTGATTTACAAAAACAAAAAATACGTGTCCATTATTTTCCAATACTCTAACTGACGGACTAATTAGTTTTGCAATGTATTGATGGTGGAAACTAGCCTATTAGTGTAGTAGTTTATTTTCTTCCATAAAATCTTTGAAATGGGCTTAAATAAAAAGACAGGACTACATTTAAGACGGGATGGAAATCATAAAAAAATAATAATAAATAATAAAATTTATTTATTGGCAAAAACAACACATTACATGGTCGTGAATCACTGGTGCCTGTGGTAGGTAGTAAAAACACCTGTATTACAGGTCACCAGGTTTCCACTCGAAAGCATTTTACAGTATCATTGTTAAGTACCAATGTTTAATGTTAAAGGTTGGTAAACAAATTAAAACAAGGTAACAAAATAGAAATAAAAGTATAAAGTAATGTAAGAACAAAACAGAACAAGTTATGGAATCAGGCGTTACTTTGCGGAAATCCATGGCATTAAATGCTATGAAAAATATTTAGTTTTAATACCGCTAAACAAAAATATATCCAGGTCTGAAAGCAGGACACAAATCCCACCGTCATGCATATGCACAGGCACATATGGGCCCACCCTCCCGCCCTCATGCATGTGCACACATACAAAACAAGTGAGAAATAATTAGCATGCCATGCAACCAAACCTTTACTCGTTCGAGTTCGAACGCTCGACGAGTCAACAACTCCTGAGGATGCCCCGTGGAGGGGCGAAACACGTGTCGAGTAAAGGTTTGGTTGCATGGCATGCTAATTATTTCTCAATTGTTTTGTATGTGTGCACATGCATGAGGGCGGGAGGGTGGGCCCATATGTGCATGTGCATATGCATGACGGTGGGATTTGTGTCCTGCTTTCAGACCTGGATATATTTTTGTCTAGCGGTATTAAAACTAAATATTTTTCATAGCATTTAATTCAAAACAGAACAATTGAGAATAATGACCTACGTGGTGTAGGTGTGTGTGTATGTTAAAGTATGCGTGTGTTTGTGCATGAGTGTGTAAGTGTGTATGTGTATGATGTGGCTGTGTTGCAGACCAATTACGCCAAAACCTGCAACAGACCCTCTGTTGCAGTATATGACTGCTGAAGTAGTCAATCCTGAACAGTTATTTTAAGGTCGTGTTGGTTTAGTTGATGAACAGATAGAATTTTGTGAATTTTATTATAGAGGTATGGTCCGAGGAAAACAAAGAAGCGACGGCTGAAAGATGTTTTGGTTGGGAAAGATGTGGCAACAAGGCGGTTTCGACGCACAGGTCCCGGTGTGTACTGTGACAGGGAATGCTGTTTTATGACTGTGGAGAGAATAAATAATTGCCTAACAGTCAGTACTTGGCAATATTCGTACAGTTCAACTGTGGAAAATAGGCGGGGTTTAAAACAACAAACTTTAAGGACGGCTCTTTGGGCTCGTTCGACTTTTATCAGGTTTGATTTGGCGGCACCAGGGACAACTGAGTGCCTCTAATCCCCATATTCTCCAACTTTTTTAACAGGATTGGGATCGAAACCGTGTCGAATGCCTTTGCAAGATTCAGGAAAAGAGCAACACATTTTTGGTTTCTATCAAGCTTTTTGACAATGTGGTCGACCAGGTGATGTAAGTACTGCATCAACTGTTGATGTTTTTTTGCGGAAACCAAATTGGTTATTTGAGAGGAGTTTACGTAATTCTAAAAAATCTACAAGTCTTATATTGATAATTTTTTCCAAAATTTTTGACAAAGCTGGTAAAACTGAAATAGGCCTGTAATTTTCAACACGGTTTCGATCTCCTGATTTAAAAATAGGGTGAAGGAGGGCTCTCTTAAATACATCGGGGAAGATGCCAGTCCTCAAACTTAAATTGCAGATGTAGGTGAGTGGGGGCACAATAATCGAGCAATACTTCTGAACCCTGAGGAGATGCCGTCATAACCAACTGCATAGTCGTTTTTCAGTGACATCAACAACGCATTTACCTCTGCGTCATCAGTTTCCAGCATTGCAAAAAAATCACTATGAGTTCCGTTACCTTTGCAATGATACAATAATGTAATGTAAACTAAAAGGTGTATAAAAACAGCTGTTTGCTACACAAGTGCAATACCCACATGATCAAAATGTATGGGAAAGCAGTTTATTTTTAAATTACCGATGCATTCATCGGTAATTTATCGATTCCCGAGTGTAACAAGCGAATTTTCGAAAATCTGTAAATGCAGATTTGTTTCTTTTTAAAAATCAAGAAATATTTCCTGAGAGTATAATTTTCTATTTCTAGTATTTCAAGTACTTTGCCTCCAGGTGGCATTGAAAAATTACAGCCTGTACATTGACAGTAGGTAGTGGCTAATGCGGCTTCCCATTGTCAATAGTTCCAAAAAAAACAACCACACTAACAAACTTTACCGCGCTATAAGCTTAGTATAGATAAGGTGAAGATATAATTATTTGAACCATGCTCAAGTACTTACCTAAACAGTACAGGATATTCCAAACTTCTTTTCAAGCATATTGATTTAAATAGCCATAGTTTATTTAGCATATGACAGCAAATATAACATAGATGGGAGTCAGGACAGAGCTGAAACCGAAAAATATCCATAATTAATCACGTAAGTACGAGTATTAACGTTAATTTATTTATCACTACTAACGACCTGCTCCAATTTCGCACGGAGGCAATGTAGCATTTACATATAAACCTTCCTCTTAAATTACTCTTATCAATTGCTGAAAACTGTATTAAAATCTGTAGAGTAGTATAAAAGATCTAAGTGTACAGACAGCAGCAGCGAGTTTGTTTTATACTATGCAACAATACAAGGTTTATAATTGACTAAAAACAGAGAAAAAGTAAAAGTAAGAAATGTGAGTGGGACAGTCATTGTGCAGATAGTTGTGTTGGCCAATGGCTTAATATCCTCTAACAACATCTGAGGAAGCTCTCGCTTGGCAGCCGGATCAAGGGCTTGATTCAGAAAGCTACACTTCTGTACAGCACATATTGTTAAAAGGTTCCTCTGTCAAGCACTCTGACCACCAGTAGCTCGGACCCTGTTCCCACTGGTGGGATACTACTTTTTTTGTTTTTGAGATTTTATTATTTAAAATGTAATAAATATGGTTTATGAATGAAAAAGGCAATAATTAAAATATGTACATGTAACATCGTACCCAGAAACCTCCATTTTTTTTCACTGGTGACCACTGATAACCAGTGCTGTGCTGTGGGCTCCGCATATTACAGCACTCAGAACAAGCAACTTTTTTTTTGTTTTTTTTTTTCCGTTCTTTCTTACAAATGTTTAATCAAATTTTTAATAGTGTGGTTCTGTTGTATTCTAAATGCTCCTAGTATTGTATGCACATCATGTCCTTGCGACGAATAAATATTTTTTCTTTCTTTCAGTGTTATCAAGTTGAATGGTGATGTGAAATTGACTAACACAACTGCAGCCTGGTGTATATATATATTTGAGCTTAATTGATGGCAATGGCTAGCCCCTAGTACATAGGAATTATACAAAACAGGCGAAATGTAGGTACACGTCTGCTTAACCACTAATAGAATCAGCCGTGATGTTTTTGTTTGTAAATAAATTAACAAAATGAGCATCTTACATTCATGCCAACGATTTCTCTGTATTTGTCCCGTGTCTCCTCATTCGTATCCGAGTTCACGGTGTTGTGGCAAATGAAACATAGAAATGAAGACATTTTTCATTGATGTTTTCTAATTTTGTTTTCAATTCTAAATTTTTATAAACAAATAGAAGAATCTGATTCGACATATGACAGCTTTCAAAATCGATCGATCACCTGATTCCACAGATTAGATATTAGTAGCTGGCCTGATTCTATTGTCTGATTCACAGAGTACATTATACTATTCTAAATGTCTGATTCCTAAAAATGTTGTCTATGGTAAACTTATATTATCACTTACGGGATATCTTCCGTGATTATTTATTGTTTTGAGCTCCCGATATTTCGACGCTGCTGCAAGCGCCATGATCGCGGGTTGACTGGAGACTGCGGGTGGATGGAAAATAAAATTGTTACGAGCAGACAAATCTGTCTACCCTCTTACTTTGTAAGTTTAGTTTTAAACCGTGAAAGCCTAAAACAGTGTTTGTTGTCTATGGTGTTTTGGTCGCAGTTTTAATTTGAATTTTATTTAGAATTAGAAATTCTTTAGACTGTTTATGTTTAGGAAACAGTATCCAAACATTTTCAATAATTATAAAATCACCGTTATAAATAAAAATAAAATGCAGGTAAGTAAGAGGGAAACTTTTATTAAGTGTTTGAATATTATAACTGCAGAAACTTGTTAATGGCCTTCAAATTCGTATTGTTTTTATATAGCTATAAGTTTTCCGAACAGCATAAAATAAAATCAAATAAATAATTTATGAACGCATAGAAATGAAACGTCTTGTTGTTCTGTTTTGTCTTTGGAAATTGCGTCTTCTAGGGTTGTGGTTGGGTTAGACGATTATAATTATAAATAAAACAAACTCTACTAAGGTCAATGTTCACTGAAGAGATTCGATTTGATTTTCTAAAAACAGCTGTCACTGTGACATGTTCCCATACAAAAATGTGTTTTAAACAGCCGTTTTTAGATAATCATACCGTCATGTTTTTGGTGAACAATGAACATGGACCTAAATCAACGAAGGGCAAAATTTTGTCAATTTTTGTCCCGTTTGAAACTAGGTTTTCAAATATAAGTTTTCATTTTCATTGTATTAACATGCGTGAGATTTATAACGTATAGTGCTTCTGTTTCACATTTTCTTATTGTTTTAAATCGATTTAAATCCAATTAACACATTCATAATCGACTAAAAAGTTGACAAAATAATAAACTAAAAAGGGGCAGCTCCACAACGTCACGTCAGAATCGGAAAAAGGATGAATTTTGTGCCTTGAAGCATATTATTTCAATAAAAATTAACATTGTTTCGTCACAGTTATAAACAATACGACTACCGTAATTAGGGCAATAAACTGTGCATTCCCTGTAAAACTTTGGTGTTGTGTGTGGGTTCTTCCGTTTTTATCTGCATTATAAAACGGTTTTGGTGTTTCTCAAATAAGCGGTTTTATTGTATGAATTGGCATAGGACTTTATAATTAGCTGTTTGCGTCGTCTGCTACATTGTGCGTGCGACAATTACCGGACGTTTAAATTCTCTAGACTGTTATTTATTAGTCAATCGTGTCAAGAAATGAGTGCTGCCGTAATCAACACGAATATTTCGCGTTCAAAAGAAATTTGATGAGCAGTCCCTGGGATATCAGTGGTATTCACTGTGAGTATTCTTTTTTTGAATAATTGGCTTCTTTTTTTATTTAGTGATGCGGTAATATTAAAACTCAAGGTTTTCTTTAATTCAATTAGTTGGGCACTGGTCAACACTTCATAGATTTTAAAGAATAAGATTCTTATTGGACTTTTATTTAAAATATTTATGAAGGTCCAATGATAATATTATGCATAATTAAGCCATTATTTCATCAAAAAGTCGCTGTGTATTGTTACATAAAAGATTACATCAAGAAAAAATAAAGTGTAAAAAAAATGGTCATAGCAAAAAATATATTCAATAGCACTTTTTGTTAGATTATCTTCATGATAAAAATACAATCTTAATTTTTTTTAAGTTAATTATCAAGTTGGTATCTTAAATGATTCTGGTTTTAATTTAACTATATTGTAGGCCTATAACATAGATATAGATTAAGCATTCTATCTGATAGGAAAGATATAAGTAATATCATGCTATCTATTTTAAGATAGATTGGTAATCAGGAGAGCCTTCATTTTCTGCTAATCCTCTTTCCCAACTATGCTTTGGTCAGCTTCCACTGTTACTGGATACAGCGAAATACCAGTATCTTACAAGAAGCAACTGCCTATCTGACCTCCCTAACGAAGTTACAGTGAACACAATACACCTTAGTAAGACTGGCTATTAGACTTTAATTTATGATGAGAAAGTTCTTAGATTTGTTTTTATTTTTTACTAGCCTAATACTAGTAAAATACTGGTATGCAGTTGCATTCGGTTACACTGGAAGCCGACCCCTACATAGTTGGGAAAAGACTAGGGAGATGATGATAACTAGCCATTTATGTCCCACAGCTGGGAATAGACCTTCTTAGAATAATCTACATTTAAAAACAAATAAATAAAATTGAAGTACTTATCTGTTATTTCAAAATTAATGCTGAAAGTGTTATTAAGTTATGGTACTTCTAATTTTTATTTTATTTTACTTTTTTTAATGTCTTTCTTGTTGTTCTGGCTAATCTCAGAAATGGCTGGACCGATTTTGACGGAAGTTTTAGGGCATATACCTGATGTTCTTTAGACTAATTTAGGCTACTCATATTTTAGAAAAGGATCATGGTTCTGTGTTCAAATGTTTTGTAATAGTTTCACGTGGACAAAGGTAGCTAGTAAACATAAAATTGTATATTTGTGTTGATTCTGTTGTGCACAAACGAAACTTAATTTAGGCTATTGCTATCTTTTTCTCTCTAATAAAACGAGAATAGGTGGACGTAATTTAGAGCTGTCAAATTTAACTGAAACTAATATTTCCATACAAATTAAGGATGCACGTAAAAACATGTCGACTAAAAACACGGTGAAGCGCAAGGCTTAAACTAGTTTGAGATCTCTTACTTATTTCATAGCTATAGCCGTCCTTTTCTCGCACTGCCTTTTAGTAAAAGATAGCAGTAGCCTAAATTAAGTTTAGTTTGTGCACAACAAAATCGATACTATTGACTCTTACGGATTCTGAAAGCAAACGTTTCAGCCTGTCCAAATGAATTTAAATTTCAGCATATTAACCCCATAACAGTCTTAAAAGCTTTTAAGCAAATCAAGATCAAATTAACTGAAGATCTATGGGGTTTGTCTATCAAAGTTTGTACCTCAATTATTGAGACTGTAGCTCCGTATTTAGCCTTAATATTTAATTTGTGCGTGGATCAAGGGGTCTTTCCGGATCTAATGAAGTTCAGTAAGGTAATACCGCTTTTTAAATCCGGGGACAGTAAAGACACGAATAACTATAGGCCCGTATCCGTGTTGCCAGTTTTCAGCAAGGTGTTTGAAAAGATAATGCTCAATCAAATGCTTCACCATTTTAACAACAATAAAATATTACACGAGCAACAGTATGGTTTCACCAAAGGACGTTGTACAACTGACGCCGGTGTCACTTTATTAAAACACATATTTACTGCGTGGGAAGAGGCACAAGATGCCATAGGAATCTTCTGTGACCTTTCGAAGGCATTTGATTGCGTAAATCACGAAACCCTGATCTTGAAACTTGAGCATTACGGTTTAGGTAAACTTGCGCTCAGCTTAGTAAAATCGTATTTGAGTGATAGACAGCAGCAGGTACAAATCAATGGTGTCAATTCAATGGGTTTAAAAGTAGAAATGGGTGTACCACAAGGTTACATATTGGGTCCCTTCCTCTTTTTAGTTTATATTAATGACTTACCCCATTTATTTAACAATCACCCGCAAATGGTGTTGTTTGCAGACGATACTTCTTTAATATTTAGGATAAACAGACGTGCCACTAATCTTGACGACGTAAATAACGCCCTACTGCAGGTTCATAATTGGTTTACTGTAAATAATTTAGTTCTAAATGGGAAAAAAACTAAGTGCATCAGATTTGCTCTACCAAATGTCAAAAGTAGTGATTGTGACATAGTATTAAATCAAGAGAAACTAGAATTTGTCGATAAAACGATTTTCTTGGGAATCGCGCTCGATTCAAGGCTACAATGGGGCCCTCATTTAACATCTCTTGCAGGACGCCTAAGCTCAGCAGCATATGCTGTTAGAAAAATCCGTCAATTTACCGATGTTGATACCGCGAGGATAGTTTATTTTAGTTATTTTCATAGTATCATGTCATACGGTATTTTACTATGGGGACGGGCTGCAGACATCGAGTCTATATTTATTCTGCAGAAAAGAGCCATCAGAGCCATATATGATTTACGTAGACGCGACTCTCTAAGAGAGCTGTTTAAGGAAATTAATATCATGACAGTACCTTGCAGTGGCGAAGGGTGAAAAAAGTGTCAGGGTAAGCCGAGAAAAAAAATTAGAATGATTTTTTTTTTGACTTGACTTTTTGATGTTTGTTTTGACCTCATTTTCATTATCAGCGACCCCAAAAACCACGAAAACGACACCCATGAAGAAAAAACCAAAATTTTTCGTCGGTGCCATCTTTGATTTTCATTTTGACCTCTTTTTTATCATCAGCGACCCCAAAAACCACGAAAACGACAACCATGAAGAAAAAACTGAAATTTTTCATCGGCGCCATCTTGGATTTTCATTTTGACCTCATTTTCATTATCAGCGACCCCAAAAACCACGAAAACGACACCCATGAAGAAAAAACTGTAATTTTTCATCGGCGCCATCTTAGATTTTCATTTTGATCTCATTTTCATTATCAGCGACCCCAAAAACCTCGAAAACGACACCCATGAAGAAAAAACCGAAATTTATCGTTGGCGCCATCTTGGATTTTCATTTTGACCTCATTTTCATTATCAGCGACCCCAAAAATCACGAAAACGACACCCATGAAGAAAAAACTGAAATTTTTCATCGGCGCCATCTTGGATTTTCATTTTGACCTCATTTTCATTATCAGCGACCCCAAAAACCACAAAAACGACACCCATGAAGAGAAAACCGAAATTTTTCGTCGGCGCCATCTTTGATTTTCATTTTGACCTCTTATTTATTATCAGCGACCCCAAAAACTACGAAAACGACACCCATGAAGAAAAAATTGAAATTTTTCATCGGCGCCATCTTAGATTTTCATTATCAGCGACCTCAAATACCACGAAAACAACACCCATGAAGAAACAACCAAAAAATGTCATTTTGGATTTTCATTTTGACCTAATTTTCATTATCAGCGACCCCAAAAATAATGAAATTGGCAACCATGACAAAAAAAAAACAAAAAGAAAACAAAAATGCAGAGGTACCATAGTTGAAAAATAAAAGTGAACAACAAAATAAACATCCAAATAAATAACCAAATACGAAATCCACCATTACTAATACTATCTCGTTCTTCCCCTATCATACTTTCTTTTTCTGCCCCTGTCGTAACTCGATAAAATTCGGTTTACTGCACAAAATAATGTCATTCATCAAGCATGAATGATGTCCGATTCTTTACGAAATTCAACGAGCGATAACGATTTCTTTCCATCTCGCTCACGCGCACGCATTTTCTATTACTTTCTCTATGAATAACTCGGTTTGCTTCGGCTTACCAGAGCCATACTATGGCGGGCTGGCTAGTGACGTCATGACGTTTATTTTGCTTAGAAATTAAGCTGCCAAAAAGCCGATAGCGCCTGCGGGTTATTTTATAGCAAAATGTTATTGAAGGGTAATTTTTTTTTTATTAAATGCGAGTAGGCGTTTGGTGATGCTTGTAAGAAGTAGTGATTGTGCAATTTTTCAATTACGGTAGGTAGAGAGTGGTTGTGTTCTGAACTTCTGAAGGTAAGCCGGTGGGAATGGAGTTGTTAGGAGCCTGCGCCACTGGTACCTTGTCAATACATCTATGAAAACATCATGTACGTTAGGAAAAATCTGCATTTATTCAGTAAAAGAGGTGACAGACACCACTATAATACTAGAAATAGGGACCAACTAGTTCAGCCAGGTTTCAGGCTTGCTAAAGTAGATTCCTCTTTCATGGGGTACTGCTTAAAATGTTACAATAAAATACCTCTCCACATTCTACAACTGAATGAGACGAAATTTAAATCTTGTGTAAAACGCACACTATGTAGTCAAGCGTATTATAAGTTGGTGGATTACATTGATGATAAAAATGCTTGGCTCAATGCCGGTCCTGCTCCACAACCATAGGAGCAAACTAATTGATTCCCAGTCAAGTTATTGTGGAAGCTGCAGAAGATTGTAAAAAAGATCGTTGCATTGTATAGATTCCATATATTAGTATTATATAACTTCATAGCACATGTGTGAGTACTATGTACTGTAAAGCCACCATTTACATCTAGTTATTTTATTTTTTCTGACTTGAATAAGCCTTGGCGGCTGAGAGAATGTCATGCTCACTCAAATGTCTCGGTGATGGTGGCGGGTGTGTCGGGTCATTTAGTTCCCTTCAATATGGTTGAGCTGAATGGTGCTGATACATGCGTCATGTTCGTGAACGGGCGCTGTCAATTGAGACTGGTCAACTCTCGGCTGCCACGGTTAATTTTAATTTATTTATTTTTTAATTTGTTGATTTCATCTTTTCTCTGGACGCTCTTAATGTGCACGTCTGTCTACATCGTTCTCACATATATCTCTAATCACAACATGAATGATGTAACCAAGATTTTGTAACAATATTTTGATTGAAAAGAGTGTCCATGGAGTTTCTTGCCCGTTCTTCTCCATAGAGATCTACGCTAGGGAATGGGCAACTACAGTACTTTCTCAAGTTATTATGCCTTGTGACTGTGACTGTAGCTTTGATTTAGTTTTGTATTTTTGACATTCAAAAGTGCCGTAATGGTCTAATTGAAATAAATGATTTGAGTTTGAGTTTGAGTTTGAGTTCTTACCATTTAGTGGTCTCAAGTACAGTGTTTTCAAGTTTTTCTTACAAGCTTTGCAGTCTTGGTTGGTGACCAGGTTGCTCACTACCACATGGGACTCAATTACCTATTACTGGTGAAATGTTGGTGTTCATGCTACGGAGAAATAGAAACAGTTGTAAAAAAAATAATAGGTTGCCCTCCGGGAGTGCCGGCAGAAGTGAAAACTTGAATATTCACATTGTGCGTTATAATAATTTGGAATGGTTAGGGAATCATTTTGCACGAATTGCTTTAATTATCAATACAAAAGTACTATCATTTAAGTGGTAAAATACAATATTTATATATTGCACTATCATACACAAACATGGCAATTTATAAAACATTAAAAAATAAACACTCTGAAAGTACAATTATTTTACATTAAAAAGAAAAAAAAACAGGAGTTATTACTCCCTCTCCTATGCCGCGCTGGCGGTCTACATTCCCTCCGCTTACGAATTTTCGATTAGGTCACGTGTCCTGACGCGAGTTTAACATTTCACAACGCTGCTAAAGAAGTTTTCACTTTATTATGTCCTGATTGTCCATGAAAAACACATTAGTTGATAGGAATCATTTATTCAGCTAGGGAGCTGTCTTAAAACTGAGTGTACAAAAAACCATGTCATTCTACCTACATGTTACATCTTTATTATACATTCAATAAAGTTGTACAGCAAAACTATACCCTACATAGCTATATATGACATACCTCCCCTCTCAGTAAATGTACACAATGATTAAACAATAAACTGAAACAACCCTAGTTTTAATTTAAATGTTACTCTAACAATCAATTTAACTTTCTGATTTTAACAACACAAAATAATCATTTACAAAATCAATTAGTACAAATAGAACTGCCTATCCTTAGACTGATGAGGTCTCTGATAAGGGGTTTTAGAATGCTCATTTAGCTTGTTCCTAATTTTCCCTGCCATATCATGGGGACTATTCACTGTTGGTATCCCTAACATATCGGCCCACTGATCAGCATTAGGAATCTCAATTATTTCTTCAGATTCTAGAGTCTCTCTCATGTCTTCATCTTTATCTCCAACTATATCTTCCAGCTCTCCCGGAGTCGTGGTTGTATTGTCAGCTGTATTTCCTCCTTGTCCCTCCTTCAATATTGAATTAGTTTTCTTAACTAATTGATCCACGTGACGATTGACCACTGCACCATCGTCAGTTTCAATTCTGTAGCTTGATGGACCGCTTTTATTAATTACCCTGCCTGGTAACCATCTAGAGCCTGAGTTGCTATAATTTCGGTACATTACATTCTGACCGATATTTTTCTCTCTAGTTCTCTTCTCGTTATTGTCCTTAATCTGGTTCTCTGTTCGTTTGTATTGCAGGTTATTTGGATGTATTGTGTCTAATAATGTCCGCAAACGTCTTTTCATCAATAGCTCTGCTGGTGTTTTATTGTTTGTAGTACACGGAGTAGAACGAAGACCCAATAATAGATTTGGTATTCTGATGTCCCATGTCAAATCATCCATTTTTCGCAATTTATCTTTGATAGTTTGCACCATTCTTTCCGCTAATCCATTGGTGGCAGGGTGATAGGGTGCTGTGGTAATATGCCGAATATTGTTGGCTTGTAAAAACTGTTTCATATCATTTGACACAAATGAAGTACCGTTGTCTGATACTAACACCTCACAAAGCCCATGAGTAGCAAATACTGTTCTTAACAGTCGTATAACTGTGGCCGATGTAGTGTTGCTGACCATAAATAACTCAGGCCATCGGGAGTACGCATCAACAATTATCAAAAAGTATTTGTTGTGAAAAGGTCCAGCGAAGTCGATGTGAATTCTTGACCATGGTCTTGTTGGTGTTATCCATTCATGTTTGGTTTTTGGGGGCATGTGCCGGTGTTCAAGGCATTTAGTGCATCCGCTCACTACAGTCTCAATGTCGTCATTAAGCCCTGGCCACCACACATAACTCCTGGCTAATGCCTTTGTTTGTACAATTCCTGTATGTGTCCTGTGTATCATTTTTAATACTGCTTCGCGCAGTTTCTTTGGTATGACTACACGGTGTCCTAGTAGTAGACAGTCATCTTGAAGTGATAACTCTAATCGATTTAACCAAAACGGGCGTAATTCACTATCATTAACTTTGGCGGGCCATCCGCGCTGTACGTGGTACTGGACTTGAGATAATAATTTGTCTCGCTTTGTTTCTGAAGCGATGTTTTCAACATCATACGGAAAGTCTTCGGGTGTTTCTGCCATTAACAAAATTTCACCAATCTGTGACTCCGGCTGATCCGGTACCGGCTCTGGCCAGCGACTTAAACTGTCCGCATTCCCCAGTATTGCTCCAGGTTTATAAATTATCTCATAGCTGTGTGATGTCAGTGCAATGGCAATCCTTGTTAACCTTGGTGACAGCATGTTAGGCATAGGTTTCTTTGGGTCAAATATTCCAAGAAGTGGTTTGTGATCTGTCACTATTCGAAAATGTCTGCCCGTGAGGTAATTATGGAATTTCGTGATGCCGAACATAATAGCTGCTGCCTCTTTATCCAGCTGCGAGTATCTCCGTTCATGTGTATGTAATGTCCTTGAAGCCATGGCTATAGGGCGTTCCTGATCCTTACCGATCTCGTGTGCCAAAACTGCCCCTACTCCATATTCCGAGCTATCGCATGTAAGTACAAGCGGTTTTTTAAGGTCATAGTGTACCAGAGTCAGATCAAATGTAATAAAACGTTTAGCCATTTCAAACGCGCTCTGTTCCTTTTCTGTCCATTTCCATATCTGACTTGTCTCCAAAAGCCTATGTAGTGGTTCTAGCAGAGTCGCCTTGTGTGGCACGAATCTCTCATAGAAATTATACAATCCCAAAAATGCCTGTAGTTCGCGTTTGTTTTTGGGCTCCGGAGTATTAACGATAGATTCTACTTTACTTGGTGCGGGATGAATGCCTTCCGAATCGATTATGAACCCTAGGAATTCAACTTGGGTTTTAGCGAATCTGCATTTTCCTTTATTCAGTCGAAGCCCTGCTCGTTTTATTCTATCCAACACTGCATCGAGTCTCTCCTGCATCTCCGGCATTGTGCGACCGCATACGATAATGTCATCGATTAGTACCGAAACTCCACCGATGCCTGCCAGTAAGGAACTCATCAAACGTTGAAAAATTCCCGGGCATGCTTTTACCCCAAATGCTAATCGGTGTACGGTGTACAATCCTTTGCATGTGTTTAAGGTCAATAACCTGGATGTATCTTCATTCACCACCACCTGTGTATAAGCTCGTTCTAAATCCAGAGTTGTAAAGAATCTTCCTCCAGCTACGGTAGCAAAAACTTCATTTGCTGTTGGCATCGGATAAGTATCCGATTCAGTCGCTTCATTGACTGTGCTACGGTAGTCACCGCATAATCTGACATCGCCGGACTTTTTTATAATTGGTACTACCGGTGTTGCCCACTCTGAATAAGAAATCGGGCGCAGTACCCCTTCGCTTTCAAGTCTATCAATTTCATTTTCAACTCTCTCTTTGATGGCGTATGGGACCGGTCGAGCTTTTAGGAACCTTGGTGTCGCTCCTTTCTTCACATGTATCGCCACTGGGTGACCACGGTAAGTACCTAGTCCATCCCGGAATACCTCCTCATGTTTTTCTATTACTCGTATCATCTCGAGGTCAGTCGTGCTTGTGATGAGATTGATGTTGTTCATTGTTATGCCGAGTGGACCTAACCAATCACGTCCCAGCAGGTTGGGCCCATTTCCTTTAGCAACGAAAAAGTTCAACTCGCGGTTCAGGTTTTTGTATAGCACAGGCAGCGTGGCCTGCCCTAGAAGCTGAACCGGCGTCTCCGTCCAGGTGTGCAGCGTCACACGCGCGGGCAGTAACACGGTGCAAGGCAGGTGTGTGTGCAAGGTACGCCACGTGACTTCATTGATAATCGAGAAACTAGCGCCAGTGTCGACTTGCATGCGAACGGGCGTGTCGGCTAGCGATACCTCCACTTCGTACGGCGGTACGCGGCTGTTGCTTTGTACACAATACACTCCATTCAAACAGTATTCCTCGTCAGTGAAGTTAATGTTTTGATTTGCACTCTTCTTTTTGCTTATGCAGATCTTTTCTAAATGTCCCTTTTTCTTACAAAATCGACAAACGGTATTCACAAAACGGCATTCTCCGGCGTGTCGGCCGCCACAGCGATAACACAATCGAACATTGAACTTTGATTGAACCGCATTGATGTCCATCGGCTCGACGCCCGGCGTCGATGTGGAAGCGGCGGTGCTCGGCGGCAACGTGCCGGCAGCGTCCTGCATCATACGAGCGTCCTTGCCCGCACTTTCATACGTAAACATCGCGTCCACCACATCCTGATACCGTAAATTGTCTTTCTTCAAAAGTTCATATTGTAATTTAGCGTCTCGCATACCACACACCAGTCTATCACGCAGCATTCGTTCTAAATCAACAAAGTTACACCACGAACTGAGTTTTCTAATGTTAGCGATGTAGTCCGCAGCTGATTCGTCTTGTTTTTGATCACACTTATAAAACTTGAATGAAACCGAAATCTCATTAGGTTTCGGGCTATAATGTTTGGTTAGAATTGTTTCTATTTCCGCAAAAGTCACATCGGAAGCTTTTCTCGGCGTTATTAATGCAAGTACAGTCTCAAACACTCGCGCACCACAAATTGAAAAGAAATTAGCTCGTTTCGATGTATCGACCGTGACGCCATTCGCCTCGAAACAAAATTTTAAACGATCGAGATATATCTCCCAATTGTCTGTTTGCGGGTTGAATTGATCAAATTTCACTGATTTAGCACTCATTTTAACACTTTTTCCTAAACGTCGCCACTATTATGTCCTGATTGTCCATGAAAAACACATTAGTTGATAGGAATCATTTATTCAGCTAGGGAGCTGTCTTAAAACTGAGTGTACAAAAAACCATGTCATTCTACCTACATGTTACATCTTTATTATACATTCAATAAAGTTGTACAGCAAAACTATACCCTACATAGCTATATATGACACACTTCAAAAACAATTTTAGCTGAAACATATGCAGACGGCACGATTTTTATCACCTGATCAAACATGAAGTTTTCTTAATTGTATCTTCAATAAAATATTCATGTATTATTTACTAAAATCCTTGCATTGTTTAGAAGATCTACATGGTCATTCTCATACAGACGAACTTGAATTTAGTGAATTCAGTTTACAATTCCTGTATAGAATTCTGGTTTATAAGCTATCCGGATGCATAACTTAATACCAGTCATCATCTGGCTAGCCTTTTCGGCTTCCAGTCTAACCGGATGCAGCTGAATATCAGTAATTAACGTGGAGCGACTGCCTATCTGACCTCCACAACTCAGTTAAGACTGGGAAATACGATACCACTTGGTAAGACTGGTTGTTAGACTTTTGGGCCACCTGTAACAACTGTTAAAGATGGACAAATAACAGCCGGGACCAACGGTTTAATGGGCTTTCCGAGGCACAGAGGAAACTCTCTATGTAAGGGTGAACAGCACCTAGACAAGCACGGCTTAACCTAAAGATCGACCCGAGCGGCTGTTATTATTTTGCCACCAGGTCCTAATACTGGTATTAAATTATACTCGTATTTTCACCAAAACCCTGTAACAGGTAACACACTACCCCTTAGTAATTTTCTTTTAAGTCATCCTATCTAGGACTACGTGTTTTTGTTGTTACGGGTATTAACAAGCTCAAAATAAATATTCACCAAGTTTTTAATATCATAACTTTAATTTACAGCTTCATTAACAGATTCAAGACTCCCATACTATTCCAACAGCACTGTTTTGAGTGCGTTTCATTGAGTCCCACCAGTTCCCATGATACAACCGGATATTTCATCCCAAAAAATAAGTCGGTTTTAAGCAGGAATAGTTTTTTGTTTGCATAAAATTACATAATTTTATGTACACAATGCTTGGTAGATGGCTTTGTGAAGGTTCATTTACATCCTGTAGAAGAGCTCAATACATATAGTATTTTCAAGTTCCAAACGATTCAATATTATGGCCCAGGTAACATAGACTACATTTTAACCGACTTCAACATATAGGAGAAGTCGATTTTACTTGTAAGGCACGAATTAAATTAGAGCGTTTTTAGGGTTCCGTAGCCAAATGGCAAAAACGGAACCCTTATAGATTCGACATGTTTGTCTGTCTGTCTGTCCGTCCGTATGTCACAGCCACTTTATTCCGAAACTATACAAGCTATGCTGTTGAAACTTGGTAAGTAGATGTATTCTGTAAACCACATTAAGATTTTCACACAAAAATAGAAAAAAAAACAATACATTTTTGGGGTTCCCCATACTTAGAACTCAAAATTGTTTTTTCATCAAACCCGTACGTGTGGTATATCTATGGATAGGTCTTGAAAAATGATATTGAGGTTTCTAACATAATTTTTTTCTTAACTTAATAGTTTGCGCGAGAGACACTTCCAAAGTGGAAAAATGTGTCCCCCCCCCCTGTAACTTCTAAAATACGAGAATGATAAAACTAAAAAAAAATATATGATGTACATTACCATGTAAACTTCCACCGAAATTTTGTTTGAACGAGATCTAGTAAGTACTTTTTTTTTAATACGTCATAGATCGTAAACAGCAATTTACCTTTCATTCAATCTGCTACGGAACCCTTCATGGGCGATTCCGACTCGCACTTGGCCGCTTTTTATTTAGTTGCTGGGTTTTTATTGGTAGTAGGCATACTTTTCGAATTCATCTTCAAAACTATTTGTAGACATAGAGAGTGACTACTTTCAATTAGACTCAATTAGAATTACTGGGTACTCCAATTACGTTAATTGGTGACGTCATTCACACACAATGCTTCCTTAATTTTATAAATAGGAATGCCCTAACTCTAGTGTTGATATTAATCTATGAGAGGACTAACTTTTGCCCACGGCTATTCTTTTTGTGTTGGATAGTCCATTTATCGAGGAAGGCTATGTAACATCACGCTATGATCAATAGGAGCGGAGCACAAATGAATAATGTTGCAAAACCAGGGGAAATTTTAACCCCTATGGGAGCCTTTTCGCTCTTATGTGAGGCAGACAAAGTTGCGTGGGTCAGCTAGTTAAAAATAAAAAGAAACGAAACTTGTCCTGTACGAGGCCAAAAGGCCCCTATCTCAGTATGGTGCTGTAACATTAAGAAACGTCACAGCGCTGGTATTAGAGCATAGACGCATAGCATAGAGCATTGACGTCATCATGCGTCGTCGTCACGTTGCGATTTCGGAGCGGTCTCGCTGCGTCGTTCAACATAAGAGACTTCACGGACTATGCGGCCACTACCATGCCCTGTCGCATGGCCCCGGCTGCTATCTTGAACAAAACTGGTCGGATACCCGGTCGTGAGACCAAAAGCTTCCTGGTTTTGACCAAAGCTTCTGCCGCCAAAAGTCGAGGGTGACGCAGAATATGCGTAGTGCACGAGTGGCCTAAATTAGAATGACTACCACACAGTGCGTTGAAACGATGTGCGGCAACGCAACGCGTGCATAGTCGCACAGGGGGACAGTGACGAAGCGAGGAGGGGTGCTTTGGTGTGACTAGTTGCCAGGTCGCCAAACCTAACAGCCGGACAGACCAGCCAGCTTGGCCGGACATTTGGGTACAAAGGCCGGACACTCTACATTATAAAGGTTTTGTGTCTCAGTATTAATAGGAACGACAAAAAAAATGTAAGTATATAAAATCAAGCTTTTTTGATTATTACTAAATCTCGTTAAATTCTAATGAAATATATATAAAATCGAATGCCAAATCAGTCTTAAAGGTCCATGTTCACCAAAAAGATGACGCTCTGATTATCTAAAAACAGCTGTTTAAAACACATTTTTGTATGGGAACATGTCACAGTGACAGCTGTTTTTAGATAATCAGACTTTTCGGTGAACATGGACCTAAGTACCTACTATATTATTAATCAGTCGAATCAGTCGACTAGCCTGTGCTCGGCCACACTCGGCGGTCCGGCGGTCGCTCTTTTGCGGAATGTATAAAAGCCTAACAAAAGCCAGACACCGGTTTTTTTGGCCGGACGCAATCAAAAAGCCTAAGTATGTCCGGCTTTATCCGGACGCCTGGCAACGCTAGTTGTGACGACGGGTGTTGCTTTTAATATGGAAGGTTCTATAACGCTGCGACGAAAGTGTTGTTCTTGCGTTGCCATACTGCTCGAGTGGGACTCAGTGCGTTGAAATTATAGCGTGTGAAAGCTTTCGTGGCGTGTCGTAGGTCTCGAGTTCAAACCCAAGACACGCACCTCTGATTTTTCGGATTCATGTCCGTATTGTATAATTATCACTTGCTTCGTTGACGGAAAACATCGTGAGGAAACCAGCATGCCTGAGAGATATTTCTCGACGGCATGTAAAACCAAGTCAGAGGTCCATGGACTGCATTAATACTCTGACACCAAGTTAGGCGATAAAGAAGTAGATAGTTGCGACGACGCAGTGCACCGGCCACGCCCGTGTGGCTTCGCTTTAACTTGCACTGCGACAGTTCAAGTCTCCCGTTGATCGTTTCGACAGCATTAGAGCATTTTATCTTCGCTTGTTTGTCAGAAAAGTGTCTACCCTTGACCCGCGTTTAATGAGTTGCCTAATCTTATCGAATACGAGACGAATTTACACGGAAAAGTTGGTTTATTATGTCCAAATAAATACTACTTCAGGTTAAATAATAACAGCTGCTTCGATCAATCTTCAATGGCAAAGTAGGACCGTGGTGACCATACTAATGTGTTATGAAGAGGTATCTAAAGGGTGTAAAACACCTCTTCACGAAGCCGAAAAGCACTTGTTCTCCCCATCATTGCGATCATTTTTTTGTTCTACACCATACCTGGGAACCTTCTAGTTACGGAGATATGGGGGGTCAAAGTTACAACTTTATTAGATTTATTTTTTTATAGATTTTGACTTTTAATACCTCCACGACCCCCGTACTATTCAATCCATCCATCAGCACAATATTTTAAGTGCGTTACATTGAGTTCTACCACAAAACATGATTTATAACCTCAAAAAAAAAAGTTGTTTCCCAGCAATAAGTTTTGCATAAAGTTACTTAGTTTGATGTACAGAATGCTTGGTTAACGGCTTTGTGATGAGGTGGTTTACACCCTGTATGTAGGGGGTTTCTTCAGAACTACTGATTCGGTTCCGAAAATTCTTTCCCTGATGGGAAGCTACAATAACCCTAGTCATAATCGTTTAAAACGTTTCCGTGGGTCAATTTCCGTAACGGAAGCGAATCCGCTAGCAAAAGATAGTCTCATGCCCATGGGCGACATATAAACTCTACTCTTGAAGCACGAAATTCTTAGTTTCGGCCGCAGTTACGATCGTTTCCTACTCCATATCATTTACGGACATAAGATTTGTAAGGGGCCTGAAATAAAAATGAATAACAACACGATTACTTACTCGTTACGTTTTGAAAACACATTGGGTGTTTTCAAAACTCATGAACCCGAACATTTTGAAGAGTACCTAGGGTTCAAAGTATATGCTACTTTCTAACGGGGTCAGCCACTTACCACACGATGAAGAATGAATATATAAAGAGACGCCTACGTGCTTCTGAAAGCACCTCCAGTTGTTGTTCTTGGTGGCTGTCGTTCATAGATCTTTGAAAGTCAAAATCAAACAGCCAGTCTTATTATAGGGTACCGAAGTATCCAGAAACTTGCTAGTGGAGGTCAGATACACAGTTGCGCCATGTCAAATACCACTCGGCTGCATTTGGTTAGACTGGAAGCCGACCCCAACAGCTTGAGAAGGGCTAGACAGATGATGTTAGGCGCTTTCTGTAATTACATAATTTCATCCTTACTGCTTCCAAAACGGTGTAAGAAAACTTTTGAGGATCCAGACATGGCTTAAAACCATAAATTCAAAGATACGTATCGTGACTGCACTGGGCCCAATCCCATGAAAATGAGGCCTCGTTCCCAGCAATAGGCACATTTTAAGTCGATTATACTTGGGCAATAACGCATTACTTTTCCGGACAAACCTACATACTTCTTCGTACTGTTTACCTAGTTACTAGAACTACCAACCGTCTTATATAGGCCAAGAATGAGTACCTGCCAAACAGTTAATGATAATTTGCTCTAATTAGGTTAATGTTGTTAGCTCGATCAATAATTTTGTGTTTCTAGATCAAATTTTCTCATTGTTGCTAACTTCTTTATTGGCTACGAGCTTTACAACCGTGGTGTGACCGACGCTACGGTGCACCTTTTCGACGTTTTATAAGTACCCATCTAGGTCTATGTGAAATAAAATATTTTGATTTTGATTTTTGATTTTGACTGCCAAGTCATAGGTCTCAAGTCCGTACCCAAGAGACCTCTGATGTTTCGGATTCATGTGCGGAGTACGCAAAGCTTTGACCGAGTGGTGGCCAAAGGGAGACGCATAGCACCAGGAATAGGCTAGTTTCCACCATCAATAAATTGCAAAACTAATTAGTCCGTCAGTTAGAGTATTGGAAAATAATGGACACGTATTTTTTGTTTTTGTAAATCACTGAGTACTGACAAAGACAAAACGCATCAAAACTCGGGAGTGGGGGCTCGTGACGTCACAACGCACTAAAAACTATAGCACGGCGTGACGTATTGCGAATTTTAAAGGCGTCGTATCTTCGTCAATTTTAGTTTATGTAACAAAAGAAAAAATACGGGTCAAATATTTTTTTTATAATCCAACTTCCGTCAGTTGGATTATAAAAAAAATATTTGACCCGTATTTTTTCTTTTGTTACATAAACTAAAATTGACGAAGATACGACGCCTTTCTACTTAGATTTTTTTAGGACACAAGCCTATTGTGGCAGAAAAAAGGGGAGACCTATACCCAGTAATGGGTGATTCCGGGTTGATATGATTATGATGATGTGCGTATTGTATTATTATGACTTGCTTCGGTGAAGGAAAACATCGCGAGGAAACCAGCATGCCTGAGAGATCTCGACGGCATGTAAAGACAAGTCGGAGGTCCATGGGCGGTATAAAAACTCTGACACCAGGTTTGGCAGGCACTAATCACACGAGGAACAAGCATAATGCGACTGCGGTCAAAACAAATGAAGAGTTCAGAGACTTCGTGAATCAATGCAACGCGATGGTAACCTCGCGAAGGGAAAATGTGACATCTGCGCTTCTGGTTGACGCATATCGTTTGGTATGAGGTCATAAACGGGTCAGAACATAACATCACATCTGTTATTCCCGAAAAGTGGGGCAGAGATGTATAGAATGCTCACATTTCGCCCGTTACGTCTAAGTCCCACGTATTAGAGGGCAAGCTATTGCAATTCTGCATCAGCTGGGTTTGAGACATGTTTTATGGACCTAGAGACTGCCTTGTCTCCAGGTAAATGACCATCTTATCTGCCTAGATAAGAAGGTCATTTACGAGATTGGCAGTCGCTCCACGTAAATTACTGGTATTCAGTTCCAGCTTCCAGTATCGGTAAACTACCTCACCTAGGAAAAAGGTAAACAGATTATGACTGGCTGCAAATTCTGAATACCTGATTTAACGACACAACAAATTTCTTAATATCTTTCGAACATCTTCAAAGTTTACAAAAAAAAAAAACGATAATATTTATAATCGTCAAAGATGATTTGTAAACTAATGAAAACATAAAAGATTTATCCAGATTTAGGTACAGTAAACAGTTAAATGATTTGCTTCTTTTATGTCTGATAGTAATAATATGATAGTATTCACAAAACAACGAATGATTCAGAAGGTTCATCATTCTCATCTACAAACTTCACCCACTGCTGGGCAAAGGGCCCACAAGCAAAGAGAGGCCTATAGGCCTCTCTTTGCTTGTGCCACTTTTGAGCTCCACGCTCTTGTGCTAGGCTCATCCACGATATTCCCGCAATGGTAACAATGTCGTCTGCCAATCTCACGGCCGGACCGCAACATTACTCCGCCTGTCATCACCGCGCTCTTTCCAATATCGAAGATCTTCGTACGTCTCCTGATTTGATTTCGACGGTTGAAACAGATTCAGAAGGTTAATCTACTTAGTAAAAAGATGTTTCTTCAATCTGCTTGTTACAAGCGTTACTGAGGCCCTACTCCCTAACGCTTCGTCCGTTTATTCGGATCTATCCGTCCCTATCGCGCACGTCTGCAGATGAGTGCGAGTGACAGAGACGGATGGATCCGAATATACGGACGAAACGTTAGAGAGTAGGGCCTCTGTAACGAGTAGTGTATGTACCGGACCAATTTCGCTTTATTTTTTTAATCTTTGCTTACCTCTTATTAGTTTTAATGAGGGATTTCTTTTTCAACTCTTCCCTAGTTGCTGGATAGATGGCGCTGATCTCGATACGTTACTGCAAAGAACAGAACGTCACATAATTTCACTTTGACTTAATGGTTATATTAGGGAGCTTATACAAACGAAAGTGTCAGTCCACGAGCGTATGTGACGTGTGTTTTTTCAAGCGTTTTGGCTTTGGCACCTAATAACGTTGTCAGATCAACGCCATCTGTCGGGTTCATGAATTTTTTTTTAATTCTCAAAAAGAAAACCTTTTTTTTTTTTTTTTTTTAGCATGGGAAATCAACCCATCCATGTTCCTTCCTCGAAACCTCTCATTACAATTTAACCATTTTATTTTTATGTGTTTTGTCCTGGCGGGCTGATAAATGATTTTTCTTTCTTTACTGCTGAACTTATGAGGTCCTAGTAGTCCTAGCAGATACTTCTAGCGATACCATTTTCATGCTTTCATTGGATAGAAGAAGTGAGCCTTTTCTATCCTATTCTATCACAAGGCTTAGGCTTCGTCTTTATCGATTTTAATGACTATCATAAACTCGTACTGTAACACTAAACTACACACTATTGCACGCAAAAAGAAAACGTGTTTTATGATCTCCATATCCATTTGCTCTACACAAAGCGCTAACAAAATCATCATCTGCCTAGCCATTTCCCAACTATGTTGGGGACGGCTTCCAGTCTAACCTGACGCAGCTGAGTACCAGTATTTTACATGGAGCGACTGCCTTGCTTGCCTAATGCCGTGACCGTCGGACTCCCAAATCATAGGTCTCGATTTGGAAACCCAGACACGCACCTCTGATTTTTCGTATTCATGTGCGTATTGTATAATATCACTTGCTTCGGCGAAGGAACACATCGTGAGGAAACCAGCATGCCTGAGAGATTCTCGACGGCATGTAAAGCTAAGTCAAAGGGCCATTAGCGGCGTAAAGACTGACACCAGGCTAGGTACTCTAGGCAGTAACCACTCGATGAAGAAGTCACCACATCAGTTGTTCTGCGTTTATTATGTAACACCCAGTATAATTAAAGTAACAGTTTCAGTATTTGAGTACAAATATGGCTTACTAAAAACCCAGCTCGACAAATATCACATTAATCCAAGGCCGTGGCTGTGACCTAGGTCGCAATCGGGTGGTAACTTGGTAAGGACCAGTGGTTTCAAAACTTTTTTTGAACTGGAAACTTCTTTAGGCGCGTCGGGTGCTAAAGACCAGTGGATTCCAAACTTTTTGAAGCGAAAACTTCAGGCGCGTTGAACACTTTTTGAGTGAACAAAAATCATGGAACTCGCGTGACCGTCACCTAACGCTTCGTTGCACTCGTAGCCGATCCGCTACGGCGTAGCACCACTTAGTGGGCGGGGCACAACCCGTAGCAGATGTAGATTACTTAGTTTTCACTTCGATCGGTAGTCCCCAAAGACTGCCCCGCGTGTTTTTAGGGTTCCGTAGCCAAATGGCAAACAACGGAACCCTTATATGCGTGTCTGTCTGTCTGTCTGTCCGTCTGTCCGTCTGTCCGTCCGCCCGTCCGTCCGTCCGTCCGTCCGTCCGTCCGTCCGTCCGTCCGTCCGTCCGTCCGTCCGTCCGTCCGTCCGTCCGTCCGTCAGTATGTCACAGCCACTTTTTACCGAAACTATAAGAACTATGCTGTTGAAACTTGGTAAGTAGATGTATTCTGTGAACCGTATTTAAATTTTCACACAAAAATAGAAAAAAAAAACAGTAAATATTTGGGGTTCCCCATACTTACTTTAAACTGAAACTCAAAATTTTTTTTTTCATCTTATCCATGCGTGTAGGGTACCTATGGATAGGTCTTTAAAAATGATATGGAGGTTTCTAGTATCATTTTTTTATTTTACCACGGACCACACTCGATTTCTATGAGGTTTTTAAAATAATAATGTTATGCCTCTGCTTCCAGAAGCTAAGAATACTTAATAGTACACCCACATTTGGCCAGTTGTGTTTAAGTTCCATTTAATAGAAGACGAGCAAAATCAAAAAATCAAAATCAAAGCATTTATTTCAAGTAGGTTAATTACATGCACTTTTGAATTGTCGAAACAAAGATGAAAATTAAATGTAGCTACAGTCCCAGTCACAAGACATAAAAACTGTGAAAGTACTGTAGTTGCCCATTCCCTAGCGTAGATCTCAATGGAGAAGAATGGGCAAGAACCTCCATGGACACTCTTTTGCGGAGCCTATTGCCACGGATAGCATAAATCCAGACTCCATGGCTGTTACTGAGAAATTCCTGGTGGAATAACCCAATAACATTGTCTGACCTGGGGCCTAATTCTGCTATTTTAATAAATTCGTCACTCCAACACGATTCCATTCCCATCCCATTGTAATTTTGCTTAAAGGTCGTAATCTGCTATAATATTCACAACTAGCTTCCGCCCGGGACTCCGTCCGCGCGGATGTCGGTCTTCGCGTGTATGGTTTATTTCTCCATTTTGAGTAACTCTGACAATGACATCTTATAAATATCTATTGGACCCAAATAATATGCATCGCGCGGCGCGGAACGCGGCTCCTTATATAGGAATCGGGGAGGCGTGGCCCGCGCGTGCCGCAAACGGTTCAAGCCAAATCCGACTTTCGGCGCTACAGGTTACGGCGCTGAATCCACTGCGGGTAATGCAACGTGTGTTCGCGGTTCTACAGAACAACGTCTATGAATAAAACTGAAAAATAAGATTTTTTTTTCTACGTATTTTTTCAGGATAAAAAGTATCCCATTTTATGCCCAGGATAATAAGGTATAATTATACCAAGTTTCATCGAAATCGAACCGTTAGTTTTCACGTGATGCCTGCATATACAGACAGACAGACAAAAATTTTTTTAATCACATATTTGGGTTTGGTATCGATCCAGCAACACCCCCCGCTATTTATTTTTTCAATATTTTCAATGTACAGAATTGACCCTTCTACAGATTTATTATATGTATAGATGGTCGATCATTGATCGGTCAATGGTCTCGTAATAAAATTATGTTTTAATGGCTTTTGTAAAACTTGTACTGTATTGTAAACTTGTATTGTAAGCTTGCCATTATTATAAAACCCTTAGTATAAAATGGTTTTCGAAATCTACTACTAAATGCGAACATTCATTCATGCCAGATTTCATGTACCTACGAGATTACCATTCTATGACATTTCTTTCAATGGAGTGTCAGTGGTTGACCATTGAGAAGTCATAATGGCGGCATTATGTTAGTAGATTAACAAACTTGTCAAAACTTGATAGAACTTGACATTATAAAATCAATGATTGACTATTTTGACACTCTTGTAATAGCAGAATCGAGGCCCTAGGAATTGAACTCAGGGCTAGGTCCGGCTCGTCAGTCGCGCTTGATTCCAATAGACCAACGAGGCAGAGGAGACAATCTACTACACAAGATTATGCCATTATGCCTACATGGCTTTGAGCACTTCTAAAACTTTAAAACATTTGCACTGTTTGTTTCCTAAGTAGAAGAACCGGTAAGAAGCTCCATGTTTACTCTTAAAACAATGGTTTCACAATGTTTATTATGTTACATTGTCATTCGCAATTGTTTATAATAATTATAATTATGTGATATATATTAAGAGGCCTGTGGAGCATGCGTTTTTCGTACAAACGTAATACCAAAATAATTTGAAAATCGAACATATTCTTAAGGTAGTGTGTATATATTTCGATTGTATTATAGAATATCTATGTTCCCAAATAAATATTTTGAAAGGACATTGATATAAAGACGAGATATGAGGAATTTTAAATTTCTATAGAAAATGTATTTAGAGAGATTTGAGAACAAAATAGCAGATGTAATCTGCCATTTTGTTTATTCAACAAGTCCCTCAATATGTGTATCAAATGAAAGGGCTTGCTTGACTAGTAGAATACTATACACTATGATATGATTTATGATAAATTAAAAATCCAAGATGGCCGCCACCACATAATGGGGAATTAACGAATTATTTTCTATTGAACTTTCAGTACATGGTGTCGGGAGTTTTTTTTTAACTTTTAATTTATTTTTACTTGTTAACACAGTCCATCCATCGTTTCTTATAAGTAATTGAAAACGATCAAAAATGAAAGAAACGTAGAAGCTTTCTTGGATCATATTGTAGATCTTGCAAACCATAGGTTGAGAAACACTGGGCTAGACCGATTGAACACATTTTGACCTTCGAGCACGCTAGGCTGGCCCGTTTAGACTGTCTGGAGTCATCAAGGTCGAAAATTAGAGTAAAGAATTATTTATTAGCCTTTTTCCAATAATTACCATATTTTAACGCGAACTGCTTAGGCTATCGATTTCAATAATAGGCTGGTTTCCACCATCAATAAATTGCAAATCTATTTAGTTCGCCAGTTAGAGTATTGGAAAATAATGGACACGTATTTTTTGTTTTTGTAAATCAATGAATATTGACAGAGATAAAACCCATCAAAACTCGTGAAGTCGTGACGTCAGAACGCACTAAAATTATACCACGGTGTGACGTTTTGCGATTTTTAAAAGCGTCGTATCTTTGTCAATTTTGGTTTAAGTAACAAAAGAAAAAGTACGAGTCAAATAGTTTTTGATAATCTAACCGACACGGACTAACTAGTTTTTTTTGTCATTTAACCTATTAGAGGTTCTCAGCTGTGCCGAAGTGCTTCGTGGATCTTCCCTAATTGGTGAGGTTCTTCAGAATGGTCAGGTGCGTAGTGCGTAGTACTTGCAACCGGTGTACTTGTATGACCAGATATATGAACGTGGACGAGGCAAAAAGAGTTTTAAGTTAAGAGTGATAGTAGCGGGTATCGCTTTGCGGTTTCTGCTTTTTTTTCTCCCGATATGCCATCTCGCAGTTCAACCTAGAGAGGTTGTCGTCTGTTACCGGACTATCCTGTGGGTGCTTTAAGTGTAAGGCCTCCAGCCAGTGCGAAAAACTTACAAACTAAGCGACTACACGCTAAGGGCTCCCCCTGCGGGGTACGGGCTTCGGCTTAGGGCGTCGCTGGGAGAGGACGGCTATGGGTCAGGCAGTGTCATTATTTATGGACTGGTTTTGGACTACAGGCTCAGCCACGCGAGCTGACACGAGGGACGGAGAGAGTTTGAATTGGGGCGTCGTGACGGGCCTCGATGGCGAGGACGGAATGATTTGGTGTCTGCCTAATACACCTATGGGAAAAAGGGTTGAGTTTATGTACAAATGTGTTGTAGCCAATTCGTATAACACGCCGTATTACAGAATGGCGCGCCGGATTGTAAAACGTCGCCGTTATGTAATGTGGCGTCTATACGTTCGACAAAGCGGCGTCCAACGTTTAGCCATATTGTTAAACGCCCGAATAAAATACTGAAAGTCCCTAAACTAAGGCGTAGTAGACGCAGCCCTGCTATGCGGGGTTTAAAGTAACCTAACATAACCTATCGTCGGGTGCCCTAAGTACAGAGCTCGCTTCGTTCGCTTTTAAAGCGGCGTATCGACGTCGCCGCTTTGACGAACGCGAAGTGCTCATTTAATGCTGCGTACTTTATTTCAGCCAAATTGTAATCCGGTAGAACGTGACGACGCCGCATTACACAACGGCGACGTTTTACAATCCGGCGCGCCATTATGTAATACGGCGTGTTCTACGATTTGTGCGACATATATATTGAACTATCGAACCAAGCGGCTGTTATGTAAAGCCAGAAAATACGGAGAAAGAGATTACTATTTCTTCACCGGTACATTTCTCTTGTAAATATCTTAATATTTTTATACGTGATCCATCAAATGCTAGCGGACGTGTGATATCTTTCGTTATCAGATGTTCCTTATCACGGCTGTGAGTAACCTACTTTGTACTGATGCGTCAAGTTAAAGAATTTACAACGTTTATTATTATAACATCCGTACTCATTATAAATAAATGTATTCCCTCCTTGCCTCGGAAAGCACGTTAAGGTGGAAAGGCAGCCTGCAAAATTAATAAACTAATTTGATTTTTTTAGTTGACAAGCCTATTTATTGAAGGTAGAGTGCGAGGGTAGCGAGCGAAATTCAAATTTTCTTTTGTTTTTTTGCAATTCGCAGATCAGTACCAGGTTGTATGTTGATGAAAACATGATTCCTGACCGTAAAAAATATGGCTTTTCAGAGTTATAATCATTAAAATCATCAATACAACCCTCTAAGTTCATTGAATCCCATTGAATGACTTTCTCATGAATTTGCCATGCATTGGAGGCCGCGTATGTCGTTGGTACCCTATGGATTCCGGTCTGAAATAAAAACTTTCTATTCTATTGGCACGCGTAGTGTGAAACGCCCCCAAGCTAACTGACCTAACGACCTTTAACTGCCAAGCGATTCGCCTTCTTCGCATAAGAGTTCCACGATCGTGTAATACAGTGGTTTTAGACTGAAATACAATAACAGCAACGTAACTTATGATTGAAACCCCGCTCGCTCCGTTCTTTCTAAGTAAATGTCATCACACCTTCTACCCTTATCTCAATTCATTCGGTGTCGGTGCAGCTTGTGTTCTTCTTCCATACTCCTCTATTACTCGTCATCTCATCAGACGACTCCTTTCTAGCCTTTTCATACTTCACACAGTCCATCCATCGTTTCTTTGGTCTTCCTCTACTCTTATACTCATCCACATTCATAATCAAACCTTGCCTCATGACGTTTTCCTCATTCCTAGCCGTCACATGGGCATCATTCTATGCAATAGGCTTGTTAACTGAAAAAATCTAATTAGTCCGTCACTTAGATTATCAAAAAATATTTGACCCGTATTTTTTCTTTTGTCACATAAACCAAAATTGACGAAAATACGACGCTTTTAAAATTCCCAAGACGTCACTGTTTGGTATCATTCTTAGTGAGTTCTGACGTCATCATGACGTTATCTTTGTCAATATTCGTTGATTTACTAAAACAAAAAATATGTGTCCATTATTTTCCAATGCTCTGACTGACGGACTAAATGGATTTGCAATTTATTGATGGTGGAAACTAGCCTATTGTATTGGTCAAAAATTGCACAGCTCTGCTCCTCCCAGTTTCCGCTCCACTAGACAGGCAGCCTTGAGGATTGTATTTATTGTCCTATTATGTACTATCATTGATAATAGTAGTGGACTGCCAAAACAACTAAAGTGGTTCCCCGATTACATAGGACTAGCTTCTGCCCGCGACTTCGTACGCGGATCCTGTTGCTTATGCCAGCGACAACGGGGTCGTCAAAATCGAAGATCTGAAACGTCTGATGTCGAATTCTAAGAGCCCGGGGAAGGGAAAAGCTGATCTTTCCCATCTGAGCAATACATACCGTTTGTTTCTTTTCGCCATTTAACAGCTTCACAAAAAGTACAATTTTGAACCATAATATGTGGCGTATTCAATCATAGGAGTATATACGTAAATGCACTCCGTTCCTTATCACCCAAGGAAGGTCGCCATGCCCTACGGCTATATCTTGAGACACATCCGATTCTTCAGATGATATCGACATTCTGTTCAGACAATGTCGAATTCGATCAGAATTCAAACGTTCGTTGCGCTCTTCTTCTGTCTCTTCATGCCGTACTCCAGCAATTCTTTCTCTCTCACTTTCTAACTGATTACGAATATTTTGTTGTGTGCGTGTTCGGGGCAATGTATGATAATCTCGAGCAGCAGTTAGTCAAAATCAAAATCAATCAATCAAAATCAAAATCAAAGCATTTATTTCAAGTAGGCCAATAACAGGCACTTTTGAATTGTCGAAACAAAGGTGAAAATTAAATGTAGCTACAGTCCCAGTCACAAGACATAAAAACTGTGAAAGTACTGTAGTTGCCCATTCCCTAGCGTAGATCTCTATGGAGAAGAACGGGCAAGAAACTCCATGGACACTCTTTTAAATCAAAATATTGTTACAAAATCTTGGTTACATCATTCATGTTGAGATGGTATATTATGTGAGAACAATGTAGCAAGATGTGCACGTTAAAAGTGTCCATAGCCAAACAAAAACAAAATACAACTCAAAAACAAAATAATTAATTCAAATAAACCATGGCGACTAAGAGATGACCAGTCACAACTGACAGCGCCCGTTCACGCACATGACGCATGGATCAGCACCATTCAGCTCAACCATTTTGAAGGGGACTAAATGGTCCGACACACGCGCCACCATCAGCGAGACATTTGAGTGAGCATGACATACTCTCAACCGCCAGGGCACATTCAAGTCAAGAACTGCCGTAGGTTTCCAGTGAATGATAGCTTACTAGTACATGGTACTCACACAATATGGGCTATGCGATTATATAATACTAACATTGAATCTATACAATGCAAAGATAGTTAAGTACAATCTTCAGCAGCTCCAACTATACCATTTAATGCTATCAATTTTTGCGCCCCTGTCCATGTGGAGCAGGACCAGCATTAAGCCAAGCATTTTTATCAGCGATATAATCGCTCAACTTGTAATATGCTTTTTTACATAGTGTGCGTTCAATGCATGTTTTAAATTTCGTCTCATTCAGTTCAAGAATACTTTGTGGAATTTTATTATAGCATCTCAAACAGTACCCCATGAAAGATGAGTCTACTTTAGCGAGTCTAAAGTCGCGCATCATGTTCATCACTCGTTTCAAAAGACCTGTTAGTAGATGTGCGAATACACTGAGAACTCAAGCGTGATTCTGTATCGGTAAACGTTTCCGACTCGCGAGACAATGCATGACGTTCACGATCAGCCAGTCGCGCATCTATTCTTCACTGGTCTCTAGAGATCTGGATGTAGATGCGTAAATACGCTAAGAACGCAGGCGTGCTTCGCGATCCGAAGAGGTTTCCACGGAGCAAGTTGCAGCCTGGTGTTTTCGAACAGCATCAAGTCTCTCCTGACGCTCTTCGGTAGATTATTGGGATCTTATGATCCTCAATCTTGTAGCTCCTTTGGAACATTTGGGAAAGATTTGACCTCTTTCTAGGCATGGTTATAGTTTTGTTGTGAAGATATCTAATCAATTAAAATCTAATTGACTGCTCCCCGGCCTTACCGGGTAGGCTACCGAGTCACGAAGATAAATGGAAAAGGAAATTCAACACTCAAATAACATAAACCCTAAGACATATTTATTCGATAAGATTAAATAATAAATGGGAGTTTTGGCCAGTCGAGTCAAATTTTCATTGATATACAATAGTCATCGAAAATCAGTCCTAAACTGTTACAGCCTTCACCGCGTGGAGGTACTCCCAGTTTATGTTATTTTATACAGTGAAATTAGTGATAGCTTTGCAATAATTTTCACATCAAATGTTTCTGACCTTCGATTTTTTCTAAGTCAACAGGAAATGCCCATCAGAACAACTTTTGCTAAGACGTCATTCCTATATGTGTTATGGTGTAGCTGCGCTATTGGAGTTCCACAACAGGTGTCCCAGATCTTCGATTTTTATAAGTCAACAGAGAGTGCTCATCAGATTGAACAACTTTTGCTAAGACGTCATTCCTATATGTGTTATGGTGTAGCTGGGCTCTTGGAGTTCCACATCAGGTGTTCCAGATCTTTAAATTTATTCTCTTAGCAGAAAATGCTCATCACGTGGAACAATTTTTGCTATGGTGTCATATTTGTATCTCTTATAGTTTAGCTGGTCTGTTGCGGTTCTGCATCAGGTGTTCAAGTTTCCAAGATAAATTATAGCTTATAGCTGACCAACGCAACTTCGTCTGCGTCACATAAATAAGAGAGAGAAACGAAAGGAAAAAAAAAACCCCGTTTTTGCAACTTTTTTCATTCTTGCTCCGCTCCTTATTGTCGTAGCGTGATGTTATATAGCCTAAAGCCTTCCTCGATAAATGTGCTATCCAACACAAAAAGAATTTTTCAATTTGAACCAGTAGTTCCTGAGATTAGCGCGTTCAACCAAACAAACAAACAAACAAACTCTTCTGCTTTATAATATTAGTATAGAAGTATAGATAGTATAGATGTAGGGATTTCCGCGCACTACGCAGCCACGACCACTTGTCGCATACCAGCTGCTATCTCGGACAAGTCTGATCGGACGACTGGTCGTCTTCCTGGTTCTGACCAAATGTCGCTTCTGAACTGCGTCATAAAGTCGTCGCAGCCGCGTAGTGCACGAGTTCCATACAACTGGCGAAAAGTTGGTGCTATTATTAGTTACACCCCTAACTCCTCGGGATATCTCACTCAAATCCAGCCTATCCCTTTGCTGCGAAGCCCCAAGCCGAGGCTCGCATATAAGGGGATGTTCAATGGTTTATAACATGCAATCGCTTAGTTTGTAAGTATTATGCCCCTGGCTGAAAACCTTACTCTCAAGGCACCCACCGGATAGTCCGGTTAAGCAGAAGCCAGCCTCATTGGACGACCTGGGAGATTGCATTAAAAAAAATACCCCGGCGAATATAGGCGTAATGAATTCAGTTTTGTTATGTTGATTTATTTAATAACCAAATAGAATTATCTGCCTGTTATCATCTCGCCATAACTGCTGTACATGGGTTACTCGAAAGATAACACATTATCGGCCTTGTTCGACAGATTAGTAATTTAGTAGGCTCGTCGGTCGGTCAAGCGGTCGCAAACTCTATTGTTGGGCGTTCGGTCCTGGTTTTGATACCGGAATCGTTGTTTTATTGAGAATTTTCACTAGGATTTATACTCTTTTGAGCCGGATCTAGACGTATGTAACGCGTAATGTAATTTTATGTTACGCAGGGGCCGACTTTAGAGGATTTCCATTCATGGGCAAATACTCTTTCCATTTCTCGCGAACCCGCGCGTCCTGCTTCCAGTTCTGACGGGACGTGTTTAGTTCGTACCGCCATCCACCGTGGCCTGCCGCGCCCCCGCCTCACTGTGTCAGGGCACCAGTTTCCTGCTATTTTGGCCCACAGTTTGTCCGGCATGCGGCAGACATGTCCAGTCCCATTTGAGTTGTAATCAAAATAATTACGTAGCTCATACAAGTCATAAAGTTCCCACTGCTTGGATTTAAACCTCTTTTCTGTCGGACGAAGCGGACCGTAGGCCATCACGCGGTCCTTGTGCGGGTTGGTAATGTCACATGTCTTTGAAGTTTTGGTTCTAGAAGAAGTTTTCCTCATGATGATCAAAAAGTTTTAAAAATCTTGAAAGGATGAACGTTTTTATCCAAATTAGTAATTTATTTTTGCCGATTGGAAATCCTATCCCAATTTATCATTTTACTTCAGGGCACCAAGAGATACTTTTAAAATACCCTAAGAATTTTATCAGAATAAACATAGTGTCAATTTCAAGTATTATCCAGTGCCTAAGTTAGTAACTGATAAGGTTAAACCAATCATCCGTTCTTATCAGCTATCGATAAGAATCAATTGAACGGCGTTACTATCAGCGTACATACATGACTTTTTCTGAGGTATTCCTCAGAACGCACCTATTTCTAAGCGCAACCATCTAAGCGCAAGTTCTAAATCATTCCTCAGAGCGCAACCATACATGATAAAAAAATAGAGAGGGGTATGATGAATTCATTCATTATATCGATGGACAGTTTTAAATCAACTGTCCTAACTGTTTATGCATTAGTATATTAAAACGGACTTCCGGGCAAACAGATTTTTACTGGAACTAAGTGTTCAAGCAACTTTTGGTCAGTAATGTACAGAAGTACTAGGCTATCAGGAATTGATGGTATTTCAATCACATTCTGCTCTTAACCGCAGCCCCAGCAGGCATCGGCCCTTGCGACTGCCTTCCTTTTTGCTGACATCTTTATGAAGCGCGCGTGTAACACTGGCGCCGTCGACACGGCTTGTCGTCATAACACGGACGGACGGCGAGCTAGCCCAGTGCTCACAGTCCACAGTCCTGCTATGATCCTGACATACTCATTTTGCCATAAATCGGGTTATACACGCACGCCGGTTGCGAGTACTACGCACATGACTTCTCTGAAGAACATCCCCAATGACATCAGGATATGTCCTGGGCATGTCCGATTTGCAGTCACATCTGTTTTCATTATTGTGTGGTTAGTACCTAACCTGGTGTCAGAGTTTTTTTACCGCTCATGGACCTCTGACTTGTCTTTACATGCCGTCGAGAAATATCTCTCCGGTATGCTGGTTTCCTCACGATATTTTTCTTCACCGAAGCATGACATCAGTTTTGAAGATACATGACGATATAAGATAGTGATTTCTTTGTATAATACTGATGATTGATTATTGATATAATTGATTCGAAAGAATAATGTTTTGGTTCCGCACAGTGGAAAGTACAATAGGGAGTGGATCCTGGCGGCGTAAAAACATCCGCGTGGATCGATCAAGGTTAAGTTACGTTTAACGAGGTTCATGGATGGGTGAGCATCCATTACATACCGAGACGCGTCTGTGACTCATGTAGCATGAAAGTCAGCAGTCTTACCAAAGAGTGCGTAATTTATAGACTACGTTAACACATAATGAATATCAGATGGTCGGAATGTGTAAGAGACACGAAAGTTTTAAGGCAAGCAAAGGTCCTTGGAATCGAGGTCTACTTGATGAGACGTCAGCTAAGATGGTGTGGGCATGTCTCTAGGATGCACAAAGACAGACTGGCGAAGCGTAGCTTCTATTCTGAACTCCAAGAAGGAAAACGGGAACGTAGTGGTCAGGTTTTACGTTTCAAGGATGTTCAGAATAGACACTTGAAAAGATGCGAAATTGACCCCTTAGTGTGGGGAAAGCATGCACAGAATCGGCCCGAGTGGAGACGTCGTGTGCATCGACATGACAACGCCTTTGAAGAGAGGAGGTAGCAACTGGACTTAAAGCGTGATTACCTCAAAGCTAGACCACATAGAGCTATACCCTACAATTTTGTCAATAGTGTTCTGACATGTCCGTTTTGTACACGGAGATTTTCTGCCAAAGTTGGATATGCTAGCCACTTGAGAGCACATGAAAGAGCGGCACACCAAAGCTCTCTACAATTACACTAGGAAGCCATTGAATGCAGTCGTTGTGGCCGAAATCGAATAGATGACATCATCATAATATGTAATTAGTTACAGCGTATTATTAAGACACAAGCTTGTTGTTCGAGAAGCAAATAATAGCAGAAAATATCGGAAAGTCGAACCTCCCTGCTATACAACTTGTAACGTTAAATGCGCAAAACCTCAGACCCCAAATGATTTTTAAGTCAATTGACCTAATTCTGAGAGAGAAAAAATTACAAAAAAATTCAAGGGTTTTACTTTTATGTGTTTTAGTTTTACTGGAAATTAGTTAGGTAGAGTTAGTTAGTAGAACTATTTTATCCCACGTATTAGGAAATTTAAATTCGACGACAATCATTTGTGTTTGTTTGTTAACCTATTTTGGCGGGTTTGCGCACGTATAAATAGACAATAAATAGACAGGGCAACAATTTTGATGAAGATTTTTTGAAAAATGTGACCTATATTAAAAAGTGGTTCGTTTGATTCTGCTAGTGATTCTGATCAAACTATTTTCAGGTTTTGCGCATTTAACGTTACAGTACGTTGTACTCGTATATTATTTAAACGATTTTTCACATCTTTCAACGTCACACGTTGTATAGTCATCTTCGTCGTGAAAGAGTCAGTTTCATAAAAGTCGAAGGACTTTGACCGTGAAAAATTCGTTCATCGACTCTTATGAACTTGGAGGGTTGTATTGATGATTTTGATGATTATAATTCTGTAACTTAATACGTCTTACAGTCGCTTCCGATATGTTTATCAACATAAAACTTAGCACTGCCCTGCAAATTGCATAAAACTTAAGAAAATTTGAATTTCGCGGGCCACCCTGACGCTCTAATCTTCTTTAATTGTTCGGGGGTTACTGGTGTGATGTAATGTTTCTTTGTTCGACAGTTCATTGATCATTTCCTGTATCAGAATACCTGTAGCGTCTATTTTTATTACCTGTGGAATTATCAGCCTGCTTGAGATAAATGTCACGCACGCTGTGACGGTAAGTGCGGTTATAGTACAGGAGCTAGTCTCTAGTAAAAATGTGTTATCTATCTTTACTTTTTAATGGTAAAGTTTGGATGTAGGGGGTTATCATCGGTTATGTCATCCAATTTCGAATAATCTTTACTGATAGTAAGTTACGTACCGTTGAGTGTCATAATTGGATAATTATATCGTATCGTATGTTTAATACAAAAAGAAAAAACGCGGATGAAGTCACGGCAGATGCCAGTCTATTCTAATATTAGAAAGATTTAAGTTCGTATGTAGGGAGTAGTCTCTGGAATTGAAAATCCAATTAAAAAAAAAAAACATGCGGATCAGTCTGGGTACTGCGATAGAAGTAAAAACTAAGTAATCCAAAATAAACTTTATCTTAATTTTATAAGGTTGATTTTAACTAACCGTTCTATGAAAGCGTTCGTTGACGATGACGCGAGTTCCATGATTGTTCACCCTAAATGTGCTCAACGTGCGTAAAGAAGTTTTCCCTTCAAAAATTCACTGGTAGTAAGCCATATTTTTCGTGAGTATGCCGATAAATTATTTATATCATCCGGATATTATGGCGTGCAAACAAAAATACTGCCAATATTATGGATAATCCAAAATACGCAGGTGAAAGCTGGTCAACGTAGTTTCCTTGGAATTATCGCAAGGACACGCGTTTGAAGGACATGGCCTAATAAGTGGTGTCTTTCGGAAAAGTCAGGTGGGTAGTTCCCGCAATTGACGTGCGTCTATGACCAGATGTACGAACGTGGACGTACTATTGCTATCTCCAGTATTTCGAGTACTTTCCCTCCAGGTGGCATTGAAAAATTCCACCCTGTATAAGTATTCCCAATTCATATGATTAGTTTTGTTACGAAAAAATCGTAAACATTATACTATCATGTCCGCTGTATGTTATCAGATAGTTATATCCTCAATTTGCCATTCACTATTAATAACAATTGATATAAACAACGAGATTCTACGAAGTATTTTAATCGAAGCTCAAATATTTTCCACTGGCTTATTTTAGTGCGCTGGTGACAATTTTTTCATTAAATATATCTAGAGGAGCTCTTCGTAGCTAAATAATAACAGCCGCTTGGGTCAATCTTCAGGTTAAGCTGCGCTCATCTAAGTTGGTCTGTGGATGGGTGACCAATGTGACCAGTGTGATCACCCATGTATTTATTATATACGGTGTAAACAACCTCATCACGAAGCCGTCAACCAAGCATTCTGTACATCAAACTAAGTAACTTTACGCAAAAAATATTGCTGTGAAACGACTTTTTTTTTAGGTTAAACATCATGTTTTTTGGTAGAACTCAATGTAAAGCACTCAAAACATTGTGCTGATGGATGGATTGAATAGTACGGGTGTTGTAGAGGTGTTTAAAGTAAAAACTTGTATTTAAAAAAAAAAAGTCAAAAAGTTGTAACTTTGACCCCCAATACCTCCGTAACTACAAGGTTCCCAGGTATGGTGTAGAACAAAAAAAATTCGCAATGACAAGGAGAACAAGTGCCTTTCGGCTTCGTTAAGAGATTTTTGACACCCTTATACAGAGTTTCCTCCGTGCCTCGGAAAGCACGTTAAAACGTTGGTCCCGGCTGTCAATTGTAGATCTTCGACAGTCATGAATTAGTCAGTGGCCTGGAAGTGTTACAACCAGACTTACCAAGGGGTATTGTATTACCCAGTACTAACTGGGTTGTGCAGGCCAGATAAGCAGTCGCTGTATGTAAAATACTGGTATTTAGCTGCATCCAGTTAGACTGGAAACCGACCCCTACATAGCTGGGAAAATGCTAGGCAAATGAAAACATGATTTATGTGGATAAGAAAACTTTTAAGGGAGTCGATGAAACATTTTTCAAGTAAAATTCTCGACGTGGGAGAGCTTTTGAATGTAGTGGTTTAAAATACATACGAATGTAAGATGTATAATGAAATGTCGGTACATTACTCGAGCTAAAAGGGTATTTCTTTGAAGAACTCGGATCAAATGATGGTTTTTTTTTGTAACATGAACCTCAATTATCTACATGGTACTTTTAACATAATTTGTTGGTGAAATGTGGGTGTATCTCCAGGAAAAAGGTGAAATGTTATTTCTTGTTGTGCAGATTATTGTCCTGGTTTCGGCCTATAATGTAATGTAACAACAATCACGGAAGATATCCCATAAGTGACATTTTAAGTTAAGCTGGTCTGTCCTTTCAGGCATTAACATTAAGATGAAAGCGTCAGGGTAGCCCGCGACATTCAAATTTTCTTACGTTCTTTGCAATTTGCAGGCCAGTGCTAAGTTGTATGAAGTTAAAAATATCGTTCGCGACTGTAAAACGTATGCAGTTACAGAATTATAATCATCAAAATCATCAATACAACCCTCTAAGTTCATAGAAGACAAGAAACGACTTTTGCTTTGAAAAAATACAACCCGTATTGATGATTTTGATGAATAATATCCGACTTACACACGGAAAAAACTGATCAAAATAATTTACATTAAAAAACTAAAAAAAATATGCATTTTTTTTTACCAACACCAAGATGAACAATGTTACCAACCGCCTGTCTCCTAGCCTATCTAACCATACTTTAGCAGCAAGAGTGTACTAAATGACAAGTTGATATATTACCAACCTGTTAATTTAGTTACCTTGAAATCCTTCAGTTTTGTTTAGACACCGTAGCAGTAAACAGCTATGGAATATTTTCTATAGTCTTGCAAGGAAATTATAGTGTTATAGTCTAAGAGAGGTGTAGTGTGATTATAGTGTAATATGTCCACGAAAAGTATAGTGTGTTTGTACAGATGGCTTGATTTCGTCACTATCCGTCGAGGGGGTGAATTTATTTTCGTCATACGAAAGAATTTACGCTGTGAAACTCATATTAGTTTGTGATAAAAAATACCTAATTTCGGTCCCTGTCTTCTTTCTTTATCGTGTGGTTAGTTCCTAACCTGGTGTCAGAGTTTTTATGTCGCCCATGGACCTCTGACTTGTCTTTACATACCGTCGAGAAATATCTCTCAGGCATGCTGGTTTCCTCACGATGTTTTCCTTCGCCGAAGCAAGTGATATTTGTACAGTACGCACATGAATCCGAAAAATGTATTCGAACTTGAGACCTACGACTTGGCAGTCTGAAGGTCACATCACTAGATTATCACTGCTGTTCTACAACCCTTAGGCCCTACTCCCTAACGCTTCGTCCGTATATTCGGATCTATCCGTCTCTCTCGCGCACGTCTGCAGATGAGTGCGAGTGAGAGACGCGGATAGATCCGAATATACGGACGAAACGTTAGGGAGTAGGGCCTCTGTAATGGACTCTCAGACGGACGGACAGGCAACCCTTAGTAATAGGGTCCAACTGGTACCCTTTGGCTATGGAACCGTAAGAATAAATTCTTATGCAGTAGGTCGACACAGTATTCTGACACATGTACTAAAAGTTCTTTTTTTACGAATCTGATATGAATTTCATAGCGAAAGTTGTTTAAAATCACTCCCTTGACGGATATTTGTGACTAAATCGTCATCCTGTATTTAGAGTAGGTAAGGATGTGTGAAAAATGATAGTATAACAAGAATTTGTTTAGGCAGTGAGAAAGTGACAAAAAGTGTTACAGTTATGGACAGTGTAACCTTGAAATTTATGAAGCAGTGAACAGGAATTTAGGTCATACTCAAATAAATACTTGTTGACTTAATCATTGAAAGAAATTGTGATAAAAACTCCTTTTTTGGTCGCAAAGAGTCAGCCAATCAAGAAACCAAGATAAATAAAGAACCAGGTTCCAACCAGAAAGCTTGACCCAGAAGAACCTAACAAAATAAAACCAAGGACGACTTAACCACCAACCAAGGAAATCTCAACAAGTACACACACAGCAGCAAGAAAACTAAAGAAAGAAATGTCGACCAGAATCTTCAACCGCGTAGCTCAAATCGGCATAGGACTGACCCTTGTCGGCGGAGTAACCAATAACGCTTTATACAACGTAGATGGTGGACAAAGAGCTGTTATATTTGACAGATTCACCGGGATAAAAAAGCAGGTAGTAGGAGAAGGCACACACTTCATAATACCTTGGGTCCAGAAACCGATAATCTTCGACATAAAATCAAATCCTCGCAATGTTTCCACTGTAACTGGCAGCAAAGACCTCCAAAGAGTCGAGGTTACATTAAGAATCTTATTCAGACCTATAGCTGATGAATTACCAAAGATTTACACTACACTAGGAGAGGATTATGACCAGAGAGTCTTACCGTCTATAACTGGTGAAGTTTTAAAAGCCGTGGTAGCCCAATTCGATGCTAGCGAATTGATTACACAGCGAGAAATGGTCTCTTTTAAAGTCAATGAAAGTCTTACTGAAAGAGCTCGTCAATTCGGAGTGATACTAGATGATATTGCCATTGTCCACATCACATTTGGTAGAGAATTTCTCCAAGCAGTAGAATTGAAGCAGATAGCTCAAATAGAAGCAGAGAAAGGAAGGTTTAAGGTAGAAAAGGCGGAGCAGCAGAAGAAAGCAGCGATAATATCAGCAGAGGGGGATACGCAGCAAGCTATCCTATTAGCTAAGGCGTTTGGGAACGCTGGTGAAGGACTGGTGGAATTGAGGCGAATAGAAGCAGCTGAAGATATAGCGTACCAGCTTTCTAAGTCGAAGAATGTGACTTATCTGCCTGATGAAGGCGGATTGGTTAATCTTAAGAATTAGTAGAGGTAATTGAATTTGTGATTTTTGACTCTAGTATTTGATGGATGCGGTGGAGAGGAAGGGCAAAGAAAGATGGACAGATTATATGAGAACTAATATAAAAGATAAGAACATTCCTATAACACTTTGCCCTGTGAATGGAATCCAGGACGTCAAGTCCAGCATGGCTAACGATCATTAGACCAACGAGGCTATTATTATAATAAACATACTACCGTAGTCTTCCTATTCAGTAAATAACGGACTGTCCTAGTAGTCATTTAATAGCTGTTTAGCTATTTGGAGTACTTTATCTGGCCTACGCTCTCTTGTTAATTTGGTAGATTCGTTCATTGTTGCGTTGAGATTGTTTTGTCATCGCGATTCGTATTCACTAAGGTAGCCCTAGTAGGTAATCCCGTTGAATGACAATTTCATGAAAAAGACATTCAATTAGATTAAAGAATTGCCAAACTTGAGTGGCAATGGGCAGGGCACATTGCGCGCAGAACGGACGGCGGATAGGGCCGGAAAGTTCTGTTGTGGCGAACGCGAACCGGAAGACGTTGCGTTTGAAGATCTCCCACTAGGTGGACCGATGACTTGGTGAAGGTTGCGGTAATCCGTCAGATGCGAGTTGCATGGGACCGGTCAATGTTGCGACACTTAGGGGGAGGTCTATGACCAGCTCTGGACGGTTTTCGGCGAAATGATGATGATGACGATTTCCGTAAATTTCCGGAAGACTAAAGAAACGATGGATGGACTGTGTGAAGTAAGATATGGCTAGAAAGGAGGTGTCTGATGAGACGACGAGTAATATAGAAGTATTGAAGAAGCAGACATGAGACACATTAGTTTTATTATTAATAATTTTATTTAATTACTTATTGTGAATATGAGGACCATGTGGGTCACATTTTTTTTCCCACGTTTGTCTGGCAGTTTGAGTACTACAAGCGACCTACCCCAATGGCCTTTTTTTTGGTATTGTTCGTCGTTTCGTTGAGCTCCTTGAGTTATAAGTCGAGCTACACGATAACTGACAAATGCTTGCACTGACTGGACAGGTCCACTCAATTCTGTGTGGTTCTTTCTTCAAAAGACCACCTCAGTCACTAATGACGACTCGAATGGCGTAGTGGTAGTGAGGCTGCCTTACGTTCATAGGGTCCTGGGTTCGAATCCCGGTAGGAGCAAATGTTTGTGTGATGAGCATGGACATTTGTTTCCGAGTCATGGATGTTTATATGTATAATAAGTATGTATTTACAAACAAAAAAGTATATATGTAGTATATCAACTATCTGGTGTCCACGACACAAGCCTTGCTTAGTGTGGCACTAGATGGCGCTGTGTGTTAATGTAAAAAAAAAAAAATATCTGTATGATCCTCATGTGAATTGAACAAGATTATGTCTGGACTTCAAAGGAGACTATGACCTCTGAGTTTGTTACGGCTGTTTCTTCTCGAGAGTAGTCAGGTACGAAACACCGGCCCCATCTACTTAAAAAAAATGACGTGTAAAAGTGTTTGTGGAACCTACTTACAAAATAAACATCATTTATCATCATGCTGCGCCGTCCACAAATGTATTGGGATGAAGGCAAGACATTGATGACCATGTCGATTCCACCTTAAGGTCACTCGTACAGAACGACAGAGTTATTTCGCATTTATAATATTAAGAATGGATTTACCTGCAGATTATTTATGCGTAATATGGTAGACGACAAAAAATCTAATTAGTCCGTCAGGTAGATTATAAAAAAATAATTGACCCGTATTTTTTCTTTTCTTACGTAAATCAAAATTGACGAAGATACGACGCTTTTAAAATTCCCAATACGTCACGCCTTGGTATAATTTTTAGCTAGTTCTACCTACGTGACGACTTCACGAGCCCGCGCTCTCGAGTTTTGAGGCGTTTTATCTTTGTCAATATTCATTGATTTACAAGAACAAAAAATACGTGTCCATTATTTTTCAATAATCTAACTGACGGACTAAATAGATTTTTAATTTTTTGATACTGTCGTCAGTTCGTCATGCCCATTGTTTTCAAGCGTGAACTTCATTCCTTAAATGAAGTATAAATTGATACGCCAAATTGACGGTCAAGGTGACTTAAGTCCATGTTCACCGAAAAGATAACGGTTTGATTATCTAAAACAGCTGTCCCTGTGTCATGTTCCCATGCAAAAATATGTTTTAAACAGCTGTTTTTAGATAATCAGACCGTCATTTTTTTGGTGAACATGGACTATGATTAAAGCATTTGATGTCCCGTTTAATCGCGATTATATGTTGTTGAAGATTAGTTATTATCATTGGATATGAAGATAATTGATATCATGATGTATAAAAAAATACTTTACTGTTTTCTGTGAAAATTTCAACTGTGTACTGGTTCATGAGGCCCGCTGACAGACGGGCGGACAACGGAGGCTGGGTCCCGTTGGTAAACCTTCGGGTACGGAACCCTATAAAAAGAATGACTTAAATCGTACACACACCTCCTTTTTTAGCAGTCGGTTAAAAATACACCTTTATAATCTCGATTTTAGTGTCCATTTGTGAGTAGTTTTTCTCGGTATCTAATTATCTATATGCAACGTAGAAATTTGAATTTTTGCAGAATGTTAGGTTTCGATGATGGTGCACACTGATCGCCGGACAAGTGCATTTTTGAACCCCCAACGCAAAAGGGTGTTATAAGTTTGACGTGTATCTGTATGAGTGTGTGCGTGTGTGCGTGCGTTCGTGCGTACGTGCGTGCGTGCGTGTGTGTGTGTGTGTGTGTGTGTGTGTGTGTGTGTGTGTGGCATCGTACCTCCCGAACGGGTGAACCGATTTTGATTTTGTTGGAAGTGTTCTAGTGTTCTTAGCTGTGTTTGATAAAAATCCGTCCAATATGGCCGCCGCCACAAAATAGCGGATTACATATTTCTTCAACAACTCCCTCAATATGGGTATTAAATGAAAGGGCCTGACTAGTAGAATAATGAACACTTCATTAAAAGGGATATTATATTATTATACTACACACACTTGCAACATACGGCATTTCGTTACGTGACGATTTCTACTGAATCGCACTATCCGTAGGTTTTTTAAATTATTAATTTAATGTACTTAACTTGTTTTAGAAACAAAAATAAACTCAGAAAGCAAACAATTTTTTGTTTTGTTGACCAGTGTAATAATTTAGTTATCTTTCCATCCTTATTCCGGGTAGTGATAAACATATTAATAATGATGATTACTAATACAACTATTTTTGTTTCAGGATAAATCCAAACATATTTCCATTTCCTTATTTTCATAAATACTTCCTCTACCATTCCAAATATAATATTAATAATTAAATAATACTTCCAAAATTAGAATAATATTAAAAATTAAACATACTACCCTCCTTTATTCATTCCAATTTAATGATTAATTATTAAATAAACGAATGAATATTACATAGAAACAGCAATATATTTTAGTATAAAATAATGTAAATAAACAAAATCGCATTAAAAGAAACTCTTCAATTATTAAAAAAAGCAGCAACGAATAATTTATCAATCACATTGAAAAAAAGAACAAAACGATTGATTAACACCAGATAAAAAAACACGAAGATATATAGACAAAAAAGTAGTATATTGCACCAGAAACGAAACAAGGAAAACCGAAAAAACAAAACGCAGTCATTGCCCACCTTTCCATACCCACAATCCCCGAAACTATGCCGTTCCTCTAGCCCCCCATATCCTAGACCCCACGCCTATCCCCCGCCATGTTTTGACCCCCATCCCACAATGTCTTCCTCCCCAGCTGTCGAGCCGTCTTCGCCATCCACGACTCCATCCTCCCCCGCCCTTAGAGGAGATTGTCAGCAGTTCAACACTTCGACTCCTTATTATACTGGACGGGTAAGTTAGTTTTTATTGTTAACTATTCAATTTAGATATAATCCTTCCTCTTAAGAGCGCGTATCCCAAAAGTTGGCAACGTCGCAAACTGCTGTCAAATATTTACATGTTTTAATTTGGCAATGTTACTGTGTGAAAATAAGAAATATGGCTCTGTAGTGGACTAAAAAATTGATTAGGAAATGCAATAATGAATATCGTAATAATGTAGTTTTAGATGTAAAAAAAGTATTTAGGAACTTGCCAAATGCCTGTTTTACACCTGAAACGTTTACAACATCAAATTTAGGGTTTTAATAGCAATTCATATTCAATTTTTTAGTGCACTACAGAGCCATATTTCTTATTTCCATACAGTAAAATTGCCAAATTAATTAAAACATGTAAATATTTGACAGCTATTTGCGACGTTGCCAACTTTTGGAATATGCGCTCTTAAGGGTTTACCTCACGCCAACGATCTTGATCGAGTGGGAGGAGCTTAGCAATATCGTCTACCCGTGAGTGAGAGTGGTCAGCGATACATTGCCGCCCGTCGCCCGCAAGAGAACCCGCGTCAACGCGCACCAAGATTATTCGAAAAAACAACCCAACTTGATACATATTTCACATGATGGTGGTCGTTGCTCGTCACATTTTTTACGGCCTTTATTATGGTATAATTTTTATTGTTCTAAGTCTAATATAACTCAAAGAAAACAAAATTAGACCGTCATTTAGACCTTGCCTTTTTGTCCTTGCGATATAATTGTATGCAGTAAAGTGCAAGTAATCGTGTATCGGACGGCCGAAATATCTACATCAAAGTGTGAAATACGTATTTATTTTTTTCGGAATTTTAATCCAATAAAAAACGACTTGCTCAAGCTGTTGGCGTGAAGTGGCCCCTTAAATCACTCTATCTATTGCTCTAAATATTTTTGACTACATGCACTACAAACTGGATTTTAATACAGTTTGTAGTGCATGTAGTCAAAAATATTTAAGCGTACAGACAACCGGAGCGACTTTTTTTTATACTAGGTATGTAAAGAAGAATTTATAAGAACGCGCGGTCTGTTTGTGGCACTTGGGGGAAAATATTTATAAGAACACGACAGGCGTGTTTGTGACATCTTAGAAAGGACTATGTTTTGCTCGCGACTTCTCTCACGTTACGTACGGAATAGGCATGACGACAGTATCAAAAACTTGCAAATCTATTTAGTCCGTCAGTTAGAGTATTGGAAAATAATGGACACGTATTTTTTGTTTTTGTAATTCAATGAATATTGACAAAGATAAAACGAATCTAAACTTCGGGAGTGGGGGCTCGTGACGTCAGAACTCATTAAAATTATACCAAGGCGTGACGTATTGAGAATTTAAAAAACGTTGTATCTTCGTCAATTTTGGTTTATGTAACAAAAGAAAAAATACGGGTCAAATGTTTTTTGATAATCTTTCTGATGGACTAATTACATTTGTTTTGTAGTCTACCCTATTTACTCACAGAAACGTTTTAAATATAGCTTAGAACTCTCAGGGATAATGCCAAAGAATTTTCGAAACTGCACTAGTATTTCCGAAGATTATTTGGTCATCCATCAACCGGGCAGAATTCCAGATACCGTAGCTGAGAAGTTCCTGAAAGAAAAAAACTTAGTACCGCTTTGCCCGGCCCAGAGATCAAAACTAGGACCTCATTTTCACTAGACGAACGAGGCAGTCTATCAAGATGTTGATTTTAATATATATTTTTTATGCGACTTTTCGGTATGCGTCAATAGACAAGACGAAGTGCGTCTGTGAAGTTTCCCTAGCTTATTATCTTAGAGCAGCAGTGGCCCAGTGGTGGCGGACCCGACTTACGAACAGTAAGTCGTGTGTTCGAACCTAGACAGGCGCATTACTTTGTGTAATTTATTTCATCACCACTGCTCTCAAAAACGGTGAAGGAAAACATCATCGTGAGGAAACCGGCATGTCCTAGAACCAAAGATTCGAAGGCATGTGACATCTTCCAACCCGCACTGGGCCCGCGTGGTGGATTATAGCCCATACGCAAAATACCGTTGTACAATACAATTCCCTAGCTTATTCAGATTGGGACTGGGCAGGCCACGTATGCACAGTTGTGGACCCGAATATTGCAAGAGTCTTGACACAGCTAGACTGGGTAACGGAAAACTGAAGAGAAGATGGAGGGAGGGACAGCTTCTTCGCGAATTGGTGAGAGGAAGCGCACCATTGTGTGAAGTGGAAGGATTAGGGGGGAAGGCCTTTTCTCAGGAGTGGAACAGTACGACCTTTGATTAGACTGTTACCTTTTTATAAACTACAGGTGTTCTTCCTTTTTTCAAGAGTAGGGTGACAAAACTACAGATGTTCTTCCTTTTTGCAAGAGTAGGGTGTCAAAACCACAGGTGTACTTCCTTTTTGCAAGAGTAGGGTGACAAAACTACAGGTGTTCTTCCTTTTTGCAAGAGTAGGGTGACAAAACTACAGGTGTTCTTCCTTTTTGAAAGAGTAGGTTGAGAAAACTACAGGTTTTCTATTTTTTTCAAGAGTAGGGTGACAAAACTACAAGTGTTCTTCGTTTTTTTTAAGAGTGGGGTGACAAAACTACAGGTGTTCTTTCTTTTTTGCAAGAGTGGGGTGACAAAACTACAAGTGTTCTTCCTTTTTGCAAGAGTAGGGTGACAAAACTACAGATGTTCTTTCTTCCAGAAGCAGCCGCAACCGCCCCTGAACGTGATACTGCCAGTCACTGCGCCTTCTACACCTCCTACTTACGGTAAGAGATTCTTTTTATAGCCGTACCTGAGAGATATTTCTTGACGGCATGTAAAGCCAAGTCAGAGGCTCATATGATGATCAGTCAGGGTCATATGGCGGCGTGAAAATTATGATGATCATTCAGGGTCATATGGCGGCGTGAAAATTATGATGATCAGTCAGGGTCATATAGTGGCGTAAAAATTATGATGATCAGTCAGGGTCATATAGTGGCGTAAAAATTATGATGATCAATCAGGGTCATATGGTGGCGTAAAAATTATGATGATCAGTCAGGGTCATATTATGGCGGCGTGAAAATTATGATGATCAGTCAGGGTCATATGGCGGCGTAAAAACTCTGACACCAGGTTAGGCAATAACCACAAAATAAAGCAGAAGAAAGGTCATTACTTACACAACTTAAACTCTTGGTCTTTTTTGTAAGAAGTTAGGTAATGCAGAGCACCTACCACCTTAGTGCACATTCATCATCTGCCTGGCCTTTTCCCAAGTATGATGGGATCGCCTTCTAGTCTAACCGAATGCAGCTGAATACCAGTATTTTACAAAAGAGCGCATATGTGACCTCCATAACCCAGTTAGTAATGGATTAAGGTCCGTGTTCACCGAGAAGATAACAGCCTGATTATCGAAAAACAGCTGTCAATGTGACATGTTCCCATACAAAAATGTGTTTTAAACAGCTGTTTTAGATAATCAGACTGTTATCTTCTCGGTGAACATGGACCTAAGGCGATTAGACGAGCTAAACGCGAGTTTTATAATTACTAAAAGTATATGATTCACTGCTATAAACAAGACCAGAAAAATATATGATATTCTTCAGGATATATGCTAGCATGATACTGTTTTGAAAACATAATACAATTCATTTGGCTCGATAAAAAGAAATCACGAACTTGCCTCTAAAAATATCTTTCAAACAATAAAAAACATACTAATATGCATGCGATCATTCTGATTTTTTGGCAAATAATTCTACAAGCAATATATTAGCATGATACTGTTTTAGTTTTTTAATCCAATCAATAGTTTTTTTGTAAATCGATCGAAACCACTCATTTCGCGCTATTTGGCCCGCAGTGGCTGACGTAACAACCACTTTGTAGTGCAAGCTGATTAGAACTTTATTCTAACAGCATTTCAAACGAAGTTTGAACCACCACAAATAGAGTTGCTAATTTAGCTCGTCTAAGCGCCTTAAGACTGGTTTGTCAGCTTTTCTGTAATGACTGACTAAGATCTACAATAGGCTAGTTTCCACCATCAATAAATTGCAAATCTAATTAGCCCGTCAGTTAGAGTATTGGAATATAATGAATCAACGAATATTGACAAAGATAAAACGCATCAAAACTCGGGAGTGGGGGCTCGTGACGTCAGAAACTCAGAACTCACTAAAAATAATACCAAACAGTGACGTATTGAGAATTTTAAAAGCGTCGTATCTTCGTCAATTTTGGTTTATGTAACAAAAGTAAAAACACGGGTCAAATATTTTTTGATAATATAAGTGACGGAATAGTTAGATTTTTTCAGTTAACAAGCCTATTGACAGCCAGAATCAACGGTTCAATGTGTTTTCCGAAGCACGGAGAAAATTCGCAGTCTCACTCTGACCTCACTATAATATTTCTACCGTAACATTCCAGGTGAAGCGACTCTTACCCCACCACCGCGTTCTCCAGGTGTACCGGCAGCTACAAGTCCCCTCTCTGCATCTGGAGACGTCAGATCGCACCCACCTGACGGCACGTCCTCTGATAAGGTAAGCACCTCAGAAGCAAGATGATAAAAAGCAAAAAAAAATAACAGGTAAACCTGAAAGTACATGCGCTTCGGTCGTTCTCGTGTTTCCGAATTAGCGTCGCTTCAGGGGGTTGTCCATTAATTACGTCATGTTTTTAGCGTCTTAAACCCCCCCTCCCCAGGGTTATACATGGTGAGGTTTTAGACTACACTTAATACTCGATTCCCGAGTGAGGCAAAATAATTGTCGAAAAACTGTGATTGCAGATTTGTTTCTTTTTAAAAATAAAGGAATGCCGAAGAATAAATTGCAAAAGAAAAATTTGCGATCTCCAGTATTAAGAGTACTTTCCCTCCAGGTGGCATTGAAAAATTCCACCCTGTACCTATACTATGCAACTTTACGCAAAGTTTTATTGCTGGGAAACGATTTTTTTTGGGGGTGAAAATTCATGTTTTCTGGTAGAACTCAATGTAACCCACTCAAAACATTGTGCTGATGGATGGATTGAATAATACGGGGGTGTTGAAAGTATATATCTTACAATAAAAAAGACTTGTAAGTATTTTAAAAAAAATTATGTTTTTTCCACTCTTTATAGAAGCAACAATATTGTACACAGGACTATGCAATACCTAATTTGATTTGTTTGAAAAGAATGTCCATGGAGTTTCTTGTCTATTCTTCTCCATGAGATCTACGATGTCGTTGTCGTTGTTCCACAGTCCACACATTGGCACCAAGCGCTTTGCTACATCGTTTATTAAAGAATTTATAGTTTATTTTAGAATTCCCTGTCTGCGTCGCGTTAATATACTTCTCTTGGGTTTGCTAGTTCCATCGTTGATCTCATCTCTGTCCAGAGGACTAGATTGAGGTCAAGAGTAGGCCCATTTAATAAAAAAAAACCCTATGGTTGAACTTATTTGTAACCCCCGACGCAAAAACGACGGGGTGTTATAAGTTTGACATGTGTGTGTGTGTGTGTGTGCGTGTCTGTGTGTGTGTGTGTGAGTGTGTGTGAGTGTGTGTGTGTGTGTCTGTGGCATCGTAGCTCCTAGACGAACCTATTTTGTTTTTATTGTTAGTAAGGTGAATTAGTCGGGAGTGTTCTTGCTATGTTTGATGAAAATGGCCGCCGCCACAAAAAAGCGGATTACATATTTCTTCACAACTCCTTCAATATGGGTATCAAATGAAAGGGGTTGACTAGTAGAATAATGTACACTAACTATATTGAAAGGGAATCAAGAATACTAAAGAAATGAGATGAGGAAAGTGGAGCGATGACTGTTACCTAGGACCTAACGATTTATTTTTCATTTAAGTTTAAGTAAGTACATTATTTACTACATTAGTATGGATGGGGGGTTATTTAAATTTTAAATTTAATTTTACTTGTTAACTATGCAAAAGTGCCTGTCAATGTTCTATTTAAAAATAAATGCTTTGAGTTTGAACGAGGTCAGTGTAGCCTTGGTTTTTAGGACGGTCTCAACCGGCGACACTAAAAGAGTTAAAAATATCTCGAGTTCTCAGTTACATTTCCGTTTCTGGGTCCCAATGGCGTCAAAACGGAAGGCCCGTCGGATGCCGACAACGTGTTGATAAGGGATTCTGGGTGAAAGGCCGCTTGTATTCCGTAGATAAATGGACTGGACTGAATGGATGCTAGCGTCTATGTCACCATAAAATTGTCAAACGTTAGATTGTAAAATAAATAGAGAGATAGTAAACTCTCGAAAGATTGTCAAATGAACATACTGCTTGTCAATAAAACGCATTATTTTTCGTTAGATTGTAATCTATCGAAGTGAAACCGTAATATTGTGAAGTCAACTCGCGAGGTGTGCAGGAGGGGGACGGAAGGGGGGGTCCCCCTTGCCCCATGGTACCACTCTCATGAAAAGATAATGTACCATTCTTGAGAAATACCGATTAATATACTGTAATAAAACTGCTGCACCCCAGTATAAAAGGTTTATTACGTTGTTACAAAATGTTAGGGTTTGAAACAACTAGTATATGCTTAATAATATTTTACTTTAGTAGTAGTACTTCTATAACAGATATTGCTATCTAATGCAAACGACGAATTGTGCGTCCGACCTCGACAAGCGCCAAAACGAAAGAGAGCGTTTTAAAAAATGGTCGCCCGCCATTACGGCACACTGACAGCTTTACCACAGACAATCACACAAATTTAACCGTCAGTGTTGCTAGCACATTTAGTCGATTGTAATAAATAATCGATTACAAAAATAAATTAAAATCTTATTCGCAATAATTTGCACAAAATCGTATTAAATAATAATTATTCACATCGAAACCTTACACTCGTCCATCCTGACAACGTGTATTAAAACTTATATGTATACACATTAAAACTTATATAAATCAAATGAGTAGAAAAAAAAAATAGAACAACAACTCTTATATTCTGGAGTCCTCATACTTCCCCGTCTTCCAACTTTTGGAATTCCCCCTCACGTCTCCAACTTTTGGAGTTCTCCAACTTTTGGAGTTCCCTAAGCTGATAATCCCCCTTACGTCTCCAACTTTTGGAGTTCTCCAACTTTTGGAGTTCCCTAAGCGTTTTCCAACTCATGGAATTCCCCCTTACGTCTCCAACTTTTGGAGTTCTCCAAATTTTGGAGTTCCCTAAGCGTTTTCCAACTCATGGAATTCCCCCTTGCGTCTCCAACTTTTGGAGTTCTCCAACGTTTGGAGTTCCCTAAACTTCTCCAACTTTTGGAGGTTCCCCACATGTCTCCAACTTTTGGAGGTTCCCCACATGTTTCCAACTTTTGGAGTTCTCTTCTTCTCTCAATTCAATAGATACACATCAAAAAGTAAGTAGACTCATTATTCTATCGAATAGTCTATTGATTAACATTCATAACATTTTAAAACAATTTTCAAAAATAATACATGTCATCTTAAATATCATACTTTATAGATCAAACAACTCATATTGCATTTTTAGATAATTTACGACCAAATTCGTAGGATTCTATTAATCACTTGTAATTTTATCAATTTCTTCATCATCAGTACTACTTTCGTAAAGCTCTAAAGCAGCTACATGAACCCATGGTAACATTCGGCTAGCAGCTACTACCGTCTTACGTTTGTTCTTTGTGGAACTTAATCCGGGAATTGCGGCTAGTTCGTATCGATCATTACCGAGCGACGCAACTACGCGATATGGACCTACGTAAGCCGGACAAAGCTTTTTGCTTTTGCCGTCATTACTAAATGAAGTTTTCATAATCTTGACCAAGTCTCCTATTGCGTACGCACGAGCGGGACGTCTATTCTTATCATAACGCTGTTTTTGTTTAGTCTGTTCCTCATTGATCCTATCTTTAACCTGCTCGCGAATTGTGACAAGATCAGTTGCGTCCCTAGTAGTTTGACGTATTTCATTCAAACGTGGATCTATTTCGCTACTCATGTGAGTACCGAACATAACATCCGCTAGGGTTCTCCCCGTTGTCTTCTGTACGGTGTTATTTAAACCCCATTGAATTTTGCCAACCTTGGTGTCCCAAACTCTTTCGTCGTCCCCGAGATTCTGCGCCGTCAAGGAATTCAAAATAGTACGGTTATACCGCTCTACTTGTCCATTCGATTGTGGACTTGCGACTGCATTCAACACATGCTTGATACCCTTTTCGGTACAGAATCTTTTGAACGCATGAGAGGTGAAACATGTACCGCGGTCGCTAATTATACGATCGGGTGGTCTAAAAACGTCAAAAATGTCTAATAACACATTTATAGCGGTCAACGATTTCGTATTTTTTACCGGTTTTATAAAGGCAAATTTAGTAAAAGCGTCAACTACCACTAACAAATAGGAGTTACCTTTCTTAGACTTCACGAAGGGACCCAGGTGGTCGATGTGGAGCGTATGAAATGGGATTTCTATCTTAGGTATAGGGTGTAATAAGCCCTCGGACCTGTTTGACTTTGTTTTGGAGTACGCACATTCGAGACACGCATTCACGTATTTTTTTACGAATTTTGTCGTACCAGGAAACACATAAGTCCCTTTAATACGATCTAAAGTCTTTTCGACGCCAAGATGACCAATGTCATCGTGGTTAAGACGACACAACTGCCACCTAGCTCCCTTCGGGACCACCCAACGAAGTTTGTCAGGGTCACCATCGACACGCTTGTAAAGCCCGTTATCTTTAATGACGTAGTTATCTTTAATGTATTTTAACCCTTCTGTATCTAATTTTGTGTGCAAAATATCGCGTATCCTATTCAACTCTGAGTCACCTAACTGAAGGGTAAGCAACCAATCATCACTGTTCAACAACATAACCGTGGGATATGTATCCACTTCACAAGATTGACTCCGAGTTTGGGGATTTCTAGATAAAGCGTCCACATGCGACATTTTGACACCAGGACGGTATTCAATCACGCATTCAAACTCCTGCATCATGAGCCACCACCTCGCGATTCGGGGAATTAAATCGCGTTTTGTAAAAGTTGTTCGTAGTGCTCCGCAGTCTGACACAATTTTAAATTTCTGCCCTAACAAATACACCCTACATTTTTTCAAAGAGCAGATAACTGCTAAAGTTTCTAACTCATAAGAGTGAAAGTTTTTCTCTTCCGGAGAAGTTTGGCGGCTGTAAAAAGCCACGGGATTGAACGATTTTGAACCAGACGAACGCTGCAAGAGAATTCCACCGATTCCAACACGGCTAGCGTCAGTATGCAGCTCAGTTTCGGCAGACGGGTCATAAATTGCCAGCACAGGTCTTGAGACGAGTTTTTCTTTGAGGGATTTGAATGCCTGCTCTTGCTCGCACGACCACAACCAAGTAACGTCTTTTTTTTAGCAGTTTACTGAGAGGGTGCGCAACCTGAGCAAAATCCCGAATAAATTTGCGAAAGTAGCTTGCTAATCCCAAAAACTGGCGCACACCATGCTGATTCGAGGGACGAGGAAAATCTGTTACCGAAAGTATCTTTTTCATACCAGGCCTAACGCCCGCGGAGCTAATTTCGTACCCTAGATAATCTAACTTATCCTTTAAAAAATCGCATTTGGTTAAGTTAAGAGTTAAGTTGGCCTTTTCGAGCAACTTTAAAATGTGCTCTAACTTAACCAAACAGTTATCTACACTTGTTCCATAAATGAGAAGATCATCCAAAAATGCCGTAGCTTCATTAAACCGCGCAGAACCCAAAACCTTGTTCATCATGCGCTGAAAGACTGCTGGTGCATTTGCTAAGCCGAACGGCATACGATTAAATTCGTATTGACCGTCCGGGGCGTCACGAAAGCAGTCAGCGGTTTTGAATTTTCGGCGATAGGCACTTGGTAATAGCCGGAAGCTAAGTCTAGAGAGATAAAGCAAGCTTGTCCGGACAACCTAGCAATTTCATCATCTATTATTGGCATGGGGTACCGTTCTTTTACAGTTATAGAATTGAGCATCCTGTAATCAATGCATAACCGGAGCTTGCCATCTTTTTTGCGAATCAATACAATAGGACTTGCATACTCAGATGCCGACTCTCTGATGATCCCGGCGCCGAGCATGTCATCTACCATTTCGCGAACCTTTTGACGCTCACTGTGGGCCAAACGATATGGACGGTAGACAACCGGTGTTTTGCTGTTAACCTCGATGCTCATCTCTACGACATTGGTGCAGCCTAGTTCCTCGAGTGAAGAAGCAAAACAATGCTTGTATTTTTGCAATAAATCAAATAGCTTTGACTTGTCAGAATTAGTTATAGACTCTCCTACGCGAATTTGGCTAATGTCAAGACCATTTGAGAGTTTCGAAGAGACTGATGCATCTGGTACAACGACTAGACTTACAACCTTTACGACTACGGCTCGGCCTAGGTTTGACCCTAAAGGTAACGAAAATTCTGAACTAAGAGGCGTTAAATCGACAACCGTTCTCCCATGCTTGACTAAGTGTAATCCACCCGCCAGTACACACTGCTGATGCGGCTTACCCAACAACTTGCCATCTAACATAATGTACCCCTCGCAAAGAGGCTCTACTGAAACTCTTACCGAAGCTCTTCCACATAACATCACGCTGTTGGGCACACTAACTTTAACCACACTATCATTGTCTGTGTGATTTTGTGAATATGGCATTTCATCATCAACGTTCATAAATTGCAAATCTGTGGCAGTTTTATGCACAACAACGTGAGGCTGTTCTGTGAAAGTCTGACCAACCAAAACAGGTACATCTAAGTATTTGTCGCTCACCACGCGACAAGTAATGTTAGCGAGTACATCGTCTACGGTAAGTTCAACGTTAACTTTTCCTACCGATTGTACTAATTCGTTACCAAAGCCTTTCAGAACTGTTTGTACGCGGTCATGCTGAAGTCCTAGTTCCACTCCAAGAGACTCAGTAATCAACGAGACTTCGCTACCAAAATCTATGAAAGACTTCACATTCCGACCATTAATTTTTATTATTTTAATGAATTTAGCATTTGGTTTAGATGCGGAAATAAGCAAAGTTTTGCTTGGATCCTTGGCTTTGTTCGTGTCGGAATTAGAATAACATTTATCAGCACTATGGCCAACTTTATTACACTTAGTACACGTTATTAGCGGCTTTGGACATCTAGCGAATATATGACCCTTTTCTTTGCAATTAAAACAATGACTATTTGAGGGACCATTAGTTTTGGTTGTTGGCTTAGCATTTGCTAAATCTGAATCGTTCCCTGATCTGAATCGAGAATTAGTTACGCGTTCACCTACATTATTATCTTTGCTGCTCATTAGATACTGCAATAATTGATCGGGATGACTACACCTTAGTGCCAAAGCCGCAGATTTTAGTGACTTATCACCAATACCGTAGATAATACAGTCAACCGCGCGTTTATCGAAAATATCACACTGATTTAAGAGAGCCAGTTTATTATAAAAATAATTTTCAATAATAATAATAATAATAATAATAATAATCGTTTATTTATCAAAAGGGGCACATTTACAATTAAGTATCATAACAATTAAAATAGGGCACTGTTGCTTATTGCCTGAACTAGGTGGAACCTGTGTTTCAGGCTAGAAAGTGCATAAATACCTACTTAAAATAAATAAATTAACATTAAAGGAAATATAAAAGTAAATTACTAAAATTACGACTTACATAGAAAACAAAACAAACAAACATGTCAGCTGTTTACTTGCAGACAACAAGTAAATCTTCTGTCTGTGCATAGGTTATGGGTTGTAAAAAAGTACTAATAGTCTTTTTACAGCTAAAATAGTTCAACTTATAAATACTTAGTTTTGTTGGGTTCATTGTATCTACTTCTTCGCTTCAGCATCTCTTCTAGGGCTTGGCCATAATTTATTTTGAATGGGAATGCACTCAGTAACTTTTCTTGCCACTCAGGCCACGTAAACAAAATAGAATTCAAACTTTCGTACCAGGTTTTGGCCAATCCCTGAAGTTTTTGCATCGCGTAATGAATGGTTGTTCTCTCGTCCCATCCATAAACAGAAGCACACTCGTTAACTTTCTTAAGCCACACGTCTATGCGTTGGTTTTTCAATGAAGGGTTAAACTCTGCTAAAATATTTTTAGAATCACCACTACGGTTCATCGGTGAAGTTGTTGATGGCTGGGACGCAAGTTGTTTAATAGAACTTAACAAATGAGCTATATCTTTAACACTGAATGAAACGCTACTAGATCTCACAGGTTGTTCCGCATTATTGGAAACATTATCATGGTTGTTGTGATTATTTGTACGATGACGATTTGACCTAGTATAGTTTTCGCGATGTACGGAAGATTCACGAGAACATTGACTATACGCCGGCTTTGACGACAAACGATTACGTGCTCTGCTCACCTCGTTTTCCAAAACTTTGAGGCGCTCCCGTTCTCGTTCCAGCTCCTTCTCGCGTAGACTCAACGAAGTAGGGCTCCGGCGAAGACTGCGACTGCGACTTCGACTTCGGAGACGCCTCGTACTACCGCCGCTGCCCGCTCTTGATCTGGTTTCAGCTGCATGGCGACTTCGACTTCGAAGGCGCCCGTGACTGGTTCGCCTAGCACTACCGTCGTCCTGCGCCATCGATCGTGCTTCAGCTGCGTTGCGCGATGTACCCCTTTTTGGCGTTGATAAGCGCCGCGAGGTAGTAGCTCGATCTCGTGGCATGGTTCAAGTCCATAAAACAGAAAAGAAGCTAGGTTTAGAATAAGACATAAATTATATTAAAAAAAAATGATGTTGGGTATATTGAAAATATCTCGGAAACGGTGCGTCTGAGCTCAAAAATAACGAAATTTTTGTCCCCTTTTATAAATCCCGCAGACGGGATAAGCATCATAAATCCACAAAAAAACAGTCCTGTTCTGACCTACCCTCATATATATATACAACATGTCCCAAAATTCAACGATAAGCCAGCACCGGAGGATAGACCTGCCCATGACTACTCGGGGAAAAAAAGAAAAAAAATATATATCTCTTTTTTTTTGAAGTTATAAAAAAAAAGAAGAAATTCTTAAAAAAGTGAGACCTTTTATGATATTTTTCACTACCATGACCACACTTTTTTAAATATTTCTGTTATTTTTTTTTATAGGCAACCTGAATAGCACTGCTATCTACCACAATTCTTAAAAAATCCAGAATACCTCTAGTTTTTTCACGTAAATTAATGAAACTTAATTTATTCCCTAAATTTTTTGAAGATTTTTACTTTTAATCAACTTTAACTCATCGTGGTGTAAAAAAAAAGTATGAATACTACTATGGCAAGCTTTTTTATAAATTGACGCAACTAATCAAGATTCCAAAATGGTATAATACTCTAGGCAAACAAGTTTAAAAAAAAAATGTTCCTATTATTTCTAAACAGGGGCCAAATGACGGTCAGGTAATAAAAAGTATTAGTTCTTGGAAAATGTTTAATATTTAAATAAATGGTCAAACAATTTCTCATGTAATTTATTAACATTATAACCAATGTTCAAATTGTTTGCCACCAGCAATAATACATGCACGACATCGCCTTAAAAATGACCGTTTTATTTGTCTTGCATATCTTCTGCGATTAATATGATCCGCAGCCTGACTGATATTTCGACGAAGCTCGTCCAATGACGCAATTGGTTTTGAGTAGACCCTGTCTTTAAGACAACCCCAATAGAAGAAGTCCAGGGGGTTCAAATCGGGTGAACGAGGTGGCCATAAGATAGGACCAAGTCGCCCGATCCAACGCCCTGGATACTCTTGATTTAAATATTCTCGCACAGGGCGGGCATAGTGTGCTGGGCAACCATCATTTTGGAGCCACATGTTTTGGAGATCATTTAAGGGCACGTCGTCTAGCAATTCTTGCAAGTCATTTTGTAAAAAGTTTAAATAACTATTGCCATCTAAGTTTCCTTGTAACTCAAAGGGCCCAATTACTTTTCCATTTAATATGCCGGTCCATAAGTTAACCTTGAATTGATATTGGGATCTGTCTTGTCTCATCAAGTGCGGATTTTCATTGCTCCAACTATGTAGGTTGTGTAGATTTAAATATCCATCTTTCTTGCATGTTGTTTCATCCGACCATAGAATTTTGTCCAGGAATTGGGGATCTTCCCTGTGCCTTTGCAGCATCACACGGCAAAATGTGACTCTTAATGGATAGTCCCGCGGTAACAACGTCTGCACACGCCTGTAATGATATGGGTGAAGCTTGTGACGTTGTAAAATTCGATGTGCAGAACTTTTCGGGATTCCTGTAGCTTCTTCTATGGCGCGTACCGAAGTAGTCGAATCATTTTCTATCTCATTGAGAACTTCTTCATCACGATCCGAACTAGGTCTTCCAGCGTTTCTCCTACTGGATGGCATACGACCCTCCGAAAACGCTTGATGCACATTAATAAACACTCGATAATCAGGATATCTTTGAGCATTTGGGTACCTTTCTCGATACAGTCTGCTAGCAGCGTTAGCATTGCATCGGGTTTCTCCATAGATGAGGTGCATATTTGCGTATTCCTGTGGTGTGTATGGTTGCGGCGGCATGTTGATCGTTAAACAGTCCAAAATGCGCCAGAACTCCAAATCACAAAACTCACAATCGTAGTCACAAAACACACAATCGTAGTCCAAGATAATGCCAGGTCAGTTCAGTTTGCAGATCGATTCCAGTCCAAAAAGCCAAGCCAAAAGTCGTTAGTACGTACGAGAGCCACGTCAGTTGAATACGGAACGGTGCGCAGTAAACAAAGGAGCAGAGCGTACTGAACTGACTTGCTCTGAGAATAATAACAGCTTCTCTACCTGCCCTGTTGTTGTCTCTTTTTAACGTAAATATCTCTGTCTATCTATCTCTCTCTAACTTCTAAGGTATGTATGCCCCATTCAAATTCCTAGAAATTGTAACAAGAACCCACTACCTGCCCTGTTGTTGTCTCTTTTTAACGTAAATATCTCTATCTATCTATCTCTCTCTAACTTCTAAGGTATGTATGCCCCACTCAAATTCCTAGAAATTGTAACAAGAACCCATTTTGGGCACGCAGTGAAAGTGATTACTGTCAACTATAATTTAAGGAATTTGGTTCTTGTTTTGAACTAGTATGGATATTATTTTTTTGTGGTTGATTTTCCTAGAGTATTATACCATTTTGGAATCTTGATTAGTTGCGTCAATTTATAAAAAAACTTGCCATAGTAGTGTTCATACTTTTTTTTACACCACGATGAGTTAAAGTTGATTAAAAGTAAAAATCTTCAAAAAATTTAGGGAATAAATTAAGTTTCATTAATTTACGTGAAAAAACTAGAGGTATTCTGGATTTTTTAAGAATTGTGGTAGATAGCAGTGCTATTCAGGTTGCCTATAAAAAAAAATAACAGAAATATTTAAAAAAGTGTGGTCATGGTAGTGAAAAATATCATAAAAGGTCTCACTTTTTTAAGAATTTCTTCTTTTTTTTTATAACTTCAAAAAAAAAGAGATATATATTTTTTTTCTTTTTTTCCCCGAGTAGTCATGGGCAGGTCTATCCTCCGGTGCTGGCTTATCGTTGAATTTTGGGACATGTTGTATATATATTTTTTTTTATATCATGTTATTTTAACGGTATTTGATTCTTTCAAATCTAATGAAATCACAATCCACTATCACTGGGATAAAACAGTGTAATAATTAAACATCACTTATTTATGTATATAAATAGGCGTGTACTTACCACTTCTGAACTGTAATAAAACTGCTGCACCCCAGTATAAAAGGTTTATTACGTTGTTACAAAATGTTAGGGTTTGAAACAACTAGTATATGCTTAATAATATTTTACTTTAGTAGTAGTACTTCTATAACAGATATTGCTATCTAATGCAAACGACGAATTGTGCGTCCGACCTCGACAAGCGCCAAAACGAAAGAGAGCGTTTTAAAAAATGGTCGCCCGCCATTACGGCACACTGACAGCTTTACCACAGACAATCACACAAATTTAACCGTCAGTGTTGCTAGCACATTTAGTCGATTGTAATAAATAATCGATTACAAAAATAAATTAAAATCTTATTCGCAATAATTTGCAATAAATCGTATTAAATAATAATTATTCACATCGAAACCTTACAATACCCTAACCTCAAAACACTTTATATTCCCCTAAAAAGCGTAGTCGACCCCTATTTCTGTCTGCAGGGTTTAAAGGAACCTAACTAACCTAACGTGGGAGTGCCCCAAGTCCGATTATGCGAGATACTTCCGTTGCATGCATTTCACAATATTACGCTTTCACTTCGATAGATTACAATCTACCGAAAAATAAAGCGTTATATTGTAAGCAGTCTTATGTTCAGTTGACAATATTTTGAGAGTTTACAATCTCACTAGAGAGATTACATCTAACGTGTTTGACAATTTTACGGTAACATCTATACAAGGTGGTGCCAACAATACGACAATACATGAATACATTGGTAATACTATAAGTCTCCGCCACGAGAAGCTGTAATTTTTTGTAAGCACACATTCGGATTCGCAACCTTTGGATCAAATAATAAATGGAACTTAACACACCTAACTGTCGAAATCTGGATGTATTGTACACATCTGCGTACCCTCTCAGAGCGATGTTACGTCATGATGTTGTATAAACAATAAACATCCAAGCGATTGCAGCAATCACTGCAGATTTGCCGTCTATTGTTGTTTGTACTGTGTTTGTTGCAACTTATTACTAGGTTTTTTCAAATACTTATTTATTATAAGTTTTTAATGTTATAATTTTACTTTAACTCTCTCCTTGACCATGTTCTATACATGTATCCTTTAGCAGAACGTTTTGAATGCGTTACATTGAGTTCTACCGTGATTTTTACCCCTAAAAATAAAGTTTTTTCCCAGCAATATAATAATTTTGCGTAGAATTACTTTGATGTACATAATAATAATAATAAACCATTTATTTCAGGTAACAAAGACCCATAAATAAATACCTTAACCTAAATATACATACTAATAACATTTTTTGTTAGTATAGTAACTGAAAAACTATGCTTGGATGCTTGGAATGACAAACTATACAATGAAAACTTACTCTGTATACAGTTTCTAACATCTTCTGTTTTCTTTTTTCCCAGTCATCAGAAACAGCAGTAGGGGGCATATCCCGAACGGCAAGCACGGCCCTCTCTCGAAAAGAGAGTTATAAAGCGCAGAGACAGCACTACAGGAGAGAGAAGAAACGAGCCGCGTCTGCTCTTCTGCACTCTATTGAGGACCCTTCTGTGGTCGTGCTTGCTGATTGGCTTAAGGTAAGAAGTTTTAGCTCTACAGAAGGTACAGAAAATCTAGACTAGAAGGAGGCTGCGTTTGTCTTCCAGAGGACAAACGCAGGCCTTCTGAGGGTTTAGAAGATAGAAAAAGCGGGCTACTTCTGCTGTCCTACTCTATCGAGGACTTTTAATGCTTCAATGTCTCAAGAAAGCTTTTTTATGAAAAACAACCCTGTTCGTAAAATGACATTGTTAATAGTACATTTTGTTAAAAGTAGGAATAATTTATCACTGCAGCTGAGGCGGAATTCACACCCGAGCCCCAGGTAAGGGTGTTATGGAGCCGAGAACTGCATCATGCAATCATCTCTGTTACAATTCTAATTAATTGCATTTAAATATTCTTAGATTCTCTTTCTTATCATTTTCTTTTGTTCAGGTTCGAGGCTCACTCAAGTCATGGACAAAGCTATGGTGTGTGTTGAAGCCCGGACTATTGCTGCTCTATAAAAGTCCTAAAGCGAAGGTAAGATCACATAATAATTTATCTTAATCGTAATTGGACCGATGACCTGGTGAAGGTTGCGGGAATCCGGTGGATGCGAGTCGCAAGGGACCGGTCAATGTGGCGACACTTGGGGGAGGCCTATGTCCAGCAGTGGACGTCTTTCGGCTGAGATGATGATGATGATGAATCGTAATTAAAATAACCTCCACAATCTGTGCAGTTCACTACCATGATTTAATTAAATAGTAGATAATACAACAAGTGAAAAAGAGGGAATTTAATTCGAGGGACTAAGTTGGAGCCCGAGAGCGGCGAAGGATTCTAGAGTAGAATCTCGAGCGTAGCAGGGGATTCTAGAGTAGAATCCTGAACGGAGTGAGGGATACAAGAAAGGATATTTTTTTTTTCATAAGTGGTGTACTCAAGACCATTTATCCATTCTTAAAAATAGCATCATAATTCTAATCTACTATTTCTTTCTACCATATATCTCTGTAATCTAACACGAGTTGTATCTCATTTACAGAGCAGTCACTGGGTAGGAACTGTCCTACTAACATCTTGCCAAGTGATAGAGCGTCCCAGCAAGAAGGACGGCTTCTGCTTCAAGTTGTACCATCCGCTGGAGCAGAGCATCTGGGCGCCGCGGGGCCCGCACAACGAGACCATCGGTGAGTGGGCAATTTTGCCAACTGTAGTGCCTAATGTTGCCAACTGTAGTGCCTAATGTTGCCAACTGTAGTGCCTAATGTTGCCAACTGTAGTGCCTAATGTTGCCAACTGTAGTGCCTAATGTTGCCAACTGTAGTGCCTAATGTTGCCAACTCTAGTGCCTAATGTTGCCAACTGTAGTGCCTAATGTTGCCAACTGTAGTGCCTAATGTTGCCAACTGTAGTGCCTAATGTTGCCAACTGTAGTGCCTAATGTTGCCAACTGTAGTGCCTAATGTTGCCAACTGTAGTGCCTAATGTTGCCAACTGAAGTGCTTAATGTTGCCAACTGTAGTGCCTAATGTTGCCAACTGTAGTGCCTAATGTTGCCAACTGTAGTGCCTAATGTTGCCAACTGTAGTGCCTAATGTTGCCAACTGTAGTGCCTAATGTTGCCAACTGTTGTTCCTAATGTTGCCAACTGTAGTGCCTAATGTTGCCAACTGTAGCGCCTAATGTTGCCAACTGTAGTGCCTAATGTTGCCAACTGTAGGGCCTAATGTTGCCAACTGTAGTGCCTAATGTTGCCAACTGTAGTGCCTAATGTTGCCAACTGTAGTGCCTAATGTTGCCAACTTATAGAGCGTCCCATTAAAAAGGACGGGTTCTGCTTCGCCTGATAAAAAAAATTAAAAGCAATCTATCATACACTCTCTAATTTGGTGTTAGATTGCTTCTTGTTTTTCATCAGACGGGTATCTTTTACAAATTCATGCGAGCGGCTTATGCATAATCCCCCCTCCACCATGCAGCTGACGATTTTTAGGGTTCCGTTGCCAAATGGCAAAAAACGGACCCCTTTTAGATTCGTCATGTCTGTCTGTCTGTCCGTCCGTATGTCACAGCTACTTTTTTCCGAAACTATAAGAACTATGACGTTGAAATTTGGTAAGTAGATGTGTTCTGCGAACCGCATTAAGATTTTCACACAAGAATAGAAAAAAAATCTTAGAACTGAAACTCAATTTTTTTTTTTCTTCAAACTCATCCGTGTGGGGTATCTATGGATAGGTCTTCAAAAATGATATTGAGGTTTCCAATATCATTTTTTTCTAAACTGAATAGTTTGAGCAAGAGACCCACCCTTCCAAAGTGGAAAAATGTGTCCCCCCCCCCCCCTGTAACTTCTAAAATACGAGAACGATAAAATTAAAAAAATATATATGATGTATATTACTATGTAAACTCCCACCGAAAATTGGTTTGAACGAGATCTAGTGAGTAGTTTTTTTTAATACTTCATCTTTTACATTATGTTACTCGCTGCTACGGAACCCTTCATGTGCGAGTCCGACTCGCACTTGGCCGCTTTTTTTTATGCTCATCATCATGTAAACTATTTTTTTCACCACTTTCGTAACCTCCCAATCCTACACCCGCCGCTACTTGAGCAGCTGACGGTTGGTTTACTTATTGATAATATAAGATCAACCTTCGAAGAGAGACAGCCGGCTTAATATGACTTTTTTTTTTTGCAACGGTACCTCCCCGACTATTTCACTTCGACAGATTATAATCCACTGAAAAATAATGCGTTAAATTGTTAAGCAGTATGTTCGTTTGACAATCTTTCGAGAGTTTACAATCTCGCTAGATAGATTACAATCTTACGGGTTTTACGTTTTTTGCAATTTCCAGGGCAGTGCTAAGTTGTTTGTTGATAAACATATCGGTCGCGGCTATAAGACGTATTAAGTTACAGAATTATAATCATCAAAATCATCAATACAACCCTCCAAGTTCATAAGAGTCGAAGAAGGACTTGGAGCGTGAAAAATTCGTTCATCGACTCTTATACAGTCGCGACCGATATGTTTAACTTAGCACTGCCCTGGAAATTGCAAAAAACGTAAGAAAATTTGAATTTCGCGGGCTACCTTGAAACATTCCTCTTAATGACAGGACCTTACTCGCTAGTGGCGCCATCTGGTGAGCTCAAAAACGGCTCATTCAAGTTATTTTCTATCCTCAATATTTGTCCGTCTGGCCCCCACAGGAGCTGTAGTCCAGCCGCTACCGACCGCTCACCTGATCTTCCGCGCGCCCTCTCAGGCAGCCGGCCACTGCTGGCTGGATGGACTCGAGCTCGCCTTGCGATGCAGCAATGCTATGCTCAGGTAATTCAAACACACTGTTGAAAATGTTGAAATAATCAATTTTTCAATACAGTTGTCAGACATGGCGTACTCTCAGAGACTATAATTATGAATATTAAAATTATTTTTTCAATATACTTCCTCGAAAACTGGTTCTTTTCACACTATGATTAGGTTCAAAATGCTATGTATTTCAGTATGTTCGTTTGACAATATTTCGAGAGTTTACAATCTCTAGTTTTTTTTTACAATCTAACGTGTTTGTCATTTTACGGTGACATATATGTCCATTTTGTATGAAAGCCATTTAATTATTAACCATTAGCCATTTAATATAAACATTATAAAAAAAAAAAAAACTGAAATGCTTTATTTAAGTATTTAAAATCAGACTACGTACTTACAATCACGACTGACGCCATTAATGCCGGCAGAAGTGTTGCCATTTATGGATTAGAGTATGTTTTAACTCTACTTCAACGCTATCTAAGTACATTTGGGAAGTAGAAATACAGTGACAAATTCCAAAAATTACAATAATATAATATTTTAAACCATTTTTATATCATGATATATATCCATTGATAATTATATCCTCGAACCCTTTTTTTTCGGATGGGAAATCATCAAATGACTTCTCCCACACTGGGCGGAGCGGGAGGGAGTGTCAGACTTTTATTGACAGAAACCCATCCACGTTCCTTCCTCGCCCTTTATGTTCCGGGGCCACGGTATCTCTTTCAAAAAGTCCCGCAGCCTCGGCAGATATCCTCGAACCCTAATTTATTATCTCGTATATTTCCTTGCACACAGATGTTCCCGTTCCCGCCCCGAGCAGACTATAGCGGCGGACTCTCCGGCGACGCAGACAAACTTATCGCATGAGGACCTTGAGAAGCACTTCAATGAACACGGTAAGTTTTAGATATAAGCTTTTAATATTTCTAGGTTCTGAACATCGCTGCTTCGTGCGTAAAGCCTGGTTGAAATTTTATGAAAATATTCTCAACGTACGCTCTCTATAAATGATGATTTCCACCAAACGGCTCGCATCGCATCGGGCCGGAAAGGATACGAACGGATGTGGCGACACCCGATCGCGTCCGGCCGGATTCCTATCATGTTGGTATCTATTGGATATGACGACAGGCGAACGTAGCCCATCGTACATCGCAGCATACTTTCGTCTTCGAGTAAGGCTCAGCGCAGACAGAACGAAGCGCACGGAGAGGATTTTACTAACGCACTTGAAAGTAAACTTTAAAGTTATTACAATAAAGTGCATAAATGCTTGACCCTGACAAAAAATGTAAGCGCGTCCTCGAAGATACGCTTCAGCATACGAAATACGTAAAGAGAATGCCCGAGACCGCGCGGGGATTATTCCACTCTGCCTGCGCTGACCCTGAGACGCCCGCGGTCAAGCTGCTGTTCACGACTTGGTAATATAGACTAAATACTCTGTACACGATTTAATATCGCTTAAAGATTGTAAAATCCGTTCCGATCCGATGCGATGCGAGCCGTCTGGTGGAAATCACCTAATGTCTTTTAAATATCTGTGGAGTAAAGTTTCAACCTGTGGTAACTTGGAAATAAACTATTAGTTATTAGAGGTTTAAGATTGGCAAAACTTTAATTTGTTTATGGTTCAATTTTACTGTTTATTACTGTCCTAATAGAAGTACGGAGTAGATTATGAATGGAATGTCTATGAGATTTAGATATTGTCAATGTTCAGTAATTCGCACAATCTTACAAATTGAGTGTTTGAACGTTAAAGTTGACATATTTATCTGGTGTCCACGACATATGCCTCGTTGCTTAGTGTGGAACTCGTTGGCTATTTATTTATTTCCGTTCGTAGTCTACTCCATGACATGACGGTTCTGGGCATTTAATGATTGGTACCAAATATAAAAATGACATTTTTACTTTTATATTGGATTATAAAAATTATACTCACAAAATTATTCTTCAATGTATTTAGATATCTAACCAACAGCAACACAAGGTAACAATTTTTAACATATATTTTTTTCAACTACCCTCCTCTGCACCTACGCTAAATATTTAGTGCTAAAAATATCGGAACCATCTTCCTGTAGCTCACCCCTAATGTCGATATCAGATTACTCCCCTAAAAGGCAAAATATCGATAGAAAACTTAACTACCAAGTCCCTAAAAAAACAACAAAAACTCGAAAAACAAAATGGGCGCAATTTATGGAGTCTATCGAAATTCTCGCCAAAGATCATGATTCCAGTGACGAAACACCAGAGAGAGACAACAGATTCCTAGATTTCTTACGAAAGAAAGACACGAATTTAGGACGCAATACTGCGTCGACTTCCTCGTTTCGGATGGAGAAAGAACCAAAAATCAAAAAACAAATGAGTAAAAGTTTAGCTTCAAGTCCTTACAAGATCGAAATAAAAAAGTCTCCTATACTCAAATGTCTTGAACTACCAAAGATCCCATTAGGAGATCGTACAAAAGAAAAAATGTCCCCAACAGCGCTGATAGAAGAAAATTTCATGAAATTCATGTCTACGACTTTTCCTAAACGCCGGAGTTCAACGCCTTTGACTTTCAGTCAAAAACGAATCGGGGAATTGCGAGAATCGGGTGTCAAAACTGATTCTGAAAATGATGATGTATTCTTGAAGTCGAAAAGAAAGTTGTATAAGGGTTCTGAAGTTATTTGTGATACCCCTGAAAATACAATTATTAAAACAGCCCCTTCAGTTGAGAGGGTTAGGGAGTATACGTCGTCTTCTAGTGATGAGGCTCGAGAGGAATATAGGTAAGTATGGGTATTTTGTAAAGAAAACACTAATAGTACGTCCAAGTCTTCCGATTCAGGCCCAATGTGGCTTGGTCGTTGGTTTTATCCAGCGCTTAAAAAAAATGTTTTAATTGTTATACTCGTAATCGTTTTCTTGGCCAAAAAACGGGTAACTGTGATCGTCAATGATATTTTGGGTTTAAAACTATCAGTCTTCAGAGCAATTGAAAGTGTGACAACGCTATACACACCATATAGCACTATCCCTTTCCAACCCTAACACCTAAAATAACTTTTATAGGAAATCTCAATACCCACAACTTGTCATCACCCCTGACAAATACTCAGTAATCGACTATGACAAGCTACCCTCAGCGAGTTTCAAAGCGAGTAACTTGGAACGAAGAGACGAGAGATTTACCTCCCAGAATGTCTATGTCGCTGGCAAAATCGTCCGGACCGGTGAGAACTGCCTTGTAGGCGTAATGGTGTAGTGCTAGATAGAAAACGCTAGTGAAAAAATAACTCCAGACCATCATTAGTGTTCAGAGACACCCATTAATGGTCAGTGACACACATTAGTGGTCAGTGACACCCATAAGTGGTCAGTGTACCCACGATAAGCTACCCTCAGCAAATTTCAAAGCGAGGAACTTGGAACGAAGCGATGAGAAATTTACCTCTCAGAACGTTTATGTCGCTGGCAAGATCGTTCGGACCGATGAGAACTACTCACCCATTTGTGGGGTTAGGCGTGGTGGTGTATTGCTAGAAAGGAAACGCTACTAACAAATTAAAGCTTCCCAATATGACTTTTAACTCTAGACCATTATAAGTGTTCAGTGACACCCGTTAGTGGTTAGTGACAGCCATTAGTGGTTAGTGACAGCCATTAGTGGTTAGTGATAGCCACCAGTGGTCAGTGTTAGCCACCAGTGGTCAGTGACAGACACCAGTAGTCACTGATAGCCACCAGTGGTCAGTGTTAGCCACCAGTGGTCAGTGTTAGCCACCAGTGGTCAGTGTTAGTCACCAGTGGTCAGTGACAGACACCAGTAGTCACTGATAGCCACCAGTGGTCAGTGATAGGCACCAGTGGTTAGTGATAGCCACCACTGGTCACTGGTAGCTACCAGTAGTCAATCAATTTAAAACATTTTAAGTTAGGGGAGTAATCTACATGTATACTAAAACTGAAGTATTTAGCAAGAGTATTAATATTGTGCTATTCCAGAAGCAAAACTGTGTGTTGTGGTATCGCTAGAATAAATTGATGCCCATTTATTTTAGTTGTACAATCATTGCATCTTCAACATAATGTTTCAGTACCTGGGCGATCGATATTTGCTCGCATGAAAATAGAGAAAACGACTATGTTCAGATAAGAGATCTAACTAGATCGATTTTTCGTCCTCGAAAACGACTCGATTGCAACTTTCGTTGTAATTTTTGGAGCCGTTTTCGAGAACGTGATTACAAAGTGAGTGAGTGAGTGAGTGAGTGAATGATTGAATGAACGATCGTAAGACGAAAGGAAGTCATAACCTTTTCAGGCAAACGGTTATCGCGATAAAAAAATCTTGTCTATTATTAAAATATACATTACTTTGTAACCACAGTTGGTTGGTACGATACGATACGTACGAAGCAAGCATGCTATTGTTAATCTATTTTGTAACATATGCATTACATATTACAAAATAATAATCACTGAAACAAACCATTGTCACTATTGTCAAAGCACAAAACTATTATGATAACGGATCCCTACCTACATCCTGTATATTTTATAATTTCGCTGAAGATTCTAAAAATGAAATCGTAAAAAATAAAAAAAATTTGCGTATAACACTCCGTCGTTTTTGAGTCGAAGGTTAAAAAAAGCGACTTACGCCGATGTCGTGAAAAGAAATGATACAGATCGATGAGATTTTTTGTTTCACGGCGGTTTTTAAGGTTAGCACACTACTTTACCAAATAAAAATTTAATAACTATAATGAAATAAATGAAAAATACAGTTTTACGTGCTATAAAGTTAATTTATTGTGAACAATTTACACTTATTATTTAAACCATTTTTATTTTTTGTCTCATTCTATGACACGCTTTGCAGATGTCTATAGCATTCTCTGTCTACACCCCAAACGCTTACGTAGAATGACAGTACTACCGTCGCAGCTGTCATACATACCAATCTCAATGACAGCTGTCAAACGCAAGTCTGAAGGTCGATTATGTCCGATATTTCAATTCGTGTTCAATTATATAAAGTTTGTCGATGGAGAGATAGTGTTATGTACTTAAATAAAATAGATGAGACTTTGTGCTCGATATATTTTAACGAAGATGTTTTCTGAATGCGGTGAACTATTTGACTAAGTACTTGTTACGCAAATAAAACTAAAAAAAAAGAAATGTGTGCTGACACATAGTAGAAGTGAAACTTCAACGGTCAATTGGAAAAACGAATCGCAACAAAATTTTAACTTGAAGTTTTTCGGGCAGATTGTTAAGGGGCCGGCGGAGCATGCGTCTTTCATACAAACGTAATACCAAAATAATTTGTAAATTAAACATATTCTTAAGGTAGTGTGTATTTATTTCGATTGGGTTACAGAATATCTATGTTCCCAAATACATATTTTGAAAGGATAACGATATAAAGACGAGATATGAGGAATTTAAAATTCCTATAGAAAATGTATTTTTCCAATAACTCTTGTTTAAATCAGTGTCCATTTAAAATATATATTTGGGAACCTAGATATTGTGTAATTCAATCGAAATAAACATACAATGCCTTAAGAATATGTTTGATTTACAAATTATTTTGGTATTACGTTTGTATGAACGACGCATGCTCCGCCGGCCCCTTAATGTACTTGCCCAATTTTAAAACTTGCCCGTTAAAGACTAATGACTTCCGTAATGCACCGGAAGTTTTTATTCCAATTTCAATGGATATTAACCACATGACTGATGGTAAATTATACTTTACACACGTCAAAGGGCTTATTAATCAGCTAATTCTACCGTGCAGGTTCAAATTAGTTGAGTTTTTATGCCGCCTATGTGCATCTGGACTAGGCTGTACATGCCGTCGAGAAATATCTCTCAGACATACTGGGCCTCGATTCTGCTATTACAATAGTGTCAGAGTATTCGATCATTGATTTCATAATGATCAAGTTCTGTCAAATTTTGACTGAGTTTGTTAATTCTACTATCATAATGGCGCCATTATGACTTCTCAATGAACAACCACTGACACTCCATTGAAAGAAATGACATAGAATATTAATCGCGTACATGAAATCTGGCATGAATAAATGTTCGCATTTAGTAGTAGATTTCGAAAACCATTTGTACTAAGGGTTTTATAATAATGACAATACGACAGTGCCACTAAAACACAATTTTATTACGAGACCATTGACCGACCATTATGAATTTAGCAGATTACGAACTTTAAGCAAAATGACAATGGGATGAGAATGGAATCGTGGTGGAGTGACGAATTTATTAAAATAGCAGAATTAGGCCCCTGGTTTCCTCACGATGATTTCCTCCACCGAAGCTTATAGTGATAATTATACAATACGCATATGAATCGAAAAATTAGTACCCACAGACGACAGAATTACCCTGGTGTCAGAGTTTTTAAGCCACCCCTTGGTTTTTAACTTGACTTTACATGCCGTCGGGAAATATCTCTCAGGCATGCTGGTTTCCTCACGATGTTTTCCTTCACCGAAGCAAATGATTAATTTAGAATACAGACATGTATCCGAAAAATCAGAGATCCCTTCTTAGCCCTTTTATGTTCCGGGGCCACGGTATCTCTTTCGAACAGTCCCGTAGCCCCGGCAGGTATCGGCCCTTCCTTTTTGCTGACATTTGGCAGTCCCTTACATTAAAATTACAAGCATACAACGTAGATTTACAAAGTTTTAAGACAAGACAAATATGCTGTATTACCTTGGCAAGATTTGTAACAAATACATTACGTTGTCTTGTTTGTGTTACAAAGGTCGAGTAAACAGCATTGTGCTGCAGAATATTTTGTTTTGTTTACAAAAGCATTGGTTTTTTTCCTTTTCATGTATAAAAATAAATGTACTAAGTATATCAAATTACCAATAGGCTTGTGTCCTAAAAAAATGTAATTAGTCCGTCAGTTAGATTATAAAAAAATATTTGACCCGTATTTTTTCTTTTGTTACATAAACCAAAATTAACGAAGATACGACGCTTTTAAAATTCGCAATACGTCACGCCGTGCTATAGGTGTGCGTTGTGACGTCACGAGCCCCCACTCCCGAGTTTTGATGCGTTTTATCTTTGTCAGTACTCAGTGATTTACAAAAACAAAAAATACGTGTCCATTATTTTCCAATACTCTAACTGACGGACTAATTAGTTTTGCAATTTATTGATGGTGGAAACTAGCCTATAATATACAATATGTTAAAAAGGACCTCATGGTTAAATCAACAATTAATAACAGCTGTTCTGGTCGATCTATAGGTTAAGCCGTGTTTACCTAGGTTGATCTGAGGATGGGTGACCACCCATTACATGCCGAGTTTCCCCCGTGCCTTGGAGAGCACGTTAAGCCGTTGGTCTCGGCTGTCATTTGTCCATCTTTGACAGTAGTTACAGTTAGTCAGTGGCCCAAAAAGTCTGATAACCAATCTTACCCCAAGGGATATCCTATTACCCAGTACTAACTGGGTTGTGGAGGTTAGCAAGGCAGTCGCTTCATGTAAAATGCTGGTATTCAGCTGCATCCGGTTAGACTGGAAGCCGACCTGGGGAAAAGGCTAGACATGATGAATCAGTCTGACACTGCCCGTCGAATTGCAAAAAAAAACGTAAAAAAAAAACAACTTCGCGGGCTATCGGCTTTCATATTATGCTCACCTACTGAAAAGGAGATTTCGACAATACTACAAAAGCTGCAGACACAATTCTTCAAAAATAATTACGAAAGTAAATTGCTTATGTAATTACTTTTTCTTCTTGTATATTTATGTAGTGGGCGTAAAAAGATATTTGAGCATCAAAAATTCTACTTGTCTCGTGCCACCTACGCTATTGATAAAAGTACTGGATTCTAAGCTAAGAACTTACTATGTTTAAAATTATTGTGAATATTTTATCAACTAATCTTACCTTGTTTTTAACCCCTGACGCAAAAACGACGGGGTGTTATAAGTTTGACGTGTCTGTGTGTGTGTGTGTGTGTGTGTGTGTGTGTGTGTGTCTGTCTGTCTGTCTGTGGCATCGTAGCTCCAGAGCCGCCGCTACAAAATGGCGGATTTCATATTTATTTAACAACTCCCTCAATATGGGTATCAAATGAAAGGGCTTGACGAGTAGAATACTATACCTTATAATAAATTTCAAATCTAACATGGCCGCCACCACCAAATGGTGAACTACATTTTTTTTCACAACTCCCTCAATATGGGTATCAAATGAAAGGGCTTGTGAAAGTATGACCTTACGTGTGTCGGGGGTTTTTCACATTTTCAATTTATTGAAACTTGTATCTAATAATCTTATCTAGTTTTTACTGTATTGATAGTGTAGTGGTAGCAATCAGGACTTTTTATGGTTCCGTATCCGAAGGGGAACAAACGGGACCCTATAAAAGCTTTCGCTGTCCGTCCGTCTGTCTGTCAGCGTTGAAATTTTCACAGAATATGTTTTTTTGTTGCCGCCATAACAACATCATCATTCTCTTGCCCTTATCCCAATTATTTAGGGTCGGTGCAGCATGTCTTCTCCTTCCATACTCCTCTATGTTTCGTCATCAAATAATAATAAAAAAAAGTTAAAAAAAAAATAATAAAAAAAAAAAAATTACTACGATGGTACGGTATCCCTTCATGCACGAGCCCGGCTCGCACAAACTTGGGTTGGCTGTCACGCATGTCTTAGAAATTTTGGTTCTAAGACATGCTAGTTCCCTAACTGGCGAAATGCTGATTAAACGACGCATTTTCACCGCTTGGTAAGCCAATTTAAACATTTTCAGATCAATCATACTCCTGAAATAGCTATACTGTTATTTACGATCTGTCATATCAATCGGCGAACTAGAAATTGGAATAGTGACAGATTTACGAGACCTAACCACAGACCACGCGGCAGCTGTTAGAGACGACATTCATCATCATCATCATCTCAGCCGAAAGACTTCCACTGCTGGACATAGGCCTCCAACCAAGTGTCGCCACATTGCCCGGTCCCGTGCGACTCCCATCCAGTGGATTTCCGCAGCCTTCGTCAGGTCATAGGTCCACTTATTATAAAATTCGTGACTCCGAAAGTGCATTCAGCGCATTACTTCTGTCACGAGCGTTGAGTTTTATTCGAGACTAGCTTCCGCCCGCGACTCCGTCCGCGCGGATGTCGGTCTTCACGTGGATGGTTTATTTCTCCATTTTGAGTAACTCTGACAATGACATTTTTTTTTCTACGTATTTTTCCAGGATAAAAGGTATCCCATTTTATGACCAAGATAATAAGGTATAATTATACCAAGTTTCATCGAAATCGAACCGTTAGTTTTCACGTGATGCCTGCATATACAGACAGACAGACAGATAAAATTTTTTTATACACATATTTGGGTTTTGTATCGATCCAGCAACACCCCCCGCTATTTATTTTTTTCAATATTTTCAATGTACAGAGTTGACCCTTCTACAGATTTATTATATGTATAGACTAGCTTTGGGCCGTGACTTCGCTTGCATTAAGGTCGGAAATTATTCCAAGTGAACCCTTTAAATAAGCATTACGCGGCTTCACGGAGCCGTCAAATATGCAAGCATCAAACTAAGTAACTTTACGCAAAAAATGTTTCCGGGAAATGATTTTTTTTTGGGTGAAAAATCATGTTATACGGTAGGACTCAATGTAACGCACTTAATACATTGTGCTGATGAATGGATTGAATAATACGGGGGTCGTGGGGGTGTTTAAAGTCTAAAAATCATACATTGAAAAGATGTAATTAAAAACAAACTTGAGAAAAAGATGGGTCTTAGTCTTAGGTCCATGCTCACCGAAAAGATAACAGTTTGATTATCTAAAAACAGCTGTCACTGTGACATGTTACCATACAAATATGTGTTTTTTTAACAGCTGTTTTTAGATAATCAGAGCGCCATCTTTTTGGTGAACTTGGACCTTAGACTCCCAATATCTCCGATAGTAAAAAGTTCCCACAGGTTGCTCTCGAACAAAAAAAAACTTGAGAGGTGTCAAGGGACACCCGGATGGAACGAAGTTCTTTCGATTAACTAGTGAAGGAATTGTAATATATATATTTTTTTTAAAGTTATAATAATATTTTTTTTATTATTAACAAATATAATGTTCACTCAACAAAAATAATCGTTGCGACACCACACTGTTCAATGCGAAATAGAAATGAAACAAACGCATTGCAACCTTCATTTATTTTTAAAAAGAAAAAAAGTGTCGTGACAACTTTTTCGTAAGAATTTTTTCCGTCTAGCCCCCTTTCACAACGCGCGATATGGAACTTCGAAAATGATCACAATGATGGGGACAAGAAGTGCCTTTAGACTTCGTAAGTAATGTTTCTAGGCTACATAATCGTCCTGTGATAACTTGTGTTTGTACCAAAAGAAACTCATCATAATCTGCCAAGCCTTTTCCCAACTATGTTGGGGTCGACGTCGATGTCCAGTGTAACCGGATGCAGCTGAATACCAGTATTTTACATGTAGCGACTGCCTATCTGACCTCCACAACCCAGTTAATACTGGGAAATACGATATCACATGGTAAGACTGGTTGTCAGACTTTTTGGGCCACTGACTACCTGTAACGACTGTCAAAGATCTACAAATGACAGCCAGGACCATCGGCTTAACGTGCTTTCCGAGGCACGGAGGAAAGTTGGTATGTAAGGGTGGTCACCCATCCACAGACCAACCTAGGCAAGCACGGCTTAACCTAAAGATCGACCCGAGCGGCTGTTGTTATTTTGCCACTTCTCCTCCTTTAGAACCTAAGTTAGTTAAATCTATTCATAAAACAAAAAAGAGAACTACGAGTATATGAATTATTCACAACCTAATCAGTGGACTGACGAATCAATTGTGTTTCTGTCAATCTTGCATACTTACTAAGTATATGCGAACAAAAAAAAAGTAAAAACAAAAACATGCCGTATTCGTCACTGTATACATGATGTCATTGTGCTACCTAGCTTAACTTAATAATGTGTTGTTTGACACTTGTCAAGCAAAGTATTTGGTCAGAAGATTCGTTAAGAAAAGTTTTTTTTTTCAATCTAAACGGTTTTACTTAACCAATATTCTGTACATAAAACTAAGTAACTTAAAAAAATTGCTGGGAAACAACTTTTTTTTTTGAGGTTATAAATCATGTTTTGTGGTAGAACTCAATGTAACACACTTAAAACATTGTGCTGATAGATGGGTTGAATAGTACGGGGGTCGTGGAGGTGTTAAAAGTTAAAATCTTACAAAAAAAAACTTGTAAGTACTTAAAAAAAACTTGTCAAAAAGTTGTAACTTTGACCCCCCATATCTCCGTAACTAGAAGGTTCCCAGGTATGGTGTAGAACAAAAAAATGATCGCAATGATGGAGAGAACAAGTGCCTTTCGGCTTCGTGAAGAGGTGTTTTACATCCTTTATTATTAGACATGACTGTAAGGCGCGTGAATTTTGTATCAACAGACAACCGCGCATTACATATTATACAGGTTGAAAATTGAGCGGGACAGTAATGGGAACTGGTAAAGGTTTTTTTTTAGTTTCTGACTTTTTTAGTACTCCAACCTGGGTTGGTCCCATATAGAAGTATTAGAAACAGGATCGATTGGCATCAAAAAAAAAAATGCGTAAAATGGCCATCACCATCAGCACTCTGACTAACTGTAAGTACATTTTTTTGAAAATCAAGGGATACGAATTTCACGAAAAATTATAGACAGTCTCTTAAAACCATTTTTGTGTATAGCTACAACGATTAGTCTTACTGTCCCCCCGAAAATTTCCACCCTGTACACTCAGGTTACGCTACGTCCCACGATTTAATGATTTGATTTTATAAATTTTCTCATCAATTTTAAATAGACCTTCTGTTTACTTAACTTCGACTTGGCACTGCATGTAAACACATTTAAGTAACATAATATATGCAAATCACTGGCTTTGCAAAATCGTTGTTATAAAAGTAAAGGTGCGATCATATTGTTTTTATATTTGTGCAGATTTTTTAGCGGTTTTTGATTCTTCAATTTTATGGTAAGTATAATTTTAATTTGTCTGAATGGATATATAAGTAATTATAAACTTATATTGTACGGGATATCTTCCGTGATCATTCATAATTTTGAGCTCCCGATATTTCGACGCTGTTACAAGCACCATGATCGCGGGTTGACTACAGATATCCCGTAAGTGACAATATAAGTTTAGTTTTAAACCGTGAAAGCTTAAAACAGTGTTTAAGTAATAGGCTTGTTAACTCAAAAAATCTAATTAGTCCGTCACTAGATTATCAAAAAATATTTGACCCGTATTTTTTCTTTTGTCACATAAAACAAAATTTACGAAGATACGACGCTTTTAAAATTCCTAATACGTCACTGTTCGGTATGATTCTTAGTGAGTACTGACGTCACGAGCCCCTACTCCCGAGGAAGATACGACGCTTTTAAAATTCCCAAGACGTCACTGTTCGGTATGATTCTTAGTGAGTACTGACGTCACAAGCCCCTACTCCCGAGGAAGATACGACGCTTTTAAAATTCCCAATACGTCACTGTTTGGTATCATTCTTAGTGAGTACTGACGTCACGAGCCCCTACTCCCGAGTTTTGATGCGTTTTATCTTTGTCTATATTCGTTGATTTACAAAAACAAAAAATACGTGTCCATTATTTTTCAATACGTCAACTGACGGACTGAATAGATTTGCAATTTATTGATGGTGGAAACAAGCCTATTATAATAAATTATGAGCCTGAGGTTCCTCGACATTGCAGGGCAGAGGCCTTCCTCCATTATTTCTGTCTTTGGCTATTTGGGCCGAATCCGTTTAATACGACTCCAGTTACTAATACAGGGTGTAAACAACCTCATCACGAAGCCGTCAACCAAGCATTCTGTACATCAAACTAAGCAACTTTACGCCGAATATATTGCTGAAAAACGTTTTTTTTTTTGGGTAAAAACTTATGTTTTGTGGTAGAATTCAATGTAACGCACTCAAAACATTGTACTGATGGTTGGATTGAATAGTACGGAGGTCGTGGAGGTGTTACATGGGTGAGTCGTTAGTTACTGAGAATTTAATTTGATTGGCGGTACTGAGAATAGGGGAGACGACAAAAAAAAAATATAGTCCGTCAGATAGATTATCAACAAATATTTGACCCGTATTTTTTCTTTTGTTGTATAAACCAAAATTGACGAAGATACGACGCTTTTAAAATTCTCAATACGTCACGCCTAAGTATAATTTGTAGCGAGTTATGACGTCACGAGCCCCCACTCCCGAGTTTTGATGCGTTTTATCTTTGTCAATATTCGTTGATTTACAAAAACAAAAAATACGTGTCCATTATTTTTCAATAATCTAACTGATGGACTAAATAGATTTGCTTTTTTTTTAAACTGTCGTCAAGCTTATAAATTTAATTTTCAAGTGTTTAGTGCTGTTCACACTCAAAGTTTTTAGCACACGTCAATTTAGCATAGTCATTTGAAATTCCAATGCGTCAACAAGTAAATCATCTTTATAGTCTAGGTATCACGATTTAATAGATAACACAGAATCGTGCATTATTGTACTAAATGAGTAATCACGACGTATAAGGCGTGTTCTGATAAAAATGCGGCGATAAAATAACGTACTTAATGTTATTTGTTTTGAATTTTATAGTGTTTACACGATTTTACTGTAGTTATTAATTACCAGCGGTTTCGCCCGCGTGAAGTTTGAAATTGACCCATGGGATCTTATTACCGGGATAAAAAGTATCCTATGTATCCAGGTTATAAACTATCTGTGTGCTAAATTTGATCCAAATCCGTTCAGTACTTTTTGCGTGAAAGAGTAACAAACATCCACACTTACATCCATCCATCCATACATACTCACAAACTTTCGCATTTATAATATTAGTAGGATTTATTCCGAGTACCACAGTGAGAAAAAGTAAAAAAAAAATAAAAAAAAGGAATTTTACAACAAAGAAGCCGCTTCCATACTTTTGTACTCTTTTCCGGGAACTAGGTCCAACCGTTGTTGTGAAAAACGTCGGTGACAGACGGACAGACAGACAGGCGAACAAGAACGTGATCTTATAAGGCTTTTTTTTTGTCTTTTTTTTTGTATTTTTGTAAGACTTCCTTTTTTACCCTCTGAGGTACCTACGGAACCCTAAAAACGCACAGACTCCAGCACATAAAGCTGCCACAATCTGTCAGATTTCCTTAATAGATTTTGATCTTTATCGCCAAAATGTTAGTCCAATGTTGATTGGGAAAATTTGACAGTTTCAAGTAACTTGGTGTCTGTGCCTATTGTTATTTGTTTTGAATTTTATGGCGTTTATACTATTTTACTGTGGTTCAGAAATTAATTATTTATTCCGAAGACCACGATTCAAACAAAATCTCAATTATCCAAATTGAAGTCAAAACTTCTTTAGGCGCGTTGGACAAAAATCATGGAACTCGCGTGACCATCACCTAACGCTTCGTTGCACTGGTAGCCGATCCGCTACGACGTAGCACCACTTAGGCGTGCGCGGGGCACAACCCGTAGCAGATATAGGTTATTTAGCAGTCCCCAAAGACTCGGACTGCATGTTCTTTTTTCGTTTTCAATCCGTGTTATTTGCACTAAAACAAATATCATAAAACTTTTTTGCAAAAAAATAGAACCGACTTCAAAAAAGTGAAAAATAACTTTAGCTTCAGAAGTCGGTGACAAAAAAACTTAATAAATCAATCAAACAATGGTCACCGACTTCTGAAGCTAGTTATTTTTCACTTTTTTGAAGTCGGTTCTATTTTTTTGCAAAAAAGTTTTTATTTTTCACTTTTTAGTGGTTCACTTCTGCTTACCCCTTCACAGCGTACCGGTGCGGTGGCGTGATGTTATGTTATGAACTGGTGTAAACAATAGACAGACAATAGATTTCAGCAATCCCAGTCCATTTGCTATCATTTATTGAGGAGTTCCGTTCCATATCTCCGAAGTTCGTGATCAGATCATGACAATATTTCTATGGGACCAACTTGGAAGTATACCCTTTCAAACAAAAAAAGAATTTTTCAAATCGGTTCAGGCGTCTTCGAGTAAGTAATCGGTGAACATAAATAAAAAAAAAAAATACATACAGTCGAATAGAGAACCTCCTCCTTTTTGGAAGTCGGTTAAAAATGGTGGCTGTTGATGTTAATCAAGCTTATTTTGGGTTGAACCATAACTATCGGAAAGTCATAAAAAAATAATTGAAATTTTACCACATATGAGCCGCTTCCATACTTTTGTGTAGACAATCTGTCTTTCTTTAATAGATTTTCAACTTTATCGCTAAACCATTAGATTAAAAATAGATTGGAGAAATCAAGACTTTCTTAGTAGCAGCCACAGAGTCTGGATTTGTGCCCGGTTGATGGCAATAGGGCCATTTTGCCATCAATCGGGACCAACCTATTACATGGTATTTTAAACATAGCATAGGAAGAGCTCGTGGCGAAATAATAACAGCCGCTCGGGTCAATCTTTAGGCTAAGCCGGGCTTGCCTAGGTTGGTCTGTGGATGGGTGACCACCCATTATATACAGAGTTACCTCCGTGCCTCGGAAAGCACGTTAAGCTGTTGGTCCCGGTTGTCATTTGTAGATCTTTGACAGTCGTTACCATAACCCAGTTAGTACTGGGTAATACGATACCCCTAGGTAAAAATTTCGGACCACTGACTACCTGTAACGACTGTCAAAGATCTGCAATTGACAGCTGAGACCAACAGCTTAACGCTTAAGGGGACTACAGTAGCAACTATATTCGTGGTGGTTCAAACTTCGTATCAAATGCTGTTAGAATAAAGTTCTAATCAGCGTGCACTACAAAGTGGTTGTTACGTCAGTCACTGAGGGCCGAATAGTGCGAAATGAGTGGTTTCGATCGATATACAAAAAATCTATTGATTGGACTAAAAAAAACTTGAGAGGTGTCAAGGGACACCCGGATGGAACGAAGTTCTTTCGATTAACTAGTGAAGGAATTGTAATTTTTTTTTTTTTTTAAGTTATAATAATATTTTTTTTATTATTAACAAATATAATGTTCACTCAACAAAAATAATCGTCGCGACACCACACTGTTCAATGCGAAATAGAAATGAAACAAACGCATTGCAACCTTCATTTATTTTTAAAAAGCAAAAAGTGTCGTGACAACTTTTTCGTAAGATTTTTTTCCGTCTAGCCCCCTTTCACAACGCGCGATAAGGAACTTCGTTCCAAAAAATGAAACGCTAATATGTTGCTTGTAAATTTTTTTGCCAAAAAATCAGAATGATAGCATGTATTTGAGGATGGTTATATCTCGAAATTTTTAGAGATAAGTTCGTGATTTTTTTTGTCGAGAAAATTTAATTGTATTATTTTTCAAAACACTGTCATACTAGCGTATATCCTGAAGAATATCATATATTTTTCTGGTTTTGTTTACTGCAGTGAATCATATACTTTCAGGCATTATAAAACTCGCGTTTAGCTCTTTTTTTTACGGATGGGAAATCATCAAATAACTTCTCCCACTCTGGGCGGAAAGAGAGGGAGTGTCAGACTTTTACTGACTAAAACCCATCCATGTTCCTTCCTCGCCCTTTATGTTCCGCGGTATCTCTTTCGAATAGGCCCGCAACGCCGGCAGGCTTCGGCACTTGCGGGCCCCTCCCCTTATGCTGACATCTCTTTGAGGCGCGCGTGGAACACGAACGCGCCGTCGACACGGCCTGTCGTCATTAGACGGACGGACGGCTAGCTAGCCCATAGCTAACCGTCCACAGGCCCGCATCTACGGTGGCCGGTAGCCACCACGTGGCCCCCGACGCCCGGTGCGTCTCCCGCGGCGCGGCGGCCGGGAAGAGAGGCTCTCTCCCTCTCTCGTTCCGCCACCTCCTTCGCTAGCATAGTCGCCTTAATCTGAAGATTAATCCGGCTGTTATAATTTCAGCCTCAAGCCCGAAGTCGTGTCTATGTTTTCAAAATGCGCGATTACCTTATCATCAATATACACATGCCTTTACCAACCAATATTATTTTCTTCGCCAGTATGATATGAAACCGCGCACGGGACAGACGCGTTCGTTACGGTTTTGTTTATTTACTCTTTATGTCTACGTGATTATTTGGAAACCATTGTTGTTTAAACTAATTATAAAAAGCTGATGATTGGCTTTTGTTTCCGACAATGTGTTTAATGTGTTGTGAAGTCAAAAAGGAAATGGAAATAGTGTAATAAGTGTGTTTTGTGTAGTGTTTTGAAAATTATGCTGAGGTTTTTAAATGTGTTTGTTTAGTTAATTATTATTAATATAAATAAGTGGTACGGTAAGGAAGTCGTTTTCTGATATAGAGAAGGAATGAGTATCAATTCAGGCTCACAAAATAAACTCTTTTAAACTATTGAAAATTTAAGAAAGTATGCGAAAGTTTGTGAGTATGGAGGGACGGATGTTTAACTCTTTCACGCAAAAAATACTAAACGGATTTGGATGAAATTAGCACACAGATAGTTTATAACCGAAAAGGTACTCGTAAGTTAGTGGTACGGTAAAGTAGATCCTTCTCTGATATAGAGATAGTATGATCAATAATTCAGACTGAGTCATACAATAAACCAATTGCTAATATGCATAAATTATTCCTTAACAGCCGGATGTTTGTGTTTTTATAAGCTCTTATTTAACTTGCTTAATTCGTTCGTTTTTATTATTCCTCGCTATTTTCCTACCTCGGTTGGAGTGTTGCCTTAGGGGCGCCATGGCACGAGGAGTCCCGATTTTTTTTTAACAGATTTTTTTATTGTAGCCCGAAGCAGCAAAAAAAAACAGAATTCCGAAAAAAAAAAACGAATTGTTTTGGTACTACGTTTGTATGAACGACGCACGCTCCGCCGGCCCCTTAATTACTTAAAACTTTTCATCATCACTGCTTCATTAGTCTAGTGGTCGCAAGTTCGAGTGCTGAGTGTGAGATCCGGGGTTCGATTCCCGGGTAGGACAGTGTTATTGAGTTTTTCCAGTAGAACAGTTTAGTTTAATTTTTGCAGTCATAGCTCCTAACTTCAATTGAAAGTGTTTCCATAGAGTTTCTTGTCTGTTCTTCATTGGTGGAGATTTAACTTTTGTGACAAACAGCTTCAGCTGTTTGAGTAGGTTACTTTTGAACGGTTCAAAATATCTGTTAATGGTTTCATCATTACGATACTCCTTGGTAAGACTGGTTGTCGGACTTTCGGGGCCACTGACTACCTTTAACGACTGTCAAAGTTGGACAAATGATAGCCGGGACCAACGGCTTTCCCAGGCACGGAGGAAACTCGGTATGTAAGGGTGGTCACCCATCCACAGACCAACCTAGGTAACCGCTGCTTAACCTGAAGATTTATCCGAGCCGCTGTTTTTATTTAGCTATGAGCTCCCCATTTTTGTTTTGTATCATTCCAAATATACACAACTTTACAGTATTGATTATAAAACTGCAATCGATCAGATTAAGCTATCTACCGTTTCAGATAAGGTGTGTGATGTATAGGTACTTGTAACTTTGCGGTATTATAAAGGGTGTAAAAGTAATTTTGACGAAGCCGAAAAGCACTTGTTCTCCCCGTCATTGCGATCATTTTTAGGGTTCCGTAGCCAAATGGCAAAAAACGGAACCCTTATAGTTTCGCCATGTCTGTCTGTCTGTCTGTCTGTCCGCGGATAATCTCAGTGACCGTTAGCACCAGAAAGCTGAAATTTGGTACCAATATGTATATCAATCATGCCGACAAAGTGCAAAAATAAAAATTTAAAAAAACATTTTTATTAGGGTACCTCCCCCAGACGTAAAGTGGGGAGCGATTTTTTTTTTAATTTTGACCCTGACGTGTGATATATTGTTGGATAGGTATTTAAAAATGAATAGGGGTTTTCTAAAATCATTTTTTGATAATATTAATATTTTAGGAAATAATCGCTCCGAAAGTCAAAAACAATGTGTCCCCCCCCCCTCTAACTTTTGAACCATAAGTTTAAAAAATATGAAAAAAATCACAGAAGTAGACCTTTATATGAACTTTCTAGGAAAATTATTTTCAACTTGATGAGTTGAATAGTTTTTGAGTTATATAGCACTTTTTCAAAAAAACGCAAATGATAACTTTGTTTTTCATACAAATACTATGAAAAACAAAGTTATTTTTGCTGACGAAAAATGTTGGTATTTTTAATGGTCTGGGAAGCTACGGAACCCTACAGTGAGCGTGGCCCGACACGCTCTTGGCCGGTTTTTTGTTCTAGACCATACCTGGGAACCTTCTAGTTACTTACCGAGATATTGGGGGTCAAAGTTCCAACTTTTTGACATTTTTTTATTAACTACTAACTAGTTTTTAACAGACTTCTAAAAAAGGAGGAGGTTCTCAATTCGGATGTTTCTATTTTTTTTTTGTTGTTCGCGCATAACTCCGTCGCTTGCCAACCGATTTGAAAAATTCTTTTTTTGTTGGAAAGGGATACTTTCCAAATGGTCCCATAGCCACCAAGTCGGGATCTGATGATGGAATCTTGGCGAAATCGAGGGAACTCTTCAAATTTTATAGGATAACGTACAGCGGTTTTGGTATTTTCTACAACAAGTGAAGCATTTGCGTTTGCTAAGAACCATTCTACCATCAGATCTGATGATGAAGCCAAGAGTCACGGAACTCCATAACACAAACACAATGAGACAATGTATCCTAGTCGTGTTTGGGCTTGTTGTAATTGTAACGGTATGCACTTTCCATGTGTATCAACCACATGTGAACCACTAAAAAGTGAAAAATAAAAACTTTTTTTGCAAAAAATAAAACCGAATTCTGAAGTCGGTGACAAAAAAATTAAATCAATCAAACAAAGGTCCGACTTAAGAAGCTAAAGTTATTTTTCACTTTTTTGTTTTTTTTTTTTTTAATGTCAGATTTTAACTTTAAACACCTCTACGACCCTATCCTTATACTATCCAATCAATCCATCATCACAATTTTTTGAGTGCGTTACATTGAGTTCTACCACAAAACATGATTTTTCACCCCAAAAAATAAGTCGTTTCCCAGCAATAATTTTTGCGTAGAGTAACTCAGTTTGATGTGCAGAATGCTTGGTTGTCGGCTTCGTAAAGGGGGGTTCCTTTACACCTTGAAAACTTTCATATGCATTCAGTAAACGGTTAAATATTATTGTAAAATTACAAGCAGACACTTCAATTGTATTATTTTGTATAGATATATGTATAGATATCGTAAATAATTATAATTACGAATGTAATTAAGCCGATTACACGAGCTAAACGCGAGTTTTATAATTACTAAAAGTAAATGATTCACTGCTATAAACAAGACCAGAAAAATATATGATATTCTTCAGGATATATGCTAGCATGATATTGTTTTGAAAACTTATTACAATTAATTTGGCTCGATAAAAAGAAATTACGAACTTACTTCTAAACATATCTTTCAAACAATAAAAAACATACTAATATGCATGCGATCATTCTGATTGTTTGGCAAATAATTCTACAAGCAATATATTACCATGATACTGTTTTAGTTTTTTAATCCAATCAATAGTTTTTTTGTAAATCGATCGAAACCACTCATTTCGCGCTATTTGGCCCGCAGTGACTGACGTAACAACCACTTTGTAGTGCAAGCTGATTAGAACTTTATTCTAACAGCATTTCAAACGAAGTTTGAACCACCACAAATAGAGTTGCTAATCTAGCTCGTCTCAGCGCCTTAAGTTAATAATTAAGGACCAATACCAGTAGGTACTCATATCTAGTATTTACTTAGTTGATTAGCCGCAATTAGGTCGGTTTACTAAACGTTTCCCAATTATAAAAGGAACAATGACTTTCAGTTGCCATAGTAACCGTGTAAAGTATATCTTGAGAGCAGCGGTGGCCCAGTGGTGGCGGTCCCGACTTACGAACAGTAAGTCGTGGGTTCGAACCCAGGCAGGCGCATATCTTTGTGTAATTTATTTCATCACCACTGCTCTCAAAAACAATGAAGGAAAACATCGTGAGGCATGTCCTAAAACCAAAAATTCGAAGACATGTGACATCTACCAAACCGCACTGGGCCCGCGTTGTAGATTATAGCCCATACGCAAAATACGCGCTTTGACGTGGAGTTGCGGACACCAGCCCGTTGTAGAATACAATACAATTATAATTACGTATATATAAGATAATAATTAAGGACCAATACTCGTATCACTACTCATATCTAGTATTTACTTAGTTGATTAGCCGCAGTTAGGTCGTTTTACCAAAAGTTTCCTAATTAAAAGGAACAATGACCTTCAGTTGCCTTAGTAACCGCGTGTAAAGTATAATTATCTTTCTTTATCGTGTGGTTAGTACCTAACCTGGTGTCAGAGTTTTTATGTCGCCCATGCACCTCTGACTTGTCTTTACATACCGTCGAGAAATATCTCTCAGGCATGCTGGTTTCCTCACGATGTTTTCCTTCACCGAAGCAAGTAATAATTATACAATACGCTTAAGAATCTGAAGAATCAGAGGTGTATGTCTTGGGGTAGAACTTGAGACCTATGACTGGTAGTCCGACGTTTACACCACACCACTCGTTGTCGCTAAAAAGTATAAGGTGAAATGGTATTACTAACCTTCGTTAATATTATCTGCCTAGCGTTTTCTCAACTATGTTGGGGTCGGCCGCCAGTCTAAGGGGATGCAGCTAGGAATACCAATATTTTATATGGAGCGACTGCCTGTCTCACCTGCCTGACCTCCACAACCCAGTTAATACTGGGTAAGTCGATACCACTTGGTAAGCCTGACTGTCAGACTTTCGGCTCACGGTCTACCTGAAACGACTGTCGAAGATCCACAAACGACAGCCGGGACCAACAGCTTAACGTGCTGTATGCTAAAGATCGACTAGAGGAGCTGTTTTAATTAGCCTAGAGCTCTTTTAAGGCGCCTATACGAGCTAAATTAGCAACTCTATTTGTGGTGGTTCAAACTTCGTTTGAAATGCTGTTGGAATAAAGTTCTAATCAGCTTGCACTACAAAGTGGTTGTTACGTCAGCCACTGCGGGCCAAATAGCGCGAAATGAGTGGTTTCGATCGATTTACAAAAAAACTATTGATTGGATTAAAAAACTAAAACAGTATCATGCTAATATATTGCTTGTAGAATTATTTGCCAAAAAATCAGAATGATCGCATGTATATTAGTATGTTTTTTATTGTTTGAAAGATATTTTTAGAGGTAAGTTCGTGATTTCTTTTTATCGAGCCAAATTAATTGTATTATGTTTTCAAAACAGTATCATGCTAGCATATATCCTGAAGAATGTCATATATTTTTCTGGTCTTGTTTATAGCAGTGAATCATATACTTTTAGTAATTATAAAACTCGCGTTTAGCTCGTGTAATCGCCTTAAACGTGGCTAAGATCTACAAATCTACAGAATGCGACCAATAACGATACTTACATACTCCTTGCGCCTCGTCCACGTTCATACATTTGATCATACACGCACGCCGGTTGCGAGTACTACGCGACTGACCTCTCTGAAGAACCTCACCAATAAGGTCAGTGTATGACCTTCTAGGGTGTCCGCCCCCGGAGTTTCCACTTACATCTGACTTCTAAAAAGTGTACATTATTTATTCATAGATGAGTATTACTTAATCAATTGTATGAGTTTTGTTGTCAACGAAAAAAATATTTCTCTTTTCGTTTGTGGAGTGATCGCAAGTTCGACTATTGAGTATGAGGTCCTGGGTACGATTTCCAAGGCGGGCTAAGTGTTATTGGGAATGGAGTTCGGGTATTTCTCGGTAGAACGCAGTCCACGGAGTGTATACGGGAATTTCTCGGTAGAACGCAGTCCACGGAGTGTATAAACAGGGTGTAAATGGTATTTTCTCGGTAGAACGCAGTCCACGGAGTGTATAAACAGGGTGTAAACGGGAATTTCTCCGTAGAACGCAGTCCACGGAGGGTATAAACAGGGTGTAATCAACCTCATCACAAAGCCGTCAACCAATCATTCTGTACATTCTAAGTAACTTTACGCATAGATCATTAATGGAAACGACTTTTTTGGGGTGATAAATCATGTGCTGTTGTGGTAGAACTCAATATAACGCACTCAATACATTGTGCTGATGGACGGATTGAATAGTACGGGGGTCGTGGAGGTGTTTTAAATAAAAATCTTACAGAAAAGTTGTAAAAAAAAAAGTTAGTACTTTGATCCCCAATATCGCCCCCAACAACTATAACCATACGAAGAAGGGAACCTTTCGTATGGTGTAGATCAAAAGAAATATCGTAATGACGTGGAGAACAAGTGCCTTTCCGCTTTGTTTTACACCCTTTATCAGTAGAGGAAGACCAAAGAAACGATGGATGGACTGTGTGAAGTATGATATAGCTAGAAAGGAGGTGTCTGATGAGATGACGAGTAATAGAGGAGTATGATAGGAGACATGCTGCTGCGACCTCAAATGAATTGAGATAAGGTCAAGAGAATAGGCTAGTTTCCACCATCAATAAATTGCAAAACTAATCAGTCCGTCAGTTAGAGTATTGGAAAATAATGGACACGTATTTTTTGTTTTTGTAAATCACTGAGTACTGACAAAGATAAAACGCATCAAAACTCGGAGTGGGGGCTCGTGACGTCACAACGCACTAAAAACTATAGCACGGCGTGACGTATTGCGAATTTTAAAAGCGTTGTATCTTCGTCAATTTTGGTTTATGTTACAAAAGAAAAAATACGGGTCAAATGTTTTTTTATAATCTAACTGACGGACTAATTAGATTTTTTTAGGACACAAGCCTATTATGATCCACGGGGTTTGGAATAGGCTTGTTAACTGAAAAAAATCTAATTAGTCCGTCACTTAGATTATCAAAAAATATTTGACCCGTATTTTTTCTTTTGTCACATAAACCAAAATTGACGAAGATACGACGCTTTTAAAATTCCCAATACGTCACTGTTTGGTATCATTCTTAGTGAGTTCTGACGTCACGAGCCCCACTCCCGAGTTTTGATGCGTTTTATCTTTGTCAATATTCGTTGATTTACAAAAACAAAAAATGCGTGTCCATTATTTTCCAAATCTCTAATTAACGGACTAAATAGATTTGCAATTTATTGATGGTGGAAACTAGCCTACTGTGGTCGGTTGATGGCAATAAGCGCAATAAGCTCCCCCTTTTTTACACGGGCCATAAACCAAACATACCTAAACGGCAAAATGTGGGTGTACTACGAGTATTAGGTAGCTGCCTAACCCTTCAGAGATTACTGGCGTAATGTTCATCACCATCTGCCAAGCCTTTTCCCAACTATATTGGAGTCGGCTTCCAGTCTAACCGGATGCAGCTGAATACCAGTATTTTACATGGAGCGACTGCCTATCTGGCCTCCACAACCCAGATAGTACTGGGTAATACGATACCCTTTTTTTATGGGAAATCATCAAATGACTTCTCCCACCCTGGGCTTAGCGGGAGGGAGTCACAGACTTTTACTAACTAAAACCCATCCATGTTCCTTCCTCGCCCTTTATGTTCCGGGGCCACGGTATCTCTTTCGAACAGTCCCGCAGCCCCGGCATAATACGATACCCTTATGTTATGTATATGTTACATATTGATTCTACATAAAACTAATTTATCAAGTTACATATGTAGTAAATAAATTACGAGTTATGTATGTTTGTTTATTTATAAAGTTTTCCTCAATTCCACAGGCAAATAGCATATTGTTATTATGATTATGAAATGTAAACATAGAGAGGAATTATTGAAAAGGTAGGTAACTTAAATAAAAGTAATTTGTATTGGTACTTTAAAGGCTGCATTCCGTATTACAAAATAATCGCAACGCTCACATCAATATTTTGCGTTCCGATTTAGATTTCACGATTATGATAGCTAAGAGCTGTTATCAATTCGGAACGCTCGTGAACGCGTTCACAGTGAACATAACCCCAAACCAAAACCTTTCACAAGACCTATTTTTTTTTAATGGAAGTTATGTTGGTTAAGCTCTTCGAATATATACACTTGAATACTCATGGTTGCAATGTGCAAAATTTCTTAAAATGTCACGGTAGAATAGTTAGATCCGACTCCATAAGTTCATAACAAAACAACGCAGCTTTGAACACAACTGTCATTTTTGACAGCGCTCACGGTGATATTTATTTGGGGCATGGTCGGTGAAATCGCAAGATGCCGCATGTCACGACGTCATCTATGACGATTCGATTCAAGGGTCATCCTTCACGCAGTCCATCCATCGTTTCTTTGGTCTTCCTCTACTCTTATAGCCATCCAGAGTCATACTCCAAACTTTCCTCCCAACATTTTCCTTTGATAAACATCAAAGTACTGCAAACAATTTGATTGAAAGCAAAAGATTAACATCTTAAATCAGAACGTCCTACTTTATTATATCTTAATCTAAAACATGTTAATACTGTAGATTAATTGATAAGTTATATTTTAATCTTTAAATCTTTACTGTTAAGGTTATATGTTGTATGTCGTGTCAAGGTTGATATGATAAAATCTTCTGCTTTTTGTTGAATTAAGCGGTTCTTCTACTTTATCGTGTTGTTAGAGTGGTGGTGTCAGAGTTTTTATGCCGCCCATAGACTTCAGACTTGGCTTTACATGCCGTCGAGAAGCGAGAGACCTAAATAGCTTACAGAATCCAAGTCTATAATAAGACCTTTTGGTAAGACTAGTTGCCAGATTTTCGGGTTTCTTTTTTACTACCCGCAATGGCTGTCAAAGATCTAAAAATGACAACCGAGACTTGCTTACGACCTACCTGGGAACTCTGTATGTATTCCAGCATGCCTGAGATGTTTCTCGACGGCATGTAAAGACAAGTCAGAGGTCCATGGGCGACATAAAAACTCTGACACCAGGTTAATCACTAACCACACGATAAAGAAAGAATGGATTGTCATCCATCCACGGACGGATGTTTGTTTTGCTTAACCTTGAAGATCGAGACGTATAGCTGTTATTATTTAGCGGCGACTAAAACATATCAACATAAAAAATATACTATCAATTGTATAAAACACCTCTTCACGAAGCCGAAAGGCTCTTGTCCTCCTCATCATTGCGATCGTTTTTATGTTCTACACCATACCTGGGAACCTTCTAGTTACGGAGATATTAGGGGTCAAAGGTCCAACTTTTTGACAAGTTTTTTTTGTAAGATTTTAACTTTTGACACCTCCACGACCTCCGTATTATTGAACCCATCCATCAGCATAATGTTTTGCGTTACATTGAGTTCTACCACAAAACATGATTTAAGTATAACCTCAAAAAAAAAAAGTTGTTTCCCAGCAATATTTTTACGTAAAGTTACTTAGTTTGATGTACAGAATGCTTGGTTAACGGCTTTGTGATAAGGTGGTTTACACCCTGTATATCTACTTTTTATAGCCCATACTTTTGAAGGTCAATGTAATCATAACACACACACAGCTTGGATCTTTGCTGTACTGGCTGGATCCAGGTCTGACCACAACTGGTTGTCAGACTTTTTTTTTTTTTTTATTCTTTTATTTTTAAAGGGGGTTTTTGTCCATACGGATATGCCAACCCCATCGTACCTTATTACCTAGTTACATAAATATAAGGAATGCTTACTTACTATGTTTGTACTTAATAGAAAGGGAATCATTGATTAAATACCTTCACCAAGCCACACAACTTCTTTGCAATCGTTGATGTGGGGTTTCCTAAAATGATTTGAATTAGTCCAACGTCCAGAATGTTTAATTTAAACTCTCTAATCAATGATTCCCTTTCATTCTTGTTCTTAACGCACTCCATCAGCAAATGTTGCACATCTTCAATTTTATTGCAACTTTCACAATTTGGGGATGTGACCTTTCGCATTAGGAAAGCAAACTTTGCCGATGGATAGTGTCCAGAACGTAGCCTTAGTGCTAACTTAACATAGTTCCTACCTAAACTTGTATCCTCGAACCACGGCACCCGAGGAGGCTCATTCTGAATTACCTTATACCAAATTCCTTTCGTTTTAGATACGTCATCAAAGTTATTTCTCCATCGGTCAAAACATGACAGCTTAAACTTGGAGCAATATTCCCAGTAATCTGGAATATACGAATTTTCGCTACCCATCTCTACTGCAAGCTTTGACAGACGATCAGCCTCCTCGTTGCCCCGTAAACCTATGTGTGCTGGAACCCATTGCAATATTACCCTAATCTCATCTTTATTCAAATCATTAATTAATTTAAGGATATCATAGGCTATCGATGCACCTCTGCAACCAGAGACGCATCGAGCCACATGTTGTATGGCACTCTTGCTGTCAGTAAAAATAACGACTTTATTAAATTGTTCACTAACTGCATAAGCCACTGCTTGATATATTGCAATGAGCTCCAGAGACATTATACAGACAGTTGCATCAATTTTGAAACTAGCTTTATAACCTGTATTTTGGCAGAAAAAGGCGGCTCCACACCCATTTACACTTTTTGAGTTGTCAGACTTTCTATTTCATGATTAGTAACGGCTGGTGTCTGCAACAGCACCGTAAATATACCGTTTTGAGTGGTAATCATATTGTAAGTGACCAATTAATCAGCCTATAATGTTCCCACTGCTGGGACATAGGCCTCCTCCGAGGAAATGGGCTATAATCCACCACGCGGGCCCAGTGCAGTAGTAGATGTCACATGTCTTTGAATTTTTGAGTTTAGAACATGTCATTCCGAAACCGGCATGTTCTAGTGTTGTGACCACTTTTTTTTTGTTTTTTGCTAGCCTAGATAGTGTCCCACTGCTTGTCAAAAGCCACCCCTATCTCCTTCCAAACTCTCTGTCTTGTGCGATCTCCGGCCATGTTGGCCCTGCCTAAACGTGATTAGATTGTCACACAACTTTCGTCAAGGTTGACCTCGACGGCGCTGTTCTTCAGGAGTCCAGTGTGTGACGATCTTTGCCCATCTCTCCGGTGCATCCGTGCCACGTGGCCCGTCCACTCCCATTTCAGCCTTGCTGTTTTTCTCCAGCATCTTAGTGACCATGTCAATTTAAAAACATGTAAAAACCTGGCTACTTTTTATAGCTCATAACATTCGAAGGTTAAAATAATCATAACAATACACACACCTTGGTAGTTTGCTTCTGTTGTGTCTAACAACTGTTTTGCTTAGAACAGGTGTAAACTTACGTTTTACTTGTAGTAGCAACTAGCAAGGTTATTTATACCGATAAGTTTATCAAAAACAAAGGTTTTGAGTGACGCATTGGTCGACGCAAAATCGGCTTTGGCCGCAGAACATTACACCTAGCCTGTACCTACAGGTTCAACATGGATAGCGATTATTTAACAACGGTAGACGACAAAAAAATAATACTTAATTAGACCGCCAGTTAGACTATCAACAAATATTTGACCTGTATTTTTTATTTTGTTAGATAAATCAAAATTGACGAAGATACGACGCTTTTAAAATTCTCGATACCTACGTCTCGCCTTGGTATAATTTTTAGCGAGTTTTGACGTCACGAGCCCCCACTCGCGAGTTTCGATGCGTTTTATCTTTGTCAATATTCATTGATTTACAAAAACAAAAAATACGTGTCCATTATTTTCCAATAATCTAACTGACGGACTAAATAGATTTGCATTTTTTTGATACTGTCGTCATGCTTATTCGGTCGCTAAGTCCTATTTTGGTAGTCTCGAAGTTATCGATTGTCATTGATATTTTACCGAACGTATTCGCAAACTTTGCGAGTAGTAGCATTTACGACCACTAGATCAACATGATAGAATCTTCTACATAGCATACTTACGTAATATTGCGTTTTAAAATTTTAATATAAAGGATAAAACTATGCTAAAATATTCTCTCTCAGAAACTATTGAGGTAGGTCAATGTAAAACTTATTATTTATTTATTTATTTATTTATTTATTATTATCACTTAGTGACCTAAGTGACCTCTAACGGATTGGCAATGAAACGGCAGTTTGACCAGTTTATATTGCTTTTAGTTTTCTAAGGGTAACGTATAATATGCAACAAAAAAAAAACAAAAATACGTGTTACAAACTCAAATCACCAATGAGTAGCAAAAAGGTCATTCATTCTACCTGCAAATTAGAATGCCACGTAAGAAAACTTGAATTTCGCGGGCTACCCTGGCGCTTATCCCCCTTAATAATCTGTTCATCAAGGTGGATGCTTCAGGGTCTGCGAAATTCCATTTGTAACCCCCGATTTTGATTTGGTTTATGTTTGAAAGGTGAATTAGTCGGGAGTGTTCCTAGCTATATTTGATAAACATCAGTTCAAGATGGCCGCCGCCACAAAATGGCGTATTTATTCAACAACTCCTCAATATGGGTATCAAATGACAGGGCTTGACTAGTAGAATACTATACCCTATAACAAATTACAAATCCAAGATGGCCGCCACCACAAAATGGTTTTCTTTCACAACTCACTCAGTATGGGTATCAAATGAAAGGGCTTGACTAGTAGAATAATGTAGGTAAGTACACTATATTGTTAAAAAAATACCTGAAATTATGACCCTATGGGTCGGGGGTTTTTTTAATGTTTAATTGTTAGCAGAGCGTCGTGAACGGCGAGCCTTAGTCTAGTCATAAACCTTGCTACAGTGGACATTCAAGGGCTTGCAAGATAAGCCGCACAATCTTATCATTTCCTATAGCGTGGCCAAGCCTCTTTTCCCATGAACGTAGGTGGTATCAGCCGTATTCTTGTGTGTTTTCCATGGTAAACCATTAGAACTAGGAAACTTCAGAATGCAGCAAAGCCCTCGCATAATCATCGTATGAGGTTATGTAGTTTTTATCTTTATATCACTTACTATACGTAGATACTTACCTATCATCATGATCTGCTTAGCCGTTTCCCAACTATGTTGGGGTCGGCTTCAGGCTAACCAAATGCAGCTGAATACCAGTATTTTACATGGAGCGACTGTCTATCTGACCTCCACAACCTAGTTAGTAATGGGTAATACGATACCACTTGGTAAGACTGGTTGTCAGGCTTTTTGGGCCACTAACTACCTGTAACGACTGTCAAAGATCTAAAAAAGACTGCCGAGCCACTGCTGCTTGCCTAGGTTGGTCTGTAGATGGGTGACCACCCTTACATACAGAGTTTCTTCCGTACCTCTAAAAGCACGTTAAGTTGTTGGTCCCGGCTGACGTTTGTAGATCTTTGACAGTCGTTACAGATAGTCAGTGGCCCAAAAAGCCTGACAACCAGACTTACCAAGCGGTATCGTATTACCCTGTAGTAACTGGGTCGTGGAGGTCAGATAGGCAGTCGCTCCACGTAAAATACTGGTATTCAGCTGCATCCGGTTAGACTGGAAGCCGACCCCAACATAGTTGGGAAAAGGCCGGGCAGATGATGTTAGTACCTCTACCTAATGTTCGTGGAATACAAGCGTGATGTTACATCATGTATGTTAACAACTAAGTCTACATCCCAACAGGTTTTTGGCCTTAGGTATTTTGTGAATATATGAGTTCATTATGACGTCACTTATGTACTAAGAACGGATGCCAATGATTCGGCAATTATCACCTTTTCAGGATTCCGTAAGTACCTCAAAAGGAAGCCTTACAGGATCACTTTATTGTCTGTCTGTCTGTCAAGAGCCTGACCCTTTTCCAAAGAACACGTAGATAAAGGTATCAAGTTGAGATATCAAATACGTACTTCCAACTTCTTGAACCTAGAATCATGAAATTTAGAAAGAAGCACAGGCAATTTAGAAAGAAACAGGGGGGTTATATTCTGATTTTTTGTTGTTTATTGTTTCTGCTTTCAAATTTTGTGTTGTTCATGTCCCTGCGATAAATAAAAAAAAATCTTTCTTTAAAACACAGTTTGTACGGAACCCTTGGTGTGAGTCCCGTTGTACTTGGCCGTTTTTTTTTTTGCGGGCGAGTCGGTAAATCAGTGTAGATTTTTTTTCGTGTGAGAACTTGTTGCCGGATTTTCAGTAAGTTGTTATTGCTTCCTTAATGAAAAGGCAAATCCCGCGCTTCTACCATAATGACAACGATTTAATTCACACTTCAAGATATGTTTACGGAATTTGATTTAACATTGGTTTCGTTTCTCATAATAATTTTATTATTGATTTATCTTATTTGTATGTGTGTTGATGGTGTATTTATTTGTGTGTAAGTATGACGATATATGTAATATGGGTTATAAACCTGAAAGTTTTTGTTTTTATTTTTATAACAATACGAAGTATATGTGAGAATAATATCTTTCGTTCCAGAGGCCCTACTCTCTAACGTTTCGTCCATACGGACGGATCTATCCGCGTCTCTCACACGCACTCGTCTGCAGACGTGCGCGATAGAGACGGATAGATCCGTCCGTATGGACGAAACGTTAGGGAGTAGGGCCTCTGTTAGGCCCCGTTCCCACATACCGGTTATCGGCCGTTAAAGCGGCTTGTCGACTTCAGAGGCGATTTCTATTATTATGCTGCACTCCAAGACTATTCAGTTTTTTTTTCATTTCATTTTACAATAGTCTAGTTTCATAAAATATAACGATAATAGACGTATCAGTGATGCATAATTTAAAAAAAAATGTTATTCGCAAAATTAGCAAATATACCGGCTATCGGCCTTTTGACTCAGCTATCGTCCACCGGTGTACTGGTCATCGGCCACCTAATTCACGGTAGAGAAACGACTCATATTCTCATAGATCATAGGGTTTAAAATAGTGTGACAGTAAAAAAAAAAGAAATCACAAAAGCGGCATATTTTTTCGCTCTTCTACGACTTACGAATACAATTAAGTAACATATTAAAATCTCGACTCAAACAAAAGCTACTTTTGGCTTGAGCATCAATAAAAATCACTTTGACAATCATTTATCGGCCGGAGATAGGTTTTATTTTTACTGGTTATCGGCCGCTAAACGTTTGGTATTTTTGAAGGTCATATCTTTGAAATTATGATGTATACTGGTGGCCGGAATCTAGTTCTAAATTCCCAAAATTCTAGCTGTTCACAAATATTATGGAATCAATGTTGGTGAATATAAGGTTTCCGCAATAAAAGCAAAGAGAAATGACGTGAATAAACCGGTTTTGCGACCACCCAGTCGGAAAGTAGTTTTTGAAATTAATCGTTGACGTATTATCCGACCATCAAAAATATCACAAATTATGAAAAGTTTAATGAGTTTGGGCACTAGAATATTGAAATTAAACATGCTAAATACACACAAACCAAATCAATCACCAATAAACCAACAGTAACATTTAAAAACTTTCCTTTGAAAATCAATACACATGCTATTTTTTTCCTAAATTTGACCCGCTCACACACACTATATTTTGAAATGGCGAATGAGGGCTCAGTTCGCAAATTAAGATGACATGCCGTTGAATTATGAACTATGAAGTTCGTCAGGATCATACGACGCGATATTATTAGAAAGGGGAAATCTATTAAACTGTCTATTGTCTATTATTCAAAAAACTTTTTTGCAAAAAATAAAACCGACTTCAAAAAAAAAAACCAAAAAAGTGAAAAATAACTTTAGCTTCTGAAGTCGGTGACGTTTGTATGATTGATTTAATTTTTATGTCACCGACTTCAGAAGCTAAAGTTATTTTTCACTTTTTTGGTTTTTTTTTTGAAGTCGGTTTTATTTTTTGCAAAAAAGTTTTTATTTTTCACTTTTTAGTGGTTCACATGTGCTTGGTACACATGGAAAGTGCATACCGTTACAATTACAACAAGCCCAAACACGACTAGGATACATTGTCTCATTATGGAGTTCCGTGACTCTTGGCTTCATCATCAGATCTGATGGTAGAATGGTTCTTATCAAACGCAAATGCTTCACTTGTTGTAGAAAATACCAAAATTGCTGTACGTTATCCTATAAAATTTGAAGAGTTCCCTCGATTTCGCCAAGATTCCATCATCAGATCCCGACTTGGCGACTATGGGACCAACTTGGAAGTATACCCTTTCAAACAAAAAAATAATTTTTCAAATCGGTTCAGGCGTCTTCGAGTAATCCGTGAACATACATAAAAAAACAAAAAAAATGATAATAATACATACAGTCGAATACAGAACCTCCTCCTTTTTGGAAGTCGGTTAAAAATAAAGTGCGAAGAGGCCGAAAAGGGGTAGTGGCCGGTAAAACGGTATGTTTACCCTATGTCATGAGCATGACGATTAATTTATCGTTAGTTTATAGTGGGCAAAAGTCATGGACGACAGTTTTCGTGTCGTCCCATATGTGAACACCTCTATTTAAATACACAAGCCACTTACCTAAAACTAAAGATTTGGATTTGGATTTTTCGGATTTGGTTTTTATGAGGGGGGTCTAAAATGGAAGCTTTAGCAGAACATAATATGAATCACGTTAAAAATTTAAAGTTCTTAAAATTGACTTTTCACTTCTCATGCTCTAAAAGTACGCCATTATAGCCCTACGAAGCGGGATTAAAGTGACCGTTTATTCCCGGAGTAAAAAGTAATTTAAAAATGGAACGATCTTTTACTCTGAAACAAGGTCACACAACAGTATTTTTTTTTTTAATGGATCAAAGGTATTATTTAAAGGAGAATGACCAAAGTGGACCAAAATTAAAAAAAAAAGACAAGATCTGCCCCCAGATTTACTACATAGCTCATTTGAAAGACGGGTTTAAATGCATCATTTTCTTCCATGGAACTGAAAAAATCTGTCCCACAGAATCATAGATATTAGCTGAAACGTGAACTTGAAAAAAAGTAGCACATTCACTTGACGACCTTTACTTATAGCAGGCATCATGATTTAAAAAAATAAAACATAAAAAAATATTTTTGCGCGCGAATTAGTTTTTTTTGTAATTACATCGTTGCTAAGTCTTGTGAAAAGTTAATAAAGAGTTTTTTTTGTATGCTCTTAGCATTCCAAGTTATCAATTAAGTTACTGCATCACGTTACTTGGACCTGATTTTAAGCCCTGTGATTTGGAAAGATGTTTCGTGCATCTGCTGGACAAATATGTCTATTATGTAGTAGATCAATGCTGTCGATACGAAAAAGGATACTAAATATGCAGCTTTTTGAAGAATATTTAATCGCTGCACGCAATATTACAGAAAGAGTTCTCCCTTAACATGTGAGTGACTAAAAATATTGCAATACTGTTTACGATGTTTATATTCATTTATTGCACACAATAAAACAATAAAGGTAGTAAGTAGAGATCTCTTTCAGTCAACTGACTCTAGCTAAACGACAAAGTCACAGCTAAGTCTCGCTTCATAGGCCTTTTTTCCCGCTCTGGGCTGAAGGAATTGTCAGAGTTTTACTGACTAAAACTCACCGATTTTCCTTCTTAGCTCTTTGTGTTCCGGGGCCACGGTATCTCTTTCGAACAGTCCCGCAGCCCCGGCAGGTATCGGCCCTTGCGAACCCCTTCCTTTCTGATGGAGCTGAATCAGGGAGGCACTTCGGACAGGGCCGTCATCTACCCCAGTCGCAGTGGAGAATGGAACCGGCGAGAGATGTCGTGCGGTGTCCCACAGGGATCGGTTCTGGGACCGCCCCTGTGGAACATCGGTTATATAGGCGTCAACGTAGTCTGCTACGCAGACGACACCTTGGTGCTGGCGCAAGGGAGGTCGCACGAGACGGCGGCTGAAAATATGACACGCGGGGTTGCGATAGTCGTTGAGAAGATCCGGCAACTGGGTCTCGAGGTGGCATTACACAAGTCCGAGGCCATGTGCTTTCATGGGCCTCGAAATGCGCCACCGTCGGGATCCACACTGACGGTAGGAGGGGTATCCATCGGCGTCGAGTCGACGTTTAAGTACCTAGGACTCGCCCTCGATAGCCGGTGGAACTTCGTGGAGCATTTCCGACGTTTGGCCCGCAGGCTGGAACGGACCGGGGCTGCCTTAAGGCTTGCCTGCCTACCCAACCTGGGGGGGACAAACGCCTCCTGCCGCAGGATGCGGGGGTCGTGTGGTCCATGACCCTTTACGGGGCCCCAGTGTGGGCGCGTTCTTTGAGGCGGCGAGCCGCCCATTACCTGAACGCGCCCCAAAAAGTGGTAGCCGTAAAGATGGTCCGTAGGTACCGCACGATCTCCCGCGAGGCAGCGGGCCTGCTTGCCGGATTGCCGCCATGGGATCTGGAGGCGATAGTCCTCGCGCGCCTGCACGAATGGCGCGCGGAAGTACTACGCCGGGGGGAAACTACGCTGCCGCGGCAAACCGCTGCTCAGCGGACAGACCTCCGGCGCGATCTCATGGCGACATGGAAAGAGCGACTGTCGCAACCCTGTGCAGGGCACGCCACGATAGTGACGATAAGCCCCCTCTTTGAGGAGTGGCTGGAGAGGCGCCACGGCGTCCTCACCTTCCGCCTGACGCAGGTCCTCACCGGACACGGATGTTTCGGGAGGTTCCTGCACCGAATCGGGCGGGAGAAAACGCCCGGGTGCTTCCACTGCGAGGATCGACCGGAGGACACGGTGGAGGTCTGCCCCGCGTGGGCGGAGCAACACCGTGTCCTCATAGCGGCGATCGGCGGCGGCGACTTCTCGCGTCCGGCCCTGGTTCAAACCATGGTCTGGAGCGAGACGGAATGGGAAGCCGTCACCTCCTGCGAAGCAGTCATGCTAGGGAAGGAGGTTTTTGGCGTAAGCGCGTTATGACAATATTGACCATCCAGCACAGTTTTTCTACACTAATATTATAAAGAGGAAAACTTTGTTTGTTTGTTTGTTTGTTTGGTTGTAATGAATAGGCTTAAAAACTACTGGACCGTTTTTAAAAATTCTTTCACCATTCGAAAGCTACATTATCCACGAGTAACATAGGATATATTTTATCCCCGTACTCCCACGGGAACGGGAACTATGCGGGTGAAACCGCGGGACGTCCGCTAGTAGATAATATTTTAATCAATAAAATGATTTATAAAATGCACTTCATATATTCTGTCCAGCATGGCTTTCGCTGAAAACATTGAATAACTTGTTCGAAAATAAACGTTTTTTGAATAAATACGAGTATATCGTTTTTTATTAATTATTCATTGAATTATTTATTGAATAAGATTTTATAGAAATAAGAAACACAAAAAATAAGTGCAGGCAATAGTGTAACGTTGCAGTATTCAATATTGTTGAATTAGTCTGTAACTGTGGGTTAGAATTTGATGCACATTTGCACACATAGTTAGTCCAACAGTATAAGTTAACCCACAATGGAGTCAACCCTGGGGGCAGCAGTTTTTTTTTTAGACCAGAGCTCATACATTTTTGGTCATTCTCCTTTCGAATTGGCTTGCAAATAGAAAGTGGTTTATTGAAAAATAAAACAAATGAACTCTTCAACGCGAGAAAAAATATTGTTGTTTGTGTGCATCGTTGATTTTGAAAAGTATGTGCAATGCCTCTGTTGCTAGTCGCTGCAGTAATGTAGGTACTAATTATCTGTGGAGTGTGGATCTTCTTCATTGCGACAATGTTGAGAGTTTGTGTTGTGTTTTAAATTGTTAATCTGTGACTGACCTGATAGAAGAGAAAACTGACCGCTCAGTTCAGAATTTTTGTCGAGTGTAAATTTGTTCGGTTTTAAATGACTATTTTTCTCGCACTCGAAGTGAAAAGTACAGTTTGCACCTCGAGACTAAACGCCAACTTGATATACCCTCGCTTTTTAATGACTCCCTCGCAATCTCGGGAGTCAAACCACCTCGGGTATATAATGGCTTCGTTTAGTCCCTCGTTATAAAATATACTATTATGGCAATGACAGTAGCCCATTTTTAGAATTTAAAATTATTAACGTGGTTCATATTGTGTTCTGCTAAACCGGCCATTTTAGGCCCGCTGCGCTGTTCAATAAATGATTTGATTTGATTTTTGGAAACTACACGATTATCTATCGTCACGACGATGGGATCAGGGCCGTAGTCAAGTTGCCCGTAAGTCGGACAACCAGTCTTACCAAGGGATATCGTAATAGCCAGTAGGTACTAACTGAGTTGTGGAGGTCAGATAGGCAGTCGCTCCATGTAAAATGCTGGTATTCAACTGCGTCCGGTTAGACTGGAAACCGACTTCAACATAGTTCTGAAAACCTTCCTCGAGAACTACTCTAACCATTGGTGAAAACAGCATGATGATCGGTGCAGGAGTTTTTGAGTTTATCGCGAACAGACAGACGCGGCGGATGACTTTTGTTTTAAAATATGTTCTTAGTGATTTAAAAAAAACCGGCCAAGTGCGAGTCAGACTCGCGCACCGAGGGTTCCGTACAAACCTGTAGGTATATAAGTAAAAGTTATGGTAATTTAAGATTTTCGGAATTTTTCCTATATGTGTACTTTATAACGTTGCTTCATGCCAAATTTCAAGATTCCAGGTCGTCTGGAAGTATCCTTTAGGTTTTGATTCCCTTGCGAGTAGTTGCGAGTTTCAAAATATGCGGCTTTAATTGCTGTATCTTTTGATTGCGTTGACGTAGAAGTTTGATTTTGTTACAGCTTAAAGATATTATAGACTTGAGTATTTGTTATGAATTTCAATATAATACCACTACGCGTTCATGAGTAAAGGGGTAATAAGTTTAAAATTATTAAAAATATTTTTATTATCCTCCTGAGTCCGCCATATTTTTTTCTCACCATGTCTAAAAGGCCGACTGTCCTTTAGAAAGAACAAAATGGAAGAATGCCTTAAGTCCTGAGACTTTATTTTGTAATTACAGTGTTACCACTGCATATCATGATTTTTGCCAGAACATAAGTGTTTTGCAAGATTTTTTTATTTTTTTTAATATGTGTTACTTCAACCAGCCATTTGTTCTTTAAAAAGTACTTCCGGTCATTGTACACAAAAGTAGGAATTGAAAATTGTTCGTCTTAAAGGACTTTCGGATGTGATAGGATATAGACTATCATAATAAATACAGTAAAACGCGGTTCTGTTTATGCTCAAAAATCAAATTATATATTTTTTTAAATAAGTTTTTAACAATTGTGACAAATTATTACACATTGACTTATAACATTAAAAAAACTTTAGCAGTACACTTTGGCAAAAGTTACTTAAAATCAAAATTAGATAAAGAAGAATCAGATGTTCTTAACAAAAAATAAACAAAAAGTAGATATGTACTCAAATTATTAACAAAATGTTTTAAAATAAGAGAAAATTATTGATACATGACTGCTACTATTACAATTTCTTACATCAACATGAACACAATAGCAGCACCTTGATATACTAATCACAATAATTGGTAACAAAAAATCAGACAGCTAGCTCAGCAAGTTATAAGTTATGGATACTTCTAATTAACAAATATGTTTCCTTATGAAAAGAGATCACGATATTAAACAATCAACTTATCAACAATAATAAAATATCTCAGCCTAATCTCTCTCATGGAAGATTTAAAACAGTTTCTTTTTGTTGTCAGACATAAATTTAATTTGCACCCAATACATTTAACTGAGGTCTTCTTGGTACAGCCTTGATTCCTGCAGCGATGTTGAACACTAGACATTTCGGGAAATGGTCGATTCCATGTTTTCTTGTTGCTTTTGAGGGTAGTGGTACAATAGGCGGTCGCCCAACGGTCTCATTTGTTTAAGTTTCTGGAATACCGTCATCATCAAATGATAAATCTCTGTAAACATTATCATCAATGAGCTTTTCAGCAATTCGCATAATTATTTTGCATTCCTCCTTGGTCAAATTAAGACTTCTTCCTGGCCTTTCTATAGCTGTTTGGTTTGATTTTCTCACTATATGTTCTATTATGTCGTCATCAACATACTCTTCAAAATAATCAAATATGTAGTCCGATTTACATCTTGCGGCAAGTATGACATCTCCCGGAGTTGGGGTATAGGTGCGGTAAGGTTACCCCTGTTCCTGTAACGTGCTGTCGCCACGGGTACGTACACCACGACGACCTCTAATCCCTCTTAATCGAACACCCCCTCTTGTTCGAACTCCTGTAGTCACTACTTCCGTGTCAGAATTGCTACTTTCATCGGATGAAGAGTTAATATGTATTAGTTTATTTCATCTTATCTGTAATATATGTGTATTTGTATGTATACTATTTATGTATTTCGATTTGTTAACAAAATTGTATTTTTCTCATTGATTTTTATACTCTATCACAATGCTGTCTTATTTGACCCAAAGGTTGACTGGTAGAGAATGTCTTGTGGTATTAAGTCCGCCTATGTACCACTCTTGTACATGAAGTTTAAATAAATAAATAAATGTATCGCTAATTTGGTTTTCTGTTAAATCTGAAATGATAAAATACACGGGTGTTAATATATTAATTAAAAAATTATAATTTTCCTACTATTTATGAATTTTAAAACAGTAATAATATTAATATTTTAATTTACCCCGAAATGGTATTAACCTTACGTGAGTGGCAACAAAAAGATGTGAATTAGGTGGTAGCATTAAACTATTGCTACAAAAGTCGAAAGTACTTTCAAAAGAACACAAAATGACTGGCTATTATTATAGCAAAGACCGAAATACCTTTTAAAAGAACATTTTTTCAAAAGCATAATAAACACGAGTTCTTGCCACTTTTTCGTAAAAATTAGTGAGAACAACAAAATATCACATATTAGCAATTTAAAAACGTATCTCAATACAAAATTGAACAATAGATTAATAAGATATTCAAATATTAACTTACCTCTACTCCGTCGGCCTTCCATTTTCAACCACGCACGCCGGTAAAGTGAATGATTGTTCATTTTGTTATTGGCTCATTTGATTCTCGAACATTTAAGCATCTGAATTTTGATTGGTCAAAGAAATCAAATACAGCTGGGCCAACACTACAAGCGAAAAGCTCAAATGTGTGTTAAAAAGGACATTCGGTTTTTATACTAGCGACCAGGAAAAAATGTCAGGATTTAGTGACGTATAATAATTTGTCCTTTATAAAGACCACGGGGACTCAGGAGGTTATATGATGTAACTAAAAATTTATGCTTTTCGCAATTTTTCCTTTATCTGTGTTATAAGACGTTGCTTCGTACCAAATTTCAAGATTCTGAGTTCACGGGAAGTACCCTGTAGGTTTTGATTCCCTTGCGAGTGTCGAAAATTTGCGGCATAAACGGGAGTATCTTTTGATCGCGTTGACTTAGAAGTTTGATTTTTTCACAGCTCCAAGAGACCATAGACTTGAGTATTTGATATGAATTTCAGCTTGATACCTCCACGCGTTCCTGAGAAAAAAGGTCTTGACAGACAGACAGACAGACAGACAGACGGACAACAAAGTGATCCTATAAGGGTTCCGTTTTTACCTTTTGAGGTACGGAACCCTAAAAAAGGTAAAAAATACTGGCAAATTCATCTTAATGCCGCAATTCACAATCACAGTAAAACAAACATGGATACTAAATATAATACCTCTGATACAATAAAACATGCTTATCTCTCAGATAAGGAAACATTTGTACCAAACAAATATACCAAAATGTCTGCCGGGCTATTTATCTTGTCATATCATTGTGTATACTAATGCTTTTTATAAAATCTCCGATGAAATCAAAAGAGTTTCCAAACAATCGTAATACCCAGTAGCAATGAGCCTAGCGGTGTGATCGTTGGACTGCAGAAGGCATAGGTCTCAAGTTCGAACCCCAGACTCAACTGGACCACCGCTGCTCTAAAAAAAAATCATATTTATTCGGCAAACGCTTTAGGTGCACACTTCAAAAAGTAAAGAAGAAACAAAAAAGAACTGCACAATAAAACGAAAGAACGACAAAATGACAGGTGAACAAAGGAAATCATCAGCAATGTCATTATCAGCTGACATTTTGTCGATTCTTTCTTCGTAGAAACGTTTCTACGGTAGTCATGGTACACGGGTGTAGACCCTTTGGCGGCGCGGCGTCGACCCATCCACCTTCTATAACCAGATGTTTAATTAGTCATGTTATAGAACAATCACTTATAATAATGTCTACTCTAAATTATCTCAAGTAGATAATATTAATGTGAACTCCCATACCAGAGCATGTCTTTCCTTACAAAATCGTGCCCCCTGGTGTATCCGGCTTGTCCGGGTCAGGCTTGCTCCTGGCTGGGTGTGGTGCTCAATCATCATCATCATCATCATCATCAGTAGATAACATTAATGTAAAATTGATAAGATAATTAGAAAATTTTCGTGTTCTATCTTGGTTGAGGCGTAATTATTTTATTTGAGTAATAACAAGATCTTTGTCGAGATAAAGTTAGTGGAAATATTATGAGAACAACAACATCTTGCACATTTATTGTGCCTGGGGGTCTAAATTGGCCGCTTTAGCAGAACATAATATGAACCACGTTTACAATGTAAAATTCTTAAAATGGACCATAAGGTCACGACTATAAAGTCCATTTTTAGAATACGTGATTCATATTATGTTCATTTTAGGCCCGCTGAACTGCCAGTCTGTGGAATTCATTGCCAGCTTCTCAGTTCTCCCGGGGCTGTTCGAAAGAGATACCGTGGCCCCGGTAAAGGGCGAGGAAGGAACATGGATGAGTTTTAGTCAGTAAAAGTCTGACACTCCCTCCCGCTCCGCCTAGAGTGGGAGAAGTTATTTGATGATTTCCCATCCGAAAAAAAAAATACCTGTGTCATCCAACAATCCACACTGTGTAAAAGAAAAAACCTTTTCACAGAGAGACCCTTACGAGCCTTAGGTAGATCCAGTGTGAATTCTTGGATGGCACGACACTTTCACACGGAGATTTCTGACCCAGCAGTGGGACCGTTTGTACAGTATAACATGACTATGCTATGTTCTATGGCCTGGCCGCCTAATTTACAGTTAAACCAGTTATGTTATGCGCTTCTGTAAGCTTCGTGGTTCTGAATAGGGTAAATGACAAAAAAATCTAATCAGTCCGCCTATTTAGATTATCAAAAAATATTTAAACCGTATTTTTTTTTAATTCTCAATACGTCACGTTGTGGTATAATTAGGTAGATTTCCTTTTTTTGAAAAAAAAAAAATCTACCTATTGGTCTCTCACCTACGGGGATATATATGTTTACGTATGTATATGGGTGACAAGCAAAATTTAGCCACACTCTACAGGTCGCAATTATAAACCGATTGCTTTCAAACTTGGCCAAAAAATCGGAACGGTCAAAACTTAGGCTAAGTTCGTGAATGGGCGGAATTCGTCCATGGGGGGCGGCGGGGGGGCGGTTTTTTTAAAATCAGTTTTTTGGCCATAACTTTTTTCCTATGGAAAATTTTTGAACCGTTTCTCATTTTTATCATTCTGAGTACGAATACGGACATCGTTAAATTAAAACTTTTTTGATGCAACCACTAAATTGGGGAGGGGGTTGAAAATTCCAAATTTTTTGCGAAAAAAAATCATATCTCCGAAACAGTAAACATTTTGAACGTCGCAAATATTTTTTTTTGAAAGCAAATTGTTTACTTTACAATTGTTACCTTCAAAGTTTAGCGATAAAACTTATAGTTTTCGAAATAAAAAAATATAACTAAACATTTGAGGGCGTTTCCATGCTAAACTCTTATGAGAGAATTTAAAACCGGCCAAGAGCGTGTCGGGCCACGCTCACTGTAGGGTTCCGTAGCTTCCCAGACCATTAAAAATACCAACATTTTTCGTCAGCAAAAATAACTTTGTTTTTCATAGTATTTGTATGAAAAACAAAGTTTGCATTTGCGTTTTTTTGAAAAAGTGCTATATAACTCAAAAACTATTCAACTCATCAAGTTGAAAATAATTTTCCTAGAAAGTTCATATAAAGGTCTACTTCTGTGATTTTTTTCATATTTTTTAAACTTATGGTTCAAAAGTTAGAGGGGGGGGGACACATTGTTTTTGACTTTCGGAGCGATTATTTCCTAAAATATTAATATTATCAAAAAATGATTTTAGAAAACCCCTATTCATTTTTAAATACCTATCCAACAATATATCACACGTCAGGGTCAAAATTAAAAAAAAAATCGCTCCCCACTTTACGTCTGGGGGAGGTACCCTAATAAAAATGTTTTTTTAAATTTTTATTTTTGCACTTTGTCGGCATGATTGATATACATATTGGTACCAAATTTCAGCTTTCTGGTGCTAACGGTCACTGAGATTATCCGCGGACAGACAGACAGACAGACATGGCGAAACTATAAGGGTTCCGTTTTTTGCCATTTGGCTACGGAACCCTAAAAAGGGTAAACTTTCCATTACAGGACAACGATTTTGAAATCATATTTTTTTTTGTAGATTGTACACATAAGTACAACTCTTTATACAAATTTTCAATAGTCGGACGCTCCAGCACCTTCTTCGAAATCTACCTCCTCCTGCGGCTTGCCGGAGGGATTTTTTTTAGTGCATTCTGAGTTTCTGACGTCTTGTTTTGATGCGTTTTATCTTTGTCAATATTCATTAATTCACAAAAACAAAAAATACGTGTCCATTTTTTTTCAATACTCCAACTGACGGACTAAATAGATTTACAAGTTATTGATGGTGGAAACTAACAAAGATTGCAGGAGCGCATAATTTTCCTAGAGATTCTGAACGTTTTGCAATAACTACTAAATAATAATCACCTTCAATATACGGAAGAATAAATGCATTATTTTATCAATCAAGACTGATTGCAGCATGATAAGCGGTCATTGAGCAGTTATCAAGAACACATATCACTGATAAATGATAAGTTATGCTATCTTCAGTCAATGGCATCGTTCGATTTGTGGTGGGGAGGTCAATAATACATATGTCGCGTATAATTATATGTCGCAGCCAAATGGTTTAGTTAGCCGTTCAATAAACTGCCTAGCCTCTTTATTAAACAGCGGTCGTTTTAAAAAAAACAACATTTAAGTTCGGAACTTGGGGCACCCCGATGTTAGGTTAGTTCACAGAGTACTTTTATATATAGGTTAGTTGTATTGTACAACGGGCTGGTGTCCGCAACTCCACGTCAAAGCGCGTATTTTGCGTATGGGCTGTAATCTACCACGCGGGCCCAGTGCAGGTTGGTAGATGTCATATCTCTTCAAAGTTTTGGTTCTAGGACATGCCGGTTTCCTCTCGATGTTTTCCTTTACCATTTTGAGAGCAGTGGTTATGAAATAAATTACACAAAGTAGTGCGCCTGTCTGGGTTCGAACCTACGAGGCCACGACTGCTCTCAAAAACTGTAAGGTTAGGTAGGATTCTTTTAAGTAAAGAGGCTAGGCGGATAATTGAACGGCTAATTAAGGGGCCGGCGGAGCATGCGTTTTTCATACAAACGTAATACCAAAATAATATGAAAATCTAACATATTCTTAAGGTAGTGTGTATTTATCTCAATTGGATTACAGAATATCTATGTTCCCAAATGTATTTTTTGAGATACAAAGACGAGATATGGGGAATTTAAAATTTCTATAGAAAACTTATTTTTTCTTAAAACTCTTGTTATCAGTGTCTAATCAAAATATATATTTGGGAACCTAGATATTCTGTAATTCAATCGAAATAAATACACACTACCTTAGGAATATGTTTAATTTACAAATTATTTTGGTTTTACGTTTGTATGAAATACGCATGCTCCGCAGGCGTCTTAAACCATTTGGTTGCGACATTTAAATAAACTCGGCGAGAGTTGTACCATGTGGGTAGCCAAAAGCCACTAAGCCACAGGGCCCACAGGTTACGTACCAAACAGGGTTACATCGAATGAACTTGCGTAACTTCACAGTATTTAATGGGTATTTATTGGTAGATAGCTAATGTTGCTTCTATATTTAGAAAGAGAATAAGGGTTCCGTGCAAAAAAAATGAAAACCTTGAAATTGTTAACGAAATCCGATTCAAATAAGAATGTAACATGGTATAATAATTTTACGCGCACTAAGGTCGCTGGATTCTCTTTTCTACTTTATAAAGTTATCTCAAAGACAACAAAATATTGAAAGAAAAGAGAAAGAAAAAATGTTTATTTGACGTCATTACATAAACCACACACACAATAATATTACCATTATTACAACTACAGTAGGTACTTTCACAGTTTTTATCTCTTGTGACTGGGACTGTAGCTACTTTAAATGTTCATTTTTGTTTCGACAATTCAAAAGTGCCTGTAACTGGCCTACTTGAAATAAATGCTTTGATTTTGATTTGATTTATTAAAAAAGTTACAACAAAAAGAGAAATAAGATAGTATACATGTACTGTGTGCCTCACGGCTGCGCCAAAAAGGTCCATTTCAGCATTCATGCCAGACAGGTGATGCTGTCTGACGCTGGTCTTCCAATGAACCTTGAGAGGTTTATTGACAGACAGAAAACAGTTTCAAACATAATAAACATTATCAGTATCACAGAACTTTACGCTTCTGCAAAAATTTCAACTCTATCTAACTTACAGGTAGACGACATCTAATTAATCCGTCAGTTAGATTATCAAAAAATATTTGACCCGTATTTTTTCTTTTGTTACATAAACCAAAATTGACGAAGATACGACGCTTTTAAAATTCTCAATACGTCACGCTTTGGTATATTTTTTTGCGAGTTCTGACGTCACGAGCCCCCACTCCCGAGTTCTGATGCGTTTTATCTTTGTCAATATTCAATGATTTACAAAAACAAAAAATACGTGTCCATTATTTTTCAATACTCTAACTGACGGACTAAATAGATTTGCAATTTTTTGATACTGTCCTCATTAGGGCTTTCATCCCGGGAATCTCGGTCTCGAAAATTTCGAGAGTCTCGACGATTTTTTGGTATTTTCGAGACTCGAGACTAACACTTTCGGTCTCAGGAATAACGAGACTTTTGAGACTTGTGTCACATAATAACAGTATGAAATAATCTACTAACTAAACGTCATTTTTTATAATCGTTACATGTATATGGCAATGGCAACACTGTCAAGTGTAGTAGTGGTATAGCTTGGTATTATATAGGGTGACTGGTAATTCGTGTACGATACTTAAACACGTGATTGTGCTCATAATAACAAACAATTTTTACTATGGGATCAAGTCCCGACCAACCCTGAAATCGCGAAAAATAAACAGATGTTCAGTACATTTATGTTCGCCTAATGTACTGAACAGCATTTTTTTTGATTATTTGACTAATTACCAGCCACCCTATATATGGAGATTGAACCTTGTTCCACAGAGAACTAACATTAATAATAGATTGCAAGACTAAATTGTCCACTTTAGCTGAAAGGCTTGACAAAGTTCTTAAAATAAAGACATGCATGTAAAAAGCATAGTTATTGAATTTGAAGCTTAAGTCTCACCAATTTACTTCGAATGCGTATTAAGGAAAATGAGACTCATTGAGGCAAGTATCTTAAAATACTTGCAGTCCTTGTCAGTTTAAAAAGAAAACCTTAATACAACAGCCTTTCAAGCATTGAAATATCTAAATTAGGTCCTCTTAATATGGCTACAATTACTTAATGACTACCTATTCCTCCCACTAGTGTACAAGCAGGGAGTTTTTTTCTAAACTGGGTTACTTTTGTAATTAAAATAGGTTAGAGGACCTTTTATTACAAATAGTAGGATGATTTTATTACAAATAGTAGTATTTTATGTAGTGATCCCACTACATCATAATCATCTGCCTAGCCTTTTCTCAAGTTGGGATCGGCTTCCAGTCTAACCGGATATACTGGTATTCAGCTATACCAGTATTTTACATGGAGCTTCGTCGCTGTAATGGGCAGTACTGGGTTATACGATACCCCTTGGTAAGACAGGCTGTCAGACTACCTGTTACGACTGTCAAAGATCTACAAATGCCAGCCGGGACCAATCCAAAAAGTTGGCAACATCTCAAATAGCCGTCAGATATTTTCTACTTATTTTAATTAATTTGGCAATACTGCTGTATGGAAATTTGAAATATGGCTAACCAGTTAACTAGAATATTAATAGGGAATTGCAATTAAAACACTGAATTTGATGTTGCAACCGTTTAGGGTGTAAAAAAGTATTTGGAAAGTTTTTTTATTTTTTTAGTGTTTTCTCCTTTAAAACTGATTATTCGGTGATACGATATTTATTATTGCATTTCATAATCAATGTTTTAGTTCTCTATTTAGCCACATTTCTTATTTCCAAATAGTAATATTGCGAAATACATTAAAACGGGAAATATATGACAGATATTTGCGAGGTCGCCAACTTATCGAATCTGCCTTTTTTACGTGCTTTACGACCCCACGGAAAAATAAAAAAAACTTTTCTAAATAAAGTACAATTATCTAGTTTTGAAATGGTCTCGAAAGTCTCGTTTTTCCCGGGAATTTCGAGACCACGGCGAGTCTCGGTTTTTTTTTCCCGGGATTCACTAAAGCATCGAGACTGAAAGCCCTAGTCCTCATGCTTATTATGAGAAGTCGTTATAAATCGATTAGGAGAAGTGGGGGAGAAACTGATCAGCAGATTTTGACTATTCATTAATTAGTCATGCGTGAATTGATTATATCCTTTACTCTTGACCTTTCACTGACTTTGATGCTGTAATATAGAAACGGTAGCTACGTGAACATCTGAATAATATAGAGGGTAAAAAGACCCCTTAACGACGCCGAAAGGCTCTTGTTCTCCTCATCATTGCGATCATTTTTTTGTTCTACACCATACCTGGGAACCTTCTAGTTGCGGAGATATTGGAGGTCGAAGTGACAAATCCTGTACTATTTAATCCATCCATCAGCACAATGTTTTGAGTACTATTGTAAATCGCGATTTTTCACGCCTAAAATTAAAGTTGTTTCCCAGCAATAATTTTTGCGTAAAGTTACTTAGTTTGATGTACAGAATGCTTGGTTGACGGCTTTGTAATGAGGTGGTTTACACCTTGTATATGACTTAAAACTTTTTCGTAAATCGGTAACTACAAAAAAAAGTAATAAACTAAAACTCCCACTGAAATAACGCACGTTTTAAATTAAACAGGAGTTGGTCCCATTTGAATATAAAATTATGAAAATGGGCCTGCTCCACCAAGAGGTGGAGCAGGTACATTTTCATAATTTCACGAATCTAACGACGTATAATTTATCCAAATCTGTTTATCCGTTTAGGAGTTAGGAGGGAACAAAGAAACGGACATACGTACATACTGGTCACCACATAACCCTCCTTTAGGGCTTTGCAACAACGGGCCTGTGGACGGTAAACAATGGGCTAGCTCGCCGTCCGCTCATCTCATGACAACAGGCCGTGTTGACGGCACGTTCGTGTTCCACGCGCGCCTCAAAGAGATGTCAACATATTGAAGGGGTCCGCAAGGGCCGAAGTCTGCCGGGGCTGCGGGACTGTTCGAAAGAGATACCGTGGCCCTGGAACACAAATAGCTTAGAAGGAACATGGATGAGTTTTAGTCAATGCAAGTCTGACACTCCCTTCCGCACCGACCAGAGCGGGAGTCATTTTGATGATTTCCCATCCGAAAAAATAAGGGCAGACGTAAAATTATTGTATACCTCGTTGACTTTGTGAATAGGTTGAATGTCAATTGTACTTACTTCATAAAAACTTTTTTGCAAAAAAATAGACCGACTTCAAAAAAGTGAAAAATAACCATTGTTTGGGTGACCATTGTTTGGTTGATTTATTAAGTTTCACCGACTTCTGAAGCTAAAGTTATTTTTCACTTTTTTGAAGTCGGTTCTATTTTTTTGCAAAAAAGTTTTATTTTTCACTTTTTAGTGGTTCACTTGTGCTTACCCCTTCACAGCGTACCGATGTTATGTTATGAACTGGTGTAAACAATAGACAGACAATAGATTTCAGCAATCCCAGTCCATTTGCTATCATCTATTGAGGAGTTCCGTTCCATATCTCCGAAGTTCGTGATCAGATCATGTCAATATTTCTATGGGACCAACTTGGAAGTATACCCTTTCAAACAAAAAAAGAATTTTCCAAATCGGTTCAGGCGTCTTCGAGTAATCGGTGAACATACCTACATAAAAAAAAAAAATACGTACAGTCGAATAGAGAACCTCCTCCTTTTTGGAAGTCGGTTAAAAACTACAAGGTCTGTACGCACGTGTAAGATAAGTTTCAACCTTCGTGGAGGTTCTATTTACTGAGAATTCGACTATGTGTGTGTGAGTATTGACTGTGTCGTTGATATACTGGTACTTAAGTACACAAAGAATAAATTGTTGTTAGCGTAATAGTAATACAGTTCAATTTTCAATTGATAGCGGTGTCAATTTACTATGGACTATGGACTACAAACATACTCTTCAGCTTTATAATAATAGTATAGATTTGATGGCTGTCAAAACGAACTTCTTCAGAGCAGCGGTGGCCCAGTGGTGGCGGCGCCGACTCACGAACAGTAAGTCGTGGGTAGACAGGCGCATTACTTTGTGTAATTTATTTCATCACCACTGCTCTCAAAACGGTGAAGGAAAACATCGTGAGGAAACCGGCATGTCCTAGAACCAAAAATACGAAGACATGTGACATCTAATTCGCACTGGGCCCGCGTCGTGGATTATAGCCCATTCCCTCTCCTTGAGAGGAGGCCGTGTCCCAGCAGTGGGAAACAATAAAGGCTGAAAACGAACTTCTTAGATTTCGTCGACTCTAACGTAGGTAACTACTGAATTCCTGATAGTACCTGATAGTTCTTGGATTCAACCTCCTGGTACGGAATAATGTTCTTCATAATCATCTGCCTAGCCTTTTCTCAACTATGTTGGGGTCGACTTCCAGTCTAACCGGATGCAGCTAAATACCAGTATTTTACACAAAAGGAGGAGGGTCGAAAGGTCGGCAAAAAAAGCCTCACGTAATTAGTGGACGCCCCCCTTTTTTGCGGATGGGAAATCATGAAATTACTACTCCCGCTCTGGGCGGGGAGTGTCAGACTTTTACTGACTAAAACCTATCCATGTTCCTCCCTCGCCCTTTGTGTTCCGGGGCCACAGTATATTTGGAACAGTCCCGCAGCCCCGGCAGGCATCGGCCCTTGCGGCATCGGCGCCTGTGGAACACTCTGGCGCCGTCGACACGGTCTGTCGTCATAAGACGGACGGACGGCGAGCTAACCCATAACTCACCGTATAGTCCCGATGGACGCCCCTCTACGTATTCGAAGAATATAAGCCTTTGAACCTGTATCAGTATCACTAACAAACACCTATTTGTTTTTCTTCAAAACATGAGCTTCAAAGTTTCTCAGTAGAATGTTTAACCTTACATGTGAGCGTTCTAGGTCACGGCCCACCACATAAGGCCAGACTGATTGAATAACTAGACTAGACTAAGTATTAGTTATTATATCGTGTAATAAAAACATCTAAATGAAAATATTCCGTTGCGTAAACATTAACAGTCTAGTAAACCCACTATGTCTGTGGTGTATCCAAAGTATGGGGGAACGATATCCAATGAAATGCAGTAGAGAACAAATGGGTGTAAAAACACCATGATTGAAGCCGAAAGGCACTTGTTCTCCCCGTCATTGCGATCATTATTTTGTTCTACACCATACCTGGGAACCTTCTAGTTACGGAGATATTGCGAGTCAAAGTTACAACTTTTTCTCATATTTTTTTACTGGTTTTTAATGTTATAACCTAACTTTAAATATCTTCATGATTCCTGTACTGTTTAATTCATTCATTCCATAATCCGTGATTATTCACACCAACAAATCGTTTTCCAGCAATATTTTTGCGTACGTTAGGTCCATCCCAAGTAGCACAGAAACGCTGTATATCAGCTGAATCACTGTCTACCATAGAATCTTAAGCTGTACAAGCCTGCTGAACAAGAGCGTTAGAGGCGCTGTTTCAGCTGATATAACTCCGATTTGGGCACAAATTAAACAGCTAATAGTTCAATTACTGTACTAATTGCGTTATATTAGCATTATTTAAGCATTTATAATGGTAACAGTCACCCCAAGAGCTGAACATTGGCTGATTATTAGAGTGGGTGTTACCTATTATGCAGCACAATGGCTGAATTATTAGATGTGAGTTACCTGTTAGTCAGCACAAACTACAGACGTGGATCTTTTTAATTCTTCGGCTGTTGAAAATTGACAAGTGTCAAATTTTTATTTAATACTTTGGTGTTGTATTTGTGCGCCAACCATTTTGTGACCAGTGTTTGTGATAAAATATTAGTTTTCGGTAAGTAAAACCTTGATTTTTTTCTTTAACATGCATGAAATTTGATTGGGAAAGCAAGTTTATTGTCAAATATCGTATGATTATAGGCGAAAATTTTCACGCGCTCTCAAAATTTGACTGTTTAGGTGAAAATTATAGAATAAAATAAAATGATAATACAAAAAAAAACCTAGAAATCTCTTTTTATATGACATGTAATTTGACTATATGCTGTTTACTTATAAATAGTTGGTATCCTTTTCAAATCTAGTTGTTATTTTCGTTAAATAAACAAAAATAAATTGTTAGTATTATAATAAATACTTAGGTTAAAACAAGAAAAATGGCGAACACCCAATGTGCACCGCATTAATCACAATTAAACTCTATGTGCTGTATATGAATTCACACGTGGTACATAAATCCGTAACAAGCTGACACGAGTAGTTTTTGTGTCGAACAAGTCAGCCACAGATCCATGTAAAGCTTAAATAGTGGGTAACACGTACGGCACACGTATTGGCTTTTAGGGATCGGTGGAAATAGCATAAATCCATCTATATGTGTACGTCCTTCTACGCCAACATTTTCGGATACAGAACCCTGACGTTCTAAAACTCGATTCACCCTTGGACAGTTGTTCACAAAACTTTTAGTGTGTTCAGGGTTCCCTATATCATCTGTATTGCTGTTTAGAATTTTCAAGTATTCCGCATTTATTTTTCGGCGAATCCCGCCAGTTCTTCGTTTAGATTTCCACATTTCTAAATACCATTATATCGCAATGATGGCGGCGCAGCGTTCAACTGACAAGATATTACGCACTAGGCGCTAATAATAGTCCTTCAGGATCTTATTTAACAACATCAGTAGTAGAATTGCCTATGCTAGTACAAGTATTCCGCTCCAAGCAGGATCAAAGGTCACATATGATCTAATTTATAGCAGTTTGCTGTAACTTAGCATCATATAAATTCACCTATAGTGATCATGTGGGCTAGATAAATGCTATTATAAGATTGCATGTAGCAAGCTGCTTAACACTAAAAAAGTTCAACTATGTTCAGCAAGACGCAATATATCTTTGTTAATTGAAGTCACAGAATAACTTATTACATTAAAGCAGTTCACATGTTCTTTTTTAAAATGCAAGCATTTTATGGGTACGTTTGTGGTCTTCAATTCAGAATATAGCTACTTTCAGGTTCACAAAAATGCTATATTGTAGCTGCCGCTACTATTTATTGCTAAATGCTGATTAACACAGACCTGAACACCTATATTAACGCTCGCAACATTACTATGTTATTTCTGTGGTTGTTACTATAGTCAATAAACAGGCGAAGGCGTAGTTTTCAGCTTTTGTAGTTCGAGTGAACTGTAATAAGTCTTCATAAATGCTAATGTTACCGATGTGGACCCTATGTGACATCCTATAATGCAGTTTTGTGCTACTTGGGATGTTCACCGAAAAGATAACGGTCTGATTATCTAAAAACAGCTGTCATTGTGACATGTTCCCATACAAAAATGTGTTTTAAACAGCTGTTTTTAGATAATCAGACCTTAGTTTGATGTACAAAACGCTTGGTTAATGACTTCGTTAAGAGTTGGTTTGCACCTTTCCGACCATAACATTTCATAAACTTATAATATTAATGCTAATGAGCATTGGTTGGTGTCCGCGTTTCCTAATTTTATTTGCGGTCGTGAATTTGCTAATCGGAAATTCGGAACTGCTAATTTGAGTATCTAACACCAACTTCTGTATTAGTAAAATAAATAATGCGAGTTTTTCAATGTCGTTATGTATATTGCGTGTATGACCAGATGTATGAACGTGGAATAAGCAAAAGTAGTATGTATATACTAGTTTATAATAACAATATATCATTTAATTCAGGTAACAAAAGACCCTTATCATATATAGGTACCTTACAGACGTAGTACAGACGCGTAGAGTTCTGTAATGTCCCACCGGATCATACTACCGGAATAAAAAGTATCCTATGTGTTAAATATAGGTTATAAACTATCTATGTGCCAAATTTCATCCAAATCAATTTAGTGGTTTTCGCGTGAACGAGTACCAAACATCCATCCACTCTCGCAAACTTATGCATTTAATATTAAGTAGAATTGTAATTTAAAACATCGCAGATTTATTAAACCATCATAAAGATTTATCTTGAGACTTCAGGCGACTACATGAGCTAAATAAGCAACTCTTTTTGTGGTGGTTCAAACTTCTTCTGAAATACTGTTAGAATAAAGTTCTAATCGGCTTGCACTGCAAAGTGGTTGTTACGTCAGTCACTGCGGGCCGAATAGTGCGAAATGAGTGGTTTCGATCGATTTACAAAAAAACTATGGATGGGAATAAGAAAATAAAACACTATGATGCTAATATGTTGCTTGTAGAATTATTTGCCAGAAAACCAGAATGATCTCATGTATTTTAGTATGGGTTTTACTCGTTATAGGATTAAGTTTTCGTGATTTTTTTATCGAGGAAAATTAATTGTATTATGTTTTCAACACACTATCATACTGGCATACATATCCTGAAGAATATCATATATTTTTCTGGTTTTGTTTATTGCAATGAATTATATACTTTCAGGAATTATAAAACTCGCGTTTAGCTCTTGTGGTCGCCTCAAGTAGAATTGTAATATAAAACCATCATAAAGAGGTTTTAAGACTTTATAATCTGAAATCGCCAACACAAAGTGAGCAAGAGTAAAAACATTTAAACGTTTGAAAGGTTTTAGTTATATGTACCTATTCACAGTTAAGTCTCGAGTGCCAGTTTACTTACTTTTCTAACGCCATACTTTAATATTTAACAAATAACAAACACTTCTCTACCTCAGCATAATTAATTAAAAACAAAACACGCAGTAGGTAATCAAATAAACAAAACCTTGAAACCAAAGTGCCAAATCAACAAAGTGTAAATAAGTACAAAAGTAAAACCAAACCTCTAAAACTAAAAGTGACTATAATAAAAATCAAGGACAATCAAGCAAAACTCACCACTATGAGTACGACATAGAAGTCAATAAGTATCGAAGAATATACAAAAAACAAATGCAAAGGAAGTTCAACTTTAAACAGAAAACATTAAGGTGCATCCAGCTGCACTGGAAGCCGACCATGATATAGTAGATGATGACGTACAACAGAAGGATTCCACAGAAAATGCAACTGCATTTGTAACTCTCAGCGATGGAAATAGAGTCAGATATAATACTAACAGCAAAAATGAAGGACAAATCAGAAAGAAGGAGATCAAGTATATTCTCTTTGCTAAGGAAGAAGAAACTAACGAGGCAGTTCTCCGAGCCGGGGATCTTCACGTTCAATCGGAAGTACTCGGCTGATTCCGCCATCTTGGATGATTTTACGAAGACGGAAGATGGCAGTTACAAGATGTGTTTGGTGCAACAGGCTGATCATAGACATTCTTGTGTTTCTAATGGAGGTTAGTTTGAAAGAAATAGTTTTTTTTTTTATATAATAGGAATGACGACAGTATAAAAAAATGCAAATCTATTTAGTCCGTCAGTTAGAGTATTGGAAAATAATGGACACGTATTTTTTGTTTTTGTAATTCAATGAATATTGACAAAGATAAAACGCATCTAAACTCGGGAGTCGCTCGTGACGTCAGAACGCACTAAAAATTATACTAAGGCGTGACGTATTGAGAATTTTAAAAGCATCGTATCTTCGTCAATTTTGGTTTACGTAACAAAAGAAAAATATGTCTTTTTTTGTCGTCCACCATATTATAGAAACGTTGCTGGGAAAGTTTTTCAAGGAAGAAGTCAGGGTACCCCGCAATTTTTTAAATTTTCTTACGTTTTTAGCAATTTGCTGGTGAAAATACGATTCGCGCAAGTAACAAGAAGAAGTTGACGGCGACTGGTGACTGCGTTGTTGGTGACTTACGTAATCTGTCATATCTTCCAACCTTTGGAATAAACAAATGTAACAATGTGTATGGTGAGAGGGTGTGGAAATGTAGTCTGCCCATAATACTTAATAGGCTGCCAAAAGCCATAGTAGGTCAAATTGAAAAAAAAAATGTAAACAAATTAAATATGTACTAAAAAAACATTTCCTAAGTAAGGTAGCAACTGCTTAACTGTAAAATCTTTAATTCATGTAAGATTATAGTTAAGTTTAATTGGATTTGAAATGTATGTAATTTTTTTTTCGGAAATAAACAGATTTTATTCTTATTATTATTATTAGTTACAAAATTATAATCACTCAAATCATCAATAGAGAACCCTTTTAAAGTTCATATATCCCCTGTGAATTTCTTTTTCATGAATTAGTAATTGAATGGGGTTCAATAAACTCAACAGTCAAAAATATTTCTGCTCATAAACTTCCTGCTTTTCCCTCTTTGATTCATAAGTTGGCTGTCTGATCTTGACGTTCCCTATGTAAATATATATCAATCGTTATTAAACCCAGATGGTATTCGAAGAAATACCTAATGTATATTCGACTATATTGGTCAATACACTTGAAATAATCCTCATACAGTTTATTTTAAAATCCTAAGCCAATGTCAGTGAATTGTCCAGAAGTTCGGCTGGCCATAAACGCACGCACACATTGACACGCTTCACGTACACCGAGTGCAAGTGCACTCGCGATTGGCATTGGTTTGAGATTGCTCTAGGTACAGATCTCCCAGGAAATGTATGCGCTTCGGCAATCATCGTCTATCTTCGGTAACACGAACGATCAATGATGAAATCTAACTAAGGCTGTAAAAGAACCCGAAATGTATTTGTTCTCTCCGTCTTTTTTTTAAGACTATTTTTGGGAACCTACTAGTTACAGGAGATACTCGTATAGGGGGTCAAACTTCCCACTTTTTCAGAAGTTTTCGGCGTATAGTACTTGTACTATTTAATGCATCTATCACCACAATGTTTTAAGTGCGTCTCATTGAGTCCTAGCGTAAAACGTGACTTTTCACCCCACAAAAAGTTATTTCTCAGCAATATTTTCTGCGTATATAGAGTTACTTCAGTATGATGTACAGAATGCTTGGTTGACGGCTTCGTGATGAGTTCTTGTACTCCTAGTTATTCAACTCCTCTTGCGATTTAAGTGCTAATTGGAAACTTACCGAAGCGCATATATTTTCTGGTTTAACTGGACTGTTCTACAAATAAATGTGTTCGTACGTTGTGTGAAATTGACCTTCTGTTTATACTACTCTGAATGATGTAGAGTTCAATAAAATATACACTTAGTAACTGTTATTATAAAAATAGAGATTGATAGCGCATTCGTCTGGGCATGACGTATTACTTTCATGTGTTCGGGCTGACTTTGAAATCATTGGCATTTCAGGAGGTGAATGAATTTATGAACAATCTCCACAATGTAATCTGAAAGCTGTTCTCATTCATAAATACTTTATAACGATAATAATTAGCAGAGATCAGGATAGGTGGAGTTTAAATACCCTGTAAAATCCCGGAATGAGTTTTGAACTACTCAATTAAAGGTCCACAGCGCGAGCTTCCTCAGTAATCATAGAGAAATCGATGTACGGTGGGCTGCATCATATGGGTACCCCAGTACCCCGGGTTCAAACGTAAGTGCTTTCAAGGGGGTACCCACTACACACATCGTGAAGCTGTCTGTACATAACTGAAAAAAAGTAGATTCTGCGCGTCTGGTCTTGCAAAAATGCAAGAACAAGACCAAGACTGCAAGACCAAGATTGCAAGACCAAGACCGATTTTGGGCAACACTAGCGAAGATACGGGGCCGATTCGAAAGTAGGTTATTCTTTATCCCTACTTCCTAATATTTTCGGAATCATGAGTTTTGAAAACAAATTGGGAGTAAGGACAGATGATGTTGTTATTCATTTTTAACCCCCGACGCAAAAACGACGGGATGTTATAAATTTGACGTGTCTTTGTGTGTGTGGTTTTGACTTGGTCTACGGCGTTTCGTTACGTGACAATTTCAACTAAATCGCACTACCCGTAAGAAAAACAAAATACCTTGAAATTATCGCACTATCTGTTCGGGTTTTCATTTATTTTTAATTTAATGCAACTTGTTAGTTCAGGCCCCAGGTAAGTGATACAGAGTAAGAAACGAGTGTAACTTCGGCCGAAACTACGAGTTTCGTGCTTAGAGAGTAGATGTGACTTGGCTTGACCTTTTGAAAGGTAGAGATCAAAGTCACCCTGTGTATCGGTCTGTTTCATACCTTTCACGAGTTGCATGGCACTATTTGTAAACAAATCTCTTGTAAACTTGCCAGATTTGGCGCTAACCTCCATGTAAACATGTTAACTGAACGTTGAGTGATTGTTTGTTATAATGTGCAGTGGAAATAATAAAATGGGCAGGTGTTAGGTACAAAATATAACAATCGACGTTGTATTAATTTGAACAAATGTAATGGGTGCAAAAATATCCTTGACAAAGCCGAAAGGTACTTGCTCTTACTGCCATTGCGGTATTGGCCATTGGCATTGATTTTTTGGTTTTAGATCATACCTTTTTTTTTTAGGATGGGAAATCATCAAATGACTTCTCCCACTCTGGGCGGAGCGGGAGGGAGTGTCAGACTTTTACTGACTAAAACCCATCCATGTTCCTTCCTCGCCCTTTACGTTCCGGGGCCGCGGTATCTCTTTCGAACAGTCCCGCAACCCCGGCAGGCTTTGGCCCTTGCGGGCCCCTCTCTTATGCCGACATCTCTTTGAGGCGCGCGTGGAACACGAACGCGCCGTCGACGCGGCCTGTCGTCGTTAGACGGACGGACGGCTAGCTAGCCCATAGCCAACCGTCCACAGGCCCGCATCTACGGTGGCCGGTAGCCACCACGTGGCCCCGACGCCCGGTGCGTCTCCCGCGGCGGCCGGGAAGTGAGGATCTCTCCCTCTCTCGTTCCGCCACCTCCTTCGCTAGCATGACTGCTTCGCAGAAGGAGGTGACGGCTTCCCATTCCGTCTCGCTCCGGACCATGGATTGAACCAGGGCCGGACGCGAGAGGTCGCCGCCGCCGATCGCCGCTACGAGGACACGGCGGTGCTCCGCCCACGCAGGGCAGACTTCCACCGTGTGCTCCACCGTGTCCTCCGGTCGATCCTCGCAGTGGAGACACCCGGGCGTTTCCTTCCGCCCGATTCGGTGCAGGTACCTGCCGAAACATCCGTGTCCGGTGAGGACCTGCGTCAGGCGGAAGGTGAGGACGCCGTGGCGCCTCTCCAGCCACTCCTCAAAGAGGGGACTTACCGCCACTATCGTGGCGTGCCATACCTAGATCATACATAGAGGTTAATCCAACACCCTAACGAACTTGGCAGTAGCTCTGGGCAGCAGATGAGTAGATGCTTCCAATGGGAAGCCTCTCCACACGACAGCATCACAGAACACATTTGCTCATAGCCTTTTTTCGTTTTTGGGATGGGAAATCATCAAATAACTTCTCCCACTCTAGGCGGAGCGGGAGGGAGTGTCAGAGTTTTACTCACTAAAACCCATCCATGTTCCTTCCTCGCCCTTTATGTTCCGGGGCCACGGTATCTCTTTCGAACAGCCCCGGGAGAACGAGAAGCTGGCAATGAATTCCAAACACACAAATTAGCAGAACACAATATGAATCACGTATTCAAAAATGGACTTTATAGTCATGACACAAGGTCCACAAGGTCCATTTTAAGAATTTTACATTGTTAACGTGATTCATATTATGTTCTGCTAAAGCGGCCATTTTAGACCCCCAGGCACACTAAATGTGCAAGATGTTGTTGTTTCTATAATATTTCCACGAATTTTATCTCGACAAAGATCTTGTTGTACTCAAATAAAATAATTACGCCTCAACCAAGATAGAACACGACAATTTTCAAATTATCTTATCAATTTTACATTAATATTATCTAAGTAAGAGATAATTTCAAGAAGACATTGTTATGCGTGATTCTTATATTACATGATTAATTAAACATCTGGTTATAGAAGGTGGATGGGTCAACGCCGCCAAAAGACTTACCGTAACCCCGGCAGGCTTCGGCCCTTGCGGGCCCCTTCACTTTACTGACAACTGTTCGAGGCGCGCGTGGAACACGAACGGGCCGTCGACACGGCCTGTCGTCATTAGACGGACGGACGGCTAGCTAGCCCATAGCTAACCGTCCACAGGCCCGCGTCTACGGTGGCCGGTAGCCACTACGTGGCCCCCGACGCCCGGTGCGTCTCCCGCGGCGGCTGGGAAGAGGCTCTCTCCCTCTCGCGTTCCGCCACCTCCTTCGCTATCATGACTGCTTCGCAGAAGGAGGTGACGGCTTCCCATTCCGTCTCGCTCCGGACCATGGATCGCCGCTACGAGGACACGGCGTTGCTCCGCCCACGCGGGGCAGACCTCCACCGTGTCCTCCGGTCGATCCTCGCAGTGGAAACACCCAGGCCTTTCCTCCCGCCCGATTCGATGCAGGAACCTCCCGAAACATCCGTGTCCGGTGAGGACCTGCGTCAGGCGGAAGGTGAGGACGCCGTGGCGCCTCTCCAGCCACTCCTCAAAGAGAGGACTTATCGCCACTGTCGTGGCGTGCCCTGCACGGGGTTGCGACAGTCGCTCTTTCCATGTCGCCATGAGATCGCGTCGGAGGTCTGTCCGCTGAGCGGCGATTTGCCGCGGCATCGGCAGCGGAGTTTCGTGCAGGCTGCACAATGTTTTGTGTACGTAACATTCAGTCCTACCGTAAAAGGTGATTTTTCACTATAAAAAAAAGTCAGCAATAATTTTAGCGTAGAATTACTTAGTTTGATGTATAGAATGCTTGGTTTGCTGCTTTGTGAAGGGTCCGTTTACAACTTACTTCCCTATTTCACCTGTTCCAATTTTAGCGTAGAATTACTTAGTTTGTTTGATGTATAGAATGCTTGGTTTACTGCTTTGTGAAGGGTCCGTTTACAACTTACTTCCCCATTTCACCTGTTCCATACATTGTAGTAATACAAGGTGTAAACAACTTCATCACGAAGCCGTCAACCCAGCATTCTATACATCAAACTAAGAAACTTAACGCAAAAATTATTGCTGGGAAACAACTTTTTTTTTGGGGTGAAAAATCATGTTTTGTGATACAACTCAATGTAACGCACTCAAAACATTGTGCTGATGGATGGATTGAATAATACGGGGGTCGTGGAGATGTTTAAAGTAATAATCTTGCAATAAAAACTACTAACTTGTCAAAAAGTTGTAACTTTGGCCTCCAATATCTCCGTAACTAGAAGGTTCCCAGGTATGGTCTAGAACAAAAAAAATATCGCAATGACGGGGAGAACAAGTGCCTTCGTTAAGAGTTGTTTTACACCCTTTATACCTGTCATAATAAATCTTCTTAGATAACTTTTATTTGTTATTATAAAACCAATTTAAAAGTAATTTGTTTATGTTAGAAAACGAATGTAGTTTCTTTTAGCCGAGTTCAAAGAAAAGTGTTCGATTGAGTACTGCGTTAATTTACTACACCTGTTATAATATAAGCAACAGCTGCTGTATTTAATTTTTTCTAAAGAAGACCTTGTATGTCTATATTTTAACAAAACAAACAATGTTGTAATTTAACTTCCCCAGTTTTTGCAACTTTCCTATTGATGACCGTCCATTAAATAATCCGCTGGTTGCGAGTCGCACAGGAGCGGTCAATGTGGCGATACTTGGGTGTGGTCTATGTCCAGCTGTGGACGTCTTTCGGCTGAGATGATGATGATGAAATTTAATAAATAATATTGACTTTGATTTTGTAATTTATCATAACATCTAACGATCATGGCGCAGCCGTGAGGCACACAGTGTCACATTATTGTGTACGTTACCCTAGCTGGAAAGTGTCTCCTAGAGTTATCTGAGTAGAATGTATAATTAGAGCCTTAGCTGCTGTAAATGTGCCCCCACATAAAGAATTTGTGCCCCTTGTAGTTTTGGAGAAAAACTGAAAAAACGATTCCTGCTAGGGTAACGTTTTTCCAGCTGGAAAATTCTAAACGAATGATCGGAGAGAAAAAAATTGTACATGGCCAGAGAGCTTATATTAGTGCCAAAATGTGCCCCCAAAAATAAAATTAGTGCCCCTTCAGGTTTTCGAGATATTGCATTTCTTGCTGGGGTAACGTTTTGCAGAATCGTATTTCTCTAAAACCATTGCATGTGCCCCTGTAGAATAAACATACACGTGTAGCTCTTAATTTGTGCCCATTAGTGCCCCAATTAGATTTAAGAAAATATTTATAATTTTCAAGTTATCGCGGTTTTATGAAAACCTGAAAAAACGTCGCAGCGCCTAAATGAGACAAGGTACAAGCTCGCTGAAAACTGTATTCGGTCCTCCTTGACGCTTATAATAACCATGCAAAGTTTCAAAACTATTCATGCATGCGTTTTTGAATAATCTTGCTAAAAGTCAAAACGATGGTGTCATAACTTTGACGGCAAAGTACAAGGAACCGGCTCAATTCCAGATATGTATAGGTGTAAACCGAAAGCTAGTGCCTTTAATGAAAAATACATGGTGAAAATATTCAGCTTGGAATGATTCGCATTGAGTAAATATAAACAAAAAACAAAACATGTAAACAACGGCTGGTTATCCGACCAAATTCGAATGACTACTAAAAAGCGACGGATTCATACATATCGATGACCTTCTTAACTTTACTCAATAACCGGTTGACAGTTGTTGTGCCTGAGTACACTGAAGTAGAAAAGAAGTAATGTAATAAAATAAAATTGTTATTGGATTATATTTTACTAACTGTTTCTGTGACTTTGCACATGATTAAGTACCTACATTATAAATAGTAGCCTAAGCGCTATTCCAAGGTAAGCCATCTTCTTCATTATAAATTTCATTAAAATACATGCAGTACTTTATGTGTGAACGAAAGACATACATATCCAGACATTTGCCAGGTCTATGACCCAAAATTTTAATTGGGGATGTTTAAAAAAAATATTAATTCATGGATTGTGTGATGAATACCTACTAATAAAAAGCCAGTTGACACAACAGTAAAAAAAAAGACAAATACGTGTGTGTATTTGTCTTTTTATTCAGGTAAGTATTTATTTATTGATGCAAGCCGAAAATAATAACACAAAAAAGCAAATTAACATAGAAGATTCCCTTTTTTCGCTTCCCCACTACTGCTTATCTCTGGCCCCGCGCCATCCGCTAACTTCGTGTCGCAAGGAATCGCATTGTCTAGCTTGGAGAAAGTGAGACAGCTAGTACGCGTACGGTATTAGTGGGACAGAGACAAATACCTACATACACGTCGCTCTATTATGAATAATACCAAGTGTTTTTTGAGTAGGAAGTGCGTTTGGATGATTACTTTGTATTGGTAAACAGTTGCAGTTATGACGCCAAGGACACGGTCGCGTTGAGACACGCGGTTTATTGTTTGTTTACTTTTTTTTAAAGTTGGTTGAAAGTGGCGTATTAATTAAACATTTTAAAACAATGTTAAAGTTGTTGGGGTGGTGGATTTTATAAAAATGAGTTCCAATGATGGCACGATCTGCGGTGGTAAGTATTAAATGGCATTGTTTTGACTTATTTAAAAGTACTTGCCTAGGTACACAGTACCTACCTACTTGGATTTGGTTCAGTACCTACTTTAATTGTTTATTTTTAAACAAAATATATTCTAAATCATGTTTGTTTATTTTTCGATAGGTACTTTCCGATTGGTCCATTATAAATTTAATCAAAATCGATTCGTTAATTTGTTTTTTTTTTGCTTAATAAAGTGTGTACATATTTTCTCTTGTGCTACATTGATGACATAAATGATCCCTTAATTAACTTCTAGTTTGTTTGTTTGTGTATTGCGAGTTAGTATAACTATGTATAAATGTCACCGTAAAATTGTCAAACACGTTATATTACAATATAACGTGTCTCTCTTTAGCGATATTATAAACTCTCGAATTATTGTCAACTGAACATACGGAAGTATCTCTGCCCCATAATCGGGACTTGGGGCACGCCCCCGTTAGGTTAGTTAGGTACCTTTAAACCCTGCACTCGGAAATAGGTTATATTAATCGGTATTTCTCAGGAATGGTACAATATCTTTTCATCAGAGTTGTACCGCTGGGCAAGGGGGACCCCTCCTTCCCTCCACACCGCGTGAGTTGACTACCATCGCATGCATTTCACGAAAAATAATGCGTTCAAATCAATCAAATCAAATCAAATCAAATCATTTTATTTGTATAACATAGGTAGTAAATACAGTTCTTAAAGTTCTTAGGGCGCTATGTTATGCCAAGAGGCGTACAAATATGGTAGCATGCGAATTGTGACAAGAAAAGAAAAGGGATAGGTATATTTATCATGCAAAAGCTAAATTAGTAGGTATGTCAAAAATTTAAATGTCACATATGGAATAATTTGTACAGTCAATGTTAGATTTACAATAGAGGGTTAGGGTCACAATTTTAGATTACAGATTATTTAATATTTATTTTACAATTTGGGATAATTAAAAATTGTCATTCAAGAATTCGTCCAATGTATAATAGCATTTGTGAAGCAACAGCTGGTGTAGGGTACTTTTAAATTTATTTACTGGCAGGCATTTAATTGCGTCGGGTATTTTATTATAAACTTGAGCAATACCAAAGAAACTTTTCTTCATCAATGCTGTTTTACATTTCACATGGCTCAGTGTGTTTAGGTATTGAGTGCGTACTGGCATTTTCTTTACTGTAGCCAGTTTTTGAAACAATTGGGAATTATTTTTTATGAATAATGAAGTCTCGAAGATGTACAAAGCCGGGAGAGGTAAAATCTTAAGGTTTTTAAAATATGGAATGCAACTGTCTGTCTGCGTTTTGTTGTAAGCAGTATGTTCATTTGACAATATTTCGAAATTTTACAATATCGCTAGAGATATTACAATATAACGAATTTGACAATTTTACGGTGACACATATTATATGTGTCACCGTAAAATTGTCAAACACGTTAGATTGTTATCTCTCTAGCGAGATTGTTGTTGACAATATTTCGAGAGTTTACAATCTCTCTATTTATATTACAATCTAACGTGTTTGACAATTTTACGGTGACATATACCTATAGTCAACTGCACAAGGATATTATGTTGCAACAACGTGTTTCCATTATCAATGTCGTATGTCGTATTACGTGGATATTATAATTATTATAATCTCCGATTATATTAAAGCTGGGTAGGTTGTGTCACATAATTTTGATTTGATGGCGTTTGTACGTAATTTGTGCACATTCGATGTATAGAGTCATATCTTTATGCGGTTTACTATACTAACACGCTTTGACTAAATCTTATGTATAAGTAAATTACTCGTAAGAAAATTATTCATCTGTGATATAAATTTATATTTTTTTACATAATGTTGTACTTAGAACTGCTCTGTGATTTTTTGTAATCGTAAGAAAATTATTTATCTTTTGTGATGTAAATTTATATTTTTTTACACAATATTATACTTAGAAGTTCTCTGTGATTTTTTGTGATTATGTGAATTTACTATTTGTATTTTTAGACTTAAGTAGATGAAAAACTGATCTGTGATTTAAAATAATAATGTGCATTTCATATTGTTTTAATTAGCCCCCAAAACTTTTGAACGCGACTGTACGGACAACAGCTTGGGTTTAATACGTCCGATAAAGAAGGTCATCGATATGTATGAATCCGTCGCTTTTTAGTAGTCATTCGAATTTGGTCGGATAACCAGCCGTTGTTTACATGTTTTGTTTTTTGTTTATATTTACTCAATGCGAATCATTCCAAGCTGAATATTTTCACCATGTATTTTTCATTAAAGGCACTAGCTTTCGGTTTACACCTATACATCTGGAATTGAGCCGGTTCCTTGTACTTTGCCGTCAAAGTTATGACACCATCGTTTTGACTTTTAGCAAGATTATTCAAAAACGCATGCAGGAATAGTTTTGAAACTTTGCATGGTTATTATAAGCGTCAAGGAGGACCGAATACAGTTTTCAGCGAGCTTGTACCTTGTCTCATTTAGGCGCTGCGACGTTTTTTCAGGTTTTCATAAAACCGCGATAACTTGAAAATTATAAATATTTTCTTAAATCTAATTGGGGCACTAATGGGCACAAATTAAGAGCTACACGTGTATGTTTATTCTACAGGGGCACATGCAATGGTTTTAGAGAAATACGATTCTGCAAAACGTTACCCCAGCAAGAAATGCAATATCTCGAAAACCTGAAGGGGCACTAATTTTATTTTTGGGGGCACATTTTGGCACTAATATAAGCTCTCTGGCCATGTACAATTTTTTTCTCTCCGATCATTCGTTTAGAATTTTCCAGCTGGAAAAACGTTACCCTAGCAGGAATCGTTTATTCAGTTTTTCTCCAAAACTACAAGGGGCACAAATTCTTCATGTGGGGGCACATTTACAGCAGCTAAGGCTCTAATTATACATTCTACTCAGATAACTCTAGGAGACACTTTCCAGCTAGGGTAACGTACACCACATTATTTTATTTTTGGAACGAAGTTCCTTATCGCGCGTTGTGGAAGGGGGCTAGACGGAAAAAATTCTTACGAAAAGTTGTCACGACACTTTTTTTCTTTTTAAAAATAAATGAAGGTTGCAATGCGTTTGTTTCATTTCTATTTCGCATTGAACTGTGTGGTGTCGCGACGATTATTTTATTACAATTCCTTCACTAGTTAATCGAAAGAACTTCGTTCCATCCGGGTGTCCCTTGACACCTCTCAAGTTTTTTGTTTTTGTTTTGATTTAAGATTTATTTTCCTTTTTTATTTTTTCTTTTATATTTTACATACACATTTAAGTATATTTTTACACATTAAAAAGAGCATTTAAAAATATTAAAAATTGTGAACCGCCGGTGTCGGGAGCAGGGTTCAAGCCACCGATGGTTAGAGTTGCAGAGACAGGAACCTCCTCACAATGCGAGCCGTATCGAGGAGTACTGCCGTCTGAATCAGGCCCTTGATCCAACCGCCTAAAGAGAGCTTCGACAGATGTTCGTCGAGGCTCTTGGCTATCAGGCCATTGACCGTCACGACAATCGGCACAGTGATAGCCGAGTTCATATTCCACATGTCGCGAACCTCGTGTGCCAAGTCGAGATATTTTATTTGATTCTCTTTCTCAGCTTTCACGAGGTTCTCGTCATGAGGAATAGTAACATCGATTATCATTACGGGACGCGCTGATCGCTGGCTGATGGCTGATCTATCACCACTATATCAAGCTTATTGGCGACAATATTATAGTCCTGTTAGTAATGATAGACTGATCCCAGTACAGCGTGACATGGTCTGGTCTTTCACGAGAACTGGGTCGGGCACATACTTGTAGTACGGTATCTCAGATTCCACAATTTTATATTTATTCCCTTTGTTCATTTTTTAACAAATTCTTTAAAATTTTAAATATTAGGTAATTAAAAAAATATATATATAAAAACATTTACAAAAATATAAAAAATAATAATATAATATATTTCATATTTCTACATATTGATTTACATTTTAAATATTCTAACATAAAAGTATATAAAAAACATTAAAAAAATATAGAAAAGAATATATATTTTTGAAATGCGTGCACTTTGTCATGTGCCAAGTAAATGTATTTTCTTAAATTTTACGGTTGGTTCATTTTCAACCGATTGCAAAATTGATCATGGGATTTGACACAATCATTTCTTATCAGAAACTATCAGAGTAAAATACAATTGTGGTTATTTTTTATAGCTTGATTAAAGCCAAAGTTCGCTACCTAGAAATGTGCTTAAGTAAACTTGTTTTGCCAATTAACGGCTGAGTACTTTATAGAGGATATTGATAAGAGGCATTGACGCACTAACCATAGCACTAACTGTTACCATACATTCTGAACGTGATTAGTTACACCCACCAGTATTGAAAATGTTCGTGACTTATTGAAAAAGAGTTCAGTGGCCTAACATGGCCTCTTTAGCAGAATATATAGGAAAATCTCGGTAGCGGCAAATGTTTGTGTTATGAGCATGGACATTTGTTTCCGAATCATAAATTTTTGATATGTACAATAAGTATGTATTTACAAACAAAAAGTATTTATGTAGTATATCAACTATCTGGTATCCACGACAAAAGCCTCGTTGCTTAGTGTGGCACTAGATGGCGCTGTATTTTTTTTTACCTTTCTCAAAGCTAGAAGCTAGCACTATCTTAAGCTAATATTCTCTAAGCTAAGTACACTTGTAGCCACAGCTAAATCTCACACACACCTCCCTTTCTGCCTAACCCACAGAGTTAGCCGGCGCCGCGTCTGACTCGGATAGCGAAGGCTCCCGAACCGGAATGCAGAACGCTCGACCTGCTGAAATTAAGAAGCGGGAGATCATATCGGAGATAGAAACAAACTATGTGTTGGATACCAATTTGGATTGTGGTGCGGTGAGTAAATTCTCTTTTATTCATTTCTCTCTCTCTCTCCCCCTCCCTCCCCCCTCCCTCTCTCCCTCTCTCTCCCTCCCTCTCTCCATCCCTCTCTCCCTCTCCATCCCTCTCTCTCTCCCTCTCCCTCCCTCTCTCTCTCTCCTCTCTTCCGGCCCTCGTATCCCTCCTCTCCTTCAACCCGTATCCTTTCAATGCTAAGTATAAGTCTCCCCTATGGTCAGGCCTCTTCCTATTCGGGTTATGGTTCTCTGGTCACTGTGTGTCTCAATCAGGTATTACCGGTTGCGTAGTCTTTTGAATATAACATCAATCACCCACTCATCCTGCTTTTGTTCTGCTAATACTTCTTCTACCGGCTCTCGACGACCATTCTTTAGTATTTTATGGAAGAAGGTTACCGCAACCCAATATTTATCATGTGGTTGTTGCCAAACCTTTTTTTTCGTATGGGTGGATTCTGATTCTGATTCTGGTGTAATCATCAAATAACTTCTCCTACTCTGGGCGGAGCGGGAGGGAGTGTTAGACTTTTACTGACTAAAACCCATCCATGTTCCTTCCTCGCCCTTTGTGTTCCGGGGCCACGGTATCTCTTTCGAACAGTCCCGCAGGCCCGGCAGGCTTCGGCCCTTGCGGGCCCCTACATTATGCTGACATCTCTTTGAACACGAACGCGCCGTCGCGTCGGCACGGCCGGTCGTCATAAGACGGATGGACGGCGAGCCAGCCCGTAGCTAACCGTTCACAGGCCGCTCCTACGGTGCACGCCCGGTGCGACTCCCGCGGCGGCTGGGGCGAGAGGTTCTCTCCCTGTTAGTTATTGCCAAACCTGGAGTTTTAATACCGCTCATGGTCGTCTGACTTGGCTTTACATACCCTCGAGCAACTTAGACTCCCCACCTGCCCAAAATCACAAGTATGAATTTTTGTCACAAAGTATCTTAAGAATTTATCTTTAAAAACAGGTTAAACAGGACGGTATGTAATTTAATTCTGGAAAATTAAGCACTGTGCTAAAATTTCTTGGCAGACAATAGGCATGAGGACAGTATCAATAAATTGCAAATCTGTTTAGTCCGTCAGTTAGAGTATTTTTAGTTTTTTTTTATTCAATTAATGTTGCCAAGATAAACCGCATCAATACTCGGGAGTGTGGGCTCGTACCGTCAGTACGCACTAAAAATTATACCAAGGTGAGACGTATTGAGAATTTTAAAAGCGTCGTATCTTCGTCAATATTGATTGGTGCTAACCTGTAAGAAATTTTTATACTAACCTTTTAAGAATCTTATTTTAAGATGTAACAGTATAAACAATTGATGGTTGGCCTGAAATAAATAAATAGATATTGATTTAAGTAACGAAAAAAAAATACGGGTCTAATATTTGTTGATAATCTAACTGACGGACATAGTAATTATTATTTTTCCGTCGTCTACCCTATTTAGAAATCGCACGTTCAAAGAAAAAAATAAATACACGTGATATCTCCCTACACCTCCCCTCCTCCTTTGTGATATTTCGTGTTTTTTTCGTATTTTTTCCTCCTTTCAAGCCTCACGTGATTAATGGACGACCCGTATGATATATTACTCTAACTTATTTCCCCATTTCCAGGCCGGAGAGCTGGTAGAAGAAGTAGCGGAAGAAAACAAGTCTCTGCTGTGGTTCCTCATGAAGCAGGTCCGGCCTGGTATGGACCTCAGCAAGGTGGTGCTCCCGACCTTCATCCTGGAACCGCGCTCCTTCCTCGACAAGCTCTCCGATAACTACTACCATGCGGATATATTGGGACAGTAAGTATTAAGCGAGAGACAAACTGGGTCCATGTACGCAACGTATGCGATGCAACGTGGGAGAATTGGTGTGCACACTTGTCCCGTGTATGCAACGTAAATTGGCGTCAGACGCGTTTGTTATTTCTCAGAAGGTGCACTAGTGAATTTGTAACTTTTGTAAGTCGTGTTTTCTGATTCTGATAGCGTGTTTGAGGATGTTTTTTTTTTGCTATTTCTTCCTATGTTGTATTACGATATTCAATGCATTTAATGTTATAAATTACATCGTATTTCCTTATTAGGTCGATCAGCTGTTCATCTCCCATTTTGACTATATTGGTAACAAAACACGTACGCCAAGGGTTAACTTATTCATGACGTTATACGCGTAAGTTCTAGAAACACTGATCACACGCGTGGGATAGATTACGAATATCCCCTCCACCTTCCCATGCCGATTATTGCCGATCTGGACATCGCAGATTGGCGTTGCGTGGGAAGCGTGTGATTGCGTTGCATACGATAAGTGTGTTTCTATTGCATAGTTTTTCATATAAAATCAAGAGTCCAGATATCATAATGCGTTGCATAGGTTGCGTACGTGGGCCAAGTTTGTCTCTCGCTTTATCGTCTCATACAGGGTGTAAACTCTTCACGAAGCCGTCAACCAGGGCCTCAAGTCTGCTATTACAATATTGTCAGACTAGTCTATCATTGACTTCATAATTGTTGATTTTGACAAGTTTGGTAATCTACTTAACCAATGGCATCATTATGACTTTCCAATGGTCAACCACTGACACTCCATTGAAAGAAATGGCATTGAATGGTAATCTCGTAAATAAAGACAAATGAATGACTGGTGCTATTTACAAACTTTCTACTACTTTAGATTGCCTATAACACTAATAAATAATATGTAAAAATATATTTATATGAAATCTGGCGGGTTTTACAATACGATAATGTCATTTTAACACAATTCTACTATGAGTCCATTGACCGACCAATGATCGACCATTATGAATTTAGCAGATTACGAACTTTAAGCAAAGTGAAAATGGTATGAAAATGGAATCGTGTTGGAATCACGAATTTATAAAAATAGCAGACTAAGGCCCCAAGCATTGGGGTTGCGGGACTGTTCGAAAGAGATACCGCGGCCCCGGAACATAAAGGGTGAGGAAGGAACATGGATGGGTTTTAGTCAGTAAGAGTCTGACACTCCCTCCCGCTCCGCCCAGAGTGGGAGAAGTCATTTGATGATTTCCCATCCTAAAAAAAAAAAGGCCCCAAGCATTCTGTACATCAATCTAAGTAAATCTATGCAAAACTTATTGCTGGGAAACTACTTTTTAACCTCTGACGCAAAAAAGACGCGGTGTTATAAGTTTGATGTGTGTGTGTGTGTGTGTGTCTGTCTGTCTGTGGCATCGTAGCTCCCTAACGGATGAACCGATTTTGATTTTTAGTTTGAAATGTGAAATAGTCGGGAGTGTTCTTAGCTTTATACTTTCAAATGCATTCAGTAAAGAACTGTGATCTTTATCTTTACCAACCAAACGCTACAAAGTGTAACGTTAAATGCGCAAACCCCGAAAATAGTTTGATCAGAATCACGAGCAGAATCAATTAAACCACTTTTTAATATGCTTAGGGTCACATTTTTCAAAAAAATCTTCATTACAAATGTTGCCCTGTCTATTTATTAATAGGTCAAGCCATCACGTGCGCAAACCCGCCAAAATAGGTAAACAAACAAACACAAATGGTTGTTGTCCAATTTAAATTTTCTCATACGCGGGATAATAATAGTTCTTGCTAGTAAATCTAATTTCCAGTAACACTAAAACAGCACATAAAACATTTTTTTTTTTCTCTCAGAATTAGGTCAATTGAATTAAAAATCATTTGGGGTGTCTTTAACTTTTCTCTTACAATGAACACATCTTCTTTCTTCAAGAGTACGACAAATATCAGACCCCTACCAAAGATTCGTGGCTGTCGTGCGCTGGTACCTATCAGGATTATACAGAAAGCCCAAAGGTCTGAAGAAGCCATACAACCCGGTGCTGGGGGAGACCTTCAGATGCTGCTGGAGACATGGAGAAGAATCTTACACTTATTATGTAGCTGAACAGGTCAGTAATATCATCATCATCATCATCATTTCAGCCGAAAGACGTCCATTTCTGGTCATAGGCCTCTCCTAAGTAATTCATAATAAATATCGCTGGACATTACAGACATCGCCATCTAGTGCCACGCTAAGCAACGAGGCTTGTGTCGTGGACACCAGATAGTTGAAATACTACATAGATGCTTTTAAGAGGCCTGCGGAGCATGCGTATTTCATACAAACGTAATACCAAAATATTTTGTAAACCATACATATTGTTAAGGTAGTGTGTATTTATTTCGATTGAATTACATAAAATCTAGGTTCCCAAATATATATTTTGTATGGCCATTGATTTAAACAAGAGATATGAAAAAATAAGTTTTCTATAGGCATTTAAAATTCCTCATATCTCGTCTTTATATCATTGTCCTTTCAAAATATATATTTGGGAACATAGATATTATGTACCTTATCCAATCGAAATAAATACACACTTTCTTAAGAATATGTTTGATTTACATATTATTTTGGTATTACGTTTGTATGAACGAGGCACGCTCCGCCGGCCCCTTAAGGTCCATGTTTACCGAAAAGATAACGGTCTGATTATCTAAAGCGTATTTTTCAATAATCTAACTGACGGACTAAATAGATTTGTAATTTATTGATACTGTCGTCATGCCTATTCAATCAACAAGAAATACTCCCAAATTCAAGTTTGTAAATTCAGGTTGGAATACTCCTAGCACTAAAGTATAAGTAACTTGTGAATACTGACTTCACTACCGTTAATATGATGTGTTTTTATTTGCAGGTATCTCACCACCCCCCCGTTTCCGCCTTCTACGTGTCGAACAGAAAGGAAGGTTTCGTCATAGAGGGTAGTCTGCTAGCTAGGTCCAAATTTTATGGTGAGTGTGTTAATAATAATGATAGGCTTAATAATAATAAATATGACTGGATATTACACACATCGCCATCTAGTACCACACTAAGCCAGGCTTGTGTGGTGTGCCATGACTCGGAAACAAATGTCCATGCTCATCACACAAACATTTAAATTGCTCCTACCGGGACCCTAAGAACGTTAGGCAGCCTCACTGCCGATGCGCCATTCCGGTCGTCGAATATAGACTACTAGCTTTCATGCGTTTTCGTCTACTTGGTAAGAGGATGTTGAAACGAATTAATTGCAACAACTGATCTCTCTTATCTGTGAACTTTAAATAACGACCTACACTTGACACATTTATTGATGTTCTAGAAATATACTTTTCAACTCCTTCTATGAGAAAATATTTCTCCCGGGATTTCGTAGGTATTAAGTTTTATTTTCCGTAAGTACTTTATTTTTCCCTCAGGCGATGCACTTTGAATCCCTCCCTACGCTCAGGATTCTATTCTAGAATCCTTTGCTTCGCTCTGGATTCAAAATAGAGCCATCGCCGTAAAAATATTATTTTACTTGCTCCCTTGTCATACAATCTAATATTTTATTTGCTCAGATTGCGTATTTTAAATAAGAGTTCTGGAATTACCTGAATAATATCGTAAAATATTAAAATAGCTTATGTACGAGTACAACGGCGAGCTTAACCTAGAATTGGGTTTTCTAATAGCAAACCATACTTGTGTTGCGAGATTTGCAAGAGAGGATAAACTTATGTGCACAAACAATACAGAACACAAAAATACCGTTTTCTTGTATTTAAATACAAATGAGTGTTTTATAAAACTCTAATACAAGAAAAAATGTAATATTTATTTCGAGCAGTCACGAGATAAATAATCAAGCTTTCTCGGGCATATTTTTATTAAATTTTGTTGCCATATCTACAACTGAGAATTTAGATGTGTGATTATGGTTTAGATATGGCAACAAACACAAAATTTAAAAATATGTGCCCGAGAAAGCTTGATTATTTCTCTCTAGAGTGTTTAATTTGTTTAGTGTTTTATAAATCTCAATAACTATAATGTGTTCTCAGATATAATAAGAAACTAAGTTTAAAAAAAAACTTTTATCAAATTGCACGAAAAATACCGATTCGCTCGTGAACCTCGTTCACTACGTGACGACAATATCAAAAAATTACAAATCTATTTAGTTGTCAGTTAGATTATTGTAAAATAATGGACACGTATTTTTTGTTTTTGTAAATTAATGAATATTGACAAAGATACAACGCATCAAAACTCGGGAGTGGGGGCTCGTGACGTCAGAACTAGCTAAAAATTATACCTAGGCGTGACGTATTGGGAATTTTAAAAGCGTCGTATCTTCGTCAATTTTGATTTACGTAACAAAAGAAAAAATACGGGTCAAATATTTTTTGATAATCTACCCGACGGACTAATTAGTTCTTTGTTGTCGTCTTGTCTGACTGGTTTTATTTTTTCATCGCTCACACCTTTTGCTCATTTCTTTTCAGGTAATTCAACATCGGCGATCTTAGAAGGTTGCGGGCGAATTCATCTGCTGAACTGGGGGGAGACTTACATCACAACTGCGCCTTACGCGCACTGTAAGGGTATCGTCATCGGCACACTTAGCATGGAGCTAGGAGGAAAGGTTAGCTTACGTTAATATTTATCCGTGGTGTTAGGCAACTGGGCCTATCCCAGTTGTAAAGGTCCCTTTGTGCCTATTGGCTTTGTTTCGTTCTGTCTCCTGATGATATGGAGGGAAGTGGAAATTACGGTTTTTTCCTACTCCTCCGAGTTTATTAATTTCGTTGCGGGATCCATGACAGTTAAATTCATTCTCTGGGACTTCGTCGAGCTTCATTGTCTCGGCGCTTTTCTGGTGGTCGCCACTGTTGATTCTGGCGCACAGGAGTTACAGTGGTTTGGGCGTGTGTGGCGGGCTTGTCCCAAATAAAAAAAAACCTTTGAATAAAGTGTCGTGTGCTAACCCTACCACAAGTGAAGTGAAATTTGACACTGAAAAACATAGTGAAGTGTGCTAGTTTATTATTATGGTGACATTCTATTTATAGACTTTAGATATACTTCTTCATAGTAGTCGTAGATCAATCATTTTTACATTCTTTTTTATTATTTTACATATTTTGGGATTGTTTTATTTAGTTATTCTCTTTTGTGTTGTGGCAATATGTACGGTGCACGTACATGGGTTTTAAAATATATTTATTACGATAGATCAGTTAGCCAGTAGGCTCGCGTATTTGCACTTTGGACGCAACCTACATTTGGCAGTGCATTGACACTGACATATTGTATTGTTTTATGCATTTTATGTATATTACATTTTTAGTGTTCAATTAGACGTGGTTTGAGTCGGACAACTTGCATTTTCATTTAGATTCGTCCCGTTGAGCATTCACTGACATTTTCTGCATTTAACTTTAAGTTTGACATTTACATCTGCATTGACATTACTTATGTTAGGGATGCACCCTACATAATTTTTTTTTTTTTGAGGCTGGTGCGTGGATGGGTCATATGGGTGACCATTCACTACATTTAAAGTACTTACGGGATAATATCCGTGATTTTCTGTCGATTTTATGAGCTTCCGATATTTCGACACTGTTGCAAGCATCATGATCGCGGGAATATTGAAGAGATATGCGGGTGGGACGAATTTTTTTTATTATGAGCATACAAATCTGTCTACCCTCTTTCTTAGTCTTTTATTACGCGCACTACTGGAACTCGATTGTAACTCACGACAGAACGCACTCACAGTATCACTCGGTTTTTCTTTATAATGGAGATGCATGTTAGTTTTTATTAGGTTTATCACTGGACTACCTGACCCACGCAATTTTGTCTGCGTCACATAAGAGAGAAAAACGGAAGGAATCCCCGTTTTTGCAACATTTTTCATTCCTGATCCGCTCCTAATAATCGTAGCGTGATGTTATATAGCCTAAAGCCTTCCTCGATAAATGGACTATCCAACACAAAAATATTTTTTCAATTCGAGCCAGTAGTTCCTGATATTAGCGCGTTCAACCAAACAAACAAACAAACTCTTCTGCTTTATAATATTATATATAAATATATAATAATTATATAATATTATATATAATATTATATAATATTATAATAATATTATATATAATATATTTAATATATATGTCACCGTAAAATGGTCCAATACGTTATATTGTAAAATCTCGAAATATTGTCAAATGAACATACTGCTTACAACAAAACGCATTATTTTTCGTGAAATGCATGCGATGGTAGTCAACTCACGCGGTGTGGAGGGAAGGAGGGGTCCCCATTGCCCAATGGTACCACTCTCATGAAAAGATATTGTACCATTCCTGAGAAATACCGATTATTATAACCTAACCTTAAAACACTTTATACACTTTAAAAAGCGTAGTCGACGGAGCTATTTCCGAGTGCAGGTTTTAAAGGAACCTAACTAACCTAACGGGGGGGCGCCCCAAGTCCCGATTATGGGGGCAGAGATACTTCCGTATGTTCAGTTGACAATAATTCGAGATTGTACAATATCGCTAGAGATATTACAATATAACGTATTTGACAATTTTACGGTGACTTATATTATGTAGTATAGATCCACGTACTAGATAGTTTAAAACCATCCCCACGATTTAAAATTATTTGTGTTTTGGAATTTCAATAGCTTCTCTGGTTGACCTTGGGATGTAATTTAATAAAAACGAACGAAGATAAAACGCGTCAAAGATCATGAGTGAAATGTACCGAAATGTGACGTCACACGAGTTTTCGACGCATTGTATCGTGTCTTCAATTTTTGTTTCCGTGAACAAAGAAAAAATATGGGACCAATATTTTTTGAAAATCGTGAAGATCGTGTGTTGTAAAGACCGGAAAAGTATGAAACTCCTTGTGGTTGAGAATTCGATTGTTTGTTATGTCCCAAATTTTTTGTTTATTTTTTCAACTATACCTTTTGATAATGCTTTAAAATATATACATTTTCAGGTGCATATAATGTGCCCGGAAACCGGCTACCAAGCAGACGTCGAGTTCAAACTAAGAGTAAGTAAAAACATTTAAATACATTATTTGTGAAGACGTGGAAATTGGTGTGGGTTACATGTTTGTGTTTGTTCACAGTCATTTCTGGGCGGAGCAGATCAAACGAATTCGGTGTCCGGGAGGATCAAACGCGGCAAGGAAACTTTAGCGCACCTTGACGGATACTGGGATGGGAAGATCGAAATTAAGGATAAGAGGACGGGGGTAAGCAGAGTTTGTTGTTCATTTTTGTACTGTCTTTTCGTTTTCGGATCTTAATTTGCAAATAATAGTGTCTCCCTGAGTTTGTTTCGGCATTTCTTCTCAGGGGTAGTCAGTTAGGAAATGCCGGCGCCAACGTTCTCTTGACGTGTAAAAGTGATTGAGTATCCTATTTGCAAAATAAATCATTTCATTTCATCAGTGTCAGACTCTTACTGACTAAAACCCACCCATGTTCCTTCCTTGCCCTTTATGTCCGGGGCCGCGATGTCTCTTTCAGTCCCGCAGCTCCATTTATGTACTGTCTGACAAGCTATTTGGTTAACAGTTTAACCCACAAATTACCTACATTGCAAAAAGTAAACGAAATAGCTTGTTCGACCGTACGTGAATACTGGTCGTTGGTCTAACGGTCGGAAGCGGGACTGCTGAGCGTGAGTTCCTGGGCTCGATTCCCAGGTCGGGCTGATTGATAAGGTTTTTCCATCTGGAAGTTCTCAGTTGCAGCCGCCTTTGTAAGTAGTAGTTTCTTTTTGCAAAAAAAAATATTGGCTGAAAATCAGCGGCATTGCCCCACAAGAGAATACCTTACGACATCACTACGAGTACGACTAAGTGTTATTGGGTTTGTTCATATCAGGAATTTCTCAGTACGAGTACGATTGATGGCAATAGGTTCGCTCCCTATTACATAGGACTTAAATATAACTGGCGAAATGTGGGTTTACTATTACCTACCTACATAAATAGAAAGAAAGAAGAAAACATAGAAAGAAAACATATTTATTCGGCACATGCCATAAGTGCACACAATAAAAAAAAAAAAATAAGTGAAAACAACATAAAAAACTTAAATTTATACTGTAAAACTAAAAACAAAGAAAATATTGTGTGTCTAACGGCTGCGCCAAATAGGCCCAGTTCAGCAAAATGCCGAGCAGCTAGTGCCCGACGCTGGTTTTCAACTGGACCTGTCATGGTGACGTTACGGATATAAAACAGTTTTGTACCTACTTTGTGTACTTAATAGCTTATGTTACTCCTCGTAACGTTTAGCTAACTGCCAGTAAAAGTCTGGTCAAAATCGATCCAGCTGTTTCAGAGATTAGCCGGAACGAACAGACTGAGAGACAAAAATGAATTTTTGACCGAATAAAACGGTGAAGGAAAACATCGTGAGTGAACCGGCATGTCCTGGAACCAAGAAGACATGTGACATCTACCAACCCGCACTGGGCCCGCGTGGTGGATTATAACCAATTCCCTCTCATTGAGAGGAGGCAGTGTCCCAGCAGTGGGGACATTAATAGGTTGATGATGATGACGAAGTACCGAATATGCATTCAGTAAATTACTGTTATTTTGAAACTACAAACAGAAATTTCAGCTTAGTTATTTGTATAGATTCGTGATATTATGAATCGTCTTATTCGTAGCTAATCTTAACTTCCATTTTTTTTTTCATGTAATCTATATGGGCTAACTGCCTGAAATAAAGGATATTATTATTATTATTATCTTTTCAGATTGAAACAACGTTATTCGACGTAGCTCACCTCAAAGAACAGCGACTACCTCGCTACTTAATGCACATGGATAGGCAGCAAGAGTTCGAGTCGGCGAAACTGTGGAGCAAGGTGTCTGAAGCCATCGCCAATGAGGATCAGGTGAGAAGGAAAACTGCTTATTAGCTTAAACCCACGGTTTTGACCACGTTGAGTATGGGATCGTATTATCGGGATAAAAAGTATCCTTTGTGTTAATCCAGGTTGTAAACTATCTGTGTGCAAAATTTCATCCAAATCCGTTCACTAGTTTTGGCTGTACTCGTAACAAACACACACACAAACTTTCGCCTTTGTAATATTAGTGTGATAATTAATAACAAAACTACCTTAAAAATTATATAAACAAAACGAATAATGTCAGATGGCAACACGAAACATGGAAAGTTCTGGAGTGGCGTTTAAAAAAACCTAAAAAATACGCTTCAGAGTGATGTCATTTTATTTCTTGTATTTTTCTCAGCAGTCTTTCATTTGTCACCCATCTTCCGAAATCCGCCATATTGGATTTAGAATGACGTCAATTACGTGAATAACGTGACCTTTTGTATTAAAAAAAAAATAACGGTTATAATTATTAATTCATTTATTTCAGATCATTAAAATCCACAAAATAAAAACACACAAAAATGAATGAAAATCAATTAGTAAAATAACATCAAAATTAAAATATAAAACACAAAATTAAATCAAAATTTACTTAAATTAAAATTAAAATCAATTAGTAAGATTAGTAATTTAGTTATGATGGCATTAATTTTAATAAACCAACCTCTTTTTCTCTTGACAGATAGTAGCAACAGAACAAAAGACAATAATAGAGGAGGCGCAGAGAGTACGCGCTAGGAATGTTCTGTCCCCCTGGGTACCGCGACTGTTCCACAAGGATCCCAACCCCATGCCGCCTGAAGGTCAGTACCGCGCTCATCAGCTGCTTATCCTGGCCTCGATGACCAGCCCTGACCCACTGAGCCCAGTTATTATCGCTTCGAACTGTCAACAGAGATACGCATTGACAGATAATAACCCTGGCTTAGGATTTCTAGATTATTCAAACCACAGACTGTCTGCACCATCACAACATGAATGATGTAACCAGGATTTTGTAACAATATTTTGATTTAAAAGAGTGTCCATGGAGTTTCTTGCCCGTTCTTCTCCATAGAGATCTACGCTAGGGAATGGGCAACTACAGTACTTTCACAGTTTTTATGTCTTGTGACTGGGACTGTAGCCACATTTAATTTTCATCTTTGTTTCGACAATTCAAAAGCGCCTGTAACTGGCCTACTTGAAATAAATGCTTTGATTTTGATTTTGGTTTCTGGGAGGGACTTTTGTCTGAATGGCAATGTAGGTGGGATAATTCGATCAAGGGCAGACACCTCCACCAGTTCTTTCCATCCGTTCGTGAGCGGCTGGAGGTTGATCACTGTGTTGCCCAATTTCTCACAGGTTATGGTAACTTTAAGAGTAAATTATTTTCCTTCAAGCTTGTTGACTCGCCTTTTTGTCAATGTTCAACATCTGACTGCGAATATGAACAATCTGCACATCACATTTTGTGGGAGTGTAGTCTTTGGCAAAATGAACGCAATATTATGTTGGATAGTGTACAGGTTACATCCGGAGTTATTTACAATACGGACCTTGTAGAAACTAGAGCAAATTTCCGTGCGTTCCAGCGTTTTTACCATACTTAAATCTGGAATCAAATATAACAGCTCACAACTAACAGTTCCAAAAAAAAACCCTGTATTAGCAGCATAAATATCATAAGGTAGGAAAATTATTTCGTCTAGGTTCAGGCAACTAGAATAAAGTGAGAGCCCTTTTTTTTGGATGGGAAATCATCAAATGACCTCTCCCACTCTGGGCGGAGCGGGAGGGAGTGTCAGACTTTTACTGACTAAAACCCATCCATGTTCCTTCCTCGCCCTTTATGTTCCGGGGCCACAGTATCTCTTTCGAACAGTCCCGCAGCCTCGGCAGGCTACGGCCCTAGGGTTCACTATGCTGACATCTCTAGCTCGTCGCTTGTGGAACACTCTGGTCTGGTCGACACGGCCTGTCGTCATAAGACGGACGGACGGCGAGCTATCATCTACCTATCCTGGCCTAGATGACCAGCAAGGTTTTTTTTTCGTATCTCTGTTGACAGCTCGAAACGATGATAACTGGCCCCAGTGTCCATCAAGTAACTGTCAAAAGTTTAGTTTTGTATTATGTATGATCAGTCGCGATCAAATATGACGTCATTGGGGCCCATCGTGGCTGATGGTCACCGTAACTCATTGTGACGGATACTTTCGTATCGATACTTATACAGAGTGTAATCACGAAGCCGTCAACCAAGCATTCTGTACATCAAACTAAGTAACTTTACGCTAAAATTATTGCTGGGAAACATCTTTTTTTGTTTGGGGTGAAAAAAACATGTTTTGTGGTAGAACTCAATGTAACGCACTCAAAACATTGTTCTGATGAATGGATTGAATAGCACTTGGGTCTTGGAGATGTTTAAAAATCTTACTGCAAAAATTGGTCATCAAAAACTTGTCATAAAGTTGTAACTTTGACCCCCCATATCTCCGTAACTAGAAGGTTCCCAGGTATGCTGTAGAACAAAAAAATGATCGCAATGACGAGGCGAACATGTGCCTCTCTAACAGTCTTTTTACACCCTTTACGTTGCTGTAATTCTGTTTTTGTGGTACCGTTAGAAAGTTATTTAAGTATTAATCTTCTTGTAAAGCTAAATTTCATTTATTTACTTGCAGGTGTAACTGATCAAGGATGGGTGTACAACAATCTAAATACGACGTAAGTGAAACCAAGTTATTTATACATTTAAGAGCGTTTTAACATCCATAATGTTATCCCCGTCCACGCCCCCCACTCCCCCGACGCTAGTGCCAGTAGGTTTAAACCAGCCCCTAAATAATGATCTTAGATCCATGTTCACCGAAAGGATAACTGTCTGATTATCTAAAAACAGCTGTCACTGTGACATGTTCCCATACAAAAATGCGTTTTAAACAGTTGTTTAAGATAATCAGACCATCATCTTTTTGGTCAACATGGACCTTACTCAGATCCAGCCTGTCCTTTTGCTGTCCTCTCCAGCGACGCGCTAAGCCGAGGCCTTTAGCGGGCTATCGCTTAGCTTATAAGTTTTCTACCCCTGGCTGCCGGTCTTACACTCAAGGCTAGATAGTCCGGCAGAAGCTAGCTTCATAGGTTAACCTGCAAGAGGATTTTCCAATAAAAAAACATGATGTTTCGTTATATAAACCCACCATTTCCCTGCCCAGGCCTTGGGAACAGGACGAGATACTAGAATACGAAGAAGAATTCATCATCAAGACCCTCAGAGAAGGGCCGCCTCTCAAACCTGACTTACGGAGGAGACTGTCTGATTCCGACACACCGGACGAGCTCACCAGACCGGCGAAGGCTTCCACGTGAGTATTAGAAGTTGAGGTGGAATCGGGTTGAACGCACGCATCGCCACTGATACCGCGTCCAACTAAATAAAGCCGCTCTAGTATAGGTGGAATCGGGTTAAACGCATGCATCGCCACTGATACCGCGCCCATCCAAATAAGGCCGCATTAATAGAGGCGGAATCGGGTTAAACGCATGCATTGCCACTGATACCGCACCCACTTAAATAAGGGCGCTGTAGTAGAGTGGGAATCGGCTTGGGCGCACGCATCGCCACTGATACCGCACCCACCTGAATAAACCCGCACTAGGCGAGGTGGAATCGCGGTAATCGCACGGATCACCACTGATACCGTCCAACTACATAAGTTCGGTGTGGTGGATTGTGGCGATTTGTCGCATGTATGTTAGGGGTGATGTCGAGTCGAACCCACCATTGAAGTAATAGTAACACTTCGCAAAGTGGAATCGGGTTTGACGCACGCATCACCACTGATACCGCACCTAACGAAATTAGTTCGGCGCTGTGTCATGTAGCGATTTGTCGCATTGAGTCACACTTGATGTCTAGTCGAACCGTAACGAGGCTATTGACGTCTTTTTAACCGACTTCAAATAAAGGAGAGGGAGGTTATTTGCTTTAATTTATCTTTAAAACTGGGTCAAGCCGAAGTGAAAACTCAAAAATGGAATATGATTGAAACAAATTCAATTATGTGTGATGCATGTTTTGTGATACAAGATATCATTTTGTTAAGTCTTTTTGGATGGTTTTAGATTAGCGAATTTTCGGTGCCGTACGCTCGTATTAAGAGGGCTAACACATTTTTTCTTGTATGTGTGTATGTATTTGAGTGTTTTAAGAGTAACGTTTGTGATATTTACTTTGAGCACTCCCTAGAGAAATAATCAAACTTTCTCGAGCATATTTAAACACACATCAAAAATGAGAATTTAGATGTGTGATTATGGTTTAGGTATGGGCACAAAATTAAATGAAAAATGTGCTCAAGAAAGTTGGATTATTTCTCAAAATAAATATCACATTTTTTCTTGTATTAGAGTTTTACTCTCAACACATTGACTGTCCACGAAAGGGGACAATAGTTAAACAATCGCTCTGAACCATATGTGGCTCATGGGACAGGAAAAGGGTTGAAACACTCAAATACACACACATACAAGAAAAATTGTGAAAGCCCTCTTAAGGGGCCTGCGGAGCATGCGTAGTTCATACAAACGCAATATCAAAATAATTTGTAAATCAAAACTTATTCTTAAGGTAGTGTGTTTTTATTTCCATTGGATTACAGAATATTTATGTTCCCAAATATATATTTTGAAAGGACAATGGTATAAAGACGAGATTATGACGAATTTAAAATTTCTATAGAAATTTTATTTTTCTCATATCTCTTGTTAAAATCAGTTTCCTTTCAAAATATATATTTGGGAACCTAGCAGTGGCGAAGGGTGAACTATTGGAGGAGGTAAGCCGGAGCAAAAAAAAATGCTTACCTAGGCTAGGCGCCGGCAAGCAGAGACGGCAGCAGAGTTCTTACGAAAATTGGCTTCCTGACTTCAGTCTTGCATAGGCAGATGTATCGTTAATCCACTTTTACTATACGTGTAAGCACTGATACTATTGAAACAGTGTCTTGCAGGTATAATAAAAGTGGCTTTCATAAAAGCCGTTTGTAGTGAGATGATATGATGCAAACTAAACGAAACGACTTACCTACAAAACTACTGACTTATTCTACTTTACCTAATACTACTTATACTCTAAAGCTATTCGCCTATTCTTTCTTACGAAATGCGCTAAGACATTATCATAAAAACCGGGAAGATTCTTAATTTTTAATAAATAGTGTTTTTCTATGGAAAGAATAGCTAGATCTGATAATCGTTCCTGTTTTTGTGAATTACGCATGTACGTATGAATTCGCTTTAAAGCAGAAAATGACCTCTCCGCGGATGCTACTGAAACAGGAAGAGTCAAAAATATACTACATAAAGTTGTGACTTGTGGAAAAGTGTCACTTAATAATGAGTTTTGAAAATGTTGGTAAAGCTCGTAAACATCGAATTTGTTCAAAGATGGAGTTGTGTATAAGACTTTCAACTCGTTTTTTAAAGCAGTGAAATCAAAGATTTGCGGAAATTGTAATAGTAAAGAAGATATCATTTCATCTGGAAATGACCTACTATAAAAACAATACTTAGATTTATTAAGTAAATTAAGAAATCTCATTTGAGAAAGAGATTGGTACCTGTGTTGTATTTGCGCCTTAACATTGTCTATTATTTCAATGAAAAGACGCCGATACATAGTTTTAGCGTCTACTTCTGGATTCAGCCGTCTACGCTGTCGCGGCGGCTCATTGAATTCCTGGACGCTGTCATATATAAGATCAAAATGATTTATAAAATCATTTGCAAGCCAACTATTGAATGAATCTATTTCGCGGTTTGCTACTTCGATATCAATCTGTTTTGACTGCAGTAAATTAAAAAGAACGTCGGTTTTTTGAAAAATGTCTGACAATACGTGCAAAAAAAAGCAAAACTGCATGTTTTCTAATTTACTGAGGAAACATTCTGCCAAGGAAAGAGATTCAGTATCCCAAGATTGCGTGTTATCTAATATTGAATTAAAAGTATTAACCATGTCTAATCTACAGTTAAAAATTACATTAATAATGCGTGAGTGATAGTGCCAACGGGTTTCTGAAACTCCGGGCATACGGCGGTCAGCTATTTCTTTCAATAGATTGGACCGTTTAGATGATTTGTTGAAAAAACGAACAATACTATTTACGTGTCCAAAAAAGGTTTTCAGTTCCTGAATATTTTCAAGGGAACGGCTCAGTACTAAATTTAATATATGAGCATAACATGGAACAAACATTGCCATAGGGCATGCATCTCGAATTTTTGCTTGGACTCCCCCGTGCTCGCCAGACATAACTGCCGCGCCATCGTAAGATTGACCAACTAACTTATGCCTACATTGATACTGGTCAAGTATTTCTAACAACTGATTCGATAGAACTTCAGCAGTTCGACTACCGCTAACATCGTAAAAACCTAGGAATCGCTCCTCGATTCCAGTTTCCGATAAATACCTAAAAATTACAGTTAATTGCTCCCTATGACTGACATCGGGAGTTTCATCAATCATTACAGACAGAAATTGAGCTTTATTTATTTCAAGTCTAATGTTGTCGCGTAAAACGGATGCAATACTATGTATTAAATCATTTTGAATGTCACTGGAGAGACCAGAAAACGCGGGGTTCTGAACAGAAGAACATAATTCTAAATGCGAATCCATTACTGTATCGTACTTGCTCAGAAATAGCAAAGTTTCGATATAGTTACCGCGGTTATCGGAATTAGGGCCCTCATCATGTCCGCGAAAAGCTAGTTCTTGTTTACCTAACAAAATAACAGTGTCAATAAACCGCTTCATTAAATTTCTATTGCGATTGACTTTCCTGTTATGGGCGTCATGCGAATTTTCGAAAAATGTTTCAATCCTACTAATCCCAAAATCGTGTAATGCTAAGCAACTACGTATATGCTTTTCGGTCTGAGAATGTTTCCTAGATGAATTCGTTAAATTATTAATATCGGCGAAACCCCCTTTATTCCATAAACTACTAGCATCCGAGAAAAGTAAACATGGCCAACAAAACATTTTATTTAATTTACAACTGCCAGTTAGCCATTGATATATATCGTAAAGGGAAGCATTAAAATGTTTGAAAAAACCATCACGTCTTTTATAATTTATAGTCATATCTGGGCGAGCACGGCCTAACTGAACTACATGTTTCTTATTTTCAAAACTAAGCCTTGAAAAGCATGTTTCCTCACAAAGTAAATAATCTGTCAAGCAACAATCTAAAACTATTAATGCCGCCATCCTACTTATTCTAAATTACTTTGCAAATCGACTTACTCTAAACTAATACTTTCGACTTAAAGACTATCTTACTTACCGCAAATAAATACCTAATTACAACGTACGTCTACGTAACTGCTTTCACTATCACTACACAGTACACACAATACATACACAAATAAACAAAAGTCCAACTAATAATACAATACTAATCACACCAAAAAATTCTAATAAGTGAAATTAACTAATAAATTCCAATTGAGATTTAACAACAACATGCATTCATGCAATGGTAAATGCAATTACGTCAAATTGTCAACACAAATGTCTTCAAACATTGAACGATTTCCGATTCTATCCGAAATTCAACGAGCGATGACGAAATTTCGCATCTCGCTCACGCGCACGCATTTTCTATTACTTTCTCTATGAATAACTCGGTTTGCGCCGGCTTACCATAGTACTATTTCGGCGCGCTGTCTAGTGACGTCATGACGTTTTATTTTGTATAGAAATTTAGCTGCCAAAAACCCGGTAGCGCCTGCGGGTTATTTCATAACAATATGTTGTTGAAGAGCAAAATTTTTTTGATTGAGTACGATTAGGCGTTTCGTAATGCTTACAAAAAAGTATTGATTATACCATTTTTCACTTATGGTAGAGAGTGGTTATGTTCGAACTTCTGAAGGGAAGCCGGTGGGAATGGAGTTATGAGGTACCTGCGCGCCTGGAACCTAGGTATTCTGCAATCCAATCGAAATAAATACACACTACCTTAAGAATATGTTTGATTTACTTACAAATTATTTTGATATTACGTTTGTATGAACTACGCATGCTCCGCAGGCCTCGTTAAGGGTTCCGTACTCGAAGGGTACCCAACGGGAGCCTATTTTAAGCTACTGCGGTTCGTCCGTCTGTCAGTCTATCAACGAGCTATATCTCATGATCCCGTAATACGAGTAGGATGACAGTTGAACATTTCACATATTGATGTCGATTCTGTTGTGCACAAAACTAGCCTAAATTATAGGCTATTGCTATATTTTACTAAAAGGCAGTGCGAGAAAAATACGGTTATAGCTATGAACTAAGTTAGAGATGTCAAACTAGTTTATGCCTTGCGCTTCACCGTGTTTTTAGTCGACATGTTTTACGTGCACCCTTCATTTGTATGGAAATACGAGTTCCAATTAAATTTGACAGCTCTAAATTACGTCCGTCTCTTTCTCGTTTTATTAGAGAGAAAAAGATAGCAATAGCCTAAATTAAATTAAGTTTGTGCACAACAGAATCGACACCAATGTGTACTTGTTTTACCGCTGTATTAACAAATAATATAAATAAAATAAAGAGGGTTCCCCTAATACGATGCCACGGCCCTTCATGCGCTAACACGCCTGAATAAGCGCTTTTATGTGCGTAAAAATGCTATTCTAAAACCGCCCTGGAACACGACTTGTTGTATATTGTTGTGAGTATCTTTTCAAAAGCCCATAATTTCAGTTAGTTACCAAATCCCTGTTATTTTTTATCCCTCCCCTCTACCCGTTTTACCGTTCCTACCTAACTTAGCATGATTGTAAAAGTTTCGTTCAATACTGTCGTTGTTTAGATTAAATCAGCATGATTGAAAAAGTTTTGTGAAAGCCTCTCAGGGTAGCCCGCGAAATTCAAATTATCTTACGTTTTTTGCAATTTGCAGGCCAAGGGTAGTTGTACGAGTATGTTGATGAAAATATCGTTCGTGACTAAGACGTATGTAGTTACAGAATTATAATCATCAAAATCATCAAAACAATCCTATAAAGTGCTTTGACGACTCGATTGGCGTAGTGGTAGTGAGGCTGCCTTACGTTCTTAGGGTCCTGGGTTCGAATCCCGGTAGGAGCAAATGTTTGTGTGATGAGCATGGACATTTGTTCCCGAGTCATGGATGTTTATATGTATAATAAGTATGTATTTACAAACAAAAAAGTATGTATGTAGTATATCAACTATCTGGTGTCCACGACACAAGCTTTGCTTAGTGTGGCACTAGGTGGCGCTGTGTGTTAATGTTCAGCGATATTTATTTATTATTTATTTAAAAGGCTTAGTAAAGGTCTAGGAATGATTTTGACCTTGAAAAAGCAGTTCCTAGACCTTTATGAACTTGGAGGGTTGTATTGATGATTTTGATGATTATAATTCTGTAACTTAATACGTCTTACAGTCGCGACCGATATTTTAATCAATATACAACTTAGCACTGCCCTGCAAATTGCAAAAAAACGTAAGAAAATTTGAATTTCGCGGGCTATCTTGGAGGTAGGTACCTTAAACGCGGTATTTTAGATTTAGGCCCAGATTCCACGTAAAGGTTGTAGCCCACATAAACGACTCCGCTCCCACCCAACAAAAAGAATATAATTAAAAAATGAGCTTTATGTATTGCCTTTTAGACATACTTTACATTGGCAACATAAATTAGCAGACAGCTCGCTGTCAACGGGCTTACCGCTGTCAATGCCAATGTAAAGTATATCTAAAGAGAAATACTTAAAGCCCATATTAGAATTATATACTTTTTGTTGGGTGGGAGCGGAGTTTAAGTCTGCGTTAGCAAAGATGAGCAAGGATGTTTATAGAATCAATCTCATATAAGATACTATTGGTCAGTAAGTCGTGAGTTCGAACCCAGACAGTGTAACTTTGTGTAATTTATTTCATCACCACTGCTCTCAAAACGGAGAAGGAAAACATCGTGAGGAAACCGACATCTCCTAGAACCAAAAATTCGAAGACATGTGACATCTACCAATCCGCACTGGGCCTGCGTGGTGGATTAGAGCCCATTCCCCCTCATAGAGAGGAGGCCTGAGTCCCAGCAGTGGGGACATTAATAGGCTGATGGTAATGAGTTCCACACACATCCCGCATCCTCGCTCATCTCTAGTGGAAATGCAGCTTGAAGCTTGCATACGTTCCGTGACATAAAGGGTGTAAACCAACTCATAACGAAGCTGAATATATATGTTTTAATGTAAGAACTTTACATTTACTTTTGACGACCCGAATGGTGCAGCGGTAGTGAGGCTGCCTTACGTTGTTAGGGTCCCGGGTTCGAATTCCGGTAGGAGCAAATGTTTGTGTGATGAGCATGGACATTTGTTTCCGAGTCATGGATGTTTATATGTATAATAAGTATGTATTTACTAACAAAAAGTATGTATGTAGTATATCAACTGTCTGGTGACCACGACACAAGCCTTGCTTAGTGTGGCACTAGATGGCGCTGTGTGTAATGTCCAGCGATATTTATTATTTATTATTAAAGAACTCCACGACCCCCGTACTATTCAATCCATCCACCAGGATATTTAACGTTTTTATTTTTGATTTTTCTCTCCAAAAGAAAGTCAATTCCTCGCAATAATTTTAGCGTAAAGTTACTTAGTTCGATGTACAGAATGCTTGGTTGACGGCTTCGTGATGAGGTTGTTTACACCCCGTATACTGGTATCAGAGTCAAGGCCCCCCGTTCACAGGTTAAGCTTACAAGGAAAAGCCCCAGAAACGTCGAGAATTCGTATAGAACAGCGTGGACGGCAGTCCAGGTAAGATCATGTCGTTAACGAACGAGTTTTGGTTAGACAGGGTGACTGGATCTAGACCCGCCATGGCAAGTTCGCATGTGGAGGTCATTTGTTTTTTTTTTGTTTTTTTTTTTTCAAGTCTATTCTCTTAGTTTGAGGGAAGTTCCGAGGTATTTTAATCACCAATGCTTAGGATTACCAACAAATAATAAAATAAATCTCAAAAAAGTATAAAAATTTACATATCTCCCAAACTATACAATTTTAGCTGGGGAAAGTAAGGTTTAATAATTAGTAAACGACCTCCTCTATATGCGAATTTACTATGGCGGGTCCAAATCCATTCATACTACATAGTTACGGTGTCGATTTAGTCACCTCCATTTTTCAAGGTCACCTGACCTTGAAGGATGCAGGTGACTCGATCACTACCTTGTATACCTGGTTTCCGAATTGGGAATTAGAAGTTGAGAACTTTTCAAGTATAAGTTAAGGTGATGGGAAGCCGTCACCTCCTTCTGCGAAGCAGTCATATTAGCGAAGGAGGTGGCGGAACGAGAGAGGGAGAGAGCCTCTCTTCCCGGCCGCCGCGGGAGACGCACCGGGCGTCGGGGGCCACGTGGTGGCTACCGGCCACCGTAGATGCGGGCCTGTGGACGGTTAGCTATGGGCTAGCTAGCCGTCCGTCCGTCTAATGACGACAGGCCGTGTCGACGGCGCGTTTGTGTTCCACGCGCGCCTCAAAGAGATGTCAGCATAAGGGGAGGGGCCCGCAAGGGCCGATGCCTGCCGGGGTTGTGGGCCTGTTCGAAAGAGATACCCGGAACATAAAGGGCGAGGGACGAAAAAAAAAAAGAGGTGGAAGCTCCACGGTAGCCAGCGAAATTCAAATGTTCTTACGTTTTTTAGCAATTTGCAGCCCAGTGTGAGGTTGTGTGTTGAGAACTTGAAGGACTGTATTGATAATTTTGACGATTTTAATTCTGTAACTACATACGTCTTACAATCGCGAGCAACATTTTAATCAACATATGATACAACCTACCACTGGCCTGCAAATAGCAAAAAAATCAATTTCGCGGGCTACCCTGGAACATAAAAAGAGTCGCCGTTGGAACTATGCCTATCAGAATTCTGCCCACTGCACCGTACCATACCACGACCGTGCTATGAACGTATCAGGAAAATATTACCATCGGCAATTGTAGCGACCTTTAAAAAAAAGTTACTGTTCTGGTATTCTGATACGAGTAGGACCCAAAGTGATACGTACCAAGTTCCAAGTTCGTATGAAACATCCGTACGCACGGTCATTGTATGGCACTGTGTAGTGGGCAGAGTCCTTGGAGGTGCTTTCGCGGGCTACGGCCAAATGAAGGGCAATATCTCAAGTAATTCGAAAGTTCTACGAGTTCTCGGCTTTAAATCTCATCGCAGGACCGCACTATGGGAAAGCCCCATACAAAGCCGTCTCAAAACCGTTTCACGTGAAAGTCGTTGTTATAGAATAAAAAAAATATATTAATATAGTTTAATAAATAAGCTTTCTATTCGCTATTTTTTTTTTTTTTTTATTAACCACAATATATTATAAATAGGCATCAAAGCTAACTCTTGTTCAATAACGTAATTTTGACGCAATACGTTACTGCAATTCAACGCCACATTACTCGTAAGTTTTTAATATAAATGTACAAGTATTATACATTTTTGGGATGCTTATAATCTCCTTATAAGGTTTCATAAATAACATTATATATATTGCTTTGATAAAATAAAGTTAACCAATATAGTTTAAGATGGTATGTTTTTAGGGTACTTTTTTTTTTAACGAGTCATTTACCCTTTACCGCTGCTTGCCGCTGTCGAGATATTTATTGTATTAAGATCTTTATACATTAGTTTACGCAAGGAGAAAAAAAATAATTGCTCATACTTGCACTTTTTCTGACACGGTGCCAAAACATATCACGGGATATTTTTTTTTTTTTTTTCAATTTCTTTTTATTTCTCATAAAATCATTTGTTATCTATTATGGTCAAATTGATAAAAAGTTCATAACAGTGATGATTATTATTAATAGTTCTTTGTGGTTTTGATACAGTTTTGACCATCTTACTTGATAAAATATGGTTACTTATCTATTAGGGTCAAAATAAAAAATATTTATAATTTATAATTGGTATTATATATAATTGGTATTATATGCCTTCCTCCGTGCATAAAATACTTATTCACGGAGAAAAAATCATTGAGTACTATGCTATTTTACCTATCGGACAATTGTCCGAAGACGCGCAAGAATCCCGAAATAAGGATTACAAAAAGTTTAGACTTCATCATTCTAGAAAGTGTTCAAGAGCGGCTACCAATGAAGACTTGTTCCATACCTTATTGTACACTTCTGATCCATATATATCAAGTTTGAGAAATACCTCAGAAACAATATCGAAAGAACTTTTTGATGAAGCCAAGGCCCTTCTTGCTATCAACGAAAATATGTAGGAGCTTCCTGAATTTTGTACTTTATTTTTCTCGTTTGTTTCAATTATTCCATTTTAAGTAAATTATAAAAATAAAGACAAATTTTGTTTGTTTTTCATAGAGAATGTATGTATTTTTTTAAGTTTTATTTTTTTTATTAATTAATAAACAGAATTTACAAAATCAAAATTATTTACTTTAAACTGTATACATCCAAGAATATGTGTGCAAAATTACAGCTCAATTAGTTTTGAAACAACCGAGATACGGAGTTTTGAGACGAAACATACGCGATTTGCCCATAGTGGACCGGGTAGTAATCGTTTGATGTCGTATTATGTGACGTACCTACCTAATATGGAGAAATATTGTTTTGATTCAAGATTATAGCTCACCAAATTGGATTACTTACGAGTATATTACCGTTTTAAGGTTCCTTTCCTTCCCCCATCTGTATATATTTATCACCTAATTTTAGGTGTTACATCCTAATTTAGTGATCCCATGCCTAATTACCCCTAATACGAGTAACATACAGTGGTCTCCAATAGTAATTTTTGGAATTTAAGAGAACTGGGTTATCATATTTTAGAGACAGCCCGTTTAGTTTACTTTAGTTATTTCCATAGCGTGATGTCGTACGGTATTCTCTTGTGGGGCAATGCCGCCGATATTCAAACAATATTTGTTTTACAAAAAAGGGCAATTCGTTCAATTTATAAACTAAGTCCCAGATACTCCCTCAGAGAAAAATTTAAAGAGATTAATATTCTTACTGTGCCCTCTCAGTTTATTTATGAAAACCTTTTGTACGCACACAAAAATATTAATTTGTTTAAAAAATACAGTGATATCCACAACATAAATACGAGGAACAAACACAAATTTATTATTCCTGCAACGAGGCTCAAAAAAATAGGGGGTACGTTCAAATGCCAATGTATACGTTTTTACAATAAACTTCCGAGCCATATTCAAGCACTAAGCCTAAATAAATTCAAATCGTTTATAAAACGGAAGTTATGCCTGAAAGCCTTCTATCATGTTAATCACTATCTCGAAGATAAAAAGGCTTGGGATTAAGCTGCTCCAATTTGCTCTGTGAATGTTGAAATTTCGGGCTTCGCTTGTTTATTATTGATTCCTTTATTTTATACACTGTGACAGTGAATGATTTGACATGAATACTTAGTTCAGTATTTTATTATTTTTTTTTACTTTACTTATTTTTATTTTTTATGTGTGTGTTTATTTGACATGAATATTTACTTGTGACTGTCATGACATTTAATGATTTGACATGAATACTTAGTTCAGTATTTTATTATTTTTTACTTTATTTTTGTTTATTTTATGTGTGTTTGACATTTCGTATTTTTATTGACATTCGAATTTGAATTGTAATATTATTATTTATTTTATTTAATTATTGTGAATGTGAGGACCTTGTGGGTCACTTTTGTTGTTTTTTTTTCCCACGTTTGTCTGGCAGTTTGAGTACTATAAGCGACCTACCCAAATGTCCTTTCTTTGGTATTGTTCGTCGTTTCGTTGAGCTCCTTGAGTTAAAAGTCGAGCTACACGATAACTGACAAATGCTTGCACTGACTGGACAGGTCCACTCAAATCTGTATGGTTCTTTCTTCAAAAGACCATCTCAGACACTAATCTGCATAGTTCTCATGTGAGTTGAACAAGATTGTCTGGACTTTAAAAGAGACTATGACCTCTGAGTTTGTTTCGGCTGTTTCTTCTCAGAGTAGTCAGTTACGAAACACCGGCCCCATCTAGTTTAAAAACATGACGTGTAAAAGTGTTTGAGAAAACCTACTTACTGAATAAATATCATTTATCATTTTATCATAGGTAATTGCTTCCCTGCATTTTAGAGACAAAAGGGATCGACACACAAGATCAAAATAAGTGGTTTAAGTATCACACTTAAGGGGCCGGCGGAGCATGCATCGTTAATACAACGTAATACCAAAATAATTTGTAAATCAAAAATATTCTTAAGGTAGTGTGTATTTATTTCGATTGGATTACAGAATATCTATGTTCCCAAATATATATTTTGAAAGGAGAATGGTATGAATACGAGATATAAGGAATTTAAAATTTCTATAGAAAACTTATTTTTCTCATAAGTCTTGTTTAAATCAGTGCCCATTCAAAATATATATATTTGGGAACCTAGATATCCTGTAATCCAATCGAAATAAATACACACTACCTTAAGAATATGTTCGATTTACAAATTATTTGGTATTACGTTTGTATGAACTACGCATGCTCCGCGGGCCTCTTAACTATCACACTTTACATTATAAATGCGAAATTCGTATGTGTATAAGTTTGTTACCCTTCACGCAAAAACCACTAAACGGATTTGGTTGAAATTTTGCACACAGATAGTTTATAACCTCGATTAACACATAGAGTACTTTTTATCCCAGTAGTATGAACCGTGGGACACTTATCGCAGCAAAGCCGCGGGCATAAGCTAGTGTTTCAATATCGAAAATGTCATGTATGTCGAATTTTGCTGGCTAGTTTACTTTGACCTTTTATTTTTAATTTTAACCCCCGACGCAAAACCGACGGGGTGTTATAAGTTTGACATGTGTGTGTGTGTGTGTGTCTGTGGCATCGTAGCGCCCGAATGGATGAACTGATTTGGATTTTGTTTTTTTTTTGTTTGAAAAGAGAATTAGTCGGGAGTTTTCTTAGCTATGTTTGGTAAAATCAGTCCAAATGGCCGCCGCCACAAAATGGCGGATTACATATTTATTCAACAACTCCTTCAATATGAGTATCAAATGAAAGGGCTTGATTATTAGAATACAATATGATAATATTTTCTATTAAACCCTAACTTATTTGCTAAAAAGGTTAGGTAGGTGATGATTTTCGTTACAAGCCGAATTTTTTTTGACAGTCAAAATATAAGGTCAAAGTAAATTAGCTACCAGTACTCGAAAAGATACTTAACTAGTTTATTTACTTTTTGTACTGAATATCATAGGTTATCGCTTCCCTACCATTTAGGGAGAGAATTGAACGACACTGCATCGCCGCAGACATCAAAACACGTGGCCTTGACCGAAAGTCGAAAAAGTATTATTAGTTTGGACAACCGTTCGGGTTATACGTGAGCAAAATGTTTTTTTATGCAGTTAGTCTATTTACAGGTCTTTATACAGATGCCAGCACATCAAGCAAAATGTCAAATTTTTCCAATGCATCTTAAACCTAATCCTTTAGCGATAAAGTTGAAAATCTATTAAAGAAATTTGACTGATTGTAGTAGCTTGAAATGCTAGCGTCTATACGTAACACAGACTAAACGCTACCTCGATTCATACTAAGCATTCTTATTAGCATACCGATGGCAAAAATATCAAAACTGTTTGACCCAAAATTCGGTATCGACGACTCCGCTCACTGATGCAGTAAATAGAACATCAAGTGCGCAGGGCATGCGGTGCAAGTTGTAAGGTAGGCTATTTGTCTGTGGGGGGCGCTGCATACGCACTTGAGATCTAAATGGTCTAAGCCCCATCTGTAAAGATTGTCATGGGTCAGGTATTTCCAAGTTGGTGCAAAATGGCTATTTAACGCGAACCGCGTTAAAATTTTCAAGTATTTATAACTCGAAAACTATCAAGACTCGCGGAACTTACATTGGTTATTTTTAGATACTCCTGGGAGTGAGGAACCATTTTTTTATGACGTCACTGTTTGGACCACCCTGTATATCATATCTTACGGTAGAATATTCAACATTTACTTGTTAGAAATGTGGCCATTTTGAAATTTTCTACCTTAAAGAACATAATATAAAGCCCACAATTCAATGCGTTATTGTGAGTCCTGTCGAAGTGTGTAGTCTGTGTAATGTACGAAGACCATTATACGAGTATATTGCTGTTAGGTACATCATTGAATTTAGCGTAGCGTAGAAAGAGTAAGCAATAAAAGTCACTTTAAGATGAAAGAGACACCGACGCTTCAGCACATCATTCTTGAACCCTCCGACAGATTTTTTATCGGTAATTTGAAGAATAACAGCTGTTCCATATATTAAGAGCCTTATCACATTAGTGAGTTGCGAGCGAATTGAAAGCGGGGCGAGTGTGCAGCAAGCTCGCCGCGAAGAAAAACAATATTAATGATTGGACAAAACACGAATCGCACACCGTGAATTCGCTGAAACCCCTAATTTTGTTTTTTTCGCGGCGTGTTCGCGGCGCACACGTTGTGAACTCGCGGCGAGCTGGCTGTACACTCGCCCCGCTTTCAATTCGCTCGCAACTCGCTAGTGTGTTAAGGCTGTTAGGCCGTGTAATTATTGCACTTTTGTAGGAAAAACTGCTTTTTTTTTAAATAACCGACCAAAAATTTTTATTTCGGGATGTTCAGAATTATGTTCGGAATACGTGGTTTTTTAGCTTCGATGTACTTTCCACTTTGTATTTTGACAAAAGGGATTACATTTAGGTTTCGCTTATTGTTTATTAAAACGGGTATGCCCTTCCTAATTCCAATTGTCATCCCTTTCCTTATTCCTGCTTCAGATTCCTGAATTTATATTTAGTTTGTAGTACAGTGTTTTTTTTAATGTTTATATGTAAAGACGGTCTTACCAAGTGGTATCGTAGTACCCAGTACTAACTGGGTTGTGGAGGTCAGATAGGCAGTCGCTCCATATAAAATACTGGTAATCAGCAGCATCCGGTTAGACTGGAAGCCGACCCCGACATTGTTGGGAAAAGGCTCGGCAGATGAATTTCTTCTGTTTAGTTCTTGACGTTTGAAATTCTTAGATTCCAGTAGTATTTTTATTAGTGTTGTATTTCATGTAATTTTATTATTTTTCTTTCAGTTCTTGTTTCGTTTATTATGTTTTAGTTTTCATAATTTTAGTTGACATGTTGCATCTTGCCGCCATTTTGTATTTCTGTTTTAAACACAAATCTTTACCAAAAGCATCCTCCGGACAATTTCAATTACAAAAAACCATGCTGCACCAACCAGTATTTTATTAATCATTTTTTTTTATTTTTCAGACGGACGTTGAAACAAAGCCTTTATGCCATAGACACAGCTTTAAGAGACCAGACTCAAGCTATAGAACGACTTTCAAAAAGTGTCGAGGTTTTAACCGAGGGACAGAGACAAGCTGCTTCGTATTACAGACCCCAAAATGTCGGGAGGGTACCGTCTACAAGTCACTCATGGGACTTCTTCGGCGGTTTCGTCCTAGCAATGGTGTTACAAGCGTTATTAAATTGGATTTTCTACCAAAAAGACTGAATGAGTGTTGCCACTTTAAAAAAATTCAATGTGATTGTTAAATTGAGTATTTTTAATACTAAGGGATTATGAATTTTTGACGCTTAGAATGATTATTGCTTGGCTTTTAATTTAACCGACTTTGAAGAGATGAGGTTATGTGCGAGTTTTTTCTGCAAGGGGTATTTTTGAAATTGTTTTTTTTGCTTTGGACGTTTTACCGGTAGGTAAGCTGCTTCAAGTATCTATTAGAATATTTATTAACTACAAATATTTGTAGATATTCAGTTCTTAACATCAATTTTTCCTCTTGCAGTCAAATCGTTGTCTTAAAAAAGCCTTTAATAAAAAAAAATGTTGAAAGAAATAATTCGCGGATTATTTCACATTTTAACCAATTCATAGCTGTTTTCGAACAAATCTTGGTTAAAGTGAATAAATAATCTGTGCAAATTGATTCCTTTTGAAATTGTGTAAAATGCGTTGATAGCAAAAAAATAATACTGTAATTATTATGAACAATAAATAATTATTAATTAAATATTACCGGACATTTTACGAAATTTAATTAATTTAAGATCGAATTAAATTCTCCAGCAGAATTCCGCAGACGTCATGGATATCATTAGACAAGATTAAAAAGAGTTTTGTGATATTTTGGTCAAAATTCGTAGGTTACTTTAAAAATTTGGTCTTTTGTGTAAACTTTACAATTATGTAAGACAAAACAAAAAAATAGGGTCATTGACTCAAAACTAATCATCAAAATATCTTTTTTTATCGTGTATACAGGGTGTAACCTCTTAGGCTTACAAGTTTCTCTAAGGAAGAGGGGCCGAAAAAACAATATTCATACAATTTTTGTCAGCTGATGCGATATTTTGTATGGGAAGTCCAATTTTGTTTATTTTTCGACCACTTGTTGTCTGGTTTGATGGTCCGAATCACCACCTAAAAGGTATTGCTCTTATTATAAAACATCCTGTATATTCATGACGTCTAAAGAATCCCTAATTAATTTCATTCGATCTTTAATTGTCGAAATTTTACGAAAAAATAATTAATATATAAATTAAATAATGTATTGCGTTTGAAATTTATAATTATGTAATAAAATCTGAATTGCAGCGTTGCCAGTTAATTTTAGTTTAGCAAGTACTGTTACATCGACCAATTATTTAGTTTATAATTGTCTATGATGTGTTTTTTTTTTAAAGGGCAGTGGTTTGCTTGAAGCTTAAGGGGCCGGCGCGGAGCGTTTGTCTTTCATACAAACGTAATACCAAAATAATTCGTAAACCAAACATATTCTTAAGGAAGTGTGTATTTATTTCGATTGGATTACATAATTTATCTAGGTTCCCAAATATATTTTTTGAATGGACATTGATTTAAACAAGAGTTATAAAAAAAATAAGTTTTCTATAGAAATTTTAAATTCCTCATATCTCGTCCAAATATCATTGTCCGTTCAAAATATATATTTGGGAACCTAAATATTATGTAATCCAATTGAAATAAATACACGCTTTCTTAAGAATATGTTTGGTTTACGAATTATTTTGGTATTACGTTTGTATGAAAGACACGCTCCGCCGGCCCCTTAAGTAAAAACTTAAGTCTAAAAAGGGTTAAAATTGGGTGAAATTTGTGGTGGAAGTGGTGTGGGTATAAAATAATACCTCATGCACTAGATTTTTTTCGATCAATACAATACGCTGTTACCTAAATTGAATGCAATTATTATTATAAATATTTGAGTTGGCGAACATACAGGGTGACATGGAAACTCGACTTAAATATTCGTTGGTAAGGGATTATACTAGACGTCGTCAGTAACAAAATATATCCAGTTCACTAGGGGTCAAGGCTGGATGATACGAGTAGGTTACCGAGCTGTATTTTTATGTCTACACAATCAATTTTAGGTCGTTCTAGAACCGAAAGCCAAAAACTAGATCATCGAACTCAAAACGTATGGTCTATTTTTTTTTTTCAACAAATACAAATGTAAATTTCATTTTTCGTGGTTTTTTATTTTGTATTTAAATTGTTATTTAAAAAAAAATAGTCCCATTCGTTCCGAGTTCGTTGATAGAGCTTTCGGTTTCAGATTGACCTAAAAATAATCGTGTAAACCTCTACTATAAGCCCTTTCAAGGAATAAGGGGGTTTCCCGGTAATCCTGTATATTGAAGTACTGCCACGAGTATAGACACCAACATTAATAAACGTTTTGCTTGTGAAATAACGATCAAAAAGATGATTATGGAATCATAAAATATCAATCAATACTGGAAAACGCAAAAATGTATGGTATTTATACTCGTGACTCGCTCTCAATTATGTCTAGCCGAGCAGAACATGATTCAGCGATGAGAAATGCGGAAAAAAGTTTGCCACTCGGAACAAACTTTGTTAATCGGAACAAACTTTGTCACCCGGAATAAACTTTGTCAACCGGAATAAACTTTGTCTACCGGAATAAACTTTGTCAACCGGAACAAACTTTGTTTTAAACCGCGAAACGTGCCTCAAAAAGTGTTCAAGCACACTACTGCCTTTAACGGGGGATTTTGGAACTAAACTATAAGCGGCTGTTTTAAAAGACATTTTGTGTGTAATTATTTAGTTGAAATTTTAATGTTGAAGTGATATTTCTTGTCTCTGTTTGTACTACCGTGTATATAAAAAAATGTATTGCAAAGACATAGCTACCAAAAAGATTATCAATCTTTTCGTAAGAAAAACACACGCGCCCTGGTTGCGAGTAAACTGATTGCAGATGAAGGAAAGTAATGCTTTGCAAGAACATCTTCCATTTTCTTGTTATAAAAAACACGATGGTACGAACAAGAGAAATTGTTGCCTAAATTTATCCGAATAAGAGATAAAAATAAGTAATATAAAAATCTATAGGAAATGCTTTGGCTGACATATTTTTTAGTATATAAAGTTAAATTCTGAACAAATCTGACGCCAGACTTAGTTTTTAAAGGGCAAATGGCAATATATGGTGTTGGGCATAATACTATGTGAAGACATTGTTCAGTTCCCACCACATATATGCCTAAATATACCTAGATATCGAAAGAGCACCTACTTCGCGTGCCCAGCTTTAAGCATTTTAGGCTTAAGAGGACTATCACAATTTTTCTTATAAGTGGGTGTGTATTTGAGCGTTTAAAGAATAACACTCTAATACAAGAACAATTTTAAAACATATGAAAACGGGTATTTATCGCGAATTTATCTTTAATTTAAGCCCGACAACAACAACAACAATACAATAACAACAACAACAATACAACAATATTAATATTTATTTTGAGCACTCTCTAAAGAAATAATCAAATTATCTCGAGCTTATATTTTTTAGTTTTGTGGTCATACCTAAACCATAATCACAGATCAAAACCGAAAAATTTCGATGTGTATTCTTGTATTAGAGTGTTACTCTTAAAACACTCAAATATACACTTATACAAGAAAAATTGTGATGCCTTCATAATGTGGTTGTATAGTAACGAAATAATGCTAATGACGTCATAGTACGCAGTCCAAAAATTAGAGATCGTGATACTTGCGTTCTCTAGGACACTGACGCTAAATCCCCACATTGACTAACATTCGGTTGGTTATTAAAAAAACTGCTGTTTTCTACAAAACTGCAATAGCTACTGCAGTAGCGAAAGGTAAATGTTTGCAACGGGTAAGCGGGTCCGATGCATTTTAATAATGCTTGAAAAAACTATACATGGAACCATTTGTAGTTTAAGTCATGTTTGGGCAATCACGTCCTAACTGAATTACCTACATTGTTTTACTTGTAGCAATAGTAGACTCCAGTACAGTGGTTGTTCCGAAGGGAAGCCGATAAGTTTCGAGTTGTATGAACCCCTCGCCATTGATAGCTACACATCAAAATGTAAGGAACAGCAGTTTAAAAAAAAAAAATTACCGATCAAAAATTTATATGTGGGAGGTTCAGAATGATGTTTTCCACAGTTTTCCATTGCAAAATTGCCATGCAGCCTTCGATCAAATCTGAAGCTAAGTCTGGCTGTGCCTTTACATAATACGAGCAAAAATAATGGGGGAAAGGTACAGGAATTGATTTAGGAATGTAATAAAATATGCCCCTACTTATTGTATTTTTAAAGGCTACGAAATGAAAATGTAGTTGTTTCGTATATTATCGGTTTGAGTGTTTTAAAATGGCTTTATTTGATATTACTGATGAACTCAATTGTTAAGCAAATTGACCCTGACGCTTTCACCTTATACAGTGAAACATGGTTAAGTGGGATTTGGATAAGTGAGAAACCTCCATAGCTGGAACTCATGCTAAGATCCCGACATTCATGCCTGGATATCTGAGACATTGGGTAAGCGGAAAACCTCTATATGTGAAACAAATTTGCAGGTCCCATAATGTCCCAGTTATCCAAGTTTCACTGTATATTCCTTTTATTCGAATGACAGCTGTCATAATTTGATAGGTGTCAAACATAATTATGGCTGTCAATCACAGGTGTCATACAGCTGTCAAAATATTTCCGTTTGCTTTAAACGCCAAATTGAAAGTGTGTCAATTTGCTTAACAAATAAATAAATTTTCGTAACGTTTTATTAGTGAATTTATTTTTGCGTAGATATATACTTTGACCAGACAATATACGAAATAACGCAAATTAAATATTGAAAATAACATAGGTATGTACTTTGTCCAATAAAGCTGATAATTTTTAATAAAAAATTGTGAATAGAATAATTTTTAAATAGCTAGTGAGATATTAATATTTGTTTTTTTTTTTAGGGTAAATTGGGCAGTTGTTGTCCTAGCTAGATATTTTATTTCTTGTAGATTTTGCTTGCAATTTTTTCTTTTGTTTTTGTCCCACCGGAATAAACCTCCGGTAGTTTAAAAAAAAATAACTTCCTGTTGTGATTATATCGAAATTAAATAGTTGACAATCAATATTGAAATATAATTTGTAAAATGTCCTTGAACAAAAATGAATTAAAAATGGTTCAGTTCTTTTCAATGCTAGAAAACGCAATTAAAGCTTGCGGGGTTGAGACTAAATATATTATCATAGTGAACCTGGATCGTCTCAATGCTGGGCAAAGGCGTTTGTTTCATAATTCATAAGACTCATAATTTTCACCAAATTGCTCTTTCATTTTCATTTTTTTAATTGTATTATTTACTTTTTTCATAATAATTGTATTTATTTTTTATATAAATAAAGTGCAGTTGTTTTTACTCCTCCGCAAGCCAAAAGCGTAAAACATAAATATTTTTGTTATGAAATCATTTTTACAAACTCCAAAAAGTTGCCAGACGAAATATTTTTAAAGGAATCTCTGTATTCATAGAGACTTGTGAGTTCCATTTAAATATACGATGTTGCCATTCTCCTAAGTATTATTCCTGTATGTTGTAGATACTTTACATTTTATTTATTTTTGCGAGATTATAGCTTAAGACTTATATAAAATCTTGAATGCCCTAAATCGGTTTTGGCTACCTTTCTCTCTTTTTAAGAAGATTGGTTTTGATGGATTGATGGAAGTTACAAACACTTGAAGACGACCGTCACAGCGAACGAAAGCTCAAATGCTCAATCGCTATGACAGAACGAGTGACACTACTGCAGTAATGCCGTTTTTATAAAGTTGCATCTGCAATCGAGCAATCTATGGAAAAAAGTCATCAAATGCCTAGCCTTTTCCCAACTATCTTGAGATCGTCTTCCAGTCTAACCAAATGCAGCTGTATATCAGTATTTCACATGGAGCGACTGCCTATCTGAACTCCACAACCCAGTTAGTACTGGGTAATACGATGGAAAAATAGTGTTGCTACAAAAAAAATCTTAAGCTATAATCTCCAAAAAGATTATTGTAATTTAATAGATTATAAATGAATATGGATTTTTATTATTCGAAACATTTATATTTTAAATAATTATGTCTCGTAGATTTGTTGATATTTTCTTGTTGTTGCTCCAGTGGAATTATATTATTATTTTCACCATTATTTTGTGTTTTTATTTTGCGTTTTCGCTTCTTTCTTTGATGGTTAGAGCTCTTTCAGAGTAGTGTTTTTGTGTGTTTGCTCGTTTGGGTTATTTGATAACTCGCGCGACACATTTTGATTCATAAAAAACTAAACAATGGCAGTTTCCGGTTGCAGTGGCCTTTGGAAAAGCACTTTTACCATATAATTACACAAATACGCACAAAAGACCGGATGGAGAAACAGCTACACTATTTTCAATGGGAAACCTTCAGTAGCCTTTTTTGACTGTATTTGCAGCTTATTTTATTTATTACTTTGACTATTCAATTTCTCATTAGCTTATGTGACGCATTTATGACCATAGAAATGGGAATCTCGACTATTTCTTACTGGGAAATTCGCATTACATAATAGTATTCACAGAATATATAACAACAAAATAGATATTTCATACCAACGTGACAGAAGTCACGGGATGAGGTCAAAAAATAATATGGGTATCGCTAGTTAATTTTTGATTGACGGGACTGGTAAACCTAAACACGAGTAAACATTAAAAAAGATTTTTATTATTTGTTATGTTCAGCGACCGCTGGAGTATGAGTTGAGGTATGCTAAGTTTTGCAAGCTAGTTTAATTTAGCCTTGTATTTCATTTAAAACAGAATTGCAAATCAGGAATATAAATAATTATTCAGAAGCACTTTTAAAAATCTAGCTTGTTTATCATTATCGATTTAATGGAAGCACAATAATATAGATAATCAAATGGGAATTTCCCATCTTATGATATTCGCCTTTAATTCAGAGTATACTTAAAATAAGAAAGTTTAATAATTGGCTAAGATGCTAAAAAAAAATGTAAGTACCTACCCTACCTATAAATATGAGGACTTTTATTTTGAATCGAGATCATTTTTGTAAGACATTTACTCATTCTCACACTCCTACTCGTTCAACAGAACATGACTTTTTGATGAAAACCGCTGATGTCATTGTGTCTCACAGCCGTCCACACGGTGTTAACCATTTCAATGCCAGAACATAAAAGTACACGCGTGTCCTCCACGCCAAGCCACAATTTCATCTAAGTAGGTACCATTTTGTCACATATTTATGTCGTATGGCGTACAGGGCCGGCGCGTATTATGTGACAGTGGCAAATGCTTATGTCAAACTTGGTACATAGGTATACGTTAGCTGACGTGTATAGTCAATTACGTTTACAGGCAAGCAATCTTCTTACTACTATTTTAAATGGAAAAGGGTTATAATCAATCTGTTTGCAACTTCATCCAAATCCTTTCAGTAGTTTCTGCGTGAAAGTATAACAAAAATCGAATTTTACAGACTTTTACATTTATAATAGTCGTAAGAAGACTGCTGGCCTGCATACCTAACTGTTTTGCTGACTGTACCTACATACGATTTGAAAACGATTTTCATTTGTTTAGGCCCTCTGAACACGAAATATGAGATTTGTAAGCAAATTCTATTGTAATAAAACTGCTTATTATTATTAATAATACATAATAGTACCTAAATAATAATAATGAATAGCAATCTTAATAATAAGAGTTGAAAGACTTCCAATAGAGGCAACAATTGTTAAATAAAATTATTTTTAACTAAAAATGTATAAAAGTTAGTAAAAATTTTACTTAAACTTATACTTTTTAATTTTAGTAATAATAGTTGAAATTATATTTATTTGGGGACGAAAAATATGACTTGTCTTTTTTAAATGGATTAATGATGATGTTTGATGATAATGATTATAACTCAGTAAAGCCATATTTGTTACGATCACAATAGTACATTGTGATACAAGGGGCTAAAATGACCCATTATAGACGAGGTAGTTTTACTACCGAGCTTTAGCGAGGTAGTAAATAGGAACCGAGTTATAATGGGATTTTAGCGCCGTGTGTTACACCGTACTTTTCACTACGATTGCGAGAAAATAAAATAACCATTTTTAATATGATAGTTTATTTAATTAAAAATTAAATGTACAATTTGTACTGTTGTTCTAATGAGATGTTTTTTCCCGGCAACATAATCTCAGTTCTCTGTGAAGACGAATATAATATTGTGTCGTCTGTGGGGTAAACGTAAAAGTAGGAGATAAAAAGGAATCCTACTTACCTACAATTCAAATAAATAATACAGAAAATATCTTAAAATTTCGCGCCAATGCCTTTTTTTATTTCTTCTGTAGTTGGAATGCAACGCACACATCCTGCCAAAGAGTTCGGCGTTCGGCGCGTTTGGTTCCATTTTTAAAATAAAATGTTTTTTTTTATGGAACAGTAATAAGTCAATTCTTTATAAATTATGAGTAGGTAAAGACTTTGCGTTTTCGAACACCGACGACGAAATTAAAAAAAAAAAGCTTATTTTCCCTAGGGCTATAATGAGCAATTTTACGGCCCCTCTGGTACGCTATTATGACGGTCTTTTCGAGCAAGAGGAGTGAAAATTTTATTTTAACAGCATACCTACAACTAGTCATTGACCTGCAAATTTCAAAAAACAAAAGAAAATTTGAATTTCGCTCGCTACTCTCGCACCTCTCTACCTTTAATGAATAGGCTCGTCAACTAAAAAAATCTAATTAGTCCGTCAGATTATCAAAAAATATTTGAAACCAAAATTGACGAAGATACGCCGCTTTTAAAATTCTCAAAACGTCCGCGCCGTGGTATAATTTTTAGTGAGTTGTGTCGTCACAAACCCCCACTCCCGAGTTTTGATGCGTTATAATTTGGTAAATATTCATTGATTTACAAAAACAAAAAATAAGTGTCCAATACTCTGACGGACTAAATAGATTTGCAATTTATTGATGGTGGACACTAGCCTATTGGCGGCTTGTGTAAGCCTCATGTATTATATAGCAGCCAGCGAGTGAAAGTCAATCTATTGCCAATTCTCTTGGCAAAAATAAATGTGCGTGATACTGAGGAATTCCTAATGTAAAGACACTGAGAATTGAAGCCGAGGCCTCATGAAGAAGAATGCCGGTGATATTTTTGTCCTCAAATAAGAAACGCAAAAACTTTAGCTTGAAAATTATAGTGTACATTGATATTAATACGAAGAAAACTAAATTTATTTTTAAGCACTTGAATATTTATATGATAATAAAATTTATTAATGATTAATTGTGTTTTGTTTTATTATTAACACATGAGGTAACATCTCGCTCGTAAGCCAGAGGTGTACATGTTATGGAACATCTAAGTACGGTAGAACAAGTTATTTAGTTTACATTTTACAATGTAATTTGTGGGTTAAACTGTAAACCAAATAGCTTGTTCGACCGTACTATCGCTAGCCACGTTTCTTTCAGTACAATGTTACCAACTTACGGCCTGGCCACACGCCTGCGCGTCGCCTGTGGTTGTGGCATACCTACTTCCTATTAAATCAAAATAAAATTCATTTATTTCAGGTTAACCCATATTACAAATAACATCACACACATAAATAAATACACCATCAACACACATACAAATAAAATCAATCAAAATCAAAATCAAAGCATTTATTTCAAGTAGGCCAGTTACAGGCGCTTTTGAATTGTCGAAACAAAAATGAACATTTAATGTAGCTACAGTCCCAGTCACAAGACATAAAAACTGTGAAAGTACTGTAGTTGCCCATTCCCTAGCGTAGATCTCTATGGAGAAGAACGGGCAAGAAACTCCATGGACACTCTTTTAAATCAAAATATTGTTACAAAATCTTGGTTACATCATTCATGTTGAGATGGTATATTATGTGAGAACAATGTAGCAAGATGTGCACGTTAAAAGTGTCCATAGCAAAACCAAAACAAAATATAACTCAAAAACAAAATAATTAATTCAAATAAACCATGGCGACTAAGAGATGACCAGTCACAACTGACAGCGCCCATTCACGCACATGACGCATGGATCAGCACCATTCAGCTCAACCATTTTGAAGGGAACTAAATGGTCCGACACACGCGCCACCATCAGCGAGACATTTGAGTGAGCATGACATACTCTCAACCTCCAGGGCACATTCAAGTCAAGAACTGCCGTAGGTTTCCAGTGAATGATAGCTTACTAGCACATAGTACTCACACAATATGGGCTATGCGATTATATAATACTAACATTGAATCTATACAATGCAAAGATAGTTAAGTACAATCTTCAGCAGCTCCAACTATACCATTTAATGCTATCAATTTTTGCGCCCCTGTCCATGTGGAGCAGGACCAGCATTAAGCCAAGCATTTTTATCAGCGATGTAATCGCTCAACTTGTAATATGCTTGTTTACATAGTGTGCGTTTAATGCATGTTTTAAATTTCGTCTCATTCAGTTCAAGAATACTTTGTGGAATTTTATTATAGCATCTCAAACAGTACCCCATGAAAGATGAGTCTACTTTAGCGAGTCTAAAGCCTGGCTGAACTAATTGGTCCCTATTTCTAGTACTGTAATTATGTCTGTCACCTCTTTTACCAAAAAGATGCAAATTTTTTCTAACGTACATTATGTTTTCGTAAATGTATTGACAATGTACCGTCATAATGCCAATATCCTTAAACAGTTCCCTTAGAGAATCGCGCCTACGAAGATTATATATAGCTCTGATGGCTCTTTTCTGCAGAATAAATATAGACTCAATATCTGCAGCCCGTCCCCATAGCAAAATACCGTAAGACATTATACTATGGAAGTAACTAAAATAGACCAGTCTAGCGGTATCTACATCAGTAAATTGACGGATTTTTCTAATGGCATATGCTGCTGAACTTAGCCGCCCCGCAAGAGATGTTAAATGAGAACCCCATTGTAGCCTTGAATCAAGCGTAAGCCCCAGGAAAACCGTTTTATCTACGAATTCAAGTTTCTCATTATTCAATAATATATCACAATCACTACCCTTAACATTCGGTAAAGCAAATCTTATGCATTTGGTTTTTTTTTCATTTAATACCAAATTGTTTGCTGTGAACCAATTTTGGACCTGAAGTAGGGCATTATTCACGTCATCTAAATTTTGTGCCCGTCTGTTTGTCTTAAAAATTAAGGAAGTGTCATCAGCAAATAACACCATATTTTGAGGTTGGTTTTTCAATAAATAGGGTAGATCATTTATATATACTAGAAAGAGGAAAGGACCCAATATAGAGCCTTGTGGAACCCCCATTTTTATTTTTAAACCCTGTGAATTGACACCATTTATCTGAACATGTTGTTGTCTATCATTCAAATATGATTTTACCAAACTAAGTGCAAGTTTACCCAGTCCGTAATGCTCAAGTTTCAAAAGTAATGTGTCGTGATTTACGCAATCAAACGCTTTGGAGAGGTCACAAAAAATTCCTATGGCATCTTGGGACTCTTCCCACGCAGTAAATATGTGCTTTAATAAGGTTACACCGGCGTCAGTTGTACAACGTCCCTTGGTGAAACCATACTGTTGATCATGTAAGATTCTGTTGGTGTTAAAATGATAGAGCATTTGATCAAGCATTACCTTTTCAAAAACCTTGCTAAAAACTGGCAACACGGATACAGGTCTATAATTGTTAGTATCTTTACTGTCCCCGGATTTGAAAAGAGGTATGACTTTACTGTATTTCATTAAATCAGGGAAAACTCCTTGGTCTACACATAGATTAAAAATTAAAGCTAAGTATGGGGCTATTGTCTCAAGTATGGATGTACAAACTTTGATAGACATTCCCCATAGATCTTCGGTCAGTTTGATTTTTATTTGCCGGAAAGCTTTAATAACTACCATAGGGTTAATGTGTTTAAATTTAAATTCAGCCAGGCAGCCAGACACATTCGCCTTTAATAAACCTATTGAGACTTCAGGAGAGGAATTTAGAGCCTCCGTAGTTTTTAATGGTATTTATGTAAAGAAATTTACAAATTCTTGAGCTACTTCCTGATTAGAGCTTTTAGGACCACTTGCTGTATCTAATGTGTAGCTAGTGTTACGTATTTTCTTCCTGTTAGTCTCGTTATTTATGACTTTCCAAACTGTCTTTATTTTATTTTCTGCTGTTTTGATCTTGTTGCTAATGTGCAGGGCTTTAGCAACCTTGCATGTATTTCTAAAAATTTTTGAATACTTAGCAACATACTTGTTAAAAGTTTCAGTGTTAATAAAAGGCTTAAGGCCATAAAGCTCAAATAGTCTTTCCCTACTTTTTCTGATGCCTCTAGTTGCCCAATCGCTAAATATGAATTTAGGGCAAATACTTTTTGTCTTCTTTTCAAAAGTTTTGTTGAATTCCGTGTGAACTATTGAAAAGAAACGATTATAAAATTGATTTATATTAATATCGTCATGGCTCATAACACTTAACTTGTTCTGTAGGGAAATATTAAACCTATTTAATTTGCTAGAAGTTATAGGTCTAAATTTAATCTGTACTTTTTGCAATGGTGTATTACACCTATAAGTTACAGTTTGTCCGCTATGGTCAGACGGCAAACAATTTACTATGGCTTTATCTAAGTAATCACAATCGCAGAAAACATTATCTATACAAGTAGCAGAAGATGTTGTGATTCTAGTAGGTTCAATAAAAACGTTAGTCAGGTCAAATGACTTAAAAAGATTTAATAACCGACCACTATTTGAATGTTCTTCTAAAATATTGATATTGAAATCACCACAAATTATTGTAGATTTATTACTGGCTGCAAGTTTTGCCAGGACATCTTCCATTATTGATTCAAATATGGAAAAGTTTTGATAGTTTGGGGGTCTGTACACACACACAACTACATGCTTATCTAGCTCAACACAGGACAGTTCGACGCAATGTTCAACCGAGAGACCTACTATGTCATTACGTTGCTTATATTTAAAACTATTTTTTATTAATATTAGGGAACCTCCACGAAGCATAGTTTTACGGTTAAAGCAGCTACCCACCATATAGTTCTCATAATTAATAAGCATTTGGTAATCCTTTAGCCAATGTTCAGTAAAACAAATGATGTCAAACTTACTTTTTTCTAAAAACAATTCAATTTCTAATAATTTACAAGACATTCCTTGGATATTTTGGTGGAATAATTTTAAGGTGTTCTGCTGAGGCCCTTTTTTATTAACTAATTGAGTGCAAGAATTAATAGTACCTTCTGTTGTCTCACTTTCTAGTTTAAATTTATATTAATATTTGGAGTGAGGCCGGAGACTCCCGTGCCCTCCTCAGACAACAAGACCCTATCTGTAATAGACCCTAATTGAGGATTCACCATGGTGACAGATGGATCCTCCTCATTGCAATATTTGTAAACATTTATAGCACTACTGCTATATTCATTTAAAGTCACCTGTACATTAGTAGAATTACTAATAGTCGCAGTGTTAATAATGGAACTAAACTTAGACATACTATTTATGTCTGTGTGAATATTAAAAGCTAATAGCGAAGCTATTTTGTGTCTACATCTAATAGGTAGATACACCTTATCCCGTGTCGACTTAAGTTTACCAACAATAGTGTTGATATCTAGATATACAAGTCTGTCACTATAGTGACCTGCTAGAAAATGTACATGGTTATTTAACATATGTATATAATTGTTTTTTCTATTACCCAATTTTTCAAAATAGGGAAAAGCACACAATATGATTTTACTACAGTTTAGCTTTAACAGCTCTGATACACATTCAGTGATATCTTCCTTTTTAATCTTAGAACTATTACCCATACATAAATAAATCAATACTTCGAATTCACGTCAACACAGATACAAGACAATAGTAATTCAAATAAGCAATTAATTACAGTAGTCTCTTACGTGCGACACTGTCTGTATGTAACTTGTCTGTCACAACAGTGCCGCACATAAGGACAGTCCAACCTGTTTGCTTATTATACTCAGAACGGTATTGAAGCTGGCCCACACTCTGCGTACAAGAGACGCGCAGCGCTTTCACATTGTTGCATAGAAGCATTCGGTGCGTGCCCATACCGTATGGGCCATACGCGAACATACCGGAAGCGCTGCAGTAGCGAGGCAGACCCAAAACCGCTCTGAAAGCGTTGTTAAACTGAACGCGGAGGGTGCTGAAGCTCTTTTGCGTGTAATTCGCCCACAGGCTACAGGTGTACATGGACGTGCAATATGCCCAGAAAAGAGTTATTTTCACGCCATCCGAGCAACGCGCGAACCTGCGAGCCAGCATATTAGCTCTTTTCGATAAAGCCCTCCGCTCTCGTTCTAGGTCAGCATGATCCCTGAGGTCAGCCGTGACTATATGCCCTTTATAGGTATTTAAACTGATAAACCCTATCTAAGGGCACACTATTAGCCCGCAAAGGAGGTACGTAGTCCGGCCATCTAGCACCACCGGCCTCAAAGACCATGTACTGACTTTTCTTAATATTATAAACAAGTCCATGCTTAACAGCGTAATCCTCACATGTAGCCATCAACCTCCTTAGGCCACACATCGACGCACTCAGCAGCACCATGTCGTCTGCATAGCTTAACTTATTGACACAGACGTTCGTCAACATGACAGCCGAAATATTGACTGCTCAGCGCGACGATCAGCGCGTCCATATAAAAGTTGAAAAACATGGGTGAAGTCAGTCCTCCCTGTCTCACACCGCACCGCAACCGATATGGCTCTGACATTGCCCGCGCCCACCTGACACTATTGACTAGGTGCGTATACCAAAACTTGAGGACTGTTATCTACCATTTGTTTTCGCCGCTTACCGCTCGCCGCGCCGCTCTGGGCTGTACCCAAGCCGTTTAGGGGCGCGCCTATGGCCGCCAATTTGTTATTACTCTAGACACGAGGCTGCTAATGAGAAATTCCTAATAAAAACCCAGTAATTCTGACCCGGGAAAAAAATACTAACCATGTTTTCTTCCTACTCCTCCGCTATTAATTTCTGATTATTTATTTATTTATTACAACGGTTATACACCAGTAATTAATTAATTTCTAACATATAATATAAACTACAGTTTCATTTGGATAGGTACAGCATTAATATACATTAAATAAATAAGTTAAGAAAATTAGTTTTGTTAGGTTACAAATTACTATGACACAATTATTCACATGCAATGTCTTTCACAAAATCTTGAACGCAATAAAATGATTTGGTTGAATCTGTCATTCAACGCGTCACAATCGGGTAAGTCAGAAATAAGGGCATTGATTGCGCTGGGCATGCGACACAGCGGGGAATGCGCACGGGATACAGTGGCTCTGTGCAGTGGTGCTGTGTGGACAATTTCGTTGCGGGATGCTACCTAGTCAGTTAAATTTGTTTCTCTGGGACTGTGTCGAGCTTCATTGTCTTGGCGCTTTTCTGGTGGCCGCCATTGTTGATTTTGGTTTTCAGGAGTTGCGGTCTGGCCTGGGTATCGGATCCAAAACCTCATGAACTCAGTAATAAATGTCGCTGGACATTACACACATTGCCATCTAGTGCCACACTAAGCAAGGCTTGTGCCGTGTGGTCACCAGACAGTTGATATACTACATATACACTTTTTGTTTGTAAATACATACTTATTATACATGTAAACATCCATGACTCGGAAACAAATGTCCATGCTCATCACACAAACATTTGCTCCTACCGGGATTCGAACCCGGGACCCTAAGAACGTAAGGCAGCCTCACTACCGCTGCACCATACGGGTCAACTAGTGATAGCTCATGCCACTGCTTTTTATACTTATTATAAGCTTTGTTAGCAATATCTACAGGGTGTAAACAACCTCATCAAAACCTTCAACCAAGCATTATGTACATCAAACTAACCCCCGAATACTGAAACGTCACTCAAAATGTAAGAGCTGCTTAACATTTGAGAAGCTCCTAAACTTAAAATTTTGTATGGCCAAACGTCATTTTTGAGTATCTGTTAACTATAAGTGTTACTTAAATTTTGAGTGACGTTTCAGTATTCGGCCGTATGTAACTTAAGACGCCTGCGGAGCATGCGTATTTCATACAAACGTAATACCAAAATAATTTGTAAATTAAACGTATTCCTAAGGTCGTGTGTATTTATTTCGATTGAATTACAGAATATCTAGGTTCGCAAATATATATTTTGATTGGACACTGATTTTAACAAGAGTTATAAGAAAAATAAGTTTTCTATAGAAAATTTAAATTCCTCATATCTCGTCTTTGCATCACTATTCTCTCAAAAAACATATTTGGGAACATAGATATTCTGTAATTCAATCGAAATAAATACAGACTACCTCAAGAATATGTTTGATTTACAAATAATTTTGGTATTACGTTTGTATGAAATACGCATCCTCCGCCGGCCCCTTAACGCAAACAGTATTGCTGGGACACAATTTTTTTAGGGGTGAAAAATCATGTTTTGTAGTAGAACTCAATGTAAAGCACACAAGATATTGTGCTGATTGATGAATTGAATAGTACAGAGGTCGCCGTGTAGGTGCTTAAGGGGCCGGCGGAGCGAGCGTCGTTCATACAAACGTAATACCAAAATAATTCGTAAACCAATCATATTTTTAAGGAAGTGTGTATTTATTTCGATTGGATTACATCATTTCTAGGTTCCCAAATATATATTATGAATGGACATTGGTTTAAACAAGAGTTATGAGAAAAATAAGTTTTCTATAGAAATTTAAATTCCTCATATCTCGTCTAAATATCATTGTCCTTTCATAATATATATTTGGGAATCTAGATATTATGTAATCCAATCGAAATAAATACACACTTTCTTAGGAATATGTTTGGTTTACGAATTATTTTGGTATTACGTTTGTATGAACGACGCACGCTCCGCCGGCCCCTTAAAGTAAAAATCTTCCAATGAAAACTTGTATTAAAAAAAACTTGTCAAAAAGTTAGAACTTTGACCCACAATATCTCCGTAACTAGAAGGTTCCCAGGTATGGTGTAGAACAAAAATAAATATCGCTATGACATGGAGAACATGTGCCTTTCGGCTTCGTTATGAGATCTTTTACACCTTGTAAGCAAGATCAGTCTATAGGAGATTAATCTTGATCATAGAAACATAAAAAACAGGAGGCAAGGGGGCGTACCAGTCCGATAACCATGTTCGGCAAGCCGATCCCCTGGGAGAAGCAAGCCAGATACTTAGGAGTCATTCTCAATAGGCGTTTAAACTTCGGTGAGCACATCAAGACGGCGGTACGTTCGCGTGCCGCCTTCGCTCGCTCTCGGTAGGCTTCACTGCTTGCTGAATGCGCGCAGCAAATTGTCACTCAAGTGCAAATTACGTATCTACATCGCGTGCATTCGGCCCATCATGACATACGCGTGCCCCGTGTTCGCGCATGCCAAACCCCACGGGAGCCCCATGGTACGTTAGGAATGAGCAACTTCATGTTGACCTCAAGATCCCCACCATTCAGCAGTGTATGAAACGACTCACTAAGGGTTTTTTCGATAGGGCCGAAAAATACCCTTTTTTTTTTTTTTTTTTTTTTTGGGATGGGAAATCATCAAATGACTTCTCCCACTCTGGGCGGAGCGGGAGGGAGTGTCAGACTTTTACTGACTAAAACCCATCCATGTTCCTTCCTCGCCCTTTATGTTCCGGGGCCGCGGTATCTCTTTCGAATAGGCCCGCAACCCCGGCAGGCTTCGGCCCTTGCGGGCCCCTCTCTTATGCTGACATCTCTTTGAGGCGCGCGTGGAACACGAACGCGCCGTCGACACGGCCTGTCGTCTTTAGACGGACGGACGGCTAGCTAGCCCATAGCCAACCGTCCACAGGCCCGCGTCTACGGTGGCCGGTAGCCACCACGTGGCCCCCGACGCCCGGTGCGTCTCCCGCGGCGGCCGGGAAGAGAGGATCTCTCCCTCTCTCGTTCCGCCACCTCCTTTGCTAACATGACTGCTTCACAGAAGGAGGTGACGGCTTCCCATTCCGTCTCGCTCCGGACCATGGATTGAACCAGGGCCGGACGCGAGAGGTCGCCGCCGCCGATCGCCGCTACGAGGACACGGCGGTGCTCCGCCCACGCAGGGCAGACTTCCACCGTGTGCTCCACCGTGTCCTCCGGTCGATCCTCGCAGTGGAGACACCCGGGCGTGTCCTCCCGCCCGATTCGGTGCAGGTACCTCCCGAAACATCCGTGTCCGGTGAGGACCTGCGTCAGGCGGAAGGTGAGGACGCCGTGGCGCCTCTCTAGCCACTCCTCAAAGAGGGGACTTACCGCCACTATCGTGGCGTGCCCTCCGAAAAATACCCTAACCCCCTGATCGTTTCATCAGCCAGTTATGTCCCCTCTAAAATAACTAACAATTTTCCTGCAAGAGGGTGCACCCTCTTGCAGGAAAATTGTAGGGAAACCAGTAGGTACTCTTCGCAAGAACAGAAAACACAGATACAAACCGCGAATCCGGTCTCGCCGCAGAGGCCCCCCGCGACCCCCCTGTAAAATCACTTCTCCCCGACGCTTGCTCGACGAGCCAGCTGCGACGCTGAGCATGTAACGTTAAACTCCCTAAATAATATTCCGACCCAGCCTGTCCCTTGCTGCCCTCCCGTCAATGACGCACTAAGTCGAGGCCCGAGCCCCACAGGGGGTGCCCTTAGTGACTGTTAAGTAGTTAAGCAACCTTAGCGAGTGGTCATACCTAAAAAAAAAACAAGGGGGCGTGTCAACTGGCACAAGAGGCCCAGTCATAAGCAAATGGCTCTACTATTTTTGCAATAAATACATTGCTCCTCAACCACTACCTAAGTTTGTCACTAAGTGACTGGACAAGCAATGTAAAAGTCATCAAACGATAGTTCAATAAACAGATGCTTCGCGTAGTGCGGCCGCTGCTTTTTGCGACGAGTTAGTCATGTGGTTGTTTACCGATGTTTTTGTGTGTGTAAGTTGTACGGTGCATGGTAAATATACCATGTGCTTGATGGCATAAGGTTTATAATTGATTATGTACCATCAGTGGCGTAACTATACCATCTGAGGCCCTTGGCAAATCCATTGTATAGGGCCCCAAGAAAACTCGTCATATTTTAATATAGTTTTAATAATTCACTGAGGTATAGTTACCCAATAATAATAACATTGTGTCCATTTTAGTTAAATATAATTTTCAAAAGCATAGGCATATATTTATAACAACGTCCTCCCATCTAGTAGGGTTATTGGTAGGTAATTTACAAAATTTTGTTAAAAATGTTAGGTCACTTTTGAGCCCACAGCTTCTCGGGTCGGGGGCCCCGTCAGGCCGGGGGCCCGTGGCATTTTTCCAGTCCTGCCACCTTATAGTTACGCCACTGTGTACCATGTTCATAGAAGTAGTGATAGCCTTTGGAGTTCAAATCCAAGACACGCACTTCTGATTTTACGAATTCATGTGCGTATTGTATAATATCACTATTCCTTCGGTGAAGAAAAACATCGTGTCGTGAGGAAACATGCCTGAGAGATGTTATATGTGTGATGGTTAGGAAATAAAATATTACAATACTTGATTAAAGTTTTATAATAAAGTAATAACCGAGAGAAGCACACATGACACAATCTTTTAAGACCAATCCACAGATTACACATAACCACAGATAATGCTCTTGACATCATACTTCACCTTCCCTTTTTAGACAAATACACTCAATAATAATCAAGTACTTAGACTAATTTTAATAACATTACAAATTTAACCTATTTACCGGCTTAACAATTCTGCCACATCTAGTTGTAATGACATTTGGTTTTGATAAAGAACTTATTTCCTCTCTAATACGAGTACTATCCTCCCTAACATCATTTTTACTGTTGTTCAAATAATCATTTTTAAAAGAATTATTAAAATAAATGTAGCTATCATTGCTACTCCTTGTTAAGGATTTTTTTAAATGCTTTATATTTCTCCTCAGTCTACCCTCTTCTCCTTCCTTTTTAATCCAATATGATCTTGGTTCCTTACATTTCCCTATTATAGTTCCTTTTCTCCAAAACATATCCTTATCAGTTTTATGTACTATCTTATCACCTATTTTATATTCATTCTCTTTCTTCCTCACAATATTTTTCTGCTGAGAAAGTGACTGTTTTAATAATAACAGCTTATGAATATTTGGCACAACTTTTGCATCAAGAAGTTTTGAATTTATAGGTATAAGAGTACGGACCCTTCTACTGTTTAAAATTTGTGAGGGAGAATAATCCAGCCCTGTTAAAGGTGTATTATTGTAACTTAATAAATAATCCCTGTAATCCACTCTATCCTCGTTAGCTTTTCTCAATATAACTTTACTTATATGTACAGCTTTTTCTGCCAGACCATTGCTTCGAGGATAGTGTGGGCTACTTGTTGTTAAAGTTATATCCTTGCTCTTGTAATATTTGTGACACTCATAAGAATTAAATGGGTTATTGTCTGCTACAATTTGTTCAGGATATCCATACCTCATGAACACTTCTTGAAATGCATTCAATACAGAATAAGAAGATTTGTCATTTAAGGGTAACACTTCGAGCCAATGAGAAAAATAGTCTACTATTACAAGATAAGACTTTCCCATAAAATCTAATATGTCAGTAGCAACTTTTGCAAATCTTCGATTTGGTATTTTATGGCTTATTAAACTGTCATGAGGATTAGCCGATCTAAATTTTTCACAAGTCCGACATTTCATTACGTAGTCTTGAATATCTTTAGTCAGGCCAGGCCAATAAAACAATTGCCTGGCCTTCTTGATGCTTTTGCAAATTCCAGGGTGACCTTCATGTACTAAATTTAGAACATACATTTTTAAAGATGCAGGTACAATTATTTTGTCTCCATAAAATGCCAAACCTGATTGAAAATATATATCGTCTTTTAACTTAAAAAAATATTTACAGTTATTTAAAACTTTATGTTCAGCAGGCCATCCGTTTAAACAATACAAATTTAATTGTCTTAAAATCGGATCATTTTTAGTTTCATTTTCAAAATTCTGTTTTCTCTCTGGAGACATGGGTAAGTGTGCAGTTATTGTATGGACCATTTGCAACATTTGTTTATCATTTTCAGTGTAACTTAATTGATTTCTAGAAAGCATGTCTGCAAAATGCAAAAGTTTACCTGGTAAATAGTTTACATTTAAATTATACATTAGCAGTTTCAGTCTCAAACGCCTTAACCTAGGTGATCCAATTTTTGAAATTGGCTTTGACATTATAGCTACTATTGGTTTATGATCAGTTTGTACATCAATACTAGAGCCATAAATATATCTGTGAAATTTTTTTACTGCAAAAGTAATGGCCAAGAACTCTTTCTCAGTCTGGCTATAATTTTCCTCTGTTTCATTCATAGTTCGTGATGCACATGCTACTAGTTTCATTATTTTTTTATTTTCATATTCTTGGAACAAACAACAGCCAATACCATTTTTAGACGCATCACATTGTAGAATAATTTTCCTTTTAGAGTCAAACGGTGTAAGTGATGGTGTTTTACATATATTTCTTTTTAGCTCAGCAAAGGCTAATCTATGAGCTGGTAACCAGATAAAATCAACATTTTTTTTAAGTAATTTAAGAAGTGGGGCCATTATATTGGCCATATCAGGTACATATCTACGTACATAGTTAAATGAACCTATAATTTGCCTTAATTCATTTTGATTTGTTGGCTCTTTTAGACTTAATAAAGACTCAACTCTATCTTTATCTAGAGACATCCCATTTTCATTAAACACCTGTCCTACATACTTTACTTCCGTTTGTTTATATTGTAATTTAGTTTTGTTAAAAACAATTCCTAATTCTAATGCTTTACTTATAACACATTCTAGAGCCTTATCATGTTCAAATGCAGTATTTCCCATTACTAATATGTCATCAGCCCAAACTATAACATTTGGCATGCTTCCGAAGTGATTTTCAAGCACCTCCTGAAACAATTCCGGTGCATTCATTAAACCATATGGTAAAACTAAATATCTATAAACACCAAAGGGTGTTGCAAAACAACATTTCCAAGATGCCTCTTCAGAAAGGAGTAAATGATGAAATCCTTCAGTTAAATCGAGAACTGAGAAAAATTTCTTTCCCTGTAGTTTAAAACTTAAATCATCTAAGGTAGGTAACATTTTAGGCTTCTTTACTATGACTTTGTTTAAATCTAATGGGTCCAGACACAATCTTACTTTCCCATTTGGTTTCTCAACAATCACAATTCTATTCACAAATGCATTACTATTGATATTTTTAATTTTAACAATAGCCTTCCTAGCTTCTAATCTTTGCAGTTCTAATTTCAATGGTTCAAGTAGACATGAAGGAAGTCTTGGAGAAGGGTGACAAATTTGTACAGCTGTGGGCATAGTTGGAATTTCTACATAACCGGGAAGTCTACCTATTCCTTCAAAAACTTGAGTATTTCTTTTTATAAACTTTTCCTTCTCATTATCAACCACAAGTGTGTGTACCCTCTTAATTAGGTTTAGTGAGACACATGCTGGTAGACCTAATAACATTGTACTAGAATCTACTACCACAAAATTTTCATGACATGTGTTTTCCTTATATTTACACAATAAATTTACAATCCCCATAGGTTTTACAATATTTCCCACAAATGATTCAATTTTAATACTTGTTTCTTGTAACTTTATACTTAAATTTACATTTAATTTATCAAAAACTTTTTTTGGCATTACACTAATGTCTGCACCAGTATCTAACTTGCATTTAATATATTGATCTTCAATCCAAATATTTTCAATCCAATCTGTATTGTTCTCACCTGAATTTTTCACTTCGCCACAAAAAAAACTTTCATTCGAGTCCGAATCAGAACACTTATTGACTTCCTGAACTTTTTTGACCTTACAACTCGCTGCAAAATGATTTAAAATACCACATTTGGAACACTTTTTGCCAAATGCTGGGCATTCCCTTGGACCATGAACTTTTTGACATCGACGACAATTAAATTTATGATCATTTCCTTGACCTTCAAACTTCTTTTTCTTTAAAGTGGAGTTAGTTTTGCTTCTACTAACCCTAGCTTCATCAACTTCTATTGTTGGGTTCATTTCCTTAGCTTGGGAACGACTTACTTCACTTGCTCTACATATGTTTGCCACTTTGTCCAGCGTTAGATCCTCCATCCTTAGCAAATTTTCCTGAAGTCCTTTGTCTTGGAGTCCCTGCACAATTCTGTCCCTTAGGAGCTGGTCCTCTAAAGTTTCCTTGGTACTGTTATAATTGCACCTGGCGATAAGTTGTCTCAAATTCGTATAAAAATTTTCAAAATTTTCATTTGGTTCTTGTCTACATTCATTGAACTTAAACCTCTCGAAGACCTCGTTATATTTAGGGTTTACATATTTCTCTATAGCCGCCACAACTGTCCCGTACACTTGAGAATCCTTTTCTGACAATTTGAAACTTTGTATTACCTTTGTGGAGTCCGGTCCCATCATATTTCTTAATAGGGATAACTTGATCTTATCAGGGGCGGCATCTTTACCAGTCGCCACCAAATAATCTTCAAATAAACATTTCCAAAATTTCCACTCAGTTGATGCCGATTGAGATCGAATGTCAAAATTTGGCGGTAACTTTACTTGGTTAGTTTCCATGATGTTTTACAAAATAATACACTTTAGACTTAGTGTTTTCGAGTCGGCTGCGCCATGTTATATGTGTGATGGTTAGGGTTAGGAAATAAAATATTACAATACTTGATTAAAGTTTTATAATAAAGTAATAACCGAGAGAAGCACACATGACACAATCTTTTAAGACCAATCCACAGATTACACATAACCACAGATAATGCTCTTGACATCATACTTCAAGAGATATTTCTCGATGGCATGTACCATGGGCGGCATAAAAACTCTGACACCAGCCGGTCGATTCTGTAAAATTCGAACAACAACTCGCATCTCACCTCGCTATTCACTCTCACTTCGCATTAGGTTCAAAATGACCTTGATTTTGCATTCTGTAAGCGTCACCTAGCCACTTGCGAAGTGAAGTGATCTCCGAAGCGAGTATGATTGTACTAGTGACTTCCACACTCAACAAAATGTTAATCTAGTTTTATCGATTCCAGTTTTTTGACCAAATTGTTGAGTTTTTAGCACACAATTTTAGCTAATATGATATCTCCATTAAAATTTCTTATTTTATGGAATTTGAGGCAGCTAAAAAGTAAAAAAAAACAGAAAACTCTAAATTCGTTCATGAATATTTACACATCCCAAAAGAAAAAAAATATGTCAGTGTCAGACAGGCAATATTTTGACAGTGAGTTCTTAGTTGCATTGTTGTTTGTTTGTTTTGATCGTTCCGTGCCGAAAATAATTGTAAAATAATCATAAAGTAAGTTTATATTTGTGGTTGTGAAGTTTAAAAATGATATTAATCAAAATAGTATTTTGTTTTCTAATCCAACAATAATGTTTCAGTTTAAATGAGACCCGTTCCTTTCATCCATCGTTGGCTCAAGTTGAAACTCTGGTAGAGTTTATGGAAAGAAACCCTGGCATGGCGAAGACGGAAGAGTTGCTTGAGAACACAAAATGCCAGAGAGCGAAGTCAACGCCAGTGGGAGGAAGTAGCCGTGCACCTAAATAGTATAGGTGGCACAATTAAAAGTTACCAAAAGTGGACCAAGGTTAGCATCGCTTTTTTTACTACATGTTAGTTAGAACCACTTAGGTGACATAACATTTTCTCAAAGTAAACTACTTAACATTCCTCAAAGCAAACTACAATGATCAACGAATCTTGGTTTAAAGTGTGTTCCTTGGTTTCATAAATTTTATCTTATTGTTAATTTTACTCAATCAATTAAGTACTAATAATATTAAGAAAATGGAGTTTATTTAATATAGTTTGAAGGTTGGTTCCGCGTGTGAGTACAAAATAACTATCAAAACTTTATTTTTCAAACAAATGACAACGAGAAACTGTTATTCAAGATTGTTATTCACACATCATAGTAATTGGTGTTCTTTTTTCAGCATCACGTCACACATCTTCAGTTGCTGCCCCTCCACCATCACAACGGCGAGCGGAATTCTCCATCACTACTGAGATATTCCTGAGGATGGAAGAACAGCAACTGGAGATACAACGACTAAATGCACAAATCCTGCAGTCCTTTCTGAAGAGGAGTGCGGAAAGAGAAAGGGCCATGGATGAAAGGAGTGCAGAGACAGGGTTTTAGTTGAAGCTATGGCTGCTGTGGGAAAGGGCTGCAAGCATTGGCACAGGCTAACAATAGAGATAGGATGTAGTTATTCAAGTTAATTATAATAAATAAAAAACTATTAAACGGGTACTAGAGCGGTTTTATTGAATTTTTTACTATTTTTGTCCATTGGTGATTAATTTGATTTGGTTTGAAATATGATGTTTGTTTTGTAATTAGGTTTAAACAAACACTTTAACATGTCACTTTTTTAAAACTACTTCTTCTAGTCTCTCTTCTTCTGAAATTGTCACTGCGGGCATTCCTGCATGATTGTGCACATGTTGTGCAAAACACAACATGCAATAACTATTTTTGCAAATTTGTCTGGATGATAATTGAGCACTCTGTGTACTAACAAGCACCTAAATCATCCTTTTAGGAGACCAATTGTGCTCTATTGAATTGCAAGCAGTTAAATGACTGTCATTGTAGAAAGCTTCAGGGGAATTATCTTCAGCACCACTAATTGGTGTCATAAGGTAGGAGCGCTGAGCATATCCTGTATCACCTGAAAAAAAATAGTATCAAATTAATAATTATGCAGTTTTTATAAATACTTCCCTAATTAGGCTTATATTCTGTAGTAGGGATAGAGAGGGATTAACTAACCAAGCAAAATAACTTCTTTACCAGCATTTGTTAATGGCTATTTGTGAGCTTTTATATCATCGTAGTTAAAAATGAAGCTATCATGAGTAGTTCCACTATATGTTGGATCCACATTTTAAAAATATATAGATCCGCATCTGTTATCTGAAAAAAATAAATATTAAGTAGACTAATTTTATTGCAAGGTTCTTATTAGTAATAGATTACAACATTGAAATTCACTTTACCAATTGCACATTTCTTGCATTTATGGCAGTAGAAACGCTTTTCATTCTCTACTAGTTTTTTCAATGCCACCAGAGTGCCATCGACACATTCAAGCGCTGCTGGAAAGCCAAACTTTTTGTGGAACCTGCAATTTAAAGTAAACACTAACATAATTAACTATCACAAACATGTAGAATTAAAGAAGAGTTTTTAACTTTAATTATAATTGTCTTTTAACATTTTTGTCATTCTTTTCTATTTTGAGGGAATCTTATACCTATATTTTTTTACTATTGCTGGATTATTATTAAGAGCTTCCATTACCTCTTTTATGCAATGAGATGCTGATGGTTGCGATAAATATGTCCTTAATTTTCATTTATTATTTTCTGATATATATTTCTGATGGTAGTTACCATTAGCCAAGAATGACAAGGTGATAATAACTGAAACAATAAATCCAAAAAAAAATTAAGTAATCTAGATCTACATGATAAAGAAAAAAATAGGGACCACTAGGGATATTACATGCATAATAATATCATAGGGTCCTTAGACTAACATGAAAACATAGCTAGCAGGGAAACAACCTTATAAGGGAATACTCCTTATTATGTATGGAGTGTTTTCATTAGTTTTAAGCGGTAAATTGTGTTGGTGTGCTTGGTTACAAATCTATCAGCTAACTGTGTAAATACTTATTAAGTTACTTTAGACCTACATAGGTAGGTACTAAAAATGAAGCACTTACTTTTACACGAGTTGAAAGTCCTTTGCCTCGACGTTTTGTGGGCTTTAACAGAGGCAGTAACTCATACTCTAGTTGGTCAATTCGTTCCTTTGACAATCTATATACGCTCACATAGTCGTCATCTCGGGTTAATATAGATAAACTTCTAATTTGGTTAGACTGTCGACGTTTTTCTAGTTTATCCAAAGCATGAGCCTCTTCTATTAGAGATTTCAACAAAAACATTCTTGCCATCGTATTCACTTTACACAAACGCCCAAAACGACGTTTTTAACCACAAATTATATAGTTATTGTACTAATAATTAACAGTGTGACATAAAAATATTATTTTAACACTGTTTTTAGAGGATTTCTTCTAATTTCACTTGTAAAATAGATACTTTTTATTTGACACTTTGAATCGAATTCGTGTTCGAAGTGAGCGTCGAAGTGACGGCGAAATTACCTTATAGAATGCCACTTCTTACGTCATCTCATACTTTAACTGTCAAAATATCACCTATGATTTAGTCCAACTCACTGACACGCTCGCAAGGGTGGCGCTAGTGTAAATTCGAATTATCAACCGAGTTTTTAGAATGCCAATCAATAAACTCACCGCGGATTCACTTTCGAAGTTTAGAATGAGTTCTTACAGAATCACACTGCAGGCTAGTCACTAACCACACGATAAGAAGACTGTGCCATATCATCGAACAGTAGATTAGCCAAGGGCGATGGGCCATTCCATCCAATTGCCACATGTACGATTACGAAACCCCATTTCAACTATAGTCGGTGCGCCTGCATAAACCGTTATGTGCATTTTTTTGATTATTTTTTTCTTTGCTAGATGTCGTTGTAAACGAATTGCACATCGATTACAGAAACAAATAATGTGTTATTGCCGTCTAGAAATCGATTTATCAAAATCCCCTGTGCCCCTAATTTTCATTTCTGGCAATCATAAATTGGTTATGTGTTCACATCAAACGTTTTTAAATCACGTTTTTAACCATTGTTGCACATGTCAGAATTGGATTGCGAGTATTTGGGAGTGATGAAAAGTACATGTTAACATTTTCACTTTTATCTCAGTTCTGTATGATATTTTCTTTCACCATACTACATTTTTAATTTATTGTTAAGTTCATCAATCATTAAAAAAACAGTTTATTGTCTCCCTGAAAACTTGACTAAATACACATAGAGGTTTTGGCAAGCGCAGCGACGCTATAGTACTACATTTCATCGAGTAAGTACCACATTCTCAACGTTAACATTACAGAAGTCGGAGTAAAAACCACGGAACCCCTACAAACAGCGGAGCGGAAATAAGAAAAATCAACATTATTAGCACATTTATAATTACAAAGGATTCGGTGCTGGATAAAGACCTTTGGGTCCGTTAAACCAAAAATAACCAAGGTCATGTATTTCTTCTGGTTCCCAATGATATCTTTTCGGCAAGAAGTGCTCTAACCGTCTGCGTGTATCGTCATCATTATGCCTTTTTTTCTTCTTTCTGTCTTTAGAATGGAAAATGTTGTTACCTTGCATGAAATAATCTTCTTCAACGGCTATTGTCTTTCGTTCAGAAGAAGTTTCGGCTGATCCGTAGTTCTTTTTCTTATTTTTCTTCTTGATTTTTTTAGGTCTATTTTCGAAGCTATTTGATTCGCGTGTCCAATCTTCTGTGCTCTCGTATTTTTTTCTAGGTCTTTTTGTAATTTTTCTACCTTTTTCCGAACTGTATTTCTTTTTTCCCTCAGTCTCCCAAGATTCACTGCTTTGCTTTTCTGAATTCTTAAATTTAGAAGAATCGATCTGTTTCTTCTTCTTCTTCTTCTTCTTTTTCTCAACATCACACTTCTTTTTCTTTTTCTTTATATTGTCTGCATCGTAGTTCCCGCATTTATCCTTTGTTGCGTTATGCCTATTATCGATAATCTGAAATCTTTTAATATAATTAAATTGTTTCAGTTTATGTTTCCAGTCTTTATGATCGTCATATTTTCTAAACATCTTTCGATCTTCTAGGCAGTCTTCTCCGTTACAAAAATGGAGTGGTGTTCCGGGCAATATAATTAGATCATCATCTTTGGCAGAATCAATTGCTCTCCAGTCATAAGAAAGAGGCCCCTCTGTTAAAGGTTTTTTTAATTCAAAGATTTTGGGCCTCAATTCTTTCAGATCTTCAAAGTTATCAAGGTGATATATATGTCTACCATATAGTAAGATTGCTTTTTTAGAACTCCGCATATGCTTTGGTTGGTAGCGTGTGCTTATGCCAACAGCTTCCTGCCCACGTTCGGTCCCGTCATTTGCTGAACTGCCATCACGATAAAAATCAGAGGGTCCGTCGTCATAATCACGGAGGATTACCACGCGGCTTTCTGATAGATGTGCTGTCAAATTAAAGATTATTTTTTAGGTCTCGTGGATACGGTTGACAGCTTCGTGATGAGTCTGTTTACACCCTGTAAACAGACTCATCACGAAGCTATCAACCAAGTATTCTGTGCATCGAACTAAGTAACTTTGTGCAAAAAATATTGCTGGGAAATGATTTTTTTGCTGTGAAAAATCATATTTTGTGGTACGCACTCAAAACATTGTGCTGATGGATTGATAATATTTCTGTGGTACCTACCTACGGGGGTCGTGGAGGTGTTTAGAGTAAACTTCTTACATTTCATTTCATTTCATTTACTTTGTATTTAAAAAAAAAACTTATCAAAATAGTTGGAACTTTGATCATGTAAAATATGACAAGCCTATTGCCATCAAACGGGCACAAATCTAGACTCCGGGGCTGCTACTGAAAAGTTCCTCGCGTAAAAACCAAATAGCACTTTGCCCTTTCCGGGAATCGAACCATGGACCTCATTTTCAGCAGTCGCGCTTGCTTTTACTCGTCCAACGAGTCATTTTTATCTTCCTGACCTTGTTTGTTCTATGTAGGTACCTTGGGCATAGATTACACTGTACAGGTGTTAAAAAAATAACTGCAAGAATTTTGTGTACGTACCTACTTGGTATCAAAAAACAAACATATTCCAAAAAAAAAACTTTTTTCAAGCATTTTTAGTTATTACTTACTAGCGGACGTCCCGCGGTTTCACCCGCATAGTTCCCGTTCCCGTGGGAGTACGGGGATAAAATATATCCTATGTTACTCGTGGATAATGTAGCTTTCGAATGGTGAAAGAATTTTTAAAAACGGTCCAGTAGTTTTTAAGCCTATTCATTACAACCAAACAAACAAACAAACAAACAAAGTTTTCCTCTTTATAATATTAGTGTAGACATAAAAAAAAATTGCCAGTCCTATGTCTGCAAAATGTGACGGGAAAAGTTAGAATCAGCTGTCTACGTTTGCACTGTCGCAGGGGTGAGCGACCACGCGCGCGGCGCCTGCACGGTGCAGACACAATACAGTCAAGTGCGCATATTCAATCATTTTGTGGGCAGTGAAAATATTGCAAAATTTTGAAACGGATCGTTGCTTATATAAATTTTTTTCGTGATTATTATTTATTTGTGATTCCAAACAACTCCTCAAATTTCTTGCAGTTAATTCTTTAACACCTTATACAATACAAGATAGATGCGCAGCTTTGGTTTTCGTTTTTAAAACTGTGTACCTCAACTGTTAGATGGCACTGTTAGTTTCTGTTCAACCAAACAAATACAGAAAGTAATTCTTGACTACGGATTCGAACTTGGATACTATTATTCACAAGGCTACCGCTGTCACCGCTAGGCTATCTACTTCACTGACAAGTTGTCCAAACTAGCTGTTCTGTTTATGACAGTTCTAAAATAGTCAAACAGTTGCAAAGTTTGTGTCCTCAAACACACAGATGGCAGCACTATCTATGAAAATTTTGGTTGACGCCAATGTATGGAAGTTTCACCCCCCTGACAAGTATTGTGTCTTCCATTGTTCTCTGTCAACTGTCACGCTATCATTTAGGTACTCCTTCATCTTTCATATCATTCATCGTTAAATGAATTATGTTTCTTTGGTTTTCCTCTCCTCTCCCTCTCGATGTAAATGGTTTACTTTTAAAGAAGCCGAAAATCTTTTTTTTTGTTCTCCCTGTCGTAACGATAAATTTTTGATCTAGACTATACCTGGGAACCTTCTAGTTACAGAGATATTGAGGGTCAAAGTTACAACTTTTTCACAAGATTTTTTGAATACTTACCCTAAGTACCTACATGTTGTTAATGTAAGTTTTACTTTAAATAAGTACCTTCACACGACCCCATACTATTCAATCCACACATCTTTACATTTTTTTAAGTGCGCTACATTGAGTACTTATCTACTACCGAATTCTGATTTTCCACCACAAAACAAAAAGTCGTTTCCCAGTAAAAAAAAATGGCGTAAGGTTGCACCCTGTATACCTATCTACCTCAAAATTTGTTGATTATGTTTATAACTTACCAAAAACAAGTAAAATACATAAACAACTTAAATCAATTAGCGACATAGACATTTTTGAACGTCAAAAACTAATATGACGGTGCACCCATCATCAATTTAAAAAACAAATCACTAATTAGAAACACTTTTTTTCATTGTAATGAATTTTAAATGCAGATTTGATCGAGTTTCATGCGTAAAATAAAGTACGCTTGTGTCCAATTTAATTTGAAATGTTAATTGAAACTGACTACTTTTGTAATCATAATAAAAGGCTTGCATAATCTACCTTTTATAACTTTATTCTTGGTAATGTTTTATCATTCAGAGATCATTTTGTACAGTTTCTTGCCGGTTATTCTCCATGGAATCGACGCGGACCGTGCACCTTTTTCGACGTTTTATAAGTGCTCAACAAGACCAAAAAAAAAAAGATATTTGATTTGACTAAAGGCATAGCGGGGTTGACGCTTGTATATAGTCTCAATCAACTGGCCAACGTCACTCAAATAGCTATATACATTTAAATCATGTAACTCACATGACAGTCACGTACGCTTTGTAACACTCATAGCCGATCCGCTACGGCGTAGCAGATAGCCCCACAAAGGCGTGCGCGGGGCACAACCCGTAGCAGTGCTACGACTGGGACGGGGCCTGTGTAGATTTGTTCTCACTTAGAAGTGAGTCAGTCGTCAGTCCCTAAGACTGCCCCCATTTTTTTTTCGGGATTAAAGGTACAGTTAGCTAATTAATGAAATATTAGATGAGATGACCATGTTAAGTAGAAACAGGTGCGGATCCAGCCCTCAAAATAGGTTGTAGGCACGGCCCCAAAATCGGCAAAGCGACGTCGAAAAAAAAATTAGAAAAAATCTTCATGGAGTGGTAGTACCTAGGTAGTAATGATGAATTTCACAAGAAGAAACTAAAATAATATGCTATTAATATAGCACCTTTCCTCCGATTCGTGACACTTTATTTATGCCATTTATATAGGCGTTAATGAAATGATTTGCCGACTTAGTCAGAAAATTCTGGGAAGCAAGGTGAACGAGCAAAGCACAGAGTACATTATACTATGGAGCAAAGCGAGCTCGCTTTTTTTTCACCCATCCTCCTTTGCTAATTTATGCATAACAGTTTCAAAATGAATAAGTAAATAGGACTCCAAAATGTAAGAGCAAGAATGAGCTTGAAAAACTTAGCAGTCCTTCTCGGATTTGTTTAGATTTTATTTTTACCATTCATACACTGTTGACAAAAGTTTCTGAACAATTAAGAGACTGGGATGTAGAGGTGCACCTTTATTTCCATGAAAACTGCTCAATATTTTTTGCACTCCACCTCGGATATTATTACATTCAAGGAGTAATTTGGTCGATATCTCCAGAAAAATCCACCAAACGAAAAATATAGGATTCAAAAGCGTGCGAGGTTGGAAATTAATAAATCTGAACAAAACAATAAACAAATCTAGAGACGATAAACAGTTCAGAGCGGCACAGTACCTATAAATTATTAAAAATAGTACAAAGGTGATAGTATAAACAATGAACCTACAAGCGATTGCAGCAATCACTGCAGATTTGCTGTGTATTATTGAAGAGTTCCATTGTATATCTCCGAAGATCAGCATCAGGTCAAATTAAAATGGGACCACACGGGAAGCACCAGCTTTCAAACAAAAAAAGAACCATCAAAATCGGTCAAATTATTTGCATGAGAAAACTAATTAAATATTGCTAACACGATTTTGGCTTATTTTTTGTTTTTTATTATCATCCGTCTACGGCTAAAGGTTGTAGCCCAGTTACACGACTCCGCTCCCACCCGACAAAAAGAATAAGTGTGTAAAACACCTCTTAACGAAGCCGAAAGGCACTTGTTCTCTTCCATTGCGATCATTTTTTCGTCCTACACCATCAGCGACTGATCAAGAGTTCTGACCGCCCTAGGCTAATTATGAGGACGCGCCTCCGCCCCAGGTACGTATGTTACGGCCGGTCTAAAAAGTAGTATTTATTAGTTTTGACTTTGTTCACTAGTGTGAAAATTTTGTGTGAAAATCAAAAATTGAGCTCTCCTCTCCAGAAAAGTTAGCTTTTCTTTAGTCCTTTTATTCAGAAATAGATTCTATTTATTAAAAAAACAAGCAAGGCTCCAAGAGCGAGCGCAGCGTGCACGAAATTTTGAACACCCTACTTGGACAGGTTAGAATTGTTTCGACCCTTTATACAAGAGTTACTTAGTCGACTTGCAGATGAAGCCAAGATTCAAGACAAAGAAGCCTGAAAAACAAAACTGGCTCGAAAAAAAGTTGACACTTTGCCTTGGACATGCTTGAATTGTTTCGACCTATTGGAGTGACTTGGTCGGCTTATAATAGACAATACTGGGTGATTAGTAATTGAGTGCAGGCCTTAAAATGGAGGATACTAGACCTTATTTGCAACAATTTTGACCCCGATAACTTGGGATCCAAACTGGTTGGTTTTTGGGAAAACAAACTTTTAAAGTTTTCCTTGAAATGTTCCACTTTTACACCATAAAGTGCCGATTGTGTCAAATTTACGCTATTTTTTTTTTATTTTATTTTTTTTTTTGATTTGATTTGATTTTTGATTTGATTTAAACTGATACTTTTCTGATGGCTCATGAACTAATGTACCTATCCTCCGAAAACCAATTTACCAAAACAGTACATCTGCCTTTGGAAAATAGACGCCTTAAAGATCATCTTCTGAAAATTTCTAGAAAGTTTTCTTGTTTTTCGAGGCGGTTTCTCAAAATAAATGTATCACACTTGTCGTGCAGATTACAGAACGACTTTGTTGCCTCATTAGCTTTCTCAAATGTTACCACAATACCCTCTTTTGAATGACCAGAAAACAACGATTGTTCATGAGAAGGTAGTATTTTAATAAGACTGGGTAGTACTTGTTTTCGGATGTACGTCTTCCTTGTTGCAGATTTTCTAGTTACCGCTATGCGATGTTAGCTGTTTGATGTAATGCGCCGAATCCTGGTTGATCAGATCATGTAAAATCTGTCTCACTCAAGTGTATCTTAAGCTACACTTTCAGACAGGCAAAGCGGTCATTTTCTTCTGTTGGAACGTCATTTAAGCAGGATCAGGGCCGGCAGCGTGAGGAGCTAAATAATAACAGCAGAGTTTGGTTATTTTTATTAAATTAGGCAGAAACCAGGATAGGAGTAAGAGCGAGCGAAGCGAGCTCGAAAATTTTTGCTATCTGGCACAGATGCACTGGTTTTTCTATGCATTTTCTTTTCCCTTAGCGGTGTGCAAGTGCACCCCCTTGCACCCTGCTGGCGTGGCGGTGCCCATGCCCCAGGCCATAGCCTTCTCGGCTCAAGGGAAATAAAAGTACCATTACTTGTATTGACAGTGTATTGGTCCACGCAGGTAAACCCGTGGGGATAACACTAATAAATGACATCACGAAAATTACAAAAGGGTGTTTGTTTGAATGCATTTCACACATTTAAACTCCAGATTATGAATCAAAATGATCTGCCGCTCTCCGAAAATTAGAATGCTAGAGTAAACTAGCGTTTATATTTTTTAATTTAATTCAGACCTTTAAGTGTAGAACATCAGACTATCGACCACAATTAGGGTTATGGGTATGCCCATCGTGCCCACAACGGTGGATCTGCGCCTGAGTAGATAACTGAATAATCCTCTATTAAATAAAAACAAAAAACAACTACAATGGGGAAATTTATTACAAAAGCGAATATAAAATTTATACACAGTAGTCTTAAGTTAATATAATACAGATACACTTCTCACCATTCAACGGGCAAAGTGCGTAATGTGGTCAATTCACAGAATTACCAGTTAATGTTGATAATGACAATTAACAAGAGGTACCGTGTTACGCAGTACTAACTGGGTTGTGGAGGTCAGATAGGTAGTCGCTCCATGTAATATTCTAGTATTCAGCTGCATCCGGTTAGACTGGAAGCCGAACCCAACATAGTTGGGAAAAGACGATGATGATGATTTTGTTTGATGTCAATAATCATGTTAACTAAAGTAGGATTATTAAGTACTTTTATACTTTCGCATTCTTTGTGGTTGGTTGGGAAAATAAGTAATGACCGCCTTACGCAAATTGCCCATAAATAATATTGATTTGGTTTCAAATTATACAATACAATGCGATAAAAATAATACATTGACTACCAAGTTAACGTAGGTACTTCTTCTTACTACCAAAATTGTTTTTTTTTCCGTGCCTCGGAAAGCACGTTAGAGGTGGACGCACACTTATCCGCGCCGAACGAATCGAAGTCAAGGGGGCCTCGCACACATATCCGCGCCGCCGAAGAAGTAGTACTCTAACGTTGCGCTGTCGTACGCAACTGATAGAATGCGACCGCATCGGTCGAATCGCCCGCATCAGTCGCGCCGAATCTGATGACGTCATCTGAATTTGTCTAGGATTTCTGGGGTTTTGCTTGATTCGGACGATTCGACGCGGATAAGTGTGCGAGGTTTTATAGGATTTCATACAAGTAATTCTAAAATTCGATTCTTTAGGCGCGGTCGATTCTTGCGACACGGATATGTGTGCGTCCACCTTTAGTCGTTGGTACCGGCTGTCATTTGTAGATCTTTGACAGTTGTTACAGGTAGTCAGTGTCCCAAAAGCCTGTCAGCCAGTCTTACCAAGGGATGGCAGAAAAGCTGTTGTTCTTTGTACTTTTATTCTTTTGGTCGCATAGCATTTGAAATAGAACACGGGCCTGGATTCCTACCATGCTGACATTGATCGCGCACGGTTGGTCGTGCGTGACCTCAGCGAGAACAAAATACGGCTGCCGCCGGTCTGCGTCGTAAGTCGGCGTCGCAGTGTGGTGCTAAATAGAACGCAATGTAAACTCGTAGGTACGTGCGACCTACGTACGCGACTGAGCGCAGGAGGAATTCAAGCCTTAGCACTGATTTAATATTGGGTTAATACCTGTAGTATAATTTGATACTAATAAAGTAATAGCAAGGTTTTGTCAATTAAACGTAGATACACAATAAAATACATTGACTTATTGTTAGTCATAATATAATATCAATTTTATGCACAACTGGAAATACACAAGAAGAAACACATTAAAGAAATCACACATTGAGATCAATTTATTTCTTAACAAATATGCTTAACACTAAAATTTCAATAAATAATATTGATGGACAATATCTGGACAAAGTAATTGTTACATTTAATGATAATTTCCACTAAAAATCCTAAATAATTGTCGAAATAAAAGACAAAAAAGGTCTACAATTAAGTATGGCAACACCAAACGTACACACAACCCATTTTATACACTTCCAACACTGACAAAAAACTACTGGTCGGATACTTTCCAAAATTTCGACAAAACATGTAAAGTTTTTATTCTAGAAAAATATTAAATTATTTTCTTTCTATATTTTGGTCAAATATACTTTAAATGGACTACTGAATACATTGAATTAAGCATTCTTTATATTGACCAACACTCATTCACAACTAAGTATCGTGAAAGAAATAAATTATTAACCAAAGTGACAACCACTGTAGAGTCACTTATATCAAATAATGTGATGTTGAGTTTGTATAATTAAAAAAAAGTATTTTATCCTTGTATACTAAATAAAATATGTTTCTGATTTCATGTTTGTGTTCACCTTTGTATTTTGTATTGACATTAGCATTTTAGACTATCGTAGCTCATTCTGAAACTCCATGGACACTCTTATATGCCCAAAATGTGGTTATCAAATCTGTCAAAGGATGACATTTGAGTAAACGGAATATTTAAATTGGTTGCCAATTTGCTTAACAATAAATATCCCTCACTTTACATTGCATCCCTAGGGGATATTTCCAATTTCACAAAATACACAATTTTGATTTCGACAAAAGCCTGGACTGTGGAGGTCAGAATATTTCAGACGTTCTATGAAAAATACTAGTATTTAGCTGCATACGGTTAGACTAGAAGCCGACCCCGACATAGTTGGGGCAAGGCAGAAAATAGTGTCTAATTAACCGTCATTTTCGAATACAATAAGGCTTTTTAGTTCCTAATAGGTTCATGTATAGATAAATTGGATTAATATTATTAATAGTTTGTAAACAAAACTTTATAAAAGGTCAAATTAAAGAAGCAAGAGAAACTTCAGACGCATCACTAAAAAAAAACTTTTTTGCGTCCTTCGAGCCGGATATATGCATGTAAATTTATATTTTGGTACCCAAATAATATCCGAAACCAAAGAGATGATATTATGGGTGGACTATGTAAGAGGGGACTGCTGAGATGACGAGTAAATAGATAAATATGGAAGAAGAAGACATGCTGCTCTGACCACAAATAAATTGGGACAAGGGCAAGAGAGTGTTCACAAGCTAATTTATTTTGACCTCGTTGACAATTACTAAATAGATCCACACTTTACCCATTTTTTATAACGTTGATACACTATAAACTAAATTAGATTCTAACACTGTCCAGGCAAAGTTGATAATGATACTTTGCCCGTAATAATACATATTTACAATTACATTCCTCTATACACCGACTAAATGCATTTTTACAACAATTCTGAATGTGGCAACTGGGTACCGCAGCAGCAAAGGAACTTTGTAATGTCAGACTGCAACTACAAATCTGGTTTCTCTATTACTCTATGATAACGTCTTCCCTAACGTCACGCATGGCCATTCTTGAAACTAAGGACGCCATATTATTTTTTTTTTGACATCTGTCATGATGACATAATAAGGTGACAGCGCCTGGGTAGCCCGCGAAATTCTTTTTTCTTATGATTTTTGCAATTTGCAGGTAAGTGTCAAACACAACACATTATAATCATCACTGAGTTTTTCACGGAGTAGTTACTGAGTGGCCCGAAACTCCGTCCGTCTGTCCGTCCGTCTATTACCCAGTAATAACTGGGTTGTGAAGGTCAGATGGGCAGTGGCTCCATGTACCTATTCAGCTGCATCCAGTTAGACTGGAAGCCGACCCCAACATAGTTGGAAAAAAGCTAGGTAGATAATGAAGGAGGATGACGTCATTTTCTTAGAGATACATGGGAACCAGTCATGATCACTGAGTGGCTTTACCGCTGCTTGTCCTGCTGCTGTCTATTTCAGAATTGTATCTTCATTATACTACTAGTATAGAAAAGTATTGATTAGAATTCGTTTTGTACAAAATTGTAGAAAAAGTTACTATTTTGTAGTCAGATATAAAATTTTATCCAATTTTTGTCTAATTTTCTAAAACCGACAAGCTTCCAAACATTATAAATAAAATAATCGTACATTTGATTTTTTATGAATTTTTTTTTTTAAATAACTTTTTTAACGTTAAAAATCTTTTACACCAGATAAGCTTTCTATTATTGCCAAAAATAAATTAAAGTCGTTTTGAAGTCGGTTATTTTAGAAATTCTTGTCATTATTTTTTTGAAGCTGCAAAATAAATTCTAATTAAGAATAAGGTAGGTAATATATTTCTTTAATTAATGTTATTTTAAAAACTATTTGTTTAAAAAGCTATTCATATATTTTTAATATAGATTTTATTTAAGGCATGTGCACCCACATTTCGCTAGTTAGGTTTATTTCCCATTTAAAAGGGGCAAGCCAAAATTAATCAATATTAAAAATTTAAGACAAATAAATAATACATTCTGTGCGCAATTAACTTTGTGAATATATATTTAATTTTTATATTTTTTTTTTAATAATTTAATACTGTTTCTTTTAATATAGGAAACTTAAAACTAGTATGGCTTTTAGGATTATTAATTGTAATAGGCTTATATATTTCATATAATATAATAGATAGGTAGGTAGATGCAGGATAAACGAAAAATGATGACATGCAATTAAGTTGCCCAACAGTTGCCACGCAGTTGCGACGCAGTTGCCTTGCAACTTACTATACAAATACATTAAGCTTTAGGTAACGTATTCAAAGTAGAACGGACACCGACGCTAACGATTAATACGCATTCAGTACATCATTCTGAAATTCACATTTAAATTATTTTTCATCGAGAATTTAAAAATAGAAAACAGAAACACGGTCAAAATGTATGCAACTTCGTCTGGGTCACATGAGATAGAAAAAGCTCACAAAAGGAATACATTCTCCCCGTTTTTGCGACATTTTTCATTTACGATCCGCTCCTATTGGTCGTAGCCTTGTGTTATATAACCTTCCTCGATAAATGGACTATCCAACACAAAACAAATTTTTAAATTCCAACCAGTAGTTCCCGAGTTTAGCGCGTTCAACCAAACAAACCAACTTTTCAGCTTTATAATATTAGTATAGATTTTGACCGTGTAAGTATTGCAGTATTTTTAGGAAACAGCTGTTTTTTTCGCAGCTGACGAAAAATGTCTACGCAGGGGAGGTGGTAGAATGATGGTGAATTATTACGTTGTAACCAATTTAGCTTCGGTGTCCTTTCCACCTTGTACAGTGTTCAAGGAAATTGAAGAGCTAACAAAGCTCCCTCCGAGAGCTCAACTTGTTTACCACACACTCATTTTCACACTCACACACCCACTACACACTGAAAGTCTTTTCTTAACATTTTCACTACAGTAAAGGTACTCAGACAGTAAAATCACTATAGGTAAATAATACCCAAGAGGTATTGATAATCCCGTATTATTTCTAGTTTCGCAACGAGACTGAATTTCACCAAATAAACTGAATGCTATCAACGTAGATAGGCTGTCGGAAAGCACGGCTGTCATTTGTAGATCTTTGACAGTCGTTATAGGCAGTCAGTGGCCTGAAACTGTGTCGACCAGTCTTACCAAGGAAGGTTACGCACTACGCAGTACTAACTGGGTTGTGGAGGTCAAAAAGGCAGATTGTCCATGTAAACTACTGGTATTCAGCTGCATTTGGTTAGACTGGAAGTTGACATCGTTTTGGGAAAAGGCAGACAATGAACCCGTTCAGCACATGTGAACGGTGTTCACGAGTGGTCAGCGTCAATATTTCACAGCATTGAATACGACGTTTACGCTTTAAGGGGCCGGCGGAGCGTGCGTCGTTCATACAAACGTAATACCAAAATAATGCCTAAACCAAACATCGTCTTAAGGAAGTGTGTATTTGTTTCGATTGGATTACATAATATCTAGGTTCCCAAATATATATTTTGAATGGATATTGATTTAAACAAGAGTTATGAGAAAAATAAGTTTTCTATAGAAATTTTAAAATTCCTCATATCTTGTCTAAATATCATTGTCCTTTTAAAATATATATTTGGGAACCTAGATATTATGCAACCCAATCGAAATAAATAAACACTTTCTTAAGAATATGTTTGGTTTCGGAATTATTTTGATATTACGATTGTATGAACGACGCACGCTCCGCCGGCATCTTAACTGCCCCGTTAGTTTCGTCGTCTCAAACACGACTCGACTGGTTCGGCAGCCAGCCTCACCTGCCGATCCTGGGTCGAATTTCTGGGTCGGGCGAAAACGGCTATTGTAATTTTCCAATAGCAATTTCTTAGTACTAGCCCGGAGTTTGAATGTTGGCGGTGTGATAGCCCACGTGCCTTGAAAAACACGTTAAGCCGTTGGTCCTGCGCCTGATCTCACTTCGGTCGTGTTGAATTACCGTCTCATAAGACTTTAAAGAACTAGAGTGCTCCTATTTACTCGTAATAAACATCATTTTTATTTATCATTTACCTGTGCTTGCGCAAACACTTGTTCACTATATCTTTCGCGGCGATCGGTAATCTCTGCTTAAATCGGCCGCCATGACCGAAAAGCGGTCAGGAAGACTACTACGATGCTTACAGGTTTTGAAACGGTATGAGTGCTGATAGTTTTCAGTTTTATCGATAAAATTCACACTACGTTACGCTAACATCAAAGTCGGTAACAAAAAGTCAAGTCAAGTATCTAAAATTGGCCAACAGTTGCGACACGTTGTCGTTTGTCCAGTGTCTGTGGCGGCAAAATTGTAGAGAACGTTTTAATAAAAATTACATGCCTGAATGTTTTTTTAATACTTGGCATTTAAGTGCAGTGACGAGCATTAATAAGTCACTGAGGAACAAATGATGGTAACACATTTGCGCGACAGCACACATTAAGGGGGCCTGCAATTTTAATTTTCGGCAATATTCAAGATAATTCACAGCTTCACAGTAGTAGTTGCGACACCGTGGGCAAAGGTCACCGGTTGCCTAAAAATCGCGCCACAGTTGCGCCAAATATGGCTGATTGCACTACAAAAAGACTAAAATGCTCTTCAGTTGCGCCACAGTTGTCCAAAGTTGCGCCACAGTTGCGCCACAAATTACAATACATCTACACAAAGTCTATACAGAGTCTAAAATTCCTGTTTTTTTTTTCTTTTCTTAATGCTGCGCTAACGCATTGAAGTACCGTTGTAAGTCGTTGTCAGCTCTCACCACCCAGGCGGAATTGAGCGCGATCGTGTCGAGTGCTATTGATGCCCCGCGGAGGTCGCCGAAGAGCTCTTTGAACTGTTAAGAAAGAAACACGTAGTGATATAATATAATACGGTTCGACAGAAATCTAAGTCACTGCCTTGTATCACTTAATCCCTCTTTCCTCCCTCTACTTCTTGAGTTTTGAAGTGAAAACTTCTTTAGGCGCGTTGAGCACTTTTTGGGTGAACAAAAACCATGGAACTCGTGTGAGCGTCACCTAACGCTTCGTAGCACTCGTAGCCGATCCGCTACGGCGTAGCACCACTTAGTAGGCGGGACACAACCCGTAGCAGATATAGATTACTTAGTTTTCACTTCTACCGGCTGTCCCCAAAGACTGCCCTGCATTGTTTTTTATTTCACAATTTTACGGTTTCACTTCGACAGATTACAAACTACCGAAAAGGAATGCGTCATACTGTAAACAGTATGTTCAGTTGATAATATTTCGACAGATTACAATCTCACTAACGACGTGACGCGGGCATAAATATTCCTTGTGCTCATGAGTTGTCAGACAGTTGCCCAACAGTTGCTCAACAGTTGCTCAACAAACAAATACAACAACTTACCCGATAATAATCGTAAGGTTGATGTAGACACCTCGCAGCTGCCTGCAGAGCTGACGGTGGTAAAACTGGCAGCGGGCGCAAGATGCGCCATATACCTGCCGCGCCGCGCCATCTAGGGGATTCATTCAGAAGTTAATGAATACCAGTGAGAAACCAATTACTTTTAACAGTGTAACAAGTGCACCAAGTCATATTGGACTCGAGTTCGAACCCAAGACACGCTCCTCTGATTTTTCGGATTCATGTGCGTATTGTATAATTATCACTTGCTTCGGTGAAGGAAAACATCGTGAGGAAACCAACATGCCTGAGAGATATTTCTCGACGGCATGTAAAGTCAAGTCAGAGGTGCATGGGCGACATAAAAACTGTGACACCAGGTTAGGTACTAACCACACGATAAAGAAAGAAGCAATTAATTAAGAACAATATTTCCTACAATGACATGCTTGTTACTTTTAGTTTAGTAACAATTTAGTTTGAAAACCAACGAAAAATAATAGTATAAAGCCTGAATTCTTATCATGCTGGCGGTCGGTCGTGCACGGTCGGTCGCGTAGGAGTATTCCTTGTGTTCATATAGCACCATGCTGCGACGCTCACGTCAGCGACGACCGACGGCCATATTTTGTTCTCGCTGACGTCACGACCGACCGAACAGTCACTTCTAATAATATGTATACACTTTCCTTAATATTATAGCTTTTATCGCGAGAAATAACGATTGTAAGTAGGAGATTGGATCTTTTTCATAAAAATATGAGTTCTAGAATACTATTTACGTAATAACATGAAATTTGAATCAGTACAGTAGGAGAAACACACTTTTAAATTCTTAAGTGTTTACATAATTAGACGGGACTATACGTGACCAACAGTCATCGCTACAATAATTCAGGCCTAATAGTTATTGTAGTAGAGGAGCTCGTCTTGTGGTTTATTTTTATTTTATTTTGTAGTCAAATAATAACAGCACGCAAGGGTCGATTTTCAAGGTTAATCCACCCTAGCCAAGGTCGTTCTGTGGACGATGACCATCTGTAAAATATGCACTTTTAACAACACTAGTTGACTTGCCAACGCGCCACCGCACTCGCCAACAGTCTGACAACCACTGACTGCCCCACCACTCGGACCAGTACTTATAACCGAGCGACGTGTGCGCCCGAGCCACGGAGCCAACGTGTAGTGTGATATCTACATACACTACACCATTCATTACACACCGAGTTTCCTCCGTACCTCGGAAAGTCCGTTAAGCCGTTGGTCCGCTCATTTGTAGATCTTTGACAGTCGTTACAGGTAGTCAGTAGCCCGAAAGGTTGACAACGAGTCTTACCACGGGATACCGAATTACCCAGTGCTAGCTGGGTTGTGGAAGTCAGATAGGCAGTCGCTCCATGTAAAATACTGGTATTTAGGTGCATCTGGTTAGACTGGAAGCCGACCCCAACAAAGTTGGGAAAAGGCTCGGCAGATGATGAATTGATTTGTACGTAAGTTATGAGATAATTTATTTATTTATAAGAAACAAAAATTTGGTGAGTTCGTTTTTACCTGCATGTAGCGGAAAATAGTGCTGTGACCCATAGCCGCCATTCACGACTTCTTTGTGCTTCATTTGATAATGTTGAAAACGCGAACCTGGAACAAATTCAATGCTTACTATTAATTGTACACTTCAAATTAATTTATTTGTATAGATTTATTACAAACGCACATCTATTAAGCATAACAAAAAAAAGCGAAAATTGTGATAGCTCGCCTAATTTGCACGATATCAATATAATTTATAGCCTATGTTACTCGATAAAGATGTAGCTTTCTAATGGTTACAGATTTTTTTAAATCAGTTGAATAGTTCTTGAGTTAAATCGAAACAAAAATCAAATCTTTCCTCTTATATGGCTATGGCTGAATTTGCTACTCTTTTCCTCGCTGACCGACCGTGTGCGACCGACATCCGCGTGGCAGGAATTCGGGCCTCACGATTTGGCAGAAGCAATGCCTGGAGTTCGTAGAGGTGTGCTTAATAAGGAACGTCCTTATTGCCATCAAGCAGGCACGGATCCGTGACTGCTACAGAGAAATTCTTAAAGGAAAAACCCAAAACCACACTTGTCATGTTATGTCCTCGCATACATTTCTGACAATTACACTTCGATAGAAAATAATGTGCTAAATTGTTAGCAGTTTGTTCGGTTGTCAATATTTCGAGAGTTTACAATCTAACGGGTTTTTTTTTAAATTTTACAGTGACATACAGAGTGTAAACCACCTCATCACGAAGCCGTCAACCAAGCATTCTGTACATCAAACTAAGTAACTTTACGCAAAAATTATTGCTGGGAAAGAACTTTTTTTTGGGGTGAAATATCATGTTTTGTGGTAGAACTCAATGTAACGCACTTAAAACATTGTGTTGGTGGATGGATTGAATAATGCGGAGGTCGTAGAGGTGTATAAAGTAAAAATCTTACAATAAAAACTTGTATTTAAAAAAAAACCTGTCAAAAAGTTGTAACTTTGACCCCCAATATCTCCGTAACTAGAAGGTTCCCAGGTATGGTGTAGATAAAAAAAATGATCGCAATGACGGGGAGAACAAGTGCCTTTCGGCTTCGTTAAGAGGTGTTTTACACCCTTTATACTCGTACATACCTATAAAACAGCCAGTCGTCCTGTGGTGAAGCCAGTGCGATCAGCAGAGCTCTGTGTGAGTACATCGGTCTGGGCGCGGAGTAGGAAGCTGTGAGAGCTCGCCAGCATGCCTGCCAGGCCGGGAGCCCGTGTGTACGAACACCTGCTGAGAAGGCAGCCTGAGAAAGAAAGAAAACATTGGAACTCTTCAGGTAAAAACTTGACTAGAATCAACAAAAATTGTGTCATCTTGGTCATAATGACCTTAGGTTTCCTCACGTATCTGAATCAATGGCGTTTAAATAATAATGGCGTATTATAAGGGTCCTTTTGACCTCCTACAGGACCAATTTTAATTATAAATATCTTCTTATTTAATAGTCTTATTTTTAAGTTTTTCTAACGTTTGCTTTCCATATTTTGTTATTGTCATTTTTTTTTGTATTTAATCGCTAAAAAAACCGACTTCAAAAAAAAAACAAAAAGTTAAAAATAACTTTAGCTTCTGAAGTCGGTGACCTTTGTTTGATTGATTTAATTTTTTTGTCACCGACTTATGAAGCTAAAGTTATTTGTAGCTTTTTGTTTTTTTTTTGAAGTCGGTTTTATTTTTTGCAAAAAAAGATTTTATTTTTCACTTTTTAGTGGTTCACATGTGCTTGGTACACATGGAAAGTGCATACCGTTACAATTAAAACAAGCCCAAACACGACTAGGATACATTGTCTCATTATGGAGTTCCGTGACTCTTGGCTTCATCATCCGCTCTGATGGTAGAATGGTTCTCATCAAACGCAAGTGCTTCATTTGTTGCAGAAAATACCTAAATCGCTGTACGTTATCCTATAAAATTTGAAGAGTTCCCTCGATTTCGCCAAGATTCATCAGATCCCGACTTGGTGGCTATGGGACCAACTTGGAAGTATACCCTTTCAAACAAAAAAATAATTTTTCAAATTGGTTCAGGCGTCTTCGAGTAATCGGTGAACATACATAAAAAAAAAATACATACAGTCGAATAGAGAACCTCCTCCTTCCCAACATGGTTGAGAAAAGGCTAGGCAGGTGATGATTGTCATTTTGTTATGTCCCATGCGAGACGAGTTTATTATAATACTTTTAACAATTGCCACTCAAAAATGGGTATGTAATTCGTCGATAACAATGAATTTCGCCGATATTTCGATTTTATCGAAAATATAATTTGCGAAAAAAAAAACCTCTGTTCTTGTATCCCTCGCTCCGCTCAGGATTCTACTCTAAAGTCCCTTGCTACGCTCGGTATTGTGCTCTAAAATCCTTCGCTGCTCTTAGGATCCAACTTAGTGCCTTTAATTAAATTCCTTTTTTTTCACTTGATGTACGGTCGAACAAGCTATTTGGTTTACATTTTACAATGTATTTTGTGGGTTAAACTGTAAACCAAATAGTTCGCCGAACTAACTCGTTCCTACATAACTACTATTTCTTTCTTGTCTTCCTTTATTAACTTACCTCCTGGTAAATATCAGGTATAGTTTGGTTGGATTCTAGCCAAGAGTCGAACAGGTCCACCGCTTGCTTCGTCACTGCGGCGTTCTCCCATTCCACACCTGCTGTTAGTAGGGCTCCGCTTAACCATCTGTAAATATTTTTTTATAGTTTTAAGGCCTGAATTCTTGTCACGCTGACGGTCAGTCGTGACGTCAGCAAAAACAAAATACGGCAGTCGGTCGCTGCTGACGTCAGCGTCGTAATATGTTGTTATGTTTAGGATGAGTACAGTAATTGATAGATGTATCAAAACACAATGTATACTCGTACGAATCCGACCGTCAGCGTGACAAGAATTCAGGCCTAAAAAAACTGAATTACGCTTTAAGGTCATAGCACACTTATTAACTCGGAAAGGGATCGTCACCGCCTCGCCTTTCCCCTTGGCGTCAAACAGGCGTCCACGTAACGCAACCACGTAACGTAAGCGGATCAGAAGCTCCGGCACGTCGACTCGGCTACAGTTAGGCGACGCCGCGCTTACGGCTCGCCGACCGCTTGCTGACGGCTGGGCGGCACTAGTTCAATCATTTTATATCCTAACGTTAACGTAAACTAGGATACGGAGAGCCGTAAGCTAGTGTACGGCGAGCCGTAAGCTTGGGTACGGAGAACCGTATGCGCGGGGACTGCAAGTCGACCGTGCACCGCACCGTGGTTCGAGAGCTCGATTACGTTACGATTCCGATTAGTGTGCGTTACAGTAGGGAGTTTCATACAAATAATACTGAACTGCTCGAGTTGATACGGTGACGATCCCTTTTCGATTTGATACGTGTGCTACGACCCATGAGATGTCATTTTATTTCTCGTATTATTCTCGGCAAACCATTTCAGGTACCCATGTATCACAATGACGAGGAGAACAAAATACCTTTCAGTATTTTGGTATTTTACACCCAGTATTTGGAAAAAGGCTTGGCTTTTCGGATAGCTGTATTAGCTTCCGTACGTTTTGACAGGTGACCACTGAAAACCAGCGCTGTCCTGTGGGTTCCCCATAGCACAGCATCATGCTGAGTGGTAACCTATTTGTCGCACTCACGACGTGCAATTTTTTGTTTTTTGTCCGTTTAGTCTTACAATTACGCTAATGTTGTTGTGTTAATTTTAGGTTTTAGTTTAAATGTTTGTATTTGTATTAATGCGTTCTATGTTTACCTTATTAATATTGTATGCACGTCATGACTTTGCGACGAATAAATGTTTTTTCTTTCTTTCTTTAGATGACTATATGATCTGACGATATTAGTCTACTCCACTTACAGTAAGTCCTCCCCAAGCGATGCTTGCAGCTGCTCATTGGAGTAGACGAGAACCCGCGCAGGGTGCAGCGTCTGCAGCAGCCGGCTGAGGTGAGGACCGGAGCTGGCCAGGTGGAGCAGTTCCCGCCACCAGGACAAGTGGTTGAGGACTACCCGCCACGGCGCCCAGTGAGTTTCTGTGCTGAGTCGAGCTGAGGGGTAAAAAATAAGATGTTAACAAGGCAGATGGGGGCAAATGACGTCAACCGCTTTGACAGGAATGGCCGCGACAGTCACGGACGTTTAAACTATCGTAGATAATTGTAGAGGTTTAGTGTTTTTTTTTGAGTGACTAGCAGTCGTTGAACTTAACTTTTAATTAATTAATTAGTTACCGAAACTGACAAAAGAATTTGTCAAGATGAAAAAAATACATGCATATTCCTTATTGTCTTATTGTTGTCAAAATTAGGTCAACGTTGACGTTGACATCAGTGTCAACCAATTTTTCGAGTAACAGAAGTTTAGAGTTTTCATTGGCATAGTGTGACATTCACTATGTATTTCACAAGTATCATTAAAAAGAAATAGCCTAGTGGTGTAACGTTGGACTGCCGAATCCAAGACACGCACCTCTGATTTTTCGGATTCAATGTGCGCATTGTATAATTTTCACTTGCAAGGAAAACATAGCGAGGAAAGCAAACATGCCTGAGAGATATTTCTCGACGGCATGTAAAGCCAAGCCAGAGGCGGCATAAAAACTCTGACACCAGTTTAGACACTAACCACACGATAAAGAAAAAGAAGATTAATGAATGCTAATTAAATTAAACTATAAGAAGTCAGACAGGCTTAATCAAATTATCAGCTTAATTATGTACACCCTGACCGCTATCATTTTAATAAAAAAATTAACTATAGTCTCACAAACGTCACCGAAACTGACAAAAGAATTTGTCAAGATGAAATAAGTCTCATTAAAGTTACCGAAACTGACAAAAGAATTTGTCAAGATGAAATAAGGCTCATTAACGTTACCGAAACTGACAAAAGAATTTGTCAAGATGAAATAAGGCTCATTAACGTTACCGAAACTGACAAAAGAATTTGTCAAGATGAAATATGTCTCATTAATGTTATCGAAACTGACAAAAGAATTTGTCAAGATGAAATAAATCTCATTAACGTTACCGAAACTGACAAAAGAATTTGTCAAGATGAAAAAAGTCTCATTAACGTTACCGAAACTGACAAAAGAATTTGTCAAGATGAAATAAGTCTTATTAACAAAAGAATGTGTAAGATGAGAAAAGTAGGTCTTACCAGCGGCTGCAATAGCCCTGCTAGCTGGTAGTCTACCGGCGCGACTCAGCACGAAGGCGTCGTCTAGTAGCAGCGCCCTCTCAGCCGCTGCACCGCTCGCGTACAGCTCTGCAGCGCGGTGCGCCGCTGCTTCCGCTGACTGGGGATGAACACACACTTGAGAATTAACACCTGGTAAACATTATTAAAACATTTGGCAAGTTATTATATCAGGTACTATACTGATAGGGGAACGCCGGTATACGCGTGCTTCCTCGATTTGTCAAAAGCTTTTGACACAGTTCGATATGACAAGCTGTGGTGCAAGTTGGAGAGGGCGGGTGTACCGGCGGAGATTACAGCCTTACTGAAAGGCTGGTATGGCTCTCAAAAAAACCAGGTGAGATGGGCGGGAGCCTTGTCGGACGCGTATGGCATGGAGTGTGGTGTGCGGCAGGGGGGACTGACCTCTCCTCTGTTGTTTAACCTGTACGTGAACGACCTAATCGGCGAGCTCAGCAATACGCATACGGGGTGTCACATAGATGACGTATGTGTGAACAACATAAGTTACGCGGACGACATGGTATTGCTGGGGCCGTCGGTGGGTGCGATCAGAAAATTAGTGGCTATATGTGAGGCATATGCGGCGGAGCATGGACTGAGATATAACTCCTCTAAGTGCGAAGTTCTGGTATTTAAATGTACTAAAAACGCACCGGTCCGTGTTCCGCCTATTATGATAAACGGAGTGGCTCTGAGGGTGGTGACTAGCTTCAAGTACTTGGGGCACATTGTCAATGAAGACATGTCTGATGACGCCGATTTGGAAAGGGAACGTAGGGCATTGGCGGTGCGAGGTAATATGCTTGCTCGTAGATTTGCGCGTTGTTCGGTAGAAGTGAAAATCATTCTGTTTAAGGCATACTGCCAATCCTTCTACTCGAGCAGCCTATGGGTGAGTCATACCCGGCGGGCCGCCAATGTCCTTAGAGTGCAGTACAACAACATATTCAGGATGCTGTTGCGGCTGCCTCGTTACTGCAGTGCATCCGCAATGTTTGCGGAGGCGCGCACTGACGGCTTTCATGCGATTATCCGCAAGAAAGTTGCGTCTATTTTTAAGCGCGTGAGAGGCAGCAGTAACGGTATCCTGAAGATGATTGCTTCACGTACTGATTGCCCAATCCAAATGAGGTGGATGAGCATCATGTTGGGGCGTTAGATGTTGGCAAACTGCTGTCTGGCGAAGGCCTTACAGGGGTGTAGGTGAGGTGACGTATCTGGCTCGCCGATTGAATGTTGTTTTTATTCTATTTTTTTTATTTTATTTTTTGTATGTATTTAAATGATTTGTTATTTATTTTGTATTTCAATTTTATATTATTTTTTATTTAAATAATTGAATTATTAATAATTGTGTAATATGTTATGATTTCAATGTTATTGTATTGTGATTTTTATATTTATTTTAATTTTACTTTGTATGTTATTGGCTATGGACAATTTTTAAGTCTGAAATAAACGTTTAATAATAATAATAATATTAATTATCATCTGGCATCCGATTAGATAATAATAACAGCCGCTCGGGTCAATCTTTAGGTTAAGCGGTGCTTACCTAGGTTGGTCTGTGGATGGGTGATCACCCTAACATACCGAGTTTCCTCCGTACCTTGGAAAGCACGTTTCACTTGTAGATATTTGACAGTCGTTACAGGTAGTCAGTGGCCCAAAAAGTCTGACAAAGAGTCTTACCAAGGGGAATCGTATTACCTATTACTAACCGGGTTGTGGAGGTCGGATAGGCAGTCGCTTCATGTAAAATACTGGTGTTCAGCTGCATCCGGTTAGACTGGAAGCCAACCCCAACATAGTTGGGAAAAGGCTCGGCAGATGATGATGAAGTGTAAACTATTATTATTCTTCTCTTGCGCGTCGATGTACTTAAATAATACTCGACTGGTACATTGCCACCAGCAGAGATCTTTCGTTAACTTCGTTTAAATCCTGGAAGGTACAGGTGGCTGTGCAGGATGGGTAAGAAAAGAGGTGGGGCATATCCTGCAGAGGGCCTCCACACTGACATTGTATATGGGACGTATCGGTGATACCCCATTTGGCCAGATTATTTCTACAGCGGCCAACCAGGGCCCGCAAACTGTTTAGATATTTCCAGATTGGCTACTGCAGTTCCTGTCCAGGAGGAAGATGTTCTGCTGGATTGATCAAATTTTTAACTAAAATGTGTTAATTATTATACCTTTGTTTAAAAAAATCGACGTGTAATTACAATACTGTTACGCAGCGCTGTTGTGCTAGGGCATCAGGTCTTAAGGTCACCAGAGGTAAGGGCGCCAGGGTACCCCGCAAAATTCATTTTTTCTCGCGGGCTGCCTTGGCGCTTCCACCTTAAGCCGTTTTCACATTGACTCACTGACTTCAGTGCAACTGTGGCATAACACCCTGGTAGGAAATTCAGCAATACTTCTATACAAGAAAGCCTTCCATCATATTATGCTTACCTCTCCATCAGTTCTATCTTGTGGCGCCACTCGGTACAGTCCTCGCGCTCCAACGTTGTATCTCACCCATTTGTGTTTCCCGAGGTCTGGTATAACCACTGAAAAGACAGAATTGTTTAGTTCTTAGTTCTCAGAAGCATTCGAGGTGCACGCACACGACACTATGACATTCATGAGCACCTTGGTGCGTAGGCACTCATATTACCATGTAAAATATTTTTAACCTTTTTTGAGTGAAAAGAAGAAAATTAGGTTTAACACTATTTCTGAAGATGGAGGTTCAATTTAAGGCCCCCAGCTAGGGCTTACAAACTGGGATATACAATTAAATGACTGCTCACTAAGGGCACTTCCTTTGGGGTTCGGACTTCGGCTTAGAGCGTCATTGAGGGGAGGGCAGCTAGTAGGGCTGTATCAAATTATTATTATTAAATTAAGGGAATTTAAAACTACAATCTCAGCGGCCCGGCGCGGGCTAGCTCGTTGAGCAAGGCGGTACTTCCACTAGTTCATCGCCATACGGTCATTATTTAGGGGGTGGAAAAGGCCATTGTCGGCCCTCCTCCTGCATCCAGAACTTCGGGCGCGAGCAAGCAGAGTAGGAGACACCTCCCACTCCCTTTCTCCTGCCTCGTTCCTTGTCATCACTAAGTCTTACACTTACTTTCAGTATCGTTCATCCATATCAAATGCGTGACGTTCTCCGTCCACCGGGATATCCTGGTTTTATTGTCCGTGTCGTACCTGCACAGGAGAAATACAAGTGATCAATACGAAATAATGAATAAAAAGTTGTGGGTCATGGTTCGGTTCAAACTTTATTTTCAAATAATCTGGTGTGCTTCTGCATAATGGTTGCAGAAAATACTAGGCAATCTTGTTACAAAATAAATTGTAGGTCGCTGATTAAAATCCGGCTCGAAGGACCCAACAGAATGTATGATCGCTGGCTACATACGTTAGCTTAATTAATGTACTGATGACGTCAAAAATCAAGTGAGTGACGCGGTCCTTGTTGGCTTTAACGAGAACGCCTGGCTGAATTTATAGCTTAAAGCAAACTGAACTAATTATCATGAGTTGAATTGGACATAAACTGCTGAATTGCAGAATATGCACCTGCACCGTACATGAAATGTCAAATTTGTTTTTCGATGCCGTAGTTTACAGGTTCCTTACCAGGTTAACTTACCAGGTAGCATTATGATAGTTATGCGTCACATTCTTCCATGCAGTGATATTATTCTCTTCTTCTTCCACATCCAGGGGTCCCACCACAAAAGTGACAGGTATGACCCATTTATGTGGTGGGGCTTTCGTCGTTTTGGCTGTGGGACGACGCGTGGTAGGTGCCGGTGTCGTGGTAGTGGTGGAGTTGATGTCTTCTTCGGAGTCTGTGAAGTTTTCTGTGGGGGAATTTGAGATGTTAAGACTACTCGTATCTTGGCCAAACTAGACACGGAAGTCGAAAAATGAACCGAAAATGCCTAAAAAAACTACTGGTATATGAAAGACTTTTTGACGGGAAACCTTTGCCGTGCCAATCAAGCGTAAAATCATGGATATGTGCATTCCCACATCGACCTATGGATCCTAGACTTGGTCTTCTTCTTCTTTATCGTGTGGATAGTACCTAACCTGGTATCAGAGTTTCTATACCGCCCATGGACCTCTGACTTGGCTTTACATGCCGTCGAGAAATATCTCTCAGGCATGCTGGTTTCCTCACGATGTTTTCCTTCACCGAATCAAGTGATAATTATACAATACACACATGAATCCGACAAATCAGAGGTGCGTGTCTTGGGTTCGAACTTGAGCCCTATGATTTGGCAGTTCGACGATCACACCTCTAGACTATCACTACTGTGGGGACTCTAAAGGTCAGATAATATATGAAGTCGAATAGGTAACATTTTCTTTTCAGAAATACTTCAGATTGTATTGGCCCCGCTACTGCAGTTCCACGGCGTTACCGGTAGCACCACTGACTTACTTCGACTGCATAATTTACGGGACAAAAACTAATAAGAAATGGATCAGGACAATCCTTACCAGGCTCATAGAACAGCTCATCCAGATCAGCTCGAAGGTCAAGCGTGAGGAGATAGTTCACCATCGGAGGCTCAGGGTCTGGTGGCTCAGCAGTCATCAGGAACCTGAAGACAAGGAGTATACACTATCAGTAGCTGTTCTTTTCGCATGGGAAGATGCATTTGAAGAGTAGGTATTTAGATAGTTTTGAACTTCTTGAAAACGCTATATTATTTAATGATATTTAAACGCATGTACAGCTTGGCAAAAAAGAGTGTGACGCGGTGACAGTGGGAACTACAAATTTCCTACCTGGCAATACCGTGTTTTCTGTCAAACTCGGCAATGTCATTGGCTTGTCACTGCTCAGTGTTGCCAGAAAGTCGCTAACAACGCCCTCATTTATTCAAATAAAGTATTATTTTGCCAAACTGTATGTCATGTACATTGTGATAGATGGTTAAGAGGAGGAAGGCCAAAGAAAAGATGGACGGATTGTGTGAAGACGGATATGAAAGAGAAAGGAGTAAATGATGCCGTGACGTCTACCAGGGGAGAATGTAAGAATACATGTTACGCCGTCCTCAAATAGGATGGTACAAAAGTTCACACCGAGACGCGACGAGACGCGACACTGCGCGCATATTTTAATAGAGTGACTCAAAATACAGGGTGTAAACCACCTCATGACAAAGCCATTAATCAAGCATTCTGTACATCAAACTAAGTAACTAGCCATAGCCGCTGCCCGTAATCACTAAGAGTTCCAAACAACTTATAGTGAATGAATTGCTGGCATTCCTAGTCCATGCCATCGACTACATGGACGAGGTGAGCATCCTGCAGATATACCGGTCCAATTTCAAGGAGGACGACATCAGCAGCGGGAAACTGTTGCTCTTCCAGTCTCTTGGAAAACTGGACCAGATGCCCTCTCGGCGCAGAGATGGAACCGAGAAGAGTCTTCAGGATATCATCGATATGCTGAAGAAGACTGACCCGGACGACGTGCCAGATTTCGTGGCGAAGGAGCTAAGTAAACTGCCTCCCGTCACTTTCGATCACGTCGACGTTACACGACTGCTGAAGGACATCACTACCTTGAAAGCGGAGATGACCAAGATGCAGTCCAGAATGGAGGTTTCAGAAAAAACCAACACAGAACTACGTGCAGAAATAGCATTATTGCGCAACGTTGGTTCGGTAATTGGGTCACCTGAGGCCTCAAAGGTGAACACACGTCGAGGGGCGCAAAACGCAACCGTCGGCAGTTTTGGATCGGCGAACACAAGTGCGTCACCAGCTGCCGAAAACGCTGAGCAAGCGCCGCCCGCTGCCGTCGTCGCACGCGCCACAACACCGGCTGCGGATACGTCACGCGTAGGTACGTCGACCCCTAAACGTGCCTATGCTGCTATTGTCACCAGCGGCAAATCTGATGCGTCGCAGCCTAGACAAACCAAAAAAGGGGAAAGACGGAAAATGGGTGCTCAGCCTGCCCTGACTGCGGTCCGTTGCTCCGTGCCAAGAACGAGCCAGGTTGATGAGGAGGGCTTCACTAAAGTAGAAAGGAAGAAGAAGATGCCCTGTTCTCGTAACCTGTGCGGTACCGCACCGAGTGGACCCAACGTGCTGCTGCGCGCTGCTGTGCCTACAACGCACTGTACATTTCGCGTCTGCATCACTCCACTACCTACACCTGAGGAAGGGGTGCAGTACTTGAAAGTGAAGACCAACTTCATGCTGCGGGTCGAAAGGTTGGAATCGCGCCACAACATCAACTTTAGGTCATTTGTGGTTCTAGTACCAACCCAACATATACAGACCTGCTTGAAAGAGGACTTTTGGCCGCAGGGTGTCGTATATCGTCGCTTCCGAGGACGGTTACGCGACACCGCGCAGCAAAACACGACGCCGACAACGATCCGTGTTTAGTTTTAGTATAAGGTTTAAAATATGTATTAATTTATTGTTGTTGTTTAATGTTATTTTATGTATTTTATCTATGGGCCCTAGTTGCCTGAAAATAAAATGATTATTTCCTTTATTCATTACAATACATGTTTAATACATTTTTAAATATTTATTTATAAAACTAAATTTTAAAAAACATTTAAAAATATAAAAAAACAGTAGCCCACTAGCGCTGGGGACAGGGTCCGAGCTGCCGGTGGTCAGGGCTCTTGAGAGAGGAACCTCCTAACAATACGTGCCGTGTCAAGAAGTACTGCTTTCTGAATCAAGCCCATGATCCAGCTGCCAAGCGAGAGCCTCCTAAGATTTTGGTCGAGGCTCTTGGCTATTAAGCCATTGGCCGACACGACTATCGGCACAATTACTGCTGTACTCACATCCCACATGTCGACAACCTCGCGAGCCAGATCTAGATATTTGTTTTTTTTATCTTGCTCTGCTTTCACGAGGTTCTCGTCATGCGGGACCGTTATATCAACAATAATTGTGCGACGCTCCAATCGATCTATCACCACAATGTCAGGCCTATTGGCAACAACAGTCCTGTCGGTGGTGATAGGTCGATCCCAATACAACGTGATATTACCATTAACGAGAACTGGGTCGGGCGCATACTTATAGTATGGCACTTCTGATTCCACAAGGTTGTACTTCAAAGCAAGTTGCTGGTGGATAATCCTGGCAACAAGGTTGTGCCTATGCAAGTACTCTCCGTTAGCCAGACTAGAACACCCAGAAATAATGTGTCGGATCGATTCTCCCGGACGGTGGCATGCCCGACATATGTCAACCGTGCCGTCCTTCACAATGTATTTACGGTAGTTATTCGTCATCATAACTTCGTCCATAATTGCACAAACAAAACCTTCGGTTTCCCCGAAGAGGTCACCAAAGCGTAGCCAGGATACGGACGCTAAGAAGTCTACATCAGGGCCGTGTAGGGCCCGGTAGAAGCGTCCGTGAAGCTCCTTGCCTTGCCATTCTTCCCTGCGGTCATTAGTGTCTAATACTTTAGGCTTGCGCCAGTTCTCGTTAGCCAGGGAGAGCGGGGTGAGGCCCTTGTCCACTGAGACCACATCTCGGTGCATCCCCACGTCGGCTTCCAGGAAATATTCCCTGAGACTGCATACCTCTCGGTTGTGCAGGTTCTTAGCATTTAAGAAGCCTCGACCCCCGCACTTCCGAGGGATATACAGTCTCATCATCGACGACCGTGGGTGATGCATTCGATTTGCGGTCAGCAGTGTGCGTACCCTCCTATCCAGGGCATCAAGTTCCGTCTGAGTCCATTTGAGTATGCCGAAAGAGTACATTAAAACCGGCATGACCCAACCATTGAAGGCGCGCACCTTGTTTCCACCTGAAAGAAGGCTATTTAAAACCTTCTTCAGGCGACCGAAGAAGCGCTCCCTCAACGATTGCTTCATGTCAGTTACGTTAATGCCTAACGCTTCCGACATACCCAAATACTTATAGCTTTCGGATGAGGAAAGAGATCTTAGGTGTATGGAATCCGAGAGCTGAAGTCCCTCGGATTCCATAATTTCCCCTCGCTTTACATACATGACTGCACATTTGTCCACACCAAATTCCATCCTGATGGCGTTACTAAAAGTTTCTGTTACTTTTAGTAGCTCCATCAGTTGCAATTTGTTGGGGGCAAAGAGTTTCAGATCATCCATGTAAAGCAGGTGAGATATAACCTGACCATCTTTCCTCAACCGGTAGCCTAGTCCTGAATTCTCCAGCAATGTGCTTAGAGGATTCAGGGCTAAGCAGAACCAAAGTGGACTCAGACTGTCGCCCTGGAATATCCCCCGTTTAATCCATACAGGTTCATCGCTCCCCTGGATCTGTCGACATCCTGGATATCGAAGGACCGTTTTCCATTGCCCCATACATGACTCAAGGAAGGCGCGTAGAGTTGCATTTATTTTGTACAACTCCAGCACCCTCATGAGCCATGTATGAGGCACAGAATCATAGGCCTTCTTATAATCTATCCAACATGTAGACAGATTCTTTCGGGAGCGGCGAACCTGTTGGCTAATGGCCATATCAATGAGGAGCAGCTCCTTAGTACCGCGGGACCCGTTCCTACATCCATTCTGAGAGGCAGACATGATAGAATTGCTCTCAATATGTTTGTTGATTTTTGCTCTCAAAATGGATGTAAGAACTTTATAGACCGTTGGTAAACAAGTGATTGGTCTATAATTTTTGGGTTCCGCGGTACTACCTGATTTATGGAGCAGGTGGGTAATTCCTGTCGTCATGAACTGGGGCAGCAACCCTGACTCTAAGGCTGATTGAAACTGGGACGCCAAGCGAGCATGTGATCTTTGGAACCACTTGATCCAGAAGTTGTGCAGTCCATCCGGCCCTGGAGATTTCCAGTTAGGCAGCGGACGGACTGCACAAGCTACGTCTTGGGGGCTGATGATGATTGCCCCCATTTGCGGTATTTGATCACACACTTGTTCAACCTTCCGGATCCAATCGCCCTCAGTGTGACTGACAGGCACCGACCAGATGCTGCGCCAGAATGAACACATGGCATCATCATCCGGTAGACGCGTGTCAGTCACACCTTGGTCCGGTCGCTCCCAAGCCCTATATACCCACCTTTCATCACTTTGGAATGTGCGATTCTGAGTGTATCGCTCCACTCGCCGCTTATACCGACGAATACGGCTTGCCCATGCACAGATCTTCTGCTTCAGGAAGTCGATACGCTCTGTGACGCGGGCCAAGTAATCTCGAAAACTAATATCAGTTCCCGAGAACGCCCGCCTCACAAAGCGCATCACTCTTGGGCGAGTATTGCCTTCCCTGAAGCAGATTAACTTGCCGATGAGTGCCCTAGCCTCACCGATACGTCGCTCAATTCTGCACTGCCAAGCTGGAACAGCTAATTTCGGTCGTGTAGTTCTGTCGTTGTTGGGAAACTTGACGTGAGCTACACGACACGCCGCTACAGCTCCACAGTACAATATTGAGTGAGTATCGGCGAGGTCTTTGCTGCTGTCAAAGCAATTTGACAGCTGCGAATCTAGAGCACACACCAGCGCCTTGTTTTTCTTGTGCATAGGCAAACGGGGCAAACGTGGTCTAAGTTCAGGCGGTGTGGAACGGTACTCCCGGAACGCGTCCTCCAAAGCGCTCCTCAATTGTACGTTGCACTGGGTACTCACGGATATAACTTCGTCCCCATCCTCTTCACCATCGTAGTCAGATCGCAGTGGCGTACTGGGGATAGTTTGTAGCTGCACTGCGATCATTGGCAAAGCAGGCGTAACTAGGTTACTCCGTGATTCGGAGCGTAGTCGATCAAGTACGGTGTCATCCAACATATGGTTACGCTGGATCACCCGCACCTGATCCGACAGTCGTTGTGCGTCTACGTTGACAGCCGGCTCAAGTACCTGAAACAGAGAGAGCATTTGACCACGGTACGCAATCAAGTTGCTTCCCCCCTCAGTAGCCCCATAATATGCGCGCATGACATTTTCATTCATGGACTGAGTCCATCGCATGCGCGACACATTTCCACCGGCAGCGGGGACCCTGCTCGGGGCCTGTTGGCCTCGTGGTCCCAAGCCCGCTGGTGGCCGTCCTCTTCCTCGTCGTCGTCCTCGTGATGGTGGTGGTGGTGGTGTCGACGGCGGGGAGAAAAACTCGTCGCTCGAGCTCGACGCAACTGCAGCGACCGGTGACACGGTGCGCACTGGTGTGGCGCGTCCCGGCGGCTGCGAGGCGGAGCTGAGCGACGAGCCCGGAGATGGTGGGTGTGCGTCTCGTAGTAATTTGGCCCGGTGCCTTGTTAACATGGTGACATTTTGACTGCCTCTTTCGATGTGGTGTTGACTAGTTCCGTATTACTAAGGTCCATTTCATGATATTTTGGATGTCCAGCTTGATTGAGTTTTTTTTTTTTTTTTCTTCTTCTTTGTCATTATTTATTGCTTCTATTTGGTTAAATTTGTAAAATAATAAATTAAAATTCGGGACAGGAAAAAATTACGTATTGTCACTTTGACACTCGGGCCACAGATTATATTAAAATTATTATTATTATTATTGTTATTTACGCAAAAAATATTGCTGGATTTTTTTTGAGGTTATAAATCATGTTTTGAGGTACCTAGAACTCAATGTAACGCACTTAAAACGTTGTGCTGATGGATGGATTGAATAGATCTTACAAAAACAATTTGTATTTAAAAAAAAACTTGTTAAAAAGTTGTAACTTTGACCCCCCATATTTCCGTAACTAGAAGGTTCCCAGGCAAAAAAATGATCGCAATGATGGGGAGAACAAATGCCTTTCGGCTTCGTGAAGAGGTGTTTTACACCCTTTAAAACTTAATTTACTACACGAAAAAATACACGTTTCGTACGTTGCATAATACGTTGCACCATGCAGCGCTGCGCCTCGAGACGCAGCGAGGGGCCGCGAGGTGCAGCCTAAGGCCGCCGTGGCGACTTGTCTCGTCGTTCTCATGCGCTTGAAAATGGTAGACACTTTCCACTGCGTATCGCGGTGTCTCGCTACGCAGCGAGGCGTTGTACTACCAACGCAGCGCGCAGCGCCTCTTTCAGTACCGTCGCGCTGCATCGCGTCTCGGTGTAAACTGACGCTAACACTATGCTGTAAATCCCCGAAGTACAGACATGTCCTCACGAGAGAACTCCTCAACGGTTACTAGCAAGTACAAGAAACATTATAACCGATGGAAGCCGACTTCAACGTATTCGGACAAAAGCAAGGCAGGTGATCATAATGATGATGAAATATAACTTAAAAGACTCACCTCTCTTGCTTGAGTACCACATCATTCCCCATTGGACTTGCACACAGTAACGGATATCCGGGTCGTTCACACCACCCATCCCAAGCGTTGCTGCCGATACCATCGTCTGTGCCGTCTCGCTCTAATGCACGCCAAAGGTCCCTGGAAAGATAAAGATAGCGCTACAGTATCTGTAATATGCAGGAATTGATGGACGATACTGAAGGCACCAAACTAGTGGCTCAGTTCTGAGACGACACAATGGGGTAGACAAAAAAATATACAATAAGTCCGTCATATAGACTTCCGAAAAATATAGGAGTAATTTCTTTCTTTTTTCACGTAAACAAAAAATGAAGACGAAATTGTGTCGAAAACTCGTGTGACGTCACATTTGAGTACCTACATTTTTAACAGAAAGTGACGTCATAAGCTCCCACTGACGTCACAAGACACACGTTATTTTTATTAATTTTATATTAAACGAAAAACACGTAGGTATCCTATATTTTTCGAAAATCTAACTGAAGGACTAAACGGAATCGTATTTTTTTAAGTCAGGAATCATTACTCCTATTTAGATTGAAGAAGAAGAAGTTTCAACAACATGCTTCTTTTCACGAAGAGTTAGGGAGAAGTAACATACTTACATTTTGCCAGTTATGGTTAAGGGGACTACATCAGCTAAATTAGCAACTCTATTTGTGGTGGTTCAAACAGGGACTTAAAACACCTTCATAAAGGTTACAGAATTATAAGTGTTACATGTTGAATTGGTAACAGAATCAAATAATTATGTAGTAACACTTATAAATGTGTTTTCAATGTGTTAATAAACACTTACAAAAGTGTAACCGTAACATATCTGTAACAGATATAAAAGGTTTCACAGTGATAATAAGTGTTTAACAGGTAAACTCAGCGTTGCCAAATTTACAATGTACTTATTTATGGTGAATATGAATATTCATTAGATAGCCGAAATCTAGTCGCAGTCTGTTGTAAAACTGATTATTTAAGTTACACATATTAACACATTTATAAGGTTACAGTTTGATTCGGTAACATTATTGTATCTGTTACTAAAAGTGTTTTTCTGTTGAAACTGTTTTAAAAACACATTATTACGGTTACAGTTTGAGTCCCTGGTTCAAACTTCGTTTTTTACTGTTGAAATAAAGTTCTAATCTGCTTGCACTACAAAGTGGTTGTTACGTCAGTCACTGCGGGCCGAATAGTGCGAGATGAGTGGTTTCGATCGAGTTACAAAAAATCTATTGATAGGAATAAAAAAAAATAAAACACTAAGATGCTTATGTTGCTTGTAGAATTATTTGCCAAAAAATTAAAATGATCGCATGTATTTTAGTATGGTTATTACTCGTTACAAGAAATTTTTAGAGATAAATTTATGTTTTTTTTTGTTTTGTCGAGTAAAATTAAATTGTATTATGTTTATAAAACACTATGTCATAATAGCATTTATCCTGAAGAATATGATATATTTTTCTGGTTTTGTTTATTGCAGTGAATCATATACTTTCAGACATTATAAAACTCGCGTTTAGCTCCTGTAGTCGCCTTAAGTTCCATGTAATACGATACGAGGCGAGCCTATTGTTTACGTCGGCTGCTTTATAAGAACATTCTACAATACTTTCGCGTCTAGAATGTTCCATTATGGAACAAGATTACTTGTACAAGATTCGAAAATCATCCTAAAATGTTCCACTACTGAGCTGTGTGGTTTCGAGAAAACTGTGGAACTTTCTCAAAAGTTGGGTCCTAAAAAATCCAAAAAGTGAACCTTGCATCGGCACTAGCGAAGCGATGGTCGCGCAGTAGTCGCGCGAGTGCGGCCCGCCCGGCCGCCTCGCCTGCTGCCTCTATCGCCATGCTCACTATAGCTGCTCCCTGAAAAATTGGGAATACTTTAATAATACTTACGTCATTTTTTCTACGGAGGTAAGCAGAAATAATAGAACGCCACGTGCTGTGTTTCTTACATATTCCGTTCTCTAATGTTTGAATTACACACCTAAACAAAAAAATTAAAACCCGTAGGTAATATTTTTATAAAAAATTCACGTGGACGAAATCCGCTGGCAATTAATAATCTGTGCATTGTAGTTACCTTATGCAAAGATAGTTCATCAGTAGCGCCTTCGATGTCAGCTCTCTCCAGTCTTGGTGAAGCGACTGCCCGCACAGAGTTGCTTGAATCTAACCTAAAATAAGAAGAGCATAACATAACATTACATAACAGTACGCACACATTCCGCCCCCCTTTCTTCACAATCTATTTTCTAGGTAATACGATACCCTTTGCGACTGGTCGTTCAAAATACGGGCTAACTACTATGATGGCGCCCAACATGGGATTTCTCAAATGGCGCCCAACATGGGACTTTTTAAATGGTGCCCAACGTGGGGCCATTAAAGGTGCCTCCACGATTTATAAACTTGACTTTTTCCCTATTCAGTTTATTATGGTTCTTACCTTAGTGCAGGAAGTACATGATCAAGAAGTAGTGCATCGGCAGGTCTCTGCGCGTCGGAGTGTGGGGGGGCGGGGGCCTTCTCTGCGAGTACTGACGTCAGAGCCTCGAGGAGCCACTGGGAGGACCACCAGCGAGGGGATACTGTGCCGCCGAACCACTGGGGTAGAAAAAGATAAATAAAAATGCGATTTGAAATAAAGCTGCTACCTCTGTCATTATTTCTGACTGGAAAATTTCTGGTACTAATAAGGATGACGACTGACTTAAAAAAGTATGATTCTGTTTAGTCCGTCAGTTAGATAATAATCGAAATATTGATCTGTGTTTTTTATTTAATCAAATTAATAAAAATAGGCGAAGATAAAACTCGTCAAAGATCGTGAGTCCCCACTCACGATCTTTGACGAGTTTTATCTTGTGACGTCACTCGAGTCACCGACGCACTGTATCGTCTTCATGTTAGTTGTTTACGTGAGAAAAGATAAAATACGTGTCCAAATCCATCTGACGGACTAATTCGATTTTTTTTGTCGTCTACCCTATTGTAGGCAATTGGGATTCCCTGATTTAAATGGGGGAGTGATATTTTTAACCGACTTCCAAAAAGGAGGAGGTTCTCTATTCGACTGTATGTATTTTTTTTTTTTTTGTATGTTCACCGATTACTCGAAGACGCCTGAACCGATTTGAAAAATTCTTTTTTTGTTTGAAAGGGTATACTTCCAAGTTGGTCCCATAGAAATATTGTCATGATATGAGCACGAACTTCGGAGATATGGAACGGAACTCCGCAATAAATGATAGGAAATGGACTGGGATTGCTGAAATCTATTGTCTGTCTATTGTTTACACCAGTTCATAACATAACATCACGCCACCGCATCGGTACGCTGTGAAGGGGTAAGCACAAGTGAACCACTAAAAAGTGAAAAATAAAAACTTTTTTGCAAAAAAATAGAACCGACTTCAAAAAAGTGAAAAATAACTTTAGCTTCAGAAGTCGGTGACAAAAAAACTTAATAAATCAATCAAACAATGGTCACCGACTTCTGAAGCTAAAGTTATTTTTCACTTTTTTGAAGTCGGTTCTATTTTTTAATAGAATAATTTCAAGGGAACGAGGGTCGCGCGTAACATTTAGTTAGACCTATTTATTCCCACCTGTTGAGCTAACAATCTTGCTATCGTCTTGGTATCTGAAAGGGTTGAGGGAGACAGTGTGATCAACCCCCACCCCTCTGAATAAGGGTTACCGCCTTCCACCACCACGATATCTGAAACAGACAAATAATTCAGACTGACTGGAGCCAGAGAAAACTAGTGTTCCTTAATGTCATCATCACCTACCTAACCAATTTCCAACTATGTTGGGGTCGGTTTCCAATCATACCGGATCCACCTGAATACCAGTATTTTACATTGAGTGACTGCCTATCTGACCTCCATAACTCAGTATTGGGTAATACGATACCACTTGGTAAGACTGTTTGTTAGACTTTTCTTACTTTAATAGTTCAGTCAACACGACTTACCGAATTTCGGGAGTGGGTATGATGTGTTCAACTCAAAAGCGAAATGCTGGATCGTCTTTTGCACCCATTCGAGGAGAGGTCTGCAAAAGAAACATACAATCTGTAATAAAACCCCGGTCTTTGAGTGTATTATAGGTATCGAGATTAGATTCTATTTACTTTTGGAAAGAAAAAATTGTAATAAATAAGCGACGGCGACACTGCGGTCTCGCTTCTCGAGTAGGTAGTGACGTCATATACAAACAATAGGCCTGACGATAGTATCGAAAAATTACAAATCTATTTATTCCGTCAGTTAGAGTATTGGAAAATAATGGACACGTACCTATTCTTTGTTTTTGTATGTCAACAAATATTGAAAAAAATCAAAATCAAAACTCGGGAGTGGGGACTCGTGACGTCAGAACTAGTTAAAAGTAGGCGTACGTATTGAGAATTTTAAAAGTGTCGTATCTTCGTCAATTTTGAATTTACGTAACAAAAGTAAAACTACGGGTAATCCACCTGACGGACTACTATTAGTTTTTTTTGTCGTCTCTCTCGATCTTCAATAGGGACTATTGAAGATCGAACATAGTAACACCAAAGATGGTGTTGTCCCGTTTTAAAAAATTGTTCGATTTTAAAGAAAAGGTGTGGTGTGAGTTTTGACATTGAATTTTGACGAGTAGAAAACGAAAGAAAACATGCAGTCCGAGTCTTTGGGGATATCTGCTACGGGTTGTGCCCCGCGCACGCCTAAGTGGTGCTACGTCGTAGCGTATCGGCTACGAGTGCTACGTAGCGTTAGGTGACGGTCACGCGATTTCCATGATTTTTGTTCACCCCAAATGTATGTACTCGAATCAATATTTAAAACCTTTCAAATACTAACGACTCTTAAGCTTGTTTACCACTATCAGCGTGCATCTTATAGGTACATAAAATTGAAGTAAATCTAAACGACTTTGCAGCAATTTTTTGACACAAAAAAAATTTCACCTTTCAATACTCACCCAGATTCATCCAAAATAACTTGCTGATCACTATACAAGCTGATCTCAGGAGGTAACTGTTCCTCTTCAGGCGGTTCCGAAGTGCCTTCGGGTATCATCGTGGTGACTTCGGTAATGTTCGGCGTCGGCGTCGCCTCGGTAGGCAACTCGGGCGCCGCTCGGCGTTGTAGGCGGCAGACGGTCAGGGATAACATGTGGGGGGCCATTGGGGGGGTCACTGCGAATTCGTCTTGTAGCTGGAAAAAAATACGAAATATCATTAACACAAATTAATTGCTTTTAGTAATTGTTTTCTATTCATGGTGTAAGGGCAACCCTCCGCAAACTAGGATGCATTCAGTTCCTTATTTTGAATTGAATCATATTCCATTGGAGTTTTCTTTTTTAATACTTTTATCCCCCGACGCAAAAACGACGGGGTGTTATAAGTTTGACGTGTCTGTCTGTGTGTCTGTCTGTGGCATCGCAGAGCCCGAATGGATGAACCGATTTTGATTTTGTTTTTTTTTTGTTTGAAAGGTGAATTAGTCGGGACTGTTCTTAGCTATATTTGATGAAAATCGGTTGAAAATGGCGGATCACATATTTATTCACAACTCTCTCAATATGTTCATCAAATGAATGGGCTTTACTAGTAGAATATGATAAATATCAAATCCAAGATGGCCGCCACCACAAAATGTTAAATTACAATTTTATTCACAACTCCCTCAATATGGGTAATTAGGTATCAAATGAAAGGGCTTGACTAGTGGAATAATAAATAAATAAATGATGTACCTTGTTAAATAACTGACGAAAGTTTTCTATGTGGGGGGTTCAAAATAATATACTGAATACGTGGTATTTAACCGTTTTAGCTTCGGTGTATTCAACTATGTAGATACTGGTGTTAGACGCAGTTCAAATTCTCAACTTTTGTCCAGTTAATGCCAATAAGCTGCCTCTGAGACATGATTTTCGTTACACCAAAAACTAGTGCAATGTGGGATTATATCTCTGCTTACCCCTTCGAAGAATAGGTACAAGTATATAAGGAAGTACTTACAAGTCTGTGTCCCAAATAGAAGCCAGCTTCTTCGGTCGCCACTATCGGCATGTTTGTCAAAGAAACGTGGAATCTGCAAAAAGAAATACTCTTATTCAAGAATTCTTCAATGGGAAGCATCGTAAGTTATATCTGTCGCAAAGGAAATACATTTTGAAATATGTGGGGAAACTTTGTTATTGCTGTCGAGGTGAAATTTACACCCGAGCCGCAGGCGAGGTTGTTAAAGAGCTGAGAACTGCAAAAGACGTTTTCAATACACTTTCTAACAAAAAAGATAATGGCTATAAAGAAATTATTCTTACCTATCTCTAACAATAGTCATCTTGAAGGTAGCCCTAAAATGTGGCTCATCCAAGCAAGGGAACGATGAGCGCGCATGCGTCAACCAGAAGCGGGATACAGCGCAACGACTGTAAAAAACATAAACAAGGTGTAAACAACCTCATCACAAAGCCAGCATTCTGTACAAACTAAGTAACTTTTATGTACTTACTTATTTCTATTTGTTAACAAAATGGCATTGTTCTCATTGATTTTTGTACTCTACCACAATGCTGTCATATTTTACCCAATGGTTGACTGGTAGAGAATGTCTTGTGGCATTAAGTCCGCCTATGTACCACTCTTGTACATGAAGTTTAAATAAATAAATAAATTACTGGGAAACGACTTTTTTTTGGGGTGAAAAATCATGTTTTGTGGTAGAACTCAATGTAACGCACTCGAAACAGCACAAGCTGATGTATGGATTAAATAGTACAAATCATACAATAAAAACATATAATTAAAAAAAAAAATCAAGAACTTGGAACTTTGACCCCCGATATCTCCGTAATTAGAAAATTCCCAGGTAAAAAACTTTTTTGCAAAAAAATAAAACCGACTTAAAAAAAAACCAAAAACGTGAAAAATAACTTTAGCTTCTGAAGTCGGTAACGTTTGTTTGATTGATTTAATTTTTTTGTCACCGACTTTAGAAGCTAAAGTTATTTTTCACGTTTTTGGTTTTTTTTTGAAGTCGGTTTTATTTTTTTGCAAAAAAGTTTTTATTTTTCACTTTTTAGTGGTTCACATATGTGCTTGGTACACATGGAAAGTGCATACCGTTACAATTTCAACAAGCCCAAACACGACTAGGATACATTGTCTCATTATGGAGTTCCGTGACTCTTGGCTTCATCATCAGATCTGATGGTAGAATGGTTCTTATCAAATGCAAATGCTTCACTTGTTGTAGAAAATACCAAAATTGCTGTACGTTATCCTATTTAACATACCTAACTGTCGAAATATGGGTATACTGTACACATTTGCGTACCCCCTCAGAGCATACAGGCGTGATGTTATGTTATAATGATGTTGTGTAAACAATAAACATCCAAGCGATTGCAGCAATCACGACAGATTTGCTGTCTATTATTGAAGAGTTCCGTTCCATATCTCCCAAGTTCGTGATCAGATCATGACAATATTTCTATGGGACCAACTTGGAAGTATACCCTTTCAAACAAAAAAATAATTTTTCAAATCGGTTAAGGCGTCTTCGAGTAATCGGTGAACATACATAAAAAAATATCCGTGTACATCCTAACCGTGGCATCACCTTCACTTTGAGCACTATCAGAATATCAGCGCTGTGACGTTTTTTTTTTAATGTTACAGCACCATGCTGAGATTTTTGGCCTCGTAAAGGACGAGTTTCGTTTCTTTTAATTTTTATATGTTTTTATGTGTTTAATTTTTATTATAATAATAATAATAATAATAAAGCCTTTTATTCCGAAACCAAACAATTACACTCACAATAATGGTTAAAACAAAAATCTAATTTTTATTAGTAAGATTTAAATACTGATAATTTTTATGTGGGGGTTAATAAATGCTATTTCTTTCTTTCTCTCTTTCTTAAACTAAAATTTTATGCTGCATCCAGTAAGGCTTCTAGTCCTACCGGATACTGCAGCTGAATACCAGTATTTCACATGGAGCGACTGCCTATCTGACCTCCACAGCACAGTTAGTACTGAGTAATACGATACCGCTTGGTAAGACTGATTGTTAGACTTTCGTGCCACTAACTACCTGTAACGACTGTCAAAGATCTACAAATGACAGCCGGGACCAACAGCTTAACGTCCTTTTAGAGGCACGGAGGAAACTCGGTATTAAATGGGTGTTTACCCGTCCATGGACCAACCTAGGCTAGCACGGCTTAACCTGAAGATTGACCCGAGCAGCTGTTATTATTTATAGCTACGAGCAGGACTACGTCACTGTGCTACATATTATAAAACAAAGTCCTCCGCCGCGGCTGTCTGTATGTTCGCGATAAACTCTAAAACGACTGCACCGATTTTCATGCTGTTTTCACCAATGGATAGAGTGGTTCTCGAGGAAGGTTTTAGTAGGCGCTGGCATCAGCTAGTAACTAATGAAAGTCTCCTTCTAATAAATATTGAACCACTTACTGTCGATGCGTTCCTGTGAGGAAGAATCCTCGTTGCTTGTCGCTTCTCTCCAGCTTCGTGATGAAGCGAAGACTGAGAGTGTAGTTGTACTTGCGACGAAGTTTCTCCTAGAATTGCGAACAAATTGTTATAGTTATGTTAGCCAGTATCTTTTCTACTTGCTCGTTCTTTCGTCATTATTTTAAACTCATTTTACGGTATTCTACCAAGAACAGGCAAAACTCTTTCTATACAACTCGACATGTCTTCTGCCCGATCATGGGGGTACCCGTAGACACAGGTTTCTACGAAGACAAAGACAAAAATTATTTCCACAGCAACGGGAAATTAGCTAGTACCTAACGATAGAAAGCAAGGGGTTAGTGGGTTGGTAGATATTCTACGATTCTCGATTATCCTGTCAGGTTAGAGTTGGTGAAAACAAGAATTAGGCAACCAGTTAGGTGAAACTTAGTGTTGGTGTAAATAGGCTTGTTTCTACCATCAATAAATTGCAAATCTATTTAGTCCGTCAATTAGAGTATTGGAAAATAATGGATACGTATTTTTTGTTTTTGTAAATCAACGAATATTGACAAAGATAAAACGCATCAAAACTCGGAGTGGGGGCTTGTGACGTCACTGTTCGGTATCAACTCACTAAGAATGATACCGAACAGTGACGTATTGGGAATTTTAAAAGCGTCGTATCTTCGTCAATTTTGGTTTATGTGACAAAAGAAAAAATACGGGTCAAATATTTTTTGATAATCTAAGTGACGGACTAATTAGATTTTTTCAGTTAACAAGCCTATTAGGCATTGTCTAATTAAAGGAGAGATGATCCCAAATAAAGATGGGATACGGCCAGTAGAAGATACTGTGTTTACTAACCTTAAACTCAATATAGCTCTGATCAGCTTGAGGATACTCCAAGGTCTTCGCGACCTTGGGTCCGAGGGACCCTCCAGACTTGAACAGAGCCCGTTCCGTCACGTTCATATCGCGGACGTTGAGGACCACGAAGGTAGTATCCCGGTCTACTTTGAAGTCTATTGATACTTCGCCTGGAACAAGGAAACGAGTCAATGTAACGCATTCAAAACATTGTGCGGATGCATTGAATAGTAGACGGGGGTCGTGTTGGTATTAAAGTAAAGTTATAATTCATTAACTGCCAGCGAAGAAAACACAATAGTTAAACAATGGCGTCTGAACGTTACGGCCAGGCTTGACAAATCAAGGGATAACATCAAAAAATTTGTTTTTAAAATTAACCTTGGGAAAAGTTGGAACTTTGACCCCCATTATCTCCGTCATAACTAGAAGGTCCCGGTTAAACGGGTTTTATCGACGAAAAATCGACAAAATGACAGATACATGACAGATGAACCAAAGAAATCTGTCAATTTGTCGACTCTTTCTTCGAAGAATCCCGTTTCTACGGTGGTCACACGGGCAGGTAGGGTCTAGAACAAAAACGTGCGAAGACTGCCCGTCTGGGACTGATGTGAAAACTCGTAGCTCTCGTAGCACCGTAGCAGATCGACTACGTGTGCTACGTAGCCGTAGCGGGTCGACTACGAGTCAGCATTGTCAATGTTAATATTTTAATGCTATTTTTTTAAGTCTAAGCTTGTATTAACATTTGCACACCATGAGAAATGGTACTTAAACATGTTAGCCCAACTCTTCTTCTGACACCTTGCATGCATTTGTTTCTTTATAATTGTATGTACACTAATGTTTGCGCAAATAAAGTTATCTGAATCTGAATCTGAATACGAGTGCTACATAGCCGTAGCGGGTCGTCTACGAGTGCTACGCCGTAGCGGATTGGCTACGAGTGCTACGAAGCGTTAGGTGACGGTCACGCGAGTTCTATGATTTTTGTTTACTCAAAAAGTGCTCAACGCGCCTAAAGGATTTTTTCATTTCAAAAATATCACAATGATGAGTGACTTTCAGCTTCGTATAGGGTACTTTTACGGCCAGTATAATCGCAAGAAAAACAAAAAAAAACTCAAACTCACCTCTCAATTCGCCAGTTGTCAAATTCGGATGCAACCACAAACTGTAATGCTTGGGTATGACGAACGTCGGCAGGCGAGCTCCGCGCCATGGAAATACGGCACCATTGCTTGCCGTCCGTTCCCTGGAGAGTTTAAACATTTTTCAAAATCAAGAATAGAATAGAATAGAATGCTCTTTATTATGTACACCATAAAAAAATAGAAATACAAAAATTTTAAACATTTTACAATGGGCGGTCTTATCGCTAAAAGCGATCTTTTAAAGACAAGATGCTCCGAGATGGAAAGAAAGAAAGAAAGAAAGAAAAAGCATTTATTAGCACGCACAGGACAAAACACATAAAAAAATCAGTTTAAAACTTACTAATAAAACTTACACAGAAAAAACAAACATATATTTAAAAATTAAAGAAACGAAACTCGTCCTGTACGAGGCCAAAAGGCTCCTATCTCAGCACGGTGCTGTAACATTAAAAAACCCCCCATCTCGGAAAGCGTATTTTTGCTCTTCGATATCCGAGTGCAAAAGCCGTTTTTATCCTCTAGAGGATAAGATAGATAGATAGATAGATAAATCATTTATTTAGTGCACACAAAAGACAAAGCACAACACACAGAAATACATTATAAAGGGTGTAAAACACCTCTTCACGAAGCCGATAGGCACTTGTTCTCCCCATCATTGCGATCATTTTTTTGTTCTACATCATACCTGGGAACCTTCTAGTTACGGAGATATGGGGGGTCAAAGTTACAACTTTTTGACAAGTTTTTTTTTAATACAAGTTTTTTTTGTAAGATTTTGAGTTTAGACACCTCCGCGACCCCCGTACTATTCAATCCATCCGTCCGCACAATGTTTTAAGTGCATTACATTGAGTTCTACAACAAAACATGATTTATAACCTCAAAAAAAAAAGTTGTTTCCCAGCAATATTTTTTGCGTAAAGTTACTTAGTTTGATGTACAGAATGCTTTGTTAATGGCTTTGTGATGAAGTGGTTTACACCCTGTATGATAAAGTAAATTCGAATTTAGAACATCGTGTGTGAATTAAAAACATCATTGCCCAAGGCATTAAGTCCGCCTTTGTACATTTTGTGCATAAAGTTTAAATAAATAAATAAACCTATTTACTTCTACCTCCATGGTGCCGAATTTATCATACAACCTTTTTAAATTTGTTAAATACTCAGACTCGGAACCTTCATGGGGTACTTTTTTTTTAATATGCTTTGCGCGCGCCATTTTCTTTTCACGTCATATTAAACTTTAAAACAAGTGCAAAACCTAAAAATAGTGGTTCTAGCGACGAGGAAGTATAATTGACGCCAACAGAATTAACTGAAACTGTTAATAATGCGCATTTTTTTAGGGTTCCGTAGCCAAATGGCAAAAACGGAACCCTTATAGATTCGTCATGTGTGTCTGTCTGTCTGTCTGTCTGTCCGTTCGTATGTCACAGCCACTTTTTTCCGAAACTATAAGAACTATGCTGTTGAAACTTTGTAAGTAGGTGTATTCTGTGAACCGCATTAAGATTTTTACACAAAAATAGACAAAAACAGTAAATTTTGGGGGTTCCCCATACTTAGAACTGAAACACAAAAAAAAATTTTTCATCAAACCCATACGTGTGGGGTATTTTGGATAGGTCTTCTAAAATGATATTGAGGTTTCTAATATCATTTTTTTTTCTAAACTGAATAGTTTGCGCGAGAGACACTTCCAAAGTGGAAAAAATAGGTCCGTCCCCCCTCGTAACTTCTAAAATAAGAGACTGATAAAACTAAAAAAAAATGAATAATGTACATTACTATGTTAACTTCCACGGAAAACTGGTTTGAACGAGATTTAGTAAGTAGTTTTTTTTTTTATTTACACAATTTTGACTCGGAACCCTTCATGGGCGAGTCCGACTCGCACTTGGCCGATTTTTTTGCATTTAGTCATTTCCTCGCTGAGGTGGAATGAAAAATTACGTGTTGCACTCGAGTGCAAAGATTTTTCACCTCGTGCTATTATTTGATTCCCTCGCTAACGCTCATATCTACACTCTTGTATAACAAATTCATAACCGGCTCGAATTGAAAAATTCTTTTTGCGTTGGATAGTCCATTTATCGAGGAAGGCTATAGGTTATCACTAACTATATAGGTAACATCACGCTATGACCAATAGGAGCGGAGCAGCAATTAGAAATGTTGCAAGCGGGAAAAAAGCTTCCGTTGAGCAGGCGATGCATTGCGATATCAAAACTTCACGCGAACGAAGTCGCGGGCAGAAGCTAGTTCATTATAAAATAAGTAATTTTTTACTATAATACTCACTTGTTTGATGAAGCAACGCTTGCTTCAGAATCCGTTGGTGGTTGTCCTGGTATTAAAGTTGACTCGCCAGCACATGGGCAGTCTGCAACAACGAGAGGGGATTTTAAAGACTTTACGAAGCTTTTACAAACGTTCATGTTTGTAACAAGAACAAGTGACAAAACAAAAAAACTTGACAGGTGTCAAGGGGCACCCGGATGGAACGAAGTTCTTTCGATTAACTAGTGAAGGAATTGTAATAAAATTTTATTTTTTTTAAGTTATAATAATATTTTTTTTATTATTAACAAATATAATGTTCACTCAACAAAAATAATCGTCGCGACACCACACTGTTCAATGCAAAATAGAAATGAAACAAACGCATTGCAACCTTCATTTATTTTTAAAAAGCAAAAAGTGTCGTGACAACTTTTTCGTAAGAATTTTTTCCGTCTAGCCCCCTTTCACAACGCGCGATAAGGAACTTCGTTCCAATATACAATGATGATCATTGTATATTGTTTTGTAACTTGTTCTTCATCATTGAATGATGGCGCCTGATTCGACGAGAAAAGATTTTCTAATGGCGGTCGGGCTTATAAGTGGGCCTATTTGGGTGCGATTAGTAAATCTTTTAAGATGAAACGAAGCCCTGTTAACAATTATTTCGAAGAGTTAGTGATTTTTTTTTGTGACCATGTCGAATGATAGCTTAGACTTTAAACAGAATTACCAATACGTTTCTTTTAAAGCCTAGAACTTTTGAGCGCCAATATTAACATTAAGGGGCCGGCGGAGCGTGCGTCGTTCATACAAACGTAATACCAAAATAATTCGTAAAGCAAACATATTCTTAAGGTAGTGTGTATTTATTTCGATTCGATTACAGAATATCTATGTTCCCAAATATATTTTTTGTGAGGACAATGGTACAAAGACGAGATATGACGAATTTAAAATTTCCATAGAAAACTTATTTTTCCTATAACTCTTTTTAAAGTCAGTGTCCAATCAAAATATATATTTGGGAACCTAGATATTCTGTAATTCAATCGAAATAAATACACACTACCTTAGGAATATGTTTAATTTACAAATTATTTTGGTATTACGTTTGTATGAAATACGCATGCTCCGCAGGCGTCTTAACTAGTAACAATAAAGCTCCTGGTTGATGATTAAACTCTCTTAGATATACTCGTATGTATATTTGAATGGGAACCTAAAATCCCAACCTAAGGTACCCAGTTGGACGCCAAAACTTTAAAATTTGTACACGATTAAATCGTATTAGCAAACCACTACTGTTACTGTACTGTGATTTGACGATAAAGCCCAACTGGGCGCCAATAGTAAAAAAGCTTTAACAACAGTACTATACACTATGTAGCAAACATATTGAAGCGCTCGATGTTATATAGCTCACACATGACACTTACAGTTTTTTTTCTATTGGCGCCCAGATGGGCCTCTAGGGCACAGTTATAAAAAAATTAAAGCTTACCCGGTTGTGGAGTGGCATACACTACGATGAGTGCGGTTGCAAACATAGCCGAGAACAAGAGTGCAGTAAGACATAGTGCTCGTCGTTGAGAGCAGACCGCCACTGGAGCATCGCGAAGCTCTCGGGCCTCGCGCGCCTTGTCTGAATCTGTGAAATAATGAGTTGGTTAACATTTTATAAACGGATTGTTTTGCAGCAAAATGATCAATTATTTATTTCGTGGAGAGTCTTGAGCGGCGGCACTTGTACAGTATTAATAATAACATAACGTACAATAACAACGGATCGACGCTCATTGAAATGGCCATTAGACAACAAGTTCGCCGTTTCCGTAGGGATCTTTCAACATGTTGGATAGACTTTTAGGGAGGCCTATAACTCGGTGTCACATACATAATTATGGCTCATAAGAGTGCTAGAATTGTACAAAGTTGACGCAACTCTGCGCGCTTTCCTGATGTCGTGTATGGGGCAACGGAAGACAGTCTTTCACTACCCAGGACGTCGATATATCCAGAGGAATAGCGAAGCAAAACGGATAGAGCGTGGCATACTCCAGGGCGATAGTTTGAGTCCACTTTGGTTCTGTTTAGCTTTGAAATCTTGAATGCTCTAAGCACGCTGAAAAGATTTTGAAATGGTAGGGAGCGAATAAGAAAGAGCGAGACAGATGTAATTATTACTCACCAGCTAGAAAAGCGACATCGTCTAAGTCCTGATCCACCATATTACGCCAAGCAGCTGCTGGAAAAAAACAATTTAATGCTGTAATGGTTTGTAGTATAGTATAGTAGATACAAATATAATTATTAAAACTTAACTTATTAAAACAACCGCTCGGGTCGACCCTAGATTAAGCCGTGCTTCCCTAGGTTGGTCCGTGGATGGGTGATAACCCATTATATTCCAAGTTTCCTTCATGCCTTGGAAAGCATGATAAGCCGTTAAGCCGTTGATCCCGACTGTTATGCATAAGTCATGACATAGACCTTGACAGTCGTTAATGGTAGTCAGTGTCCCGAAAGTCGACACTAAGACAAACAGGGAAGACGGCAAAAAAAAATAGTCCAACAGTTAGATTATCAACAAATATTTGACCCGTATTTTTTCTTTTGTTACATAAACAAAAATTGACGAAGATACGACGCTTTTAAAATTCTCAATACGTCACGCCTTGGTATAATTTTTAGCTAGTTCTGACGTCACGAGCCCGAACCACTGAGTTTGGATGCGTTAGCCCCTTCGTACACAAGGCTACGCAAATCTTCGATACTAATGTTGTATATCACATTAGTATCCAGTCGCGAGTAGTAGCGCACGGTCCGTACACACGACATTGAATCGCAAGACGCGAATTGCCTATTCAGTTGCTAAGCAGATCACACTTTTTCCAAAATGTCAAAAATCTAAATGCCATCTTGGAAATCGCTGCGACTTATGTAGCGATTCAGACCTCGTCCGGCAAGTAGTGCGCGACTAGCACGACGCGAGTCGCGGGACGAATGTCGGCGACGCGACTCGTGTACGAACTTCAATGTATTTGTATGGCGGCAGTCGCTTGAAGACTAAAATCGTGGAGTATCTAAGATTTGAGTAGCCTAGTGTACGAAGGGGCTTATACTTATCTTTTGCAAAAAACAAAAATACGTGTCCATTATTTTCCAATACTCTAATTGACAGACTAAATAGATTTGCAAGTTTTTGATACTGTCGTCATGCCTATTATTATACAGCAGCCATGGACGGACTTAAGATGTACTAAATGCCCTTACCCTTAGCTGAACCGTTTCTGTCGGCCTTGTACTTGCCGATCGGCTCCATCTGAATGCCGTCCATCTCACACCGACCGCGGCATGCCGACGATCACCTGGGGACAAACAGCAATCTAATGAGTAGGTGCGTTTGAAAACTATTCCAGTTTATACAACGTGTAAATCGTATCCTTCAGGATCCGCTCGTTTGGCAGCAATAACTTTAGCGTAGAATTGGGTACATGACACCATAAAACTATTATACAAGGTGGAGCAGGACGATTGACATTCCTTTAAACCAAGCATTCTGTACATCAAACTAAGTAACTTTACGCAAAAATTATTGCTGGGAAACAACTTTTTTTTTTTGAGGTTATAAATCATGTTTTGTGGTAGAACTCAATGTAACGCACTTAAAGCATTGTGTTGATGGATGGATTGAATAGTACGGGAATCGTAGAGGTGTTAAAAGTCAAAATCTTACAAAAAAAACTTGTATTTAAAAAAAAAACTTGTCAAAAAGTTGTAACTTTGACCCCCCATATCTCCGTAACTAGAAGGTTAACAGGTATGGTGTAGAACAAAATAATGATCGCAATGATGGGGTCTTTACGTGGTTTAAAGGAATGTCAATCGTCCTGCTCCACCTTGTATAATTCCAAGACACCAATCTCTAAAAAAAACGATATTTTGGGCCTGCAAACCCGATTTATTTTTTGTTAATTGCCAAATTAGATTTTTTGTTGCTTTGAAGTCAATAAATAGTTGAGTCATTGAGTTGACCAAACTACTACCATACTACTAATACTACTATTGCCATACCAAATCTATGAGAACCACGTTTTGACAGCTCTTAAAAAGTATGTCAATTGATTGGTGTAGCATCTACCACAACTACTATTGTTAAGGGGCCGGCGGAGCATGCATATTTCATACAAACGTAATACCAAAATAATTTGTAAATCAAACATATTCTTAAGCTAGCGTGTTTTTATTTCGATTGTATTACAGAATATCTATGTTTCCAAATATATTTTTTGAGAGGACAATGATACAAAGACGAGATATGAGGAGTTTAAAATTTCCATAGAAAACTTATTTTTCCTATAACTCTTGTTAAAATCAGTGTCCAATCAAAATATATATTTGGGAACCTAGATATTCTGTAATTCAATCGAAATAAATACACACTACCTTATGAATATGTTTAATTTACAAATTATTTTGGTATTACGTTTGTATGAAATACGATTGCTCCGCAGGCGTCTTAAGGTGGCACGCGAAATTCAAATTTTCTTACGTTTTTGCAATTTACAGGGCAGTACGAACGAATTTTTCACGGTCAAAGTCGTTCCTCGACTTTTATGAACTTTAAGGGTTGTATTGATAATTTTGATGATTATAATTCTGTAACTACATACGTATTACAGTCGCGAACAATATTTTCATCAACATACAACTTAGCACTGCCCTGCAAATTGCAAAAAACGTAAGAAAATTTGAATTTCGCGCGCTACCTTGGAGCATCAGCCTTAAATTTGATGTACAGAATGCTTGGTTGACGGCTTCTGGAAGGGTCCGTTTACACCCTGTAAATAAGCCGTCAACCAGTGACATCACAACGAGTAATAACCCTCTTTTTGGACTTCAACACAGCCAAGAAAAAACGAGATGATTACAAAAATTAATCTTAAAAACAAGACTCCGACGAATTGAGAACCTCCTCCTTTTGGAAGTCGGTTAAAAAAGTGTCAGGTGTCCTACAATCTTTAATCACAAAATATCACATTATACACGCAATAAAAGAGCAATAAAAAGGTAGGTATCTAAAAAATCTCGCGCCATTTTTTTTCAAAACAATAACAAACTCTCACCGTAAATAAAAAACAAAAGTGACGAAAGCAAAAATCCATTCAGCCTCCGCACTGAAAAAGTTCAAAGCGGCTGGCAAGTGCTCTATGGAACCAGGAGTCGTAAATAATCGAGTAATTACTTCCCTCTCCAGTTTGTCTGTGGTTCTAGTTTGTGCACGTCATTTAACTCCGTGTGAAAGAACAACATGGGGGATGGTTGGAGTTTCAAGAGTAAAATGAGCAGTGAAGTAAGGGTTTATTCCCGCCTGTGGGATTATTTTTGTAGTCAGCAACTGTGCATAGTTTGTTTATGCACATCAAGTTACCACAAACTGTCAAAAACGATAGTTTCCTATTAGATACAATAACAGTTTTCGTTCTAATATTTTATTTCTTCGAAAGTGTATTGGAAAACGTCGATTGTTACACGAGGGCATTTGTTACTGCAGTTCTCGACTCAATAACAACCTCGCCTGCGGCTCGGGTGTGAATTCCGCCTCGGCTGCAATAACAAAGTTTCCCCACATATGTGGGGAAACTTTTGCTCTCTATATAGAGAGCAGCGGTGGCCCAGTGGTGACGGCCCCGACTTACGAACAGTAAGTCGTGGGTTCGAACTCAGGCAGGCGCATTACTTTGTGTAATTTATTTCATCACCACTGCTCTCAAAAACGGTGAAGGAAAACATCGTGAGGAGGCATGTTCCAGAATAAAAACTTCGAAGAAATGTGACATCTACCAACCCTCACAACCCGAAAATACGTGCTTTGACGTGGAGTTGCGGACACCGTTGTACAATTTACTATTTTTAACCGACTTATAAAAATCTCGCGATTTGCTGAACCGATTTGATGCGGTTTTCAGAAAAGTGTTTGTTACATTCTGGGGAAGGTTTTAGTATATAACACTAGTGGATATCCCGCGACGTTGCCCGCATGGATCCGTTTTTTTTTACGAAGTCTCATGTCTGTCTATTGTTTACACCAGTTCATAACATAACATCACGCCAGTACGCTGTGAAGGGGTAAGCGCATGTGAACCACTAAAAAGTTAAAACTGAAAACTTTTTTTGCAAAAAATAAAACCAACTACAAAAAACAGTTTTTTGAAGTCGGTTTTTCTTGTAAGGCGGTTCTTATCACACTTGAATGTTGGAAACGAAAACCATCACTCACAACTTGAAGTTGCGATCTGCAAGGCGATAAAACTTGCACGATTTTGCATGTTCAAACGCCAAGGACATAATGTACCTCTACCTACTTACTGCGCCGGTTAATATGAGAAACATTATGCAAACGCTTATATTAATTTGTCCTATAAATTCTACATAAATGATAAATGATCTTTATTTTGTAAGTAGGTTTTCACAAACACTTTTACAAGTCATTTTTTTTTTAAATTAGATGGGGCCGGTGATTCGTACCTGACTACTCTGAGAAGAAACAGCCGAAACAAACTCAGAGGTCATAGTCTCTTTTGAAGTCCAGACATAATCTTGCTCAATTCACATGATGATCTGAATGTAGATATTAGTGTCTGAGATGGTCTTTTGAAGAAAGAACCATACAGATTTGAGTGAACCTGTCCAGTCAGTGCAAGCATTTGTCAGTTATCGTGTAGCTCGACTTATAACTCAAGGAGCTCAACGAAACGACGAACAATACCAAAGAAAGGACATTTGGGTAGGTCGCTTATAGAACTCAAACTGCCAGACGGTTGAGGGGTAAAAAAAATAAAATAAAATAAATAAGACCCACATGGTCCTCACATTCACAAAAACAAAATAAAATAAATAATAATTTACAAAATTCATGTAAGAAAATATACTTGAGCTCGTGGCTTAATAATAACAGTACCTAGGTATATTTTTAGGGTTAAGCAACGCTCGCCAAGGTCGTTTCGTCCATGGGTTACCATTAATTTTATACCGAGTCTATGTGCTCCGGAAAAAAGGTTTGGCCGTTGGTTGCAAGCGGATGCAGCTGAATACCAGTATTGTACATAAAACGACTGCCTATCTGACCTCCACAACCCAGTTAGTACTGGGTAATACGAAACCCCTTGGTTAGACTGGTCGTCAGAATTTCGGGCCACTGACTACCTGTAACGACTGTCAAAGATCTACAAATGACAGCCGCGTACCTACGGTTTAACGCGGAGGGAATTCGGTATGAAATGGGTGGACACCCATCCACAAAACAACTAAGGCAAGCCTCGCTGTTATTAACTAGCCACGGCCTCCTCTGAATAATTCCAATCCAATAGCTTATCTATTACTAACTATCTATTCTATCGTAGTAAAAACTAGTTTTTAACCTACTTCCAAAAAGGAGGAGGTTCTCTATTCTATATATATATATTTTTTTTATGTATGTTCACCGATTACTCGAAGACGCCTGAACCGATTTGAAAATTTCTTTTTTTGTTTGAAAGGGTATACTTCCAAGTTGGTCCCATAGAAATATTGACATGATCTGATCACGAACTTCGGAGATATGGAACGGAACTCCTCAATAGATGATAACAAATGGACTGGGATTGCTGAAATCTATTGTCTGTCTATTGTTTACACCAGTTCATAACATAACATCACGCCACCACACCGGTACGTTGTGAAGGGGTAAGTACAAGTGAACCACTAAAAAGTGAAAAATAAAAACTTTTTTGCAAAAAAATAGAACCGACTTCAAAAAAGTGAAAAATAACTTTAGCTTCAGAAGTCGGTGACAAAAAAACTTAATGAATCAATCAAACAATGGTCACCGACTTCTGAAGCTAAAGTTATTTTTCACTTTTTTGAAGTCGGTTCTATTTTTTTGCAAAAAAGTTTTTAAATATTCCGTCTACCATTTAAATAGGCAACAAAACAAACTTTCATTAAAAAGTATAAAGAGGCGATGGCATGGAAGTCATTCAGCCTCCCCTCTAGTGCTCTACGCAACGCGTTAATAACGCGGCCATTACGCACCCCTCTATTTTTCCCGCGCTTTTAAGTACAGGCAGTGTTGGTAGATTGGCAAGTTTTCCCCGTTTTTAGGGAAAATAATGGTTTCAGGGAAATTCAATCTTTGAAATAAAATAATGAAAATGTTGCCAAGGACAGATAAGTAAAACTAGAAAATTTAGAATATCGTGGGCGTGTACGTAGGATCGAGTTTTTATAGCTAAATTAGTAATGAGTAATTGCGTTGATTGAATCGTGTTGTACACAGCACACTTGAACTTACAAATCATACATATTGTGGATGAACATAGCTTTATGTATCTCCGTTTGTTGTGGTTCCCGTTTGAAAAATATAATGAAAAACTTGATAAACGCATCATTTTGGGATGAAAAAACAAATGGGGTAAATTCACAAACATTCTAGCAGCCCTGTTTTCAAAGCTTTTTACTAGCAAGGCACGATTCCCCCGTGCCCCATTAAATGATCTCCCCTGTCTAAGCAGTCTCTATGTTTTTATAGTTGAGGCAGGTTTGATGTAGAAAAAAAAAGTGACGTAATTTTTTTAAGATAGATAGATAGATACATAATTTATTTAGTGCACACAAAAGACAAAGCACAACACACAGAAATACAATCAAATGAAACAGTTCACTTAAAACAAAAGAAAAACGACTTTTTGTTGACATCTGTCATAGTTTGACAGGTGTCAATAAATAAATTAACTATTGACCTCCCAGTTAGAACAGAATACTGGTTTGTTTTGCATAGCTGTGATTGTAAAAGCGATAACGGTCGAATGATATCGGGAATCAAACAGAAAGACACCACAGCACCTACCGTTCCACGATGGCATTTGGCTCGGTTATATTAATTTGCATAAAATGGCTGCCATTTTCATTGATCATCATTCAAGTAAATATTTAAAACTTTAAGGTTAAGCGTTTGACAACAGATCTGCCACAAAACTCGCCGCAAGAAATGGCGAAGTGGTCACGCATGAATAAGCTTATGACGTCACACGAGAGTGTTGCCAAAATTGGAATTTGTCAAATTGTAGATGTCTCTCTTTTCTCGAGCAACTACAGCTTTATTAAAAGGAAATAACGTCTCCATAGTTATAATATCCAAAGATAATACCAATAGCGTCCTTCAGTCAATGTAGGTTTCATTTATATCACTTGGCTACTAGCTACAGAACGTTAAAACAACGATTAAAAATAAAGTCGAAAACAAAATTGCATTCAAATCCTCGCAAGGAATTGGCAATTTCCGTGAGACTAGACGGGAAATAGGCAATTTTTGAACAATTTCCGAATGCAGCTCGCAGGATGAAAACTTAGATAATCATACAAAAAGTATAAAAGCTCTCATTTGTAGATCTTTGACAGTCGTTACAGGTAGTCAGTGGCACAAAAAGTCTGCCAACCCGAACTTGGCTTACCAACAGTCTGATACCTTGGTAAGCCAAGGGGTATCGTATTACTTACCCAGTACTAACTGGGTTGTAGATTGGCAGTCGGTCCATGTCAAATACTGGTATTCAGCTGCATCCGGTTAGACTGGAAGCGTGCTGGAAACTGACCCCAACATAGTTGGGAAAAGGCTAACTGCCTAACGTGCTTTCCGTGGCACAGAGGAAACTGGCATGTACGCGGTAGACTCAATGCATGTACCTTTTTTTTTATTATTATTTTTTTTTAGGATGGGAATATCATTCTAAAATACTTGACAATATTTTTCATGGCCAGCCATCCAAAGACCGACCTTGATATGCGCGGTTTACTCAAAGCATGATCCTATCATTCAAAAATACTTGACAATATTGTTTTCCCTCCAAATTCTACGTCAAGAATTTTTGCCGCCAAATAATTCCGGAATATTTTCTATTCAGCGATGCGAACCCTCTCGGAATGTTTCCCCGAGGCACCTTTATAGCTTGAACCTTGTGAGTATTTGCTATTAATCTGCTACGAGGCGAGATTATGACTTAATGTGATTGTCCTTTCGCAAAAATTTGTTAAAACCGAAGGTTAGGTATAGCTTTTGTAATCAAAAGGGTACATGCGCCCGAAATTAAGAAAGAAAACTTCTTTAGGCGCTTTGAACACTTTTTGAGTGAAATAATGAGTTACATTAAAATTAAAAAAAAAACCCGACACATAGAGTCATAATTTCAAGGTATTCCCGGTTTTTGCCCTTTCATTTGATATCCGTTTTGAGGGAATTGTGAAAAAAATGTAATTCACCATTTTGTGGTGGCGGCCATCTTGGATTTGAAATTTATTACAGCGTATAGTATTCACTAGTCAAGCCCTTTCATTTGATACCCAGATTGAGGGAGTTGTTGAATAAATATGTGATCCGCCAATTTGTGGCGGCGGCCATCTTGGACTGATTTTTTTCAAACATCACCTTTCAAACAAAAAAAAAACAAAATCAGTTCATCCGTTCCGGAGCTACGATGCCACAGACAGACAGACACACACACACACAGACACGTCAGACTTATAACACCCCGTCGTTTTTGCGTCGGGGGTTATAATCATGGAACTCGCGTGATCGTTACTTAATCACCTTCGGTGCAACAAAGTCACAATTCAGGACACTTTTTTTTTGTTATGTCTTTTATTAGGATTTTTTGGTAATGAAATATAAGATTTTTACGTAAAACTGTAGCAAACTAAACAAACAATTGATTCTATAAAGATTTCAAACCTACTATGAATAGTAATCCATAAATGAGGAGGTACATGCGAAAAAAAAAAAGTCTTCTCCTGTAAAATTAAAAAATGAGCTGTTGTAACTTTGTTGCACGGAAGGTGCGTATTAATATGCTTTTCGTAGCACTCGTCGTAGCTGATGCGCGCATCTACGGCGTAGCCGACTAGTCGTAGCGGAGCGCTACGAGTTTTCACATCTGTCAGCAATCCCCAAAGACAGCCTATGTTTTTTTTTTATTTATTCGTTTGTTTTTGATTGTTTTTATTATTTTATTTACAATAACATTGTCAGACCTGTAGACCTACATATTCCAGCTTAGATTTTCCTAACGAGAAACCTCTTGTACAGACCCCGACTAATCTAGAAGTCGCTAAAAAAGCTGTTACACTTTTTACACACTTTATATACCTACAGGTTGTAAGCAGACTTACCACGAAGCCATCAAGCAAGCAATCTGTTCAACCAACTAAGTAAATGCATTTTTTATCCTGCGAAATGATTTTTTTTTAGGGAGAAAATTTACATTTTTTGGTAGGACTCAATGTAACGCACTTAAAACATTGTAGGTACTGAATACAGATGTAATGAATTATAGATTAAATAGTATGGGAGCTGTGAAGGAAAACTCTTACATTAAAAACATACGTACGAATATTATAAAAAAAATCTTGTGAAAAAGTTGTAACTTTGACCCCCAATATCTCCGTAACTATGTAGAAGGTTCCCAGGTACGGTGTAGAACAAAAAAATGATCGCTATGACGGGTAGATGAAGATTACTATAGATTACTATTATTTTTTATTTATTTCTACCCGGAAAAACACTGCCCCAGCCGGAAAATTTAAACCTACAAACGACGCGACGTAGCCGCGGACATAGAAAGTACCATTTTTTCTTTTAGTTCAGTGCCACCCTTACTATTACAGTTTACTATACCGACTAGTACCCCGCTGTTGTTAGGTAGCGTCTATGTTCGTGTTTGCGCATTTTAAAATAAAATTATGCAAAAACCTGGGTTGTAGAGGTCAGATAATTGGTCGTTTCATCTAAGTACACTAATATTATAAAAAGGAAAAAATTGTATTTGTGTGTGTTTGTTTGTAATGAATTAACTCAAAAATTTCTGTGTCGATTTCAAAAATTCTTTCACTATTGGAAAGCTACATTCACCCTTAGTAATATAGGCTACATTTTATCTCCGTACCCCCAGGGGTAGGTACGGGAACGACGTGGGTGAAACCGCGTGACGTCCGCTAGTGTAAAATACTAGTACTCAGCTGCCCCGATTAAAACGCTAGACAGGTGATAATATTACCTAAATCCTTTTTTTGTGACCTTATAAGGCACCTAATAGCCCGAAGTAAACTTAACAAAAGTTACGAATTTACGTACCTAGCTATGTTTATCTAAACAATATTGATCTATAAAATTCCCTCTACGCTTGGTTTTCCTATTTATAACAACAAAACACACCAATATAGACCTATACCTTTGACATATGCCTACAACGTAGGTACCTCATTTGATGAAGGTAGGGTCTTAAAAGGTACCTATAGTAATTAATATTGACATGGGGAAGCATCGGTCATTTCGGTGATCATACTTTTGGCTTATTCAGTGTTATATTATTTACTGCGCAACATTTAAAGGCTAATCTTGATAATTCAAGATATTTTACTACTGAACACATTATAATAATATTAAAATATTAAACAATAATGCACCTAAAATGGTGCGTAAAAGGAAAAAATACGTAGATTCGTAGAACAAAATTAGATCTGACCATGTTACTGTATAGAGATCCAACATACATTTTAATCAGGCAAATGTATTATAAAAAATAAGTCCTAATATCAACAATCGAATACAGAATCACAGTACACAACCCTCAACTCCGAAACGCAGAAAAAAAAACAAAAGTTCGAAAATGGAACACTCACCGATCGGTTTTCCGCGGGAAATAAACTCAGAACTAACACGTTTTTTTTCACACAACACTAGAATATTCTTTGTAATATTATTATTATTTTACATAAACAAGAAATTGTAGGTTTCGGCTCACGTTGTGTTACCACGAGGGGCGACGCGAAAATAATGAGAGAGAAAATCGATTACTGGCAGGAGGCTAGCGAGGGAGCGAGATGGGTGTATCGGAAAATGCGCAGGTAAGAAAGAGAGAAAGTAAGGGGTGATGTGTGCATGGGGTGTTCCGAGTTGTAGTGGTGTGAGTAGATCCCGGTAAATAGGGTTCATTTATGAAGGGATACTATTGGTGTTGGGAAATTGTCTTTCGAGTTTTTTAATATGGTAGTTAATAATGATAGGAATCAAAATCACTTATAGAGTGTAAACAAACCTTTACCGAAATCGAAAGGCCCTTGTTCTCCCCGTCAATGAAGGCGCATTAAGTACTCTTTGGGTAAACAAAAATCATGGAACTCGCGTGACCGGCACCTAAAGCTTCGTAGCACTCATAGCCGATCCGCTACGGCGTAGTACCACATAGGCGTGCAACCCGTAGCAGAAAAAAGATTACTTAGTGTTTCCAGAGATTGCTTCGCATTTTTTTTTGTGCTAGCTAGACCATACCTGGGAATCTTCTAGCTGAGGCCAAAGTTCAAAATTTCCACGAAATTAACAAAAAATACTAGTTTTAACCCGGACCCATCCAAAAGTAACTTTTACTTTGAAATAAATCCTACTCCCTAACATTTTCAGATTCATGAGTTTTGAAAACACATCGGGAGTAAGTACAGATGACCAATCGTGCAGTTACTCATTATTGGTTCAAATCTGTAAGTGATACCGAGTAGGAAACGACCGTAACTTCGGCTGAAACTACGGATTTCGTTCTTAGAGAGTCAAAATCAAAATCAAAGCATTTATTTCCAGTAGGCCAGTTACAAAAAAATTACCTACTTTTTTCGAAACAAAGATAGAAGTTTAAATACAGTCCCAGTCACAAGACATAAAGACTGTGAAAGTACTGTAGTTGCCCATTCCCTAGCGTTGATCTCTATGCAGAAGAACGGGCAAGAAACTCCATGGACACTCTTTTAAATCAATATTCGAATACAGAATCACAGTACACACAACCCTCAACTCCGAAACGCAGAAAAAAAACAAAAGTTCGAAAATCAAAATCAAAATCAAAATCAAAATCAAAGCATTTATTTCAAGTAGGCCAATAACAGGCACTTTTGAATTGTCGAAACAAAGATGAAAATTAAATGTAGCTACAGTCCCAGTCACAAGACATAAAAACTGTGAAAGTACTGTAGTTGCCCATTCCCTAGCGTAGATCTCTATGGAGAAGAACGGGCAAGAAACTCCATGGACACTCTTTTAAATCAAAATATTGTTACAAAATCTTGGTTACATCATTCATGTTGAGATGGTATATTATGTGAGAACAATGTAGCAAGATGTGCACGTTAAAAGTGTCCATAGCAAAACAAAAATAAAATACAACTCAAAAACAAAATAATTCAAATAAACCATGGCGACTAAGAGATGACCAGTCACAACTGACAGCGCCCGTTCACGCACATGACGCATGGATCAGCACCATTCAGCTCAACCATTTTGAAGGGAACTAAATGGTCCGACACACGCGCCACCATCAGCGAGACATTTGAGTGAGCATGACATACTCTCAACCGCCAGGGCACATTCAAGTCAAGAACTGCCGTAGGTTTCCAGTGAATGATAGCTTACTAGTACATAGTACTCACACAATATGGGCTATGCGATTATATAATACTAACATTGAATCTATACAATGCAAAGTTAGTTAAGTACAATCTTCAGCAGCTCCAACTATACCATATAATGCTATCAATGTTTGCGCCCCTGTCCATGTGGAGCAGGACCAGCATTAAGCCAAGCATTTTTATCAGCGATATAATCGCTCAACTTGTAATATGCTTTTTTACATAGTGTGCGTTTAATGCATGTTTTAAATTTCGTCTCATTCAGTTCAAGAATACTTTGTGGAATTTTATTATAGCATCTCAAACAGTACCCCATGAAAGATGAGTCTACTTTAGCGAGTCTAAAGCCTGGCTGAACTAATTCGTTCCTATTTCTAGTACTGTAATTATGTCTGTCACCTCTTTTACCAAAAAGATGCAAATTTTTTCTAACGTACATTATGTTTTCGTAAATGTATTGACAATGTACCGTCATAATGCCAATATCCTTAAACAGTTCCCTTAGAGAATCGCGCCTACGAAGATTATATATAGCTCTGATGGCTCTTTTCTGCAGAATAAATATAGACTCAATATCTGCAGCCCGTCCCCATAGCAAAATACCGTAAGACATTATACTATGAAAGTAACTAAAATAGACCAGTCTAGCGGTATCTACATCAGTGAATTGACGGATTTTTCTAATGGCATATGCTGCTGAACTTAAGCGCCCCGCAAGCGATGTTAAATGAGAACCCCATTGTAGCCTTGAATCAAGCGTAAGCCCCAGGAAAACCGTTTTATCTACGAATTCAAGTTTCTCATTATTCAATAATATATCACAATCACTACCCTTAACATTCGGTAAAGCAAATCTTATGCATTTGGTTTTTTTTTCATTTAATACCAAATTGTTTGCTGTGAACCAATTTTGGACCTGAAGTAGGGCATTATTCACGTCATCTAAATTTTGTGCCCGTCTGTTTATCTTAAAAATTAAGGAAGTGTCATCAGCAAACAACACCATATTTTGAGGTTGGTTTTTCAATAAATAGGGTAGATCATTTATATATACTAGAAAGAGGAAAGGTCCCAATATTGAGCCTTGTGGAACCCCCATTTTTATTTTTAAACCCTGTGAATTAACACCATTTATCTGAACATGTTGTTGTCTATCATTCAAATATGATCTTACCAAACTAAGTGCAAGTTTACCCAGTCCGTAATGCTCAAGTTTCAAAAGTAATGTGTCGTGATTTACGCAATCAAACGCTTTGGAGAGATCACAAAAAATTCCTATGGCATCTTGGGACTCTTCCCACGCAGTAAATATGTGCTTTAATAAGGTTACACCGGCGTCAGTTGTACAACATCCCTTGGTGAAACCATACTGTTGATCATGTAAGATTCTGTTGGTGTTAAAATGATAGAGCATTTGATCAAGCATTACTTTTTCAAAAACCTTGCTAAAAACTGGCAACACGGATACAGGTCTATAATTGTTAGTATCTTTACTGTCCCCGGATTTGAAAAGAGGTATGACTTTACTGTATTTCATTAAATCAGGGAAAACTCCTTGGTCTACACATAGATTAAAAATTAAAGCTAAGTATGGGGCTATTGTCTCAAGTATGGATGTACAAACTTTGATAGACATTCCCCATAGATCTTCGGTCAGTTTGATTTTTATTTGCCGGAAAGCTTTAATAACTACCATAGGGTTAATGTGTTTAAATTTAAATTCAGCCAGGCAGCCAGACACATTCGCCTTTAATAAACCCATTGAGAAATGGGTGGATGCACAAATGGAACACTCACCGATCGGTGCACGACTGCACGTGCAAGATGTGCACGTTAAATAAATCCGATCATAGCCACTGCGAAGTACGTAAATTATAGTACAGTAATTACTGCGATTTTGAACACAGTTACACAAGAAAATACATAGAAAAACCAACCATCTGGGAGCTCGCTTCGCTCGCTCCTATTTTGCTTTCTGAGTGTAATAAACTTTGCGTCCATTAGCTTCTTCTTTATAAATAGGCAGAATTAGGCGTATTTCTTAAAGGACAAAAGTAAACCTATAAAATTCGAGGTGGATGCAAACATTTTAAACATTTTCAAGCTCGCAGCGCTGGCTTTTCGAATCCTACTTTTTTTAAATGATAGGCCTTTCTGGATAGATCGGCCAATTTACTCCTTGAATCTAACATAATTATCCGAGTCGCAGTGCAAAAAAATTCAAGCTGTTTTCATGGAAAAAATTGTGCCGGCGCCCATGCACACCCACAGGTGTCATGGTTGTTTCAATGTTTATCCCCCCCCCGAACCAAAAGTCTGGATACGTTACGTGCCTAGTTACATCATTAATATTGAGATGTCATATTATGTGAGAACAATGTAGTAAGATGTGCACGTTAAAAGTGTCCTTATTAAAAACAAAAAAAAAGTACAATTGAAAAATAAAATAATCCATTCCACTAAAAGATGACCAGTCACAACTGACAGCGCCTGTTGGCCTCCAAATACCTGCAGACCATTGATTTTCCACCAGTTTACTTCACAATTTTATCACGCAATTGTCGCGTCTACAGCGCCACGTTTGCCCGATGTCATCCAATAGTTTCCCACTTTAGTACTGTCATTTTATCTGCACTATGTGGAGCAGTAGGGATGCAGGGTTGCAGGGGTGCAACCTCAGTCCCCCAGTACCTAGTAGTACGACGAAGGAACAACCCCTTTGTTTTGATACTAAAGACCACAAGTTTTAAAGTGTTGGGCCAGTGTTCTAAAGACCTTTGACAGTTGAGAGACCAAGGAGGTAGAATTCGAGAGGATTCTTTCTGTACATTGGGAAGCAGATGACCAAAATGGTGGTAAGTTTTCTTTTTTTAATAGCAGTGCATAACGGAGCATCTCTTTTTAGGGTTCCGTAGCCAAATGGCAAAAAACGGAACCCTTATAGTTTCGCCATGTCTGTCTGTCTGTCTGTCTGTCTGTCTGTCCGCGGATAATCTCAGTGACCGTTAGCACCAGAAAGCTGAAATTTGGTACCAATATGTATATCAATCATGCCGACAAAGTGCAAAAATAAAAATTTAAAAAAACATCTTTATTAGGGTACCTCCCCCAGACGTACAGTGGGGAGCGATTTTTTATTAATTTTGACCCTGACGTGTGATATATTGTTGGATAGGTATTTAAAAATGAATAGGGGTTTTCTGAAATCATTTTTTGATAATATTAATATTTTAGGAAATAATCGCTCCGAAAGTCAAAAACAATGTGTCCCCCCCCCCTCTAACTTTTGAACCATAAGTTTAAAAAATATGAAAAAAATCACAGAAGTAGACCTTTATATGAACTTTCTAGGAAAATTATTTTCAACTTGATGAGTTGAATAGTTTTTGAGTTATATAGCACTTTTTCAAAAAAACGCAAATGATAACTTTGTTTTTCATACAAATACTATGAAAAACAAAGTTATTTTTGCTGACGAAAAATGTTGGTATTTTTAATGGTCTGGGAAGCTACGGAACCCTACAGTGAGCGTGGCCCGACACGCTCTTGGCCGGTTTTTTAGTTTTAAGGCCGTTTAGTTTAGTCCACCAAGGTTTTCTGGATTGGAAGATTGTGCTAGCAAGGATACGGACCTCTATTTTAGCAATGTTTTAAAAAAGTTGTTAAGTAATCAATTTTTTTTTTCATCATCATCATCATCATCATCATCATCATCATCATCATCATCATTAAAGTTTAATCTATACATCATAGTCTGCCTAGCCTTTTCCCAACTATGTTGGGGTCGGCCTCACGCTATGATCAATAGGAGCGGAGCAGCAACAAGAAATGTTGCAAGCGGGAAAAAAGCTTCCGTTGAGCAGGCGATGCGTTGCGATATCAAAACTTCACGAGAACGAAGGTTCGGGCAGGAGCTAGTACGTAAATAAAATTAAAGTGTCTGTTCCTAATATTAAAACTGTCTCTTTATTCCGGCTAATCTCTTTCCAATCAATTTTTACTAGCAGATACCTAGCTGATGTTGTAAGGTCTAACTTACATTAGGTTACTTTTATTTATCGCTGATGCTCCAAGGAAGCCCGCGAAATTTAAATTTTTTTAAGTTTTTTGCAATTTGCAGGGCAGTGCTAAGTTGTATGTTGATGAAAATAACGGTCGCGGCTGTAAGACGTATGTAGGTACGAGTAGTTGAATACAACCCTCCAAGTTCTTATGAGTCGATGAACGAATATTTCACAGTCAAAGTCGTTTCTTCTTTCTTTCTTTCTTTTCACTTCCATCGGCAGTCCCCAGACTGCCTCGCATGTATTTTTCTGCTGTCACTGTTGCCATAACCGTTTAAAAAAAAGCGGCCAAGTGCGAGTCGGACTCGCCCATGAAGGGTTCCGTATCAAAATTGTGTAAATTGCGGTTTACGATATATGACGTATTAAAAAAAACTACTTACTAGATCTCGTTCAAACTAATTTTCGGTGGAAGTTTACATAGTATTGTACATCATATATTTTTTTAAGTTTTATCAGTCTCTTATTTTAGAAGTTACGGGGGGGGGGGGGGACACATTTTACCACTTTGGATGTGTCTCTCGCGCAAACTATTCAGTTTAGAAAAAAAAAATATTGGAAACCTCCCCACACGAATGGGTTTGATAAAAAAAAAATGAGTTTCAGTTCTATATGGGGAACCCCCAAAATTTATTGTTTTTTTATCTATTTTTGTGTGAAAATCTTAATGCGGTTAACAAAATACATCTATTTACCAAGTTTCAACAGCATAGTTCTCATAGTTTCGGAAAAAAGTGGCTGTGACATACGGAAGGACAGACAGACAGACATGACGAATCTATAAGGGTTCCGCGTTTTTTGCCATTTGGCTACGGAACCCTAAAAAGAAAACCGGGAAAAAGACTAAAAAAAGAAAAAATCTCAATTTTCACCCGAAAACTTATTAATGCACCCGGTAACCCAAGATGCAACCAACTAACATCATGGCAGCGTTTGCCGGCTGCCACCGCGGTACTAATTTTCTTCGGAGAGTGCGATCAACAAAGCCATTATGATGTGTCAAAATGTAACCCCTGTTCTTCTCGATGTATTGAGGGTTAGGGTAAATCCCGTTAAGTGTCCCGCAGAGGTGCTCAACCTTTTGCTGGGGAAAACGGCGACATTCCTTGTTTTTTTTTTCTACAGGGTCAAAAAGTAAACTCGGACCTTGATTCTGAAAGCTAGATTTATTTGGTTTGGTTGATTTAATAAAGAGGCAGTATTTTGTAGACATGGTACTCTCAGCATCAGTGAGCGGAGTTCGCGTATCTGAATCTTAGTTGTGTGTAGGTATCTTAGGTGTAAAAAACAGATAAAATGGACCGTCACGAAGCCGTAAATAAAGCTTTTGTTTATCGCACTAAGTAACTCGTAACTGTACTAAGTTTTTTTAAACCGACTTCCACTAAAAGGGTTCTCAATTCTCTTGTTTTTTTTTGTATTTAAAAACCATATTTTACGGTAGGACTCAATATACTCTAACGACCCCCGTACTATTCGATCCATCCGTCTAGTAGGTACAATATATAAGTGCGTTACATTGAGTTCTACCACGAAACATGATTTTTCCCCCAAAACAAATGTCGTTTCCCAGCAATCATTTTTGAGTAAAGTTACATAATTTGAATAACAGAATGCTTGGTTGACGGCTTTATCGTGAGATTGTTTACACCCTGTAGGTGTATAGTTAAAAACTATACCTAGTTTTAAAAGTAACTTGTGAAACACTTTAAACTTGACCTCCACTCCATTATCTCCGTAAGTTCTACCGGATATGGTTCAGAACAAACAAAACACTATGACGAGGAAAGCAAGCGCCTTTCGGCATCATTTCATTTACTTATTTCATAAACAATTTTTACGTTGTGTCGAAAACTCATTTAAAACTAACACAACAGGGATTTAACGCTTACAATTCAAAAATAAGATATTAGGGACAATTACAATTTGGATAACATTTACAATTTAAAAATGAATAGAACAGCTAAAATTTGGATAACACTAACAATTTAAAAATAAAATAATACAATTAAAATTTGAAAAGAATCGTGATGTATTCATCGTGAAGGGTCTTGGACCTTAACTGTACCTACGTACTGATTCTATAAAGGCACTGGCACTTAATATACCTTATATTAAGTGCCAGTTAAGATCGTAAAAGCGGTCATTACCCTTTCCATTTAGTACCTATCTCTTCGTACGAACCAAAACAAATGAATCATGTATCGTTTTTCAGGAAAAAATGAGGTGTTCCTCAGAGCGCACCCATTTCTGAGCACAACCATCTAAGCGCAACTAAATCAAAAATATTGAAGATCAGGATAAATGACGATTCAAGACTTGAACGGGCTTAGTTTTGGATTTCAAAGTTAAGAACTTTAATAAATGTAGGTGGGTCAATGACCTTTTAGGATGGGAAATCATCAAATAACTTCTTCCACTCTGGGCGGAGCGGGAGGGAGTGTCAGTCTTTTACTGACTAAAACCCATCCATGTTCCTTCCTTGCCCTTTATGTTCCGGGGCCATGGTATTTCTTTCGAACAGTCCCGCAACCCCGGGGGTCAATGAACTCCATTGTGATCTTAACTGAAACCACAGATAATATAATACAAGCGTACTGAAACTTAATAAAGGTAGTAAGTAGTTGAGAATCGCTGTTCAACTGGCACATAAGTAGATGTATAGATAGTTCTGTTAGCGTTACCCAGTAGAGCGTATCTTTTGAGCAGTAAACACCCTCTTTAGTAAAAAAGGATTCCACTGAATAAAAGGATTTTTTAGGAATTTGCGGAAACTAGTCGTAAAGATAGTAGCATTGGATCTATTGTGAGAATATAAGTTTATAAGGTGGATGCTGCAAGGTAGCCCGCGAAATTCAAACCCTCCCAGCTCATAAAGGCTTAGGAATGACTTTTTCAAGGCCAGAATCGTTCACACCTTTATAAACTGGGTTGTATTGATGGATTTGATGATTATAATTCTGTAACTACATACGTTTTACAGTCGCGAACAATATTTTAATCAACAAATTTTCTTACGATTTGTGTATTTGGCAGGCTAGGTTGGCCTGCAAAATGCAAAAATCGTAAGAAAATTTGTTTTTCGTGGACTACCCTGACGCTTTTACCTTCTTTAGACTGACAGAGTCACTAACAATATCATATAAACTTAAAACAAGATATATTTACCATGTTTATTATTTGTTTTGAGTTCCCGATATTTCGGCGCAGCAGTTGCGAGCTCTGTAGGTGTTGTTAATACTGTACGGAAGTAAAGAATATCGAGAGGAAGTGCATCGGCTATCATCGCCAATGTTCGGGTGATTTCGGCAAGCGCGGCGCGTGCCCTGCGACCTACGACCTCTGTGTCATTAGTCACCACTCACCAGGGCGGGGGTGAAACTTTCATACATTGGCGTCAAACTAAATTTTCATAGATAGTGCTGCCATCTGTGTGTTTAAGGACACAAACTTTTCAACTTGTCAGTGAAGTAGATAGCCCAGCGGTGACAGCGGTTGCCTTGTGAATAATAGTTCCCAAGTTCGAATCCGTAGTTAAGAATTACTTTTTGTATGTATTTGGTTATCTATTGTCCTGTATTGTTTCCAAGTGAATTACTAATATAGTATAAAGTTAATCCGATTTTATTTTCTCTCCATTATAAAGTTCCTTTCAATACACATACAAATCAGTCTACCCTTTTTCTTGCTCGTTTTTATTTTGCACTCAGTACCTCTACCACTGTCACTCACAATTAGATTCCGTTCCCGGAGATGGGCGGGTGGGTAAAAAATGGGAAGGTAAAAATTGGAAGGAAAGGGTAAAATAGGTAAAATAGAATAAATACCCTTTTTTACCGGGTATTAATAAAAAATACCGGGTAAAAAAAAGGACTGTCTTTATATTACCTAAATGGCTTCGTCATGAAATGAATACTGTCCTATTATTATTTAATTGGCTTTGTCATCAATAATACGATCTACCATGTTCATTTTGGTCTTAACCATTGAAGATAAAGTATTGATTTGAAATAAAACGAAGTTAAATATCTTTTAAAACTTTAATCAACATAAATTTTCAAATAAAATAAACGGATTACAATAAAAACAAACATTGAATATTGTACTGATTGCACATGTTTTAAAGTTAACGAAATGCTGTACACTACTTTTAAGAATATATAGATAGCATATATATGTAAATTTCAAAACAAATCATTGAGTAATTACTTAGATTTTTAATTTTAACAATAACTGGACACTTATCACATTTGACTAAATGACCTCCCATTTTGTTGACGTTTGCTATTTTATATTTATGATCACAATACTTGCAAATTACTGATTTATCAGGACCCACACGATAGTGTTTCCAAATTTCATCTCGTTTCTTTCTGCCTTTTCCCATTATCTAAACAAAAAATAGTGAATTTAATGAAGTTAATAATAAGAACAAAACACATTCAACTTTATATTTAGTTAGTAAATATTATTAAATATTAATTTTTACACAGTATTTCTTGATGGTTGTTAATTCGATCCCTAATCCCGATATAAAATATTCAAATTCAAATCAAAATAAACGTTACAACATAACACGTGGGCCAAGCTCATCTAGACTAACATTATTAAGTATATTATTTAAAGTAAAGTGATATACACTATTTCATAAATGTCGAAATGTTATTCTATTTTGTATACCTTAACCAGTAGTATGCGTTCTATATTTTATCAACCGACTTCCAAAAAGAGGAGGTTATCAATTCGTCTGTATGTTTTTTTTTTTTTTTTTTTTTTTTTTGTGTTTGTTACCTCATAACTTTCGACTGCGTGAACCGATTTTGATGATTCTTTTTTTATTTGGAAGCTGGTGCTTCCCATGTGGTCCCATTTTAATTTGCTGAAGATCTGATGCTGGTCTTAGGAGATATACAATAGAACTCTTCAAAAATGTACGGCAAATCTGCAGTGATTGCTGTTATCGCTTGTAGGTTTATTGTTTACTAGCTGACCCGCGCAACTTCGTCTGCGAGTGAGGGTTAGAGAAAGTGTGAGTCAACCTTCAAAAATGGACATATGCTATCGCGGACTTTTTTTTTAATGCTTAAGAGGAACAATTCCTTCGTACGTGCAACGGAAGCCAAGAAAAAGGAATAAATCTTTGTTTTTGGGAATTTTTTCATTGATGCTCCGCTCCTATTGGTGATGTTAGCCTTCCTTGATGAACGGGCTGTCCAACACTAAAATATGTTTTTAACTCGAACCACCATTTCCTGAAATTAGCGCGTTCAACCAAACAAACAAACTCTTCAGCTTTATAATATTTGTGTAGATTCAAGTAGGTAACAATTTAATTTCTCGGAAATCTTTGCATTAATCGCTCACACTTATGGTTTTCCAAATAAGGGCTTCCCTCGAAAGCTGGCCCATGCTGGCTCACTGCAGGCGGCTGCACACATAGGTGTAAAATTTTTCAATGTTTTTACTCTACGTCCCATGAGGCCGTGTCTTAATAGTGCATAACCTCTAAAGCTTTGAAACCTTCAAATATAATACGGTGACTTTCGAGACATTCCAATTTTAGAGTATTAGCAAGCAACCTTTTTGAATAAAATCGAATTGAGTTTTCAAACATGTGTCAAAATAAAATCTAGTTTAAATCAAAAGCTTTGAGTATTGATATCAACTTCGAAGCAAATCAGCGCCATGGCCAAAATAATTGTTTACCCTTTTTTAACCCCGTTAGGGGTTCATTTCAATAAAATACGAAACACGTCTTCCAACAATTCTGTTAAAAGGTTTATGCAAAATTTCAAGTAGATTGGACCTAGGAATCACGTTGTCTCTTAAAAACTTTGCCCCCTTTTTTACCCCCTTATGGGTTCAATCTTGGAAAATTCATCTATACCGGATGCCTACATCATATAAAGAACACACCTTGCTAGTTTCAGGTCTCTGCGATCAGCGGTATAAGCTGTGCGTTGATTCATGAGTCACTAAAGCTAAATCGTCAGTCATTAAATCGCTATTTTGTTCGTATTCAATTTTCACCTCAAAAATCAAATTTCAAGGAAACTGAGAAATTATATTTACTTGTATTAGATTTGAAGTATATGTAGCAACTTTTAAAGGTTTACACTTCATTGGATTTTATTCTATAGGTGTATGAAGTTAATTAATTTTAAACACAAAGCCCTCTTTTTTACGTCTCTGGATGTTTTTTTTTTAAAAATGCTGAAACAGGTATTTATTTATTTTTAATAATAAGTATTTACTCTGAGTTTCATGATTCTAGAACAATCAAAAATGTTTTTTTCATACAAACTTTACCCCCCCTTTTCACCCCCTTTATCCAAAATTTTCCATAATTTCTATAGCCTAAATGTTATTCTGAGTTTATTTAAATAGATTAGTGAAGTTTTCATCAAAATCCGTCTAGCAGTTTTTACGTGATGCGCGTTCAAAATTCAAAATCAAAATCAAAATCAAAATCAAAGCATTTATTTCAAGTCAATTTTAACAAGAGCGTGTCGGGCCACGCTCACTGTAGGGTTCCGTAGCTTCCCAGACCATTAAAAATACCAACATTTTTCGTCAGCAAAAATAACTTTGTTTTTCATAGTATTTGTATGAAAAACAAAGTTTGCATTTGCGTTTTTTTGAAAAAGTGCTATATAACTCAAAAACTATTCAACTCATCAAGTTGAAAATAATTTTCCTAGAAAGTTCATATAAAGGTCTACTTCTGTGATTTTTTTCATATTTTTTAAACTTATGGTTCAAAAGTTAGAGGGGGGGGGGACACATTGTTTTTGACTTTCGGAGCGATTATTTCCTAAAATATTAATATTATCAAAAAATGATTTTAGAAAACCCCTATTCATTTTTAAATACCTATCCAACAATATATCACACGTCAGGGTCAAAATTAAAAAAAAAATCGCTCCCCACTTTACGTCTGGGGGAGGTACCCTAATAAAAATGTTTTTTTAAATTTTTATTTTTGCACTTTGTCGGCATGATTGATATACATATTGGTACCAAATTTCAGCTTTCTGGTGCTAACGGTCACTGAGATTATCCGCGGACAGACAGACAGACAGACATGGCGAAACTATAAGGGTTCCGTTTTTTGCCATTTGGCTACGGAACCCTAAAAATGGTTTTAATTTGTTCAGTTACTTATTTTAAGTCACCTGGTCGATTTTTTTTTTGAAATCTTCAATGTACAGATTTTTTGGTCTCAACGATTTTATTATATGTATAGATACAACATCATGACGTAATATCACGCCTGTATGCTCTGAGGGGGTACGCAGATGTGTACAATACACCCAGATTTCGACAGTGTTTGTTACCTCAGTACTTTCGACTGGGTGAACCGATTTTGATGATTCTTTTTTATTTGAAAGCTGGTGCTTCCCGTGTGGTTGTATTTTAATTTGCTGAAGATCTGATCCGGACCTTCGGAGATATACAATGGAACTCTTCAAATATACACGGCAAATCTGCAGTAACTGCTGCAATCGCTTGAATGTTTATTGTTTATACAACATCATGACGTAACATCACGCCTGTATGCTCTGAGGGGGTACGCAGATGTGTACAATATTCCCAGATTTAGACAGTTAGGTGTATTAAGCTCCATTTATTGGGGATAAGCCTATTACCTTGACATGTATTGTTTTTTTTTATTTTATTGGCAAGGGTACTTCAAGGGTACTTTGATGAGAATTTGGTTAGGTTCTGATTATGGGATCCATGACAAAGGAACGGAACTCTTCAATTCTTAGAAGCAAATTAACGATACTCAGCCAAATCTTTTAAAGGCTATCCGGATATTTGAGTCACGTACCATAACGTCGTTATTAACCGACTTCAAAAAGGAGGTTCTCAATTCAATGTTCCCCGATTACTCGAAGATGACTGGACCGAATTTGTTTTTTAATTGTTTGAAAGGGATACTTCCCAGAAGGTCCCATAATCATCAAGTCAGGATCCTGATAATGGGATCCTGGAGAAATAGAGAGAATTCTTCAAATTTAATAGGCACATCAGAAGCGATTTGGGTAGTTTTTGAAAGAGTACTTTCTCAGAGTGATCCCATTTAAATTTGGTAAAGATCTGATGAAGAACTTCGGAGAAAGGCAACGGAACTCTTCATTAAATGTAGCAAATGTGTGTCTCTTACTGGGATTGCTGAAATCTCATGTCTGTCTATTGTTTACACCAGTTCATAACAAAAAATCACGCTGGTTCGCTGTGAAAGGGTATGCACATATTGTGAACCACTAAAAAGTGAAAAATAAAAACTTTTTTGCAAAAAATAAAACCGACTTCACACAAAAAAGTGAAAAATAACTTTAGCTTCTGAAGTCGGTGACAAAAAAATTAAATCAATCAAACAAAGGTCACCGATTTCAGAAGCTAAAGTTATTTTTCACTTTTTTGTGTGAAGTCGGTTTTATTTTTTGCAAAAAAGTTTTTATAATTACAAATATAATATTGTACAGTTGTACTAAGAATTAAAATTGACTTACCTTCTTTTATAGTATTATATGAACAAAACTTCACACAATTCAGTTGAAATAAACTTGTAAATGAATAAACTATTATTGAAAAAGAATAACTTAAACATTAGACACATGAAAGAAAACAGAAATGACGCGCGTCGGCGCGGCGCGTGCACATCAAAATGGCGCAGCTCTAGCCAATTGATGCAATGCACCCTCCTCTCCTCGTCGTTCCTCATTGCACAGTTATAGTGCTATACTCTTCTTTTGTTCTAATGAGAAAACAATGTACGCGTATGTTGTGCTGACGACGGTCTCAAATAAAAATCAATTTTAAAACTTTGTAAGTCAAAGTATCTATTATAAATACAACAATTAGTTTCAATTGAACTGATTGTAATTTTTACCCGGTATAAATTGAAAATGGGAAGGTAAAAATGGGTATAAATAGGTATTTACCCAAAGTCTGGGTTTTTACCGGGTATGTTCCCACCTGAAACTAGTTAATCATCTGCCAAGCCTTTTCCCAACTATGTTGGGGTCGGCTTCCAGTCTAACCGGATGCAGCTGAATACCAGTATTTCATGGAGCGACTGCCTATCTCCACAACCAGGGGCGGATTTGATACGTTGGCTGCCCTAGGCCTACGAAAGATTGCCGCCCCCCTATGTGCTGTAAAGCATGAAAAATTAAATAAACTATAGAAATTCAATGAGGGATTTTCTTTTTCAACTCTTCCCTAGTCGCTGGATAGATGGCGTTGGTCTGACTACGTTACTGCAAAGAACAGGACGTCACATAATTTCACTTGGACCTAATGACCATATTCGGAAGCTTAGCAAACGAAAGTGTTTAGTCAACGAGCGCGTGTGACGTGTGTTTTTTCAAGCGTTTTGGAGTTTTGGCTTTGGCACCTAGTAACGTAGTCGGATCAACGCCATCTATCGAGTTCATGAAAACTATTTTTTTTTTAATTCTCAAAAAGAAATCCTCTCATGAAAATGGAAAAAAAACGATAGTCAGTAAATTATTTAATTATCTCAATCAGTATATTTCAGATACTGATTCTTGCCATTCTATTTGTGAGCAACAATGAACACACTGTAACAATGGACACATTTTTGAGTATTTAGGTACACGTAGGCGCTTGGGCAAAAAAAAAAGGCCACCAAATTTTGCCGCCCCATAAATTTTGCCGCCCCCTTTGCCGCCCTAGGCCCGGGCCTACTCGGCCTATAAAGAAATCTACCCCTGTCCACAACCCAGTTAGTACTGGATAATACGATAACCTTTGATTAGACTAGTTGTCAAACTTTTTGGGCTAGTGACAACCTGCAATGACTTTTTTTTTTATTTGGGACAAGCCCGCCACACACGCCCAAACTACTATAACTCCTGAAAGCCAGAATCAACAGTGGCGACCACCAGAAAAGCGCCGAGACAATGAAGCTCGACGAAGTCCCAGAGAATGAATTTAACTGTCTTGGATCCCGCAACGAAATTAATTAGAAAGTAGGGTAAACTTGCTTAATTCGTACTTACGCCAAATTCGTACTGTAATGTTCACTCCGACGCTAGTTAGGGTCTGGAGTAAAGCCACCGTATATCAGGGTGGTGTCTTTGTTCAGGGTTTTACAATAAAACACAGTTTCCAATATTACTGGGTTAGGCGAGCTGTCGCTAGGAACGCTGGTAACAGACTGAGCGCGGCGCATCGCCCCGCGCTCCCTCCAACGCGCATCCCCCACCACAGCACGTATAACTCATTTATTGAACGTCACATCTCTTTTTTCTTCACAAAAAATAAAGAAACAATAGTACAATATTTTATCTTATCTGTATAATCTGAATGATTGGTTTTGGTTCTTTTGATTTTAATATTCATTTCATTGATTGTCATTGTTATTTTATTTCTGAATGATAAATGACTTTTGTTTAATTGCTATCATACTCACTGATGATTTTAATTTGAATTACTATGTTATCTTCTCCTTTGTTTTATTTTTACAATCTTATTTTTTGGTTGACAATGAAATTTGGATTATTCAAAATCAAAATCAAAGCATTTACTTCAAGTGGGCCAGTCACAGGCGCTATTGAATTGTCGAAACAAAGATGAAAATTAAATCTAGCTACAATCCCAGTCACAAGACATAAAAACTGTGAAAGTACTGTAGTTGCCCATTCCCTAGCGTAGATCTCTATGGAGAAGAACGGGCAAGAAACTCCATGGACACTTTTAAATCATAATGTTGTTACAAGCTCTTGGTTACATCATTCATGTTGAGATGGTGCATTATGTGAGAACAATGTATTGCTATTATATTTTTTATGACATTCATATTGTTATTAACACTTTCAGCTGAGCATCTGGGTATTCAAATGTTTGTTGTGCGGCGCACTATTTTGTCATACAAAATAAATGACAATTAATGACGTTTTGTTTTTCATACAACCAAAGATAATATGAAATGTGACACGACCGTTACTACACGTCGACGTTGCGAATGTATGCGTAACTAGAATGTATGTGTGCGAGGGGCTTTATAAAGTGCACAAAAACTAACGTGGAGTGGCGCTAGCAGTCCCAAAATTTAAAGTGATACGGCGCGATGACGTAGCTTGAAGGAATTTGTATAAGCCTCAGCCGTTTATACACGTTCTTTAAAGAAAGACATATTTTTTACTGACGTGATTAAACGTTGTGTCAAATAGCGTTTATCAATTTTTTACGTATTTTAACGTTGCTCCGCTCAAAGTGTTAATATTCTTTATTTTTATTGAATTGTTTATTTATAAATTTCAAATAAAATTGGTTCTTGTGTCGTAGTGCTGCGTCACAATGAACAGTCAGTTATTCAATCTGCCTCTACTGTCTATTTTGGCCACCAAGATACAGGCTGTACCTATTTTGAAGCTTGCGGCTTCTTATAGTTTGTACTCGTTTATACTCGTTTATACTCGTATATACTCGTTTATACTAGTTTGTACTAGTTTATACTCGTTTATACTAGTTCGTACTAGTTTGTACAATTTTGTGCAACTTTGTGCAACTTTGTGCAACTTTGTGCAACTTTGTGCAACTTTGTGCAACTTTGTGCAACTTTGTGCATTTTTGTGCAATTTTGTGCAGCTTTATGCAATTTTGTGCAACATTGTGCTACTTTGTACAACATTGTGCTACTTTGTGTTACTTTGTGCTACTTTGTGCTACTTCGTGCTACTTTGTACTTGTGTGTTTCAAGAAATTGATTTATTTATTTGTTTATAAAATTATTTATTTGTTCGTCTTATTTATTATTTGGCTTTGATTTCCAATGAAATAGAACTCGTTTATAAACAACTAGAGGAATTGTTCCATAAGATTAAATAGGGATTTTAATTTAATTTCTTTGAATTTTAGTATTAATTGATTAATGATGTTTATTTTGCAAGTAGGTTTATTAAAACCCTTAAGCATGTAATTTCTTTTTTTTTTTTTATTAGATGGGGCCGTTGTTTCGTGCTTGACTACTCTGAGAAGAAACAGTCGAAACAACTTCAGAGGTCATAGTCTCTGTTAAACTACAGACATTGCTCAATTCACATGAGGACTATGCACATTAGTGTCTGAGATGATCTTTTGAATAAAAACCACATAGATTGGAGTGGACTTGTCCAGTCAGTGCAAGCATTTGTCACTTTTCGTGTAGCTAGACTTAACTCAATTCGAAATATTGACTCGACACCCACTTTTACTCGAGAATTAAATGAATTACTCAAGATGCAGGCTCTTTGGCTTTGGTGTTTTCTTGTTTGGGGTTTTTCTAATTTGACTGCTGTTATTTGTCTGTGCTTGTTGTTTTGCAAGGATAGCACTCAAATGTATTGAGAAAACAAAAGGAAAATTAAACTTTATGTCAGCACTATTTTCCTCACCAATAGTATTTTCACTGCTGACTATGCATCAACACCCAATTGCATTTCTTTTTTTTTTCACGCACATACAGGGTTAGTTTTCAATGAATGCTATTATTTTATTAATTTTTCAGCAGTAATATTTAAAATGCACTTTTGGTTTCATATGATCTTCATTTTTCTTTATTATTATTTTTTTTTTGTGGCCTCTTCCATTTTTCCCTACGCAGACCCACAGAGGGAGGGAGGAATTTGAGACATTATGGAGCGACCTGCAAGCAAGTTTTTCCATTTATCTGGTACCTTTCAGACATAACTGAATTACCACTTTAACAATAACTCATTTGTTTTGACAAATAGACAACGAAAGAAACTTAAAATAAAAACTTTTCAATTTCAAACAGAACTGGATCATAGTTACTATTAGGAAAGTATTTATTATTTTTTCATATTAATAGTATATTTATAGTAATACAATTATAGTTGTCTTTATTCAATTTTCTTATATCACCAATAAAATTATACTGTTTGGAAGGTAGACCGAACGTACCAAAGAAATATTGTTCAATGGTAAGTTTTACTTTTTTACCTTACTTATGATTTTAAAGTACCCAATTGTATAATGTTACGACAGTGTGGGTAGATTAATTAAACTTCACATTTGTTGTTGTTGAAATTATTAGCCTTACAAAGGAGATGTCTGACTAAACAGAATGTATGAGTTATTGCTAACTTATAGGTACCAACTATTCATTTAATAGTTTACCTTTTCAAATTACTTTGTTTACACAAGTAATGTTTTGATACCGATTAACCACGTAATCTATCAGTATCGCACCTACCGCGATCTTATTTGCCTAATTTTAGGCAATTTGTGTTAACCAAACATTTATTGGCTTAATTGTGTTGTCAACAAATGAGGTCATACTAAATAAAAGTTAAAAAAAAAACTAAATTCACTGTACATTGAGCATGAAGATAGTTAAAATGCTGTTTAAATCATCATCAGATGATGACGATTTAACTAGCCTTTCCCCAACTATGTTGGGGTCGGTTTCAGTCTAACCGGATGCAGCTAAATACCAGTATTTTACATGGAGCGACTGCCTATCTGACCTCCACAACCCAGTTAATACTGGGAAATACGATACCACTTGGTAAGACTGGTGTCAGACTTTTGGGGCCACTGACCACCTGTAACGACTGTCAAAGATGGACAAATGACAGCCGGGACCAACGGCTTAACGTGCTTTCCGAGGCACGGAGGAAATTCAGTATGTAAGGGTGGTCACCCATCCACAAACCAACCTAGGCAAGCATGGCTTACCCTAAAGATCGACCCGAGCGGCTGATATTATTTAGCCATGAGCTCCTCGAAAATGCTGTTTAAATAACATCATTACTTATTTATTTTCGACCTTGGATTGAGTTTTAAACGAAACTATCACCAGTACATTCAGTGTTTACTTATTTATAGTCATTTATTTAGAGAAACACTTTATTAACTTAACAAAACCTCATTCGTTAAATTGCCAATACAAATCGCAACCATTTGGTTGTATTATTTTAATGTTTTATGCACGACATACCTTAATCCTCGTGCCAGTCATGACTCTTGTTCAGTTTTAACAATAGGTGAGGTAATTTACCTCCATAGCTCGAAATTATCGAAACGGTACTTGGCATAACTGGAACTTGCGTTTGTTTATGTTGTCGAGCGTATGGCTGCAGCTGAAAATCAGCGTCAGGTGGCACACCTTGTGTTGCCATCTGACATTATGCTGAGCTGAGGCCCTTTTGGCATTATAAGCTGTTTGCTTATGTATTATGTAAAATTTTATAGGGTATTTCAATGCCAAATAAACACAATGTTCTTTATTTTGTTTTTCTTTCGTTTCAATTTACGAGAAATGTTCTCGTTGGGCATGTTATTTTTTGATCAAAAATAAATTTTGATTAAACTAAAAGGACTATGGGCACAAATGAATGGACTCTGGTCCTGGACCCAATATATAATTAGCACATCGTTAGAAAGGCACATTCTCAGAGCACAAATAGGTATGGCAATTGATCTGATATGTCGTCCAATCGGAGTACGCGTACCATGAATATTAAATCATTTTGTCATTAAACCTCAAGTATTTTTGATACATTTCAAACTACTGAACAGATTTTAATGATTTAGATCATAAATGACCACCCATCCACAGACCAAACCGGTATCTCGAATGGCACAACAAATCCAATAGTAACCCAAAATGATCTGGATTTCATGGCAGTCATTTGTTTTTATTTCGTTTTAACAATAGATTGCATGTCATCATTGCTTTAACGTTGTTGAAGAGGACCTTGGTGTTTGTTGTTGATTGAAAATGATTTTTCAATCGGCACATTTTATTTGCAAATTGTTTTGGTCAACAATTCGTCAGGTTGCTATATGGTGTGTTTTGATTATTTGTATTAAAATAAAGAAACGGACCATGTTGTCATTGAATTCATCAATGAGTAGGTTTATGATGGTGTTTCTTTTTTGCTTTTTTTTTTAACGAACCGTTGAACGTGTATCTCAACTACTTAATTTAAAAATTATGTAATTTTAAGACTAAAGAAAAATTGAGAATACTTTAGGATTAAGACTATCGGTGACCGTTACATATTACATTATGTTAACATAAGTTCTCATGTAAGTGGCTCTTTGTCTTTTTGAGAATAAAGTATATTAAACCTAGTTATTCTATTAAACATTCAGGAATGTGAATTATTAGGTAGGTAGCGAAAACAACTAATTTTATTATATCACCACGCCGGTTATCCATGATGGGTCAGGCAGAGGTGTATCTAATGTCAACCGGGTAAAGTTTCAAACTCCGTGACTGCTATTGAGAAATTCACCCAACAACACTTGGGCCGACCAGGGAATTGAATCCATGATTCCATTCTTAGCAGTCGCTTTTGCGACTACACGACCACAAGGTCTTCTGTTTTTTTTTTTCACAATAAAATTATAATATTTTTGCTGACCAATTTCCGTAAGCAGATATAATTTGACTTACACTTGCACTTACTGCGCTTTTACTCGTGTAGTTACTTTATATTTTTACTTTTACGTACACTTATACACTTACAAAACAAACACTGTTTACACTTTCACTTTTATAGTTTTATCCTCGTCGCCATTGTAATGTTCACTCCGACGCTAGTTAGGGTCTGGAGTAAAGCCACCGTATATCAGGGTGGTGTCTTTGTTCAGGGTTGTACAATAAAACACAGTTTCCAATATTACTGGGTTAGGCGAGCTGTCGCTAGGAACGCTGGTAACAGACTGAGCGCGGCGCATCGCCCCGCGCTCCCTCCAACGCGCATCCCCCACCACAGCACGTATAACTCATTTATTGAACGTCACACGTACTCCACTTAAATCTCGGCTTTGGCCTGTAGTGTCAAAAAATATAAATAACAGTCGGCCATTTTACCACCTGACAGATAACACCTGTGAAGCTGCTCTCGACAAAAATATTGAAAAAGTAAGCTTTTTTCGACTATTGCTGTAATATTTTTATACATTTCGTAAGAGTTTTATTCAAATAAGGTCGTGTATAACCTATTTTACGATTTGGTACGTATTAATGTGTATCTTTACGATTTCATCTGACGTGTTATCATATTCGTAACTGTTGTCAATTTTTTCGCCGGTAAATTTAAAATTTGTTTGGCTCTTGCTCCTATTTCGTACTTGAGTTAAGTTCTTAAAACAGCTTAAAACGTACTGGTACGATTTAGCGATGATTGCCGAGAATTGGCGAAGATCATCCGTCGAATTTGTTAAGAATTCCTACTTGTTTTAGTAACACATTGTTGATTTTGATGCTGATTCTCAATACTGTATACCAATGAATAAAACTCAAAGTACGATTTGGGATGAATGGTCTTAAATCGTACTTTTTTCAGTTTTTTTTAAATTGTTTATTTTTGAGAAGTTTATAAGGTTTATGTTAAATTTGATTATAGAAACAATAAAGCATTAAGCAAACAAAAAATCCTAATAATTAAAACTAATTTATCTTTCCTAATTTTCTAAATATGATGGTTTTCCCTTAAGGGGTACGAATTAAGCAAGTTTACCCTATAGCGGAGGAGTAGGAAAAAAACCCGTAATTTCCACCAATAACCTGCAACGACTGTCAACGTTCTAAAAATGACAGCCGGGACCAACCGCTTTACGTGCTTTTCGGGGCGTAGAGGAAACTCGGTATGAACAAATAGTGAACAGGTAAATGTCCCATTTTCAGTGTTGAGTCAATTTCAACAACTCAATTTTTTACCTAATTTCCATGGACATTTTCATTTTCAGGTTTTTTTTTAAACTTTAATAATAAAGCACGACATATCCACTTTATATACACATTTTTTAAATGGGGATTATGTAAATAAATTACTTAGAGAGTTATTTGGGTCACCGAAATTGGCGAGCCACAGAAATTTTATTATTGCCACAGAAATTGTATTGGTGACACAGAAATTGTGCGTGTGCACTGAAATTGTGTATTATTAAAACTGTTTTTTTAACATATGTAAACAAAGATAAGGTATAATGCAAAAACCTTATATTATACGAATCATTTTAATATGCATTTATAAAAATACAACGTAGTGTAATTGCTTAAATCAGTCTTACTAAATTAGCAATCAAGTATTATAGATTATGTTTTTTACTCCTATGAAGAGCTAAAATTTACTGAAAACTTATTCTTACAACCTAGGTACTCGTAGGAGCGAGCCTCAGCTACCTACCGGGTCACAGGTGGCGGATAGTGAACCGTCCTGTAGTATGTAGGATAGCTGCGAATAAAGGGAAACCGAAATAAGTAGTTCCGGACCAGGCCGGTAGGGTAAGCAGGGAGTGCTGGGGAATTCAGTGGCACGGGTACACTCTAGAAAAGGTACGGAAGTCCCGATGACGACCCTACAACATGGCGAGTTAACGCCATATGTTCTACTACCGCGAAGGCCCCAGACCTGTTATCGGAGGACTTGGCTTCATAATTAACAAAACCATAAAACAGCATGTGGTTGAAGTAAACAGCATTTTGGATCACCTTACATACAAACATTATGTGGTTGAAGAAGACTACGAAGACTAAAGACTCAGCAAAATGAATAAAATAAAAAAAAATACAAGCATAAATCTCTCAACATCAGGTCCCCAGGACGAAATTGTAGAAGAGATCTACGAAGAACTACGAGCTCTGAAATAAAAATTAAGACCAAATATACCGTAACAATGGGCGATTTCAGCGCGAGTTGGTGACAAGGAGAACAGCAGAAAAACTAGCATAGGGAACTAGCAAAAAATGCTCTAGGACAAATGTTCCTACTCTACAACTACAATTTTCTACTAGCTAACTCACTGCTATGAACAACTTCTTTAAAAAACAAGAGCAGCGTAAGTGGACATGGAGGCACTCTGGCGGCTTACACAAGAATGAATATGACTATATCATCACAAACTATAAATCTATGGTCGAAGACGTCATTGTGATAAAAAGGTTCTCCACAGGCAGCAGTCATCGCTTGGTAAGAGCAGCGATCAACTAACAACAGCATTAACTCACGTCCTTGACGAAATCACCCCAAGTGTCCTACCAAATAGACCGACTGAATTAACACCAGGCACTATAAAAATGATGGACCAAAGAGGGTCACTATGCAGTGAGGGAAACTTGGATAGTCAGGAATACAGAGACCTGCAGAAGTGCATCCGTAAGCAGACTCGGAACGACTTGACTGACTATAACATCAACCTCATACAGGAAGCATCCAAGAAGAACAGCAGCCGAAGGGTTCTTAAATTGAAGCTGAACGAAAGCAGGAAATCAATCTTTAAGCTCCTCAACGTAAATGGGGAAGAAATCACAAATAAAGAGCAGCCACTCGCGCTGAAATCGCCCATTGGCAATAGCCAAAAAGTAAGAGCGGAGCAGCACCAGAATGTAGGCTGCGAAGAAATTCCCGATGTCATCTCAGCTGAAGTAATGCTGACTACACAACAATTTAAAATAGGAGAGCACCAGGGGAGGACGTCGTGTTACCAGAGATGATTAAAATCAACTTAAGGGTCGTCAACAATGTGCTCGAAGTATTATTTACAAAATGCATCGTGGAGACTAAATTACCTGCATCATGGCACAACGCAATAATCACCCTGATCCACAAAAAAGGGGACATCTACACTCTATAGTGTAGACCCATTAGCCTGCTAGATCTTCTCGAGAGTTATAGTCAACAGACTCGCCAGGAGGCTAGAATTTTTCCAACCAAGAGAACAGGCAGGATTTCACTCAGGCTTCAGTACCAATGACCACCTACAAACACTTAAAACAGTCATAAAGAATTGTAATGAGTACAGGAAAGCACTTCGAGATAGAGTGGTGGTTCATAGAAGGAGCCATAGCCAGATGCCACATCGATGAATGGTACTCAATCACCTCCACTAAAAAGAAAGCTACTGCTTGTGTTTTGATGCACGAGAAAATCGAGAAATTCCATCTACCGAGGGGTGTCACAATCATCATCATCAACCTAGCCTTTTCCCAACTATGTTGTGGTCGGCTTCCAGTCTAACCGGATGCAGCTGAATACCAATATTTTACATGGAGCGACTGCAAGGAGATACAATATCACCAAAATTATTTACCCTGTCACTAGAATGCATATTCCAGCAGATGCAGCAGACTGGGAAAGGGCTGATGATCGTCGGAGAGGGACTGACAAATCTGAAGTTCTGTCAAAGTAATTTCGGTATAACAAATATTGATTCTTTTGAAAAATCTTCATTAACATTAGTATAATAATTGATTGGTACAATTTCTGTGAAGTCATGTAATTTCCGTGGGCACCCAGATGCCACGGAAACCACAGAAATTGGCCCACAGAAATTGGAAACGTGGCTATTTATTCAGAATTTCAAGAAACTATCAAGGCTATGACTATTGTTTTCTATAATCTTAAATGTGTTCCAAAGGCTACATAGCATGCTTAAAAGTGATACCTTTATTTCTTGCAAAAATCCTTTTAATCATTAATCACCGAAATTGCAAAATTTTGTTCCGAGTACACCGAAATCACGTTCTGAAATTTTTGGCGGGTAGACGTGGCAATATGGTGCACTACCATTGTCACTGCGCGTAAGTGCACGACTGTCTCTTGCCGGGCAGGAATTTATTGTTCGGTTAAACTCATTATAGGCCAGACGACAGGTGGTTTCAGATAGAAAAAGGTCGGAATTTAATGAAACTTGGAGATGTTGTTCAGGGATGGTTAATTATTATTTTGTCAAGTTTTGGACCTCGAGGACCCTGTGCAAAAAGAGGAGGGGGGGGGAGAACTGCAAAAATCTCGACCTTTCGTCAGTTTTTCGTCAATTACCTTTTTTCCTTACATCCTACGACAAAAGCGTTCAGAAACATTTTGTAGTACGTGAAATTATCTACAATTTGAGTACTCACATATGTCTGTATGTCAATTCCTTACTGAGATATGGCGCTTCGCAGAAAATATTTTTTTCCGAAATTCAGTAAAAATACCTTAAAAAAGCAGAAACCAACCTTATTTCTTATTTTAATAATAATAATAATTGTTGTTATTATGGTCTCTTGTTAGAATAACTAATTTTGAACCCCCCCCAATCCCCCCTCCCTTCCCCACCTAACCCCAATTCTCAAAAGCTTATTTTCTACTGTAATTTCATACCAACCATTATCATGTCGGTAATATTGGTATTGACATTAGTTACTTTTTAGACCGATATTCCCTCTCCCTCTCCTTCCCTCCACTACATAATTGTTCCAGGGTAGGTAAAAAAAGACGTAGTCCTTTCGTAAACAAAATTATATATTAACAAAATTAAGGTTTTGACAAAGTATACACTAGAGGCAACAGAGATATTGTTGAAAGGTCTCTCGGTACGCATTTGTACTCATTACAGTTCCTGTCGAGATTTTTTAGCCGTTGGTTCTGCTTCTAATTGCTCGTCGTCCTCCTGCACAATCAGGCTGTTAAGGACGTCCTCGCCGTCGTCGTATTCGTCGATTATGTCTGACGAGTCCTCCTCGTTCAAATCAGTTGCAGGGGCGTTTTCGCAGGAGTGGCCTGTGCAGTACTTGCACATAGCTGAGCATCTAAGACCTGCTTTCTTGCAGCTGCAAGCTCCGGTGCTACAGCCTTTGCTGCACTTGCAGGAAACAATTTGGAGGATGTTATCTGGCGCAGCATTTTTCGTTGTGGGGATTGGTAGTACCCCTCGCGTAGTTAGGCTCCAGCCCCAAACTGATGGGCGAAGTTCATTACCTAACCACGCTTGTACTTGCTGGTAAGTGCGGAGGGAGTGGTAATTGGCAGCGTCCCTTGTCGGTGGTAGGCGGGCTAGTTCCAATTTAGCCTTCGTCACTGATCGTGTAAATAATCGGTACCGCAAGTCGTCAAGGTTGTCATTGTCAATATTGCCTCCATAAACTACTACCAGGAACTTTTCTCCAGCATCCTTGATTTGCTGAGGAGTAGCGTTTGATGTAAGAAACGGAGCCACTACTGCAGAGAGGGCGGTATTCTTCATATAGGTGCTGCAAATTTTGTTCTTCCCCAATCCATACGGTGCTGACGTGGTATCACACCCACTCACTGCGTGGAGGAAAAGTATATCTTTGGGAGGAAAGGAACAGGAACTTGGTGAGTAGAGGACACTAGGACCACCACGTCTTCCACTTTTCTGAAGATAGATGTTCTTTATGGACATACCCAATGCCGTCAACAGAATAAGTATGTCCACATCTTCAGCAATAATAATGACGCTGTCGAATTCGCTAGCTTTGGATATGGCGGTGTTGACGATCAACACGTCGGCGTCTTCATGTGCTTGCTTCACTTCGATGCTAGCATTCGCCATTCGTGTCATCAACATTGAAATGAATGCGCTCTTATTGTGATCGTTTGCCAAAAACTTTTCTTGTGCTATAGTCACTTTGGTAGACGAGGAGAACACGATTTTGGTTGCTGTTTGTAATGCAGAACGGCGAGCTGTGCACTCTCACTTCACTCAACCCTCGTAGGAACTGTTCATCTGCCGAAAGTTTCCGTTTCACACTGGACTCCAACAGTCTGTTAACTCCTCTGGCTTTTACTACACTTAGTTCACCAGCTTCAACTCCTCCTTTACAAATAAAACATAAGTCTGATCCACTAGATGTTGACGCCATCTCCGAAAGGCACTCGAATTTGCACTAATACGGATTCACCAGGCTCTCTTGAAACGTGAACTCAACAAATACCTGCAACAAAAGGAAATGAATATTACTACTTTTTTTCAATAATTATTTCATGGGGAAGGGGGAAGGGTGAAGGGAATATGAAGGGTGAAGTAAGAAATAAGGTTGGTTTCTGCTTTTTTGAGGTATTTTTACTGAATTTCGGTAAAAATATTTTCTGCGAAGCGCCATATCTCAGTAAGGAATTGACATACAGACATATGTGAGTACTCAAATTGTAGATAATTTCACGTACTACAAAATGTTTATGAACGCTTTTGTCGTAGGATGTAAGGAAAAAAGGTAATTGACGAAAAACTGACGAAAGGTCGAGATTTTTGCAGTTCTCCCCCCCCTCCTCTTTTTGCACAGGGTCCTCGAGGTCCAAAACTTGACAAAATGTTAATTAACCATCCCTGAACAACATCTCTAAGTTTCATTAAATTCCGACCTTTTTCTACCCAACTCCACTTCTTGCGACTTGTCGACCGGACTATTAGTGGAAGCTCAGGACGGCGTAACAAAATGACCATAGAAATTAGTAATTTCGCGCGGACAAAACTACCGTTGACATGTACTCATTAACTATTAGTCTAAACATTAAAAAATAATCAGCTTCTTGTAGGGCAATTATTATTTAACGCAAACAAAATACTTTTTCCTATGTATGTTGGAGATTATCTTCCTGAGAGGTAAATGCTGTGTATGCAAGTGATTGTGGACAGGCCACAGAAATTGATAATTCGTCATTTACCGATGTTTTTCTTAGAAAGTAATAGTCTTATAAATATTATTTAATTGGCTTCATTTAGATTCACGTCACTTTAATTCTAAGAAAAAAAAAAACGTTTAATTATCTGTTAAGCAGCACTGCGTTTTCAGCCTAGACGCGTAAATTTCTCGCCTGAGAAATTCACTCTGTTAATGATAATCCTCTGTGACCACTCTAACAATAATAATACCAGTATTACCAGTACAGCTATTTATTTTAAAATAACTGATACCCGCGATTTCGTCCGCGAAAATCAATAAAATTTATATCCTATGTTACTCAGCAAAGATATAGCTTTCTAATCGTGAAAGAATTTTTGAAATTGGTTGAGTAGATCTTGAGCTAAATCGTAACAAACAAAGAAACAAACAAACAAGCAAAAAATCAAATCTTTCCTTTTTTTAAATATTAGCTTAGATAACCTTAGAGTGATGGAACCCTAGGGATCTTTGGTAGGGTCAAAATCATTAAATTTTCAGGCGGTCACTTAGGTAAATAAATAACACGTTGTGGGTCATATATTTTGGTTTACAGGTGAGAATAAAATACGACCTGTTTAAAATGGGACGGGGGTGTGAGAAGATATTTTTTACTTGCTTTTGCCCGTGCATTCGCTCCCGTTATTATCGAAATTTATCCCGCTCGAAAAATCAACGAATTCCAATATCAATGCGTGGGTAGGAATATTGATTTTACAAAAACCCAATGTGCAGTTTTAGTTTCCTTCAAGGCTCGAAACTCTTTGAATATTCCTCGCTAGTTTCGGATTTGGCCATCCACGCCCACTTGACCAAACGTAAAGACTGCCAGCTGCGGATTACTTAGGTCGTAAGTTGGGCCGTTATAGACCATTGAAATGGTCTAGGTCTTCACCACTCTTATCATCTTTGTCACTCCCATTATTCATCACTCACTACTTAATAACGTCGGGATTACTCGTGATCGTACGATTTATATGCTTTTCTACCGCTTTAAATTCTACATCATGTGGAAATACTCGTAGTAAACGAGAACATTATGGTTGACAACTGACTTTAATTAATTAACTGTCAGCGAAGAAGACACAATAGTTAAACAATGGCGTCTAACCGTTTCGGTTAGTTTTGACAGTAACGGTCAGACGCCGTCAGTTAGATTATCGAAAAATATTGGATACGTGTTTTTAGGGTTCCGTAGCCAAATGGCAAAAACGGAACCCTTATGGATTCGTCATGTCTGTCTGTCTGTCTGTCTGTCCGTCCGTATGTCACAGGCACTTTTTTCCGAAACTACATAATTATAAGAACTATGCTGTTGAAACTTGGTAAGTAGATGTATTCTATGAACCGCATTAAGACGCCTGCGGAGCATGCGTATTTCATACAAACGTAATACCTAAATAATTTGTAAATTAAACATATTCCTAAGGTAGTGTGTATTTATTTCGATTGAATTACAGAATATCTAGGTTCCCAAATATATATTTTGATTGGACACTGATTTTAACAAGAGTTATAAGAAAAATAAGTTTTCTATAGACATTTTAAATTCCTCATAACTCGTCTTTGTACAATTGTCCTCTCAAAAACTATATTTGGGAACATAGATATTCTGTAATCCAATCGAAATAAATACACACTACCTTAAGAATATGTTTGATTTACAAATTATTTTGGTATTACGTTTGTATGAAATACGCATGCTCCGCCGGCCCCTTAAGATTTTCACACAAAAATAGAAAAAAAAACAATAAATTTGGTGGTCCCCATACAGAACTGAAACTCCATTTTTTTTTTTATCAAAACCATACGTGTGGGGCCCAGTTATGAATAGATCTTCAGAAATGATATTGAGGTTTCTAAAATTATTATTTTTTCTTAACTGAATAGTTTGCGCAAGCGACACTTCCAAAGTGATAAAATGTCCCCCCCCCCCCCACCCCTGTAACTTCTAAAATAAGAGAATGTTATAACTAAAAAAGTATATAATGTACATTATTATGTAAACTTCCATCGAAAATTGGTATACGTCATAAATCGTAAACCGCAATTTACCATATTATTATTATGTTACTTGCTGCTACGGAACCCTTCATGGGCGAGTCCGACTCGCAATTGGCCGCTTTTTTGTTTTATCAAATGAATAAAAATTGACGAAGATAAAACGCGTCAAAGTTGAGTTTTTTTTACTCTGGTAAAAAGTGAACCGAACGAGTTTCCGACGCACTTTATCGTCTTCATTTATTCTTTGTTTACGTGAGTTATTGTGTCCAATATTTTTTGGAAATCTATCTGACGGATTCATTAGATTTTTTTATCGTTTATCCTATTATAAACAAAGATGGTTTTTATTGTTTATAAATTCTCTCAAGTAACTAAACTCTTTGTTCCTTTGTCCCGTTGTATCAATTTCCAAACGAAACTTTTATTGTCCACTCACTGTCAGTTGTCAAGTAAACGTCATTTTGGTTCTGTCTAAGGTCTGTCACTGTCAGTGTCAGTCAGTTTACCTTGGCTAGCGTTCTTCTTGTTTGGCTTAGCGACGAAAAACACGCTCGTTGATTTAACAAATTTCTCTAGAATATTAGTGAATTCACACAACGTTAACCACCCAAAATGGCTGTAAGTATAATCGAAATGTAAACTGCCCAAAACGCAAACCATGTTATCAAAACCGGCAAACTAAAGCATAACCTCACTTTTAAAAACAAAAATCATGTTATTTTTTTTTTCAAGTTTCAAAAATGGTGTTTAACTTTGTAGTACTTCTTTTTTCAAATTCTAGTCTATAGCTGCTGCCCAAGTGCAAGAAGTACGTTCGATAACTCGAATCGAACGAATTGGTGCGCATTCACACATAAGAGGGCTAGGTCTCGATGATTCCCTGGAGCCTAGAGCCGTGTCCCAGGGCATGGTGGGGCAGAAGATGGCTAGAAAGGCCGCTGGAGTCGTCCTGCAGATGATTCGAGAAGGTTTGTACTGATGAAACTTTCGTTGCTATGGTTACGGCTTGTTTGCAATAACAATCAATAATAGATAGGTAAAATAATTGAAAAGGGTCGTTTTTTATATTCGTTGCTCTATTCTGTGTCACACAATAGACAGGGAATATAAAATTATGCCTATATTGTCATAAGGGATATGCAGTACCACTCACTTGTCCTCATCGAGATCTTTATGCAGATACGAGAGGTAGATAATAGCTCAAAGCTTTGCTAAAAATCCTCCAATGTCACTTTCGTACATATCATGTAAAATGTTGCACACTACAGACAGATTTTTTTTAACCTTGCCTCACATGGTATTCCTCCTGTACCGTGGGTGCTTTTGCAAGCAATTAAACTCACATACACAAACAGCCAGACCCGTATTTTCTGTAGGTCATACAAATATTAGTTCGGTGTGGGTAACAATATTCTGATTTAAACGAGTGTCTGTGGAGTTTCTTACCCATAGAAATCCACGCTTTAGAATGGACAACTACAGTACTTCACAGTTTTTATGCCTTGTGACTGGGACTGTAGCTACTTTTCATTTTTGTGTCTATGAGTGACCTATTTGAAATTAATGCTTTGATTTTGATTTTAGGTAAAATAGCAGGAAGAGCAGTGCTGTTAGCAGGACAGCCGGGCACAGGCAAAACAGCCATAGCCATGGGATTGGCACAGGCTTTGGGACCTGATACACCGTTCACAAGCATGGCCGGTAAGCATTGATCTATAATCCTCTAGATTCCCGATAGGCACACACATATTACCACCACCAAATGTTAGACTATGAATAATTGCGTGGTAATATTTCAAATTTAAGCTGCAAGTACTATTTTGTGAAACTTGGTTTTCTGAAAGCAAATTTAGCTAAATTGGTTACGAAATACACAGAAAAGTAGAGGAAGACCAAAGAAACTATAGATGGACCACAGTCTCCTTTCAAGGATGATATTAGATGGACCACGGTCTCCTTTCAAGGATGATATTAGATGGACCACAGTCTCCTTTCAAGGATGATATTAGATGGACCACAGTCTCCTTTCAAGGATGATATTAGATGGACCACAGTCTCCTTTCAAGGATGATATTAGATGGACCACAGTCTCCTTTCAAGGATGATATTAGATGGACCACAGTCTCCTTTCAAGGATGATATGGCAAGAAAGGAAGTGTCTGATGAGATTACGAGTAATAGAGAAGTACGGAAGAAGAAGACATGATGCGCCGTCCAAAATTTATTGATTGCTTATTATTCATGGTCGATGAAACGCTAACGTGAGAATTGATTGGAAACTTGATCGAGTGCTCATAATTATGTTATTGGTTCCAGGTTCTGAAATATTCTCCTTGGAAATGAGCAAGACTGAGGCCCTCTCTCAAGCCATCAGGAAGTCCATTGGCATCAGAATCAAGTAAGTTCATCAAGAAATACGTCTACTGTTGGTCATATGCCTCTTCCAGCTATTGCCACATTGACTCGCATCCAGCGGATTCTGGTAATCTTCACCGGCCCGCTTAACATGACCACCGGAGAAACGAGAGAGACTGAACAAATCTTTTGTTCATCTGTCATTGAATCTACAAAATGACAGATGAACAAAAGATTTGTCGACTCTGTCTGTGTCTATCAAAAAGCACGTTAAGCTCTTGGACCCGGCTGTCAATTTTCTATCTTTGACAGTTGTTACAGGTAGTCAGTTGACCAAAAAGTCTGAGAACCAGTATTACCAAATGTATCATATTACCCAGTACTAACTGTGTTGTGGAGGTCAGATTATCAGTCCCTCCATATGAAATACTGGTATTTTATATCCAATTAGACTGGAAGGCGACCCCAACATAGCTGGGATAAGGCTAGGCAGATTATGATGAGTTACAAGTCAAGCTTTTATAAGCGTGTTAAAAAACTTCTTTCAACTTCCAGGGAAGAGTCAGAGATAATCGAAGGTGAAGTGGTAGAAGTCGTCGTAGAGAGGGCAGCGGGGGGTGGTGGCGCGCGGGTGGGACGACTCACCCTTAAGACCACTGATATGGAGACTAACTACGATATGGGCGCCAAGATGATTGATTCACTGCTCAAAGAGAAGGTAAGAAACGCTTTGGGTAAGAATTTGTGAAGTTTGGCAAAGTTGGTAAGTTGGATAGTCTCGAAAAAATCGATTAAAATCAAGCAACTATTTGTATTAGAACGTTTTATAGTGAGAAAATGTGAGTTTTGGTAAGTTTGGCGAACTTCGTAAGATTTCCAGTCTTGTCAAAATTACCAAAAATATGTCTTTTAGTGAATTTTTGACACCTTAAACAGTAAATTTGGGTTTTGGTAAGTTTGGCGAAGTTGGTAAGTTTTCCAGTCTTACCAAATCAACTCAACAGTTTCATAACGAAATAGTGACACGGTGACACCTGTTGTTTCTTACCCAACAGGTCCAAGCCGGTGATGTGATAACGATTGACAAGGCCACCGGCAAGATCAACAAGTTAGGAAGGAGTTTCGCTAGAGCTAGGGATTACGATGCTACTGGTAAGTTGTTACATTTTACACTCATTAACTGTATGATTTGGATGTAAAGGACAGCCCTCCGGGGACTAATGGGGTGACTTCAGTATAATTATCATACTAACGACTAGTATAAGAAATTGGGAATTGCCTCGGAAAGCATGTTGAGCTGTTGGTCCCGGCTGTCATTTGTCCATCTTTGGCAGTCGTTACAGGTGGCCGTAAAAGTCATACAACCAGTCATACCTAGTATAAACGCATTACCCAGTATAAACTGGGTTGTGGAGGTCAGATAGTCAATCGCTCCATGTAAAATACTGGTATATCTGGTTAGAATGGAAGCCGACCCCAACATAGTTGGGAAAAGGCTAGGCAGACTAGTATAAGAAATTATTTCAGGAACTTTATGGGAATCCAATAAATTAGATTTGTTTTATTTCCTCATACGCAGTGTACCTATAACGGGGCTAAGAGCAAATAGCGAACGGCAAGCGCGACGACGAGTTTGGTGAACTCTGTAGCTAGGAAATGAACAGCTGATTTCATGCGTCATTCTTTAGAATATTTCAACATCCGTTGTTGATTGACTGATTTTTATTAATTCATTTTTAATCGTTAATCAGATTTACTTTGGGCCAATACTACATTCGATCGACCCGTCTGTTACTATTGACCCACAAGCTGCTTGACTGTTGGCTAATATTTATTATTATATTTTATCTACAGGACAACAAGCTCGCTTCGTGCAATGCCCAGAAGGCGAGCTTCAGAAGCGTAAGGAAGTGGTCCACACGGTGACGCTGCATGAGATAGATGTCATCAACTCTAGGACTCACGGCTTCTTAGCTCTTTTCTCTGGTAAGTTAACACAACGCATCTGGACCTGTAATCCAGACCAGAATGGAGAACTGGCAACAGCAGCTTGGAGAATGTTAGCTTGAAAATCAGAAGAACTAAAATCGAATACATCTTCTGCTATTGCGGCGGTATGTCCAGTCCAGTCATAGCGCTAGATGACGCGCTTCTTCCTGTCTGCTCCGACTTTCGGTATCTCGGTTTGCACGAGCAAAGCGATGACGAAATAGATCGTAGTGTAAAGCATAGAATTAACACGGGATGGATGAAATGGCGGCAGGTCACGGGAACAATTTGCGACTCCCGCATTCCCCTTAAATTTAAGGGAAAGATTAATAAAGCAATGGTAAGACACGCTCATTAATGTTACCCTGTGGTATTTGGCGAAAAATTGATGAAAATTCGTTAAATATTACTAGAAATAATTTATGATAATGTTGTTATCCTTTCTACAGGTGACACTGGTGAGATCAAATCGGAGATCCGCGAACAGATCAACAGCAAGGTAGCTGAGTGGCGCGAAGAGGGGAAGGCGGAGATGATACCCGGAGTATTGTTTATTGATGAAGTAAGTTTTGACCGTTGGAACAGAGTAAGGCCCAGCACGATTCCCTGAAGTAACCCCTCTCGCTTCAAACATTTCTATAACGATTGCAACAGAGACAGTGTCAAACGCTTTTTTTGAATCCAAAAAGACTGTCAAACCTTAGCTACCATAGATTTTTAGTCCTAAATGATTATTTTTCCCTGCCAGGCCCACATGCTGGACATAGAATGCTTCTCCTACCTCAACCGAGCCCTAGAATCGGAGACCGCCCCCGTAGTCATCATGGCAACCAACCGCGGAATCACCCGCATCCGGGGCACTAACTACCGGTCGCCGCACGGGATACCGCTGGACCTGCTGGACAGGATGATCATCGTCCCCACCTCGCCCTACTCACACCAGGATCTACGGGAAATTCTTAACATCAGGTAAACTGGAGAATACCTGAGGATTGGTACGAAATTATTATGAAAAAATTAAATGCTGTCCTATAGGACCCAAAGGTTCACTGGTAGAGAATGCTTTATGGCATTAATTCCACCTATGTACCACTCTTGTACACATGAGCGCCGGCAGCGGGATGCAAGTGCACCCCCTTGCACCCTGCTGTTGGTGAAGCTAACGGAAAAGAAAATACTGTTACATTGGACCTACTAGAACATTCGAGAAAGCACGTGATTACAGTATGTGTACGTTGAAATTTCGAGTGTTTTCTATTATTATTACTTTCAAAGTTAGGTAGGTACCTACAAACTCGCGACCTCTTTATAAAAGACATTAGAATTTCGACCGTACGCCTAGGGCATACGGTTCATATTTGTTTGTGTTGTACAAGTAGCAAGTTATAATAATTACCTACTACTTTTTACCTACCTACCTACTCTTTTGTTAGTGTTTTTTTTATGACCTTCTAGAATATTCGTGGTTGTTCTGGTGTGTCTGTTGGCGAGTATAAATAGACCGCTCAGGGCCGCGACGGTCAGTCTTGTTTTGGCTACACAACGAAGCGAAGCGAATCGAAGTGAACTTGAAGTGCGATATCTAAACGAATAGTGATCAGTAGTGTATTGTAGTGTACTTGTGATTAAGTTTAAATTGTTTTGTGATTAATAAAGTTATTGTGTTGTTTAATCGGTAGTAATTAATTTATCTCATACCCAGCTCGTAACAATACGTAGAAAAACCAAAGCATCCGAACCAGAAAACAAAAATTTCCGAGCTCGCTTCGCTCGCTCGCATTCTTCTACGTACTTATTTCGGGATTTATGAAAATAAAAACTTAATTTATCCGAAAATATCCTAATACGAGTATATTCGAGCGTGCTCAGACATATTGTGTCCTTTGCGTTCATAAACTTTTATATACAAATAGGCATAATTAGCCGTATTTCTTCAATAAAGGACAAAATAAAACCTATCAAATTCGAGCTATGTGCTAAATTAATATTCAAGATCGCTGTGCGCTTTTGAATCCTACTTTTTTTATTGATGGGCTCTTCTAGATAGATTGACCAAGTTACTCATTGAATATACCATAATATCAGAGGTGGAGTACAAAAAAAACGGGCAGTTTTCATGGAACAAATCCTGCCGGCGCCCATGCTTGTACACGTCTACGCAGTCTTTACAATAGGCATATTTTATTCACCAATAATCTCATTTATAAATTTCGTCGTCGTTAACGTCCCTTTGTGCCTATTGGCCTTGTTTCGTTCTGTCTCCTGCTGATATGGAGGGAAGTGGAAATTACAGTTTTTTTTTCCTACTCCTCCGCTATACTTTCTGATTAATTTCGTTGCGGGATCCAAGACAGTTAAATTCATTCTCTGGGACTTCGTCGAGCTTCATTGTCTCGGCGCTTTTCTGGTGGTCGCCATGTTGATTTTGGCTTTCAGGAGTTACAGTGGTTTGGGCGTGTGTGGCGGGCTTGTCCCAATCAAAAAAAAAAAAAAAAAAATCTCATTTATAATTTCTTTTGCCCTTAGATGTGAAGAAGAGGACTGTCAAATGTCAGGGGATGCCCTGACAGTGCTGACGCGAGTGGCCACAGAAACTTCCCTGCGATACGCTATACAACTGATTACTACGGCTTCGCTTGTAGCTAAACGTAGGAAGGCAACTGAGGTATGTTATCATTACTTTTTTAGCATTGAAAAGTTTCGTGACTGGCTGCGATGTAAAGTTATCTATAATATAAAAATGAATCGCAAAATGTGTTGGTAAGCGCATAACTCAACAACGCCTGGACCGATTTCAGTAATTCTTTTTTTGTTGTGTTTGTTATTGTTAGGAGAAGGTTCTTATGAAAAAGTAGTAGTAGGTAGGTAGTAGTAGGTAGTAGTTGGTAGGTAGGTAGTAAGTAGTAGGTGACAGGACAACGTCTGTCGGGTCGGCTAGTCTTAAATAAAAATAAAATTGATCAGTGGATCGTTTTCGAGAGCAACGGTGGCCCAGTCGTGGCGGCCTCGACTTACGAATAGTAAGTTGTGGGTTGAACCCAGACAGGCGCATTCCTTTGTGTAATTTATTTCATCACCACTGATCTCAATACCGGTGAAGGAAAACATCGTGAGGAAACCAGCATATCCTAGAACCAAAAATTCGAAGACATGTGACATCTACCAACACGCACTGGACCCGCGTGGTGGATTATAGCCCATTTCCTCTCATAGAGAAGAGGCCTGTGTCCCAGCAGTGGGAACATTATCGGGTCGTCTTAGGGGCGAAGTTTTGTAAAAATAAGTCGAGTTCCAAAAAAACACAACATAATGTTATGATTTTTGAGTGTTTATTGAAGTGTAGCAAATATGTGGGTAAAACTGTCATATGAATAACTGATAAATACCAAGTTTTGGTCAGATTGGCAAAATATTAACAGCCGCTCGGGACGTCTTTAGGTAAAGCGGTGCTTACCTAGGTTGGTCTGTGAATGGGTGACCATCCTTACATACCGAGTTTCCTCCGTGCCTCGGAAAGCACGTTAAGCTGTTGGTCCCGGCTGTCATTTATCCATCTTTGACAGTCGTTACAGCCCAAAAGTCTGACAACCAGTCTTACCAAGTGGTATCGTATTCCCTAGTATTAACCGGGTTGTGAAGGTCAGATAGGCAGTCGCTCCATGTAGAGTACTGGTATTCAGCTGCATCCAGTTAGACTGGAAGTCGACCTCAACAAAGCTGGGAGAAGGCTAGGCAGATTGAAGACTAGAATAACATCTATAATTCTGTCCACAGGTCAGCATGGAAGATGTCAAGAAGGTATACTCTCTATTCCTGGACGAGCATCGTTCAGAACAGTTCCTAAAGGAGTATCAAGATGAATTCATGTTCAACGATGGTTCCGGTGGTAAGTTTACAAATAAATGGTGTCACCATCATCATTTCACCCGAAAGACGTCCACTGTTGGACATAGGCCTCCCCCAAGTGTCGCCACATTGCCCGGTCCCGCGCGACTTGCATCCAATGGATTCCTGCAACCTTCACCAGGTCATCGGTCCACCTAATGGGAGGTCTTCCAACACAAGGTCTTCCGATTGGCGGTCGACAATCCAGAAGTTTTCGGTCCTATTGTAATAATACAAAATCAAGTAAGTCGTGGGTTCGAACCCAGGCAGGCGCATTACTTTGTGTACTTTATTTCATCACCACTGCTCTCAAAAACGGTGAAGGAAAACATCGTGAGGAAAACGGCATGTCCTAGAACCAAAAATTTGAAGACATGTGACATCTACCTACCCGCACTGGGCTCACGTGGAGGATTATAGCCCATACGCAAAATACGCGCTTTGACGTGGAGTTGCGGACACCAGCCCACGTTTTACAATCCGGCGCGCCATTATGTAATACGGTGTTTTATACGATTTGGCTGCGACATATACACCGCCCTGCTTACCCTTTAGCAAAATGTCGCTTATCGTAATATGTTTTTTTTTTTGTTTCAGACGCCCCTCAACTGATGGAAGTGTCGCAGTAATTCATTTCTCCATGATTCCAAATATTATCCTGCTTTAAGAAAAATAATGTTCAATAGAATGTCATTTTGTTTCTACAAGAAGTCTTTATGTTTAAGTTACCTTTAAGTTTTTATTATGTAAGTTTATAATAAATGTCTAGATAAACTATGTAAGTTGTTGTTTTTTACCCGAATATGACAAACAAAAGGAAGGAAGGGTAAGCCCCTTCGTACACTAGGCAACAAAAATCTTCGATACTCGACGATTTTAGTCTCCAAGCGACTGCCGCCATACAAATCCATAATGTCGGCGACGCGACTCGTGTACGAACTTCAATGGATTTGTATGGCGGCAGTCGCTTGGAGACTAAAATCGCCGAGTATCGAAGATTTTTGTTGCCTTGTGTACGAAGGGGCTAATGCTAATGATTTTAGCAGTCTATGTATGTTTGTTTGTATTTACATATGTTCCTCCGTAACGCCTATAAACTGTTCATCCGGTTTTGATGAATAGGTTCGTTATGAACCGTAACATAGGCTACATTTTAACCGAGTCAATTTTACCCGTTCCTTGATTTTACATTAAAAAAAAAACCCGATTTTAGTTAGAGCGTGATTTTTCATTAATTAATATGGTTGGTTTTTAGTTTTACTCATCATCTGCCTGGCTATCTCAACGGAATATTACTAAAACTGCCATGTTTGTGTAAAATTGCAACATTTTTGAGTTCATTTTTGTTGGTAGCAACATTGAACTAGTTACGTTCTAAATAATACTAACAAGGATATTTTTATTGGCATAGTTTTTACATAAAATGTAATTATGGACACCATATAATAACTGAATACATGGTTTTTATGTTCTTTTAAAGTTTGTTATCCTTTTTCTTTCAACGTAATTTTTTTTCCTAGCAAAAAAAATAATTCACTCGACTAAAAATGTGAAATTATAATTGACTAAATTTGGTCGGTTTACACTGACATTTTTCTTCCAACCCTTTACTACGATTGATTTTTCGTTCGACATTTTGTCGTGAATATTATTGGTGTCATTTTTGGAAGTTAAATTATCAGTACAAATCAAAATGTTCGCTGCCAGGAGTCTTTTCAAGGCTAACGCCCAGATCCTGAAAAATGTTGCTCAGCAAAGGAACATGAGCGTAATCGCCACACCGGCCAGGAACAAGATTACCTCAGCCGTAAGTATATTTTGGTATTTTTCAATTGATTTTCCTCATAATCCGTCTTATTTATTCATTTATAACGTTCTAGTATAAGTATCCTGTATTTAAATATGATTAGAATCTTCCAGGATTTATAAAATCGATTTTCAAATTACGTAATTCTAGGGAAAAAAGATAGGTTATCTATGATTGAAGTCCTGGGCACTTCAATTATAGCATAACACCGACGAATTATTTACCTTTTTATATGGTTTATTTTACACTAATTGTATGTCTTAATGACGAACTTGTTTTCAAAATTTTTAGAATGATGTTTTTTGCATCATAGAAAGTTTGTTTGTTATCTTATTGGATGAACCTAAAATCAAATTGATAATATGCCTGAAATAACGTTATCAATGTGGTGGTGAGTTTTAGGTTATATCTAAACAATTGTCCAAAGATAAACAAATGGTGAAGTAAATATATGAAACTATAAAATGTATTAATATTATCCTCATGAAATTAATCACACTTAATTAGTTACTTAGCACTAATTAAGTGTTGCAATGCAATATCAATATAAATTAAAAGGAATAAATTTTACAGGTAGTTAGTGGCCCGAGTCTGACAACCAGTCTTACCAAGGGGTATTTTATTACCCAGTACTAACTGGGCGGCAGAACACAGCTCTATAGCTCGCTTTGTTCAAATCCTAGGATTTGTGTGTGGTATTAATGGGCAGGATTGGGTTTGGCATATCCCGCCGAGTTGCCTCCAACTCAACTTTATAGGATTATAAAAGAACAGATAGATGGATTGTGTGAGACACATTATAGACCCCTTTACCTCTTGGTCATCATCATCATCGGCCTATTAATGTTCCCACTGCTGGGACAGGCCTCCTCTCTATGAGAGGGAATGGGCTATATAATCCACCACGCGGGCCCAGTGCGGATTGGTAGATGTCACATGTCTTCGAATTTATGGTTCTAGGACATGCCGGTTTCCTCACGATGTTTTCCTTCACCGTTTTGAGAGCAGCGGTGATGTAATAAATTACACAAAGTAATGCACCTGCCTGGGTTCGAACCCACGACTTACTGAACGTAAGTCGGGGCCGCCACCACTGGGCCACCGCTGCTCGTCAACCTCTTGGTCAGTCTATGTTAATTACAATTTCTGATTTAGTATTTTTCCTTTTCCAGGAGATGTTCTTCCTAGTGAGCACAATGGTCGTTGGGTGGTCCATCGTTCCAGTCTGGGTCCTCGTCAACATCAAGAACTACAGGAACAAGGAATAAGCAGATGATCAGCTTAGACAAATATATGTAGATACAGTGTGATAACAGTTATGTATTATGTTAAGTAAAAGGTTAATTTAACAAGATTGAGTTTTTATTTAAGTTTACAAGATATCACTCTTCTATTCTCTGGTCCCTCTCTGCTGCTAAAAATATTGACAAGCATTTTCTAACATGAAAACATTTAGTAACAAATGTTAGGAATTGTTACATACTGTTGACAATGTTGGATATTTTGATTGCTGCTTACAGTGAAGGAAAATGTTGACAAGCAACATTAAACATGACACTTATACTCGTAGCTAGCTGGTGTTCCATAAAAATTATATAAACAAAAGTTTTATTTGTTACAACTTTCTAATAATTTTATTGAGAATTGTTTACTAACATTACCTAACTTGAAAACATTTTCTTAAAATTGTGGAAACTTTGTCTACGTACTGATGTTTACATTTGTAACAGCAATAATAGTACCATAACGATCCAGAGCATTTGAGGAACGGACGTGATCAATTCTCGCGTGAAGTATAATAAAAAATGCAAGGCTCTATGACCAATTATTAATCTATGGTAATACACTTCCTAGACTCAATTTACACCTCCGAGCAATGGAATCTAATTATATGATTGAGTGTAAATTTTCGATACAATGTAAAAATTGTTACTGAAATAAATGAAATGAAATGAAAAATGAATCAAAGTGATTTTTTTTGCAACAAAATTGATCAGAAACGTGACACTGGAACATTTTGTCTCATACAAAACTTGGTTGTATATATTGCTATCAGCTATCGAATGCCTAATTTAAGTTTTATGCATGGCCGCAATTAAAAAAAAAAAAGTTAGCGGAAGTTAGGCTTCATACAAAAATCTTCCAAGCCACTTCATGCATCTTGTTTTGAAAACTAGACTTCTATACAACCTTTTAAAGGTACTTTTACTTAAGTGCGACCGAATCTGCGTTTATCAGCTAATCATGCATATTTGTGCTGGCTTCTAAGTTATTGAATGAAGACAAAATGAAAAAATACTGGGTTTTATTAACATTTTATTTATCACAAAATATAAAACATCATTATTCTTACAAATTAACAGGTATTTACAATTCTACAGTATAAAAATAATCGATTATCAACAAATAAGAGCTCTCAAACATTTTTAAACTACAAAAGGCAAGTTTTACCCGACTACGGCGAAGCCAAAAGGAGGGGTTATGATTTCCGGGGTTGCGGGACTGTTCGAAAGAGATACCGCGGCCCCGGAACGTAAAGGGCGAGGAAGGAGCATGGATGGGTTTTAGTCAGTAAGAGTCTGACACTCCCTCCCGCTCCGCCCAGAGTGGGAGAAGTCATTTGATGATTTCCCATCCCAAAAAAAAAAAAAAAAAAAAAGGGGTTATGATTTTAGCAGTCTGTGAATGTATGTATTTACACGGTACGTTCCACCGTAGTGTCTAAACTATTCATCCGATTTTGATGAATAAGGTGTCAATCGATGACACGGGTAACAACATAAGCTACATTTGATTTAAACCGACTTCAACAAAAGGAGAAGTCGATTCTACGTTGTAAAGCACGAACTTAATTAGAGCGTGATTTTTCAGTAGGTAGTCGGGTTTTAGTGGTAGTACATACCACACAGATTCTTGTTTTCCAAATAGGTATGCGTAACAGTCGAGAAACAATTTTTTTTCGTTTTAAAATTTATACTTTTTTGGCTAGGTTTAATTACCTATTTTAACCCAAACTTTAAGATTGTTAATTACTATCCTAACCAAACAACAAGAATACTAATTGCCGCCAAAATCGGCGAAGACTTAAACAAAATGGCGGCGCCCCTGACAATTGGCGCGCATTCTCTCTCCAGCCATTCGTACTCTTCGATGAACTGTCTCTGGAGGAGAATAGGTCCAAGAGTGTTCAGAACTCGCTCGTGGTAGTCGTTCAGGTATTGTATCTGAAAAAAAAAGAGAAATTGGCATTTTAGTACATAACAAGAAAAAATAAAATAAACACCTTTGAAGAGAGAAGGTCGCAGGTGGACATAAAGCGCGATAACCTTAAACCTAGGCCACTACATCTATACCCTTTTTTTCGGATGGAAAATCATCAAATGACTCCTCCAGAGCGGGAGGGAGTGACTTTTACTGACTAACCAATCCATGTTCTTTCCTCGCCCTTTATGTTGCGGGGCTACGGTATCTATTTCGAACAGTCCCGCAGCCCCGGCAGGCTTCGGCCCTTGCGGACCCCTGCCTGGAACACGAACGCGCCTCCACCCTACTTTGTCTATGTTGTTCTGACATGTCCGCTTTGTACTCGGAGTTTTTCAGCCAAAGTTGTATATGCTAGCCACTTCAGAGCAAGAGTAGTACACCAAAGCTCTCGACAAACACCCCAGAAAGTCATCTAATGCAGTCGCTGGGGCCGAAAGGCTAGTTGACATCATCATCATTATGCGAAGTACGAAGTCGCTCGCTCCCCCAACCTCTGATCGAGCCAGCCCGCAATGCTGAGACAGTAGTTTTCACCCCCCTAAATAATGATCTCACTCAGATCCAGCCTGTCCCTTTGCTGCCCTCACCAACGACGCGCTAAGTCGAGGCTCGTACTCCACAGGGGGCGCCCTTATCGCGCTGTCGCTTAGTGTATAAGTTTTTGCCCCTGCGGTCTTAGACTAAAGGATACAGTATAGTCTGGTAAAACCAGGGGCGGATCTTGAATTTGTGGGGCCCTGGGCTAATACTGCTTAGGGGCCCTACCTAATTACTCAATCAATTGCCATTTTGTCAAAAAACTGTTTTCTGTAGTGATGTAGGTATAATAATACGTGTTAAGTAAGTACAGGATTCTTCCTGTACTACATAACGTAGCGTGTAACGTGTTCTTACTGTACATAATATTTTGTTTATTTTGTTTTGTTATCAGAAAATAACAAAACAAAAAATTTTGTTTATCTATCAAAACATTATGTATTGCAAAATAAATTCACAGGTTATGTGTTATTCAATGGTGATGTTATATAAATTTAGAGCAACCTTTCTGCATTTTTGTGCTGCATATTCTTTTATTTGGTCATCGCACTGTAAGTCCTTTGTTAAATCGCAATTTATGGAAAGAACTAATAAATGATTTAAATATATTATGTTTACTCATAAATCTCAATTATTTCCTCATATACTGTTTTTGATAAGTATGATATTACAGGGTTTGGTCGCAGCTCTCGTTGTTCAATATGTTCACGTATGAATGGGTCGGACTTTGCCAATAGCTCTAGAGCACCCATAAAATTACCACTATGTGGAGATCACTATTTTAATTTTATTTTCAATTTTTCTTTTTGGATCATCAAATACTATTTTAATTGACATGACATAATTATTATTGATAGCTATTATGTATAAATTATTATTTGAAATGAATCTAATTATAATGTAATTTTATTGATTGGTTGTAATTTTAATTTTAATTATGATGAGTATTTTATGTAACTGCCAATATCTAAATGTGTATTGCATGCTATTAGTATACCAAGACATAAAACTTTAATATTTGTATGGCCGAAATGCCGAATATAGTGAAACCCTTAGATATTAAGAACTTATGTAAACTACCTATATTCTTGCAAATAAATGCATCATTCATTCATTCATTCATTCATTCATGGAGAACCAACCAAATACTTCCTCGGAACCTCTAAATGCTAAGCCTCTTATGCTCAAAAATTTTAGCACTGCAATAAGCCGTTTTAGGACATTGTGATAATATTCAGTTTCTTTATTTAATTAGTCCTGAAGCTGCTTGTCTAAAACAGACTCATTTTCTTTTCGTGTCAACCACACGAACATTGAATTCTTATGTTCATTTAGAATTTCGTGAATTTCTAGACAAAATCCTGTGTGTTTCCAATCAGAAAATCCGGTTGTGTATTGAGGAGTTTTAGAAAAAAGTTATCAAGTCAAACAAAAAACAGTACCAACCCTTTTCGAATAACATAACCAAGATCTTTCCACTAATTGGGCAATTTTCATTTTCCTAGTGAAATACCTATTTGAAAAATATCTGTTTTTGTTCTTTGTAAGTATTTCTTTATTGAAGTTGAATATAAAGGGTGTAAAACACCTCTTCACGAAGCCGAAAGGCACTTGTTCTCCCCATCATTGCGATCATTTTTTTGTTCTACACCATACCTGGGAACCTTCTAGTTATGCCCCCATATCTCCGTCAAAGTTACAACTTTTTTTTTTAATACAAGTTTTTTTTGTAAGTTTTTAACTTTTAACACCTCCACGACCCCCGTAATATTCAATCCATCCATCAGCACAATGTTTTAAGTGCGTTACATTGAGTTCTACCACAAAACATGATTAATAACCTAAAAAAAAAAGTTGTTCAGCAATATTTTTTGCGTAAAGTTACTTAGTTCGATGTAAAGAATGCTTGGTTAACGGCTTTGTGATGAGGTGGTTTACAAATTACACCCTGTATAGTTTTCGGATCTTTATTTTGAAAGTCATTCATTTCACGTGGATTTATTTTAAATTCTAGATAATTTTTATTATTGACAATATCGTCTATTGTTTTCAGTTCTGTTGGGGGCCCTCTGTATCCACGGGGCCCTGGGCTGCAGCCCAAAAAGCCTTTAAGTAGATCCGCCCCTGGGTAAAACAGAAGCCAGCCTTATAGGATGACCATTTAATTAGACACTGGGAAATAGTCATACAATAGTACATTTTGAAACAAGTGGAGAAAGTTTGTTATTGTAGTTCAAGGAGGTATTAACACACGAGCCGTAGGCGAAGGTGTTTTTGAGCCGAGAACTGCAATAACAAATGTCCACGTGTATCTAACGACGTTTTTCAATACACTTTTGAAGAAGTAAAATGAAAGAATGTAAAATATTTGTGTCATGAATGTCATGAGACAATGATTAATTTTTTTTTTTTCCGCGCTTTGCTTTCGCCAGGTTGAAGGAGAGCCAAAGGTAGGTATGATTGTATGAAGCCGTTATACAGCCTAATATAAAAAATAGTTTTTTTATAATTTTTTTAATTTAGAACACAAATAAATGTTAATTTGTTTATAAAAGTAAATATTTGTAAGTAATAAATAATCATGTTTATCCACGATATTGAATTTATAAACACAATTTGAATATTCAAAAAATGTTTACAAAAAAAGACGTAGATCGCTTTTCCGAAATAAAAAAAAAACATTCACCTCTTAACGTTATCTGTGGCAATTTTGCTTTCGGCACATGTGTGGAAAAAACATGAAAAACGCACGCGTGTGCAATACACTGCATTTTGAACCTAATCGTAGTGCGAAAAGAACCAGTTTTCGAGGAAGTGTATTGAAAAAAAAATATCCCGAACATTTTCGACTTTGGCATACACGTATGACACTAGTTAGACAAACTGATTTGTTACTAAGTAGGTAGTTAACAAGTATTGGATTACAATTTTATTTTCCTCGTCTTGTCCCGTGTATCACTCGTAAATATTACAATGTCTTTGATTGAAACTTACCTCAAAATCAGTGAGAAGGTCAATGTCCAAGCACGCTACTTGATGCGGCGCCAACGATATCGTATAGAAACCCACTGCACCCCGACCTGCGAAGTCTCCGACCAAGTCCCGAGCCTAGAACAGTTACATGATCACACAATCCTATCTGAGGGAACGGTTTTCCTACTCTCGTCCCTCTGATGCACCTTGCAGATCGCATCTTAGGAACCTCCTCAAATCCCCTCCACACTCTACCGACTTCTACTCCTACTCCTTCACTGTCCACGTCGTTCGGTTGTGGAATTCACTTCCACCTGACATTAGAGACTGCCAAAATGTTGCAGTTTTCAAGAGAAGAGTGAAAGAACATTTAATTACCTATCCATTTGGTCATAATTGCTTACCTAAGTATTTATTGTTAGTTAGTGTTTTATATAGTAAGTATTGTTATTTGTTTTTATAAGTATTCTACAATGCATAAACCTATTTAAAAAGTAAATCTGTTTTTCACTCCTCTTGCTCGAAAAGACCGTCATAATAGCGTACCAGAGGGGCCGTAAAATTGCTCATTATAGCCCTAGGGAAAATAAGCTTTTTTTTTAAATTTTGTGTTCGGTGTTCGAAAGCGCAAAGTCTTTACTCATAATTCATGAAGAATTGACTTATTACTGTTCCATAAAAAAAAAAAACATTTTATTTTAAAAATGGAACCAAACGCGCCGAACGCCGAACTCTTTGGCAGGATGTGTGCGTTGCATTCCAGCTACAGAAGAAATAAAAAAAGGCATGGGCGCGAAATTTTAAGATTTTTGCTGAATTATTTATTTGAATTTCTTTTTATCTCCTACGTTTACCTCACAGACGACACAATATTATATTCGTCTTCACAGAGAACTGAGATTATGTTGCCGGGAAAAAACATCTCGTTAGAACAACAGTACAAATTGTACATTTCATTTTTAATAAAATAAACTATTATATTAAATATGGTTATTTTATTTTCTCGCAATCGTAGTGAAAAGTACGGTGTAACACACGGCGCTAAAATCCCATTATAACTCGGTTTCTATTTACTACCTACCTCGCTAAAGCTCGGTAGTAAAACTTACCTCGTCTATAATGGGTCATTTTAGCCCCTTGTATCACAATGTACTATTATGTACCTATTCTATTTTCTCTCCTTTTACACAATATGTCTGCATATCTTTTTCAACCGACTTCCAAAAAGAGGAGGTTATCAATTCGTCTGTTTTTTTTTTTTTTTTTTTTTTTTTTTTTTTTTTTTTTTTGTGTTTGTTACCTCATAACTTTCGACTGCGTGAACCGATTTTGATGATTCTTTTTTTATTTGAAAGCTGGTGCTTCCCATGTGGTCCCATTTTAATTTGCTGAAGATCTGATGCTGGTCTTCGGAGATATACAATGGAACTCTTCAAAAATGTACGGCAAATCTGCAGTGATTGCTATTATCGCTTGTAGGTTTATTGTTTATACAACATCATGACGTAATATCACGCCTGTATGCTCTGAGGGGGTACGCAGATGTGTACAATACACCCAGATTTCGACAGTGTTTGTTACCTCAGTACTTTCGACTGGGTGAACCGATTTTGATGATTCTTTTTTAATTTGAAAGCTGGTGCTTCCCGTGTGGTTATATTTTAATTTGCTGAAGATCTGATCCGGATCTTCGGAGATATACAATGGAACTCTTCAAATATACACGGCAAATCTGCAGTAACTGCTGCAATCGCTTGAATGTTTATTGTATAAACAACATCATGACGTAACATCACGCCTGTATGCTCTGAGGGGGTACGCAGATGTGTACAATATTCCCAGATTTCGACAGTTAGGTGCATTAAGTTCCATTTATTGGGGATAAGTTTTTTTTATTTTATTGGCAAGGGCACTTCAAGGGTAGTTTGATGAGAATTTGGTTAGGTTCTGATTATGGGATCCATGACAAAGGAACGGAACTCTTCAATTCTTAGAAGCAAATTACCGATTCTCGGCCAAATCTTTTAAAGGCTATCCGGATATTTGAGTCACGTACCATAACGTCGTTATTAACCGACTTCAAAAAGGAGGAGGTTCTCAATTCAATGTTCCCCGATTACTCGAAGATGACTGGACCGAATTTGTTTTTTAATTGTTTGAAAGGGTATACTTCCCCGAAGGTCCCATAATCATCAAGTCAGGATCCTGATAATGGGATCCTGGAGAAATAGAGAGAACTCTTCAAATTTTATAGGCACACCAGAAGCGATTTGGGTAGTTTTTGAAAGAGTAGTTTCTCGGAGTGATCCCATTTAAATTTGGTTAAGATCTGATGAAGAACTTCGGAGAAAGGCAACGGAACTCCTCATTAAATGTAGCAAATGTGTGTCTCTTACTGGGATTGCTGAAATCTCATGTCTGTCTATTGTTTACACCAGTTCATAACAAAAAATCACGCTGGTACGCTGTGAAAGGGTATGCACATATTGTGAACCACTAAAAAGATAAAAATAAAAACTTTTTTGCAAAAAATAAAACCGACTTCACACAAAAAAGTGAAAAATAACTTTAGCTTCTGAAGTCGGTGACAAAAAAATTAAATCAATCAAACAAAGGTCACCGACTTCAGAAGCTAAAGTTATTTTTCACTTTTTTGTGTGAAGTCGGTTTTATTTTTTGCAAAAAAGTTTTTTAGTATCTCCTTTTGCAGGTAGGTATGCTGGAAGGAATTTCTTTAGAAATTTGATCACTTTTCTACTATTTTCTGTTCCTTTCTTCTTTTCTAGGTAGGTTTTCTAGGTATTTAGTGAGTACCTACATAAATTGTTTAATAAATATATAAGTTTACGCTAGTAATCTTTGAAAGGTTAGGTAGAGAAGTACCTATATGTAGTCATGAGCATTAATTTTTTGCACACAACAAAAGGTCTTTCAATTATTATAACTACCAAGTCATAAGTCTCAAGTTCGAACCCAAGACACGCACCTCTGCTTTTTCGTATTCATGTGCATATTGTATAATTATCACTTGCTTCGGCGAAGGAAAACATCGTGAGGAAACCAGCATGACTGAGAGATATTCCTCGACGGCATGTAAAGCCACGTCAGAGGTCCATGGGTGACATAAAAACTCTGACACCAGGTTAGGTAGGTATTAACCACAAGACAAAGAATGTTAGGTAGTAACTCACCCGAATATGATCAGAAGCATGGTTCATTTCTATAGTTTCAACCAAATCTTCATGACGGATGCCGTATTCATTAACCTCGTAATATCCAGGTTCTAGAACGAAACAAAAAATTTTAGAAATAAAAAAAAAACCGGCTAAGTGCGAGTCGGAATCGCGCTTCGCATCTCGGTCCAGTCCAAATATTAAAAGGTCCCGGACATATACAGCCTGTTAGGTTAAACGAGGGACATATTGAGGGAAGGTATTCAGTATTCGATTCTCAATCCAAATATGTAAAAAACCTATAACCTTAATTTTTGACATAATTGTCTAATTAAATACATTACTCATGGACACAGCGCGCAAGTAGGTATCACGCGGCAAAACACGTGCCGGTCCTGAGCTCCGTGCGCAAACTCCGCCCCTATCCTTTGTAATGTCCCCGATGCACCGACAGGGCACATCCCCGCGCCACCCCGCGCTGACCTCAGTGTATGCGCGAGCGCCGTTACTTCCGCATGTCTAATATTACGTTTCCGCGTATCGCATTTAACAAACAACCCCGCTTACTTCGCGACATTAAGAGTGTCCTGTAAACGTATTCTTGAATAACCAAAAATTACGTCTTATCGTCATAACAGTGAAGAATATTGGGATTGTGGTTCGTGCTTAAGTGTTATCTAGTGATATTGTGCGAGGAACCGTTAATTATTATGCAAGGTGTCAATCAACGACTGCGAACATTCGGTCAGTACCTAGTTACCTAGATATTTGCCTGTCCAAAGCCAGATTTAAAGTATGAAGGGAAAATGGATTATACCTAGAAAGGTCATTGACCCGCACACATGTTCTGCGATAAGCGCATGGCGCACACGTTGCGAAACTTAGGCGAAGTTTTTGGTATGGATCTATCTGTTATGTATTAGTGTTTTCTTTTTGTTCATATGTTTATTAGTATCATGTAAGCATAGACTATTGCGGGTTTGAATAAGTCCCTCGTTTAAACTAACATACTGTATATATACAGGGTGTAAACCACCTCATCACAAAGCCGTTAACCAAGCATTCTGTACATCAAACTAAGTAACTTTACGCAAAAATTATTGCTGGGAAACAACTTTTTTTTTGAGGTTATAAATCATGTTTTGTGGTAGAACTCAATGTAACGCACTTAAAACATTGTGCTGATGAATGGATTGCATTGTACGGGGGGTCTTGGAGGTGTTAAAAGTTAAAATCTTACAAAAAAAAACTTGTAACTTTGACCCCCCCATAACTCCGTAGGTAACTAGAAGGTTCCCAGGTATGGTCTAGAACAAAAAAATAATCACAATGACGGGGAGAACAAGTGCCTTTCGGCTTCGTTAAGAGGTGTTTTACACCCTTTATACATATATAAGGTGTTAAAAAATCAACTGCAAGAATTTCGTGTACGTACTCGGTATCAAAAAAGAAATATATAAAAAAAAAAAAAAATTCAAGCATTTTTAGTTTTTACTTAAAAAAAACAATTTAGTACAACTGTTTGATGTGCACTGTACGCGTTATATATGTATATTTTGATTATTTTTTGTTGTTATAGCGGCAAGCCAGTAACAGAATTTCATATTCTTTGAAAAGGACAATGTCCAGCATCGCCCTGTGCAACTAAAGTATCGTAAATGCACGATAATTATTGAATTATCGTGCATTTAACTATATAAGTAATAAAACAGACATTGGTCTGTTTTATTACTTATATAGTTTGCAAATACTTTTGTAACACGGACTAGCTTCATCTATACATATAATAAAAGAGTAAAAAAACTGTGTCTGTACATTGAATATATTAAAAAAATAATAATTGAGGGGGGTGTAGAAACAGTAATAGAGCCCGAATCCAAAAAAAAAAGTCTGTCTGTTTGTCTGTTTATCTGTTTGTCTGTTTGTCTGTTTGTTTGTACACGCTAATCTTCGGAACTACTGGACGGATTTGAATAATTATTTTTTTGTTGTATAGATATTAAGTCTGTGCAACATATAGGCTATAATTTATCTTGGAAACTGGAACACCTGATGCAGAACCGCTACAGACCAGCTAAACTATAAGAGATACAAAAAGGACACCATAGCAAAAATTGTTCCGCGTGATGAGCATTTTCTGCTGAGAGAATAAATTTGAAGATCTGGAACACCTGATGTGGAACTCCAAGAGCCCAGCTACACTGTAACACATATAGGAATGACGTCTTAGCAAAAATAGTTCAATCTGATGAGCACTCTCTGTTGATTTATAAAAATCGAAGATCTGGGACACCTGTTGTGGAACTCCAGTAGCCCAGCTACACCATAACACACATAGGTATAATGTCTTAGCAGAAGTTGTTCAATTTGATGAGCACTCTCTGCTGACTCATAAAAATCGAAGATTTGGAACACCTGTTCTGGAACTCTAAGAGCCCAGCTACACCATCACACATATAGGAATAACGTCTTAGCAAAAATTGTTCAATCTGATGAGCAATCTCTGTTGACTTATAAAAATCGAAGATCAGAGACACCTGTTGTGGAACTCCAATAGCCCAGCTACACCATAACACATAAGTGTATAGGAATGACGTCTTAGCAAAAGTTGTTCGGTCTGATGGGCACTTCCTGTTGACTTATAAAAAATCGAAGATCAGTAACATCTGATGTGAAAATTATTGCAAAGCAATCACTAATTTCACTGTAAGCTGGGAGTACATCCACGCAGTGAAGGCGGTTACAGCTTAGGAATGATTTTCGATGACGATGGTATATCATTGAAAATTTGACTCTACTGGCCAAAACTCCCATTTATTATTTTATTTTATCGAATTAATATGTCTTCGGGCTTATGTTATTCCAGCGTTTAATTTCCTTTTCCATTTATCTTCGTGACTCGGGAGCCTACCCGGTAACGCAGGGTAGCAGTCACTTAGATTTTAATTGATCAGGTATCTTCACTACAAAACTATAACCATGTCTAGAAAGAGGTCAAATGTTTCAGATATCATCTGAAGAATCGGATGTGTCTCAAGATATAGCCTTAGGTCATGGCGACCTTCCTTGGATTGATAAGGAACGAAGTGCATTTACGTATACTCCTATGATTGAATACGCCACATATTCCGCCATCGGAGGTATGGTTCAAAATTGTACTTTTTGTGAAGCTGTTAAATGGCAAAAAGAAACAAACGGTATGTGTTGCCCAGGTGGGAAAGATCCGTTATTTTCCCATCCCCGGGCTCTTAGAATTCCACATCAGACGTTTCAGATCTTCGATTTTGACGACCCCGTTGTCGCTGGCATAAGCAACAGGATCCGCGTACGAAGTCGCGGGCAGAAGCTAGTGTTAAATAAACATAAAAGAAGTATTTATCGCGAAAACATACGCCATCTTGGTCAACGTCAAACTGTCTACCTACTACGGATCATGAGATAGTGCGCTGACAGACAGACGGACGGACAGAGGCTTAGTAATAGGACCAATTGGATATAGGGTCCCGTTGGACAACGCTTCGGGTATGGAACCCTAAAGAAACAGAATCTATCCTTTCCTTATGGACTTTGCAGGGATAAAATAACATAAGGCGCGTTCGCATCTCAAAGAGATGTCGGCAAAATGAAGGGCCCGCAAGGGCCAAAGCCTGCCGGGGCTGCGGGACTGTTCGAAAGAGATACCGCGGCCCCGGAACGTAAAGGGCGAGGAAAGAACATGGATGGGTTTTAGTCAGTAAAAGTCTGACACTCCCTCCCGCTCCGTCCAGAGTGGGAGTAGTCATTTGATAATTTCCCATCCGAAAAAAAAGGGATAAAATAACATAGTCTAAAGTTCTTCACCCCCCATTCATAAGGAAGGACTCCAACCAGACGGGTGTTGTGTTTGATAAGTTACTAAACCTAAAAACACCCGTCAGTTGTCGGGTTTTTGCACGACTACACTTTTGCGTGTCTTTTTCATGGGTCTATCGGGTTTCTGATAACGAAAATGAGGTCAAAATGAAATTCCAAGATGGCGCCAAGGAAAATTTTTGGTTTTTCCATTATGAACAACTGAAAAATCCATCCGCGCAAGCGTCCAAGTGCGCAATTGTCCGTCAGTGCAAAAGTCCATTCGCGCAAAATTACATGCGCGCATGTCTTTTCGCGAAAGTGTCTTGATACCCTTTTTGTGCTATGTAGCTGTATCTAGTACTTTTAATAGTGCCGTTACAAAATAAAAAAAATAACGTACCGTTACTATAAACCATTTTAGGTGCGATACCAGGGTCGTCAGCGGTTGGGCCGCTAAGTATCCAGATGGGCCCCTCGTGAACGTTCAGGAAGTGGCCCACGCCGTGTCCTGTGCCGTGCCCGTAGTTCAGGCCCACGTCCCATAGAGATTTGCGGGCTAGCACTTCTATTACGTTGCCCTGGATGAAGAACACAAAAAAAAACAAATGAAAGAAATAAAATTAATCTAATAAAAATGAAATTTCGAATGACGTTATTTCACGCTATTTCGAAAAAAATTACGCCAGTTCGAATCGAAAGCACGTTAGGTTGAATACCGCTATATTATTATGGAATTACGTTATTTCGACGCACGCTATAATATGTAGAACAGAAGAATTTGATTATTATTACTATCAAATGGTGTAAGATACTCGTAGTACGTTTTTTTTGTCAAAACCAACAGGTTGATACCTAATGATTTTACAAAAATCCAATGATGCTTTAGTTTTCATGATGATGTGATGTTTTCATCAAAATAAAGTTCGAGACTCTTTTGAGTATTTTTCGATATTCCTCATAGTTTCTGATTTGGCCATCTACGCCCTCTTGGAAATTTCATATGATACAATACAGTAGGTACCTACTTATATATAAAGGGTGTAAAACACCTCTTCACGAAGCCGAAAGGCACTTGTTCTCCCCATCACTGCGATCATTTTTTGTTCTACACCATACCTGGGAACCTTCTAGTTACGGAGATATGGGGTGTCAAAGTTACAACTTTTTGACAAGTTTTTTTTTAAATTCAATTTTTTTTTTAGAAATTTTGACTTTTAACACCTCCACGACCCCCGTACTATTCAATCCATCCATCAGCACAATGTTTTAAGTGCGTTACATTGAGTTCTACCACAAAACATGATTTATACCCTCAAAAAAAAAAGTTGTTTCCCAGCAATAATTTTTGCGTAAAGTTACTTAGTTTGATGTACAGAATGCTTGGTTAACGGCTTTGTGATGAGGTGGTTTACACCCTGTATATGTAAGTATACTTATATATTTTTATAATTTTTGTCTCTCTGTCTATTTCTTACGTATTAGGTAAAGAAAAAGCCAATTCCCTAAACCAATTTTAATGAAATTTCAATGGGACCTATCGGGAAAAACCTATATTATTTCATATATTTTTTGTTCGGTTCAGTCTTACCAAGGGGTTTCGTATTACCCAGTACTAACTAGGTTGTGGAGGTCAGATAGGCAGTCGTTTTATGTACAATACTGGTATTCAGCTGCATCCGGCTAGACTGGAAGCCGATCCCAACATAGTTGGGAAAAGGCTTGGCAGATGATGATTATTTTTTTTTTCGGTTCATAAATGTCGGATTTACAAACAACAAACGTTGTTTACCATGTTTATTGTTTGTTTTGAGTTTCCTATATTTCGGCACTGTTGCAAGCGCCATGGTCACGGATGAACTGAAAAGTGCCGGAAGATGTTCGCGAACGGACACAGTGAGTTTTGTGTGTCGGGAACAGAATCGTGTTGTGAGTGAATTATGTGACAATGGTAGCGGTGTCGTGCGCGAAAAACGAATAAGAAAGAGGGTAGACCGTTTCGTCTGCTCATAAACATCCACCCGCAATAACTTCAGTTCATCCGTGACCATGGCGCTTGTAACAGTGCCGAAATATCGGAAACTCAAAACAAACAATAAACATGGTAAATATCCCGTTCTTAATTCTAATGTTTGTGTTAGTGACCATGTCAGTCTAAAAACTCATATAACAAACGTTGTATTTTTATGTTTATCGGTAACAAACATTAAAAAATACAACCCAATTGAGAACCTCTTCCTTTGCAGTCGGTTAAAAATACGCGTGAAAGTGCGGAGTTAGGCCGCGCTCAATGCTAAATCCTTACCAGTGTCCCCCTAGGTAGCACCGTGGTAGCCAGAGCAATCTGTCCCTTCATGACGCGAGTGAACGTCATGCGTTGTTCAGCAGTCGGTGTCCCATTGATGTGACGAGTACGGGTGATGTCTGTGGTGCCTTCCCTGCAATATTTAGGAAAATTAATAGCAATGAACATCATCAGTAGACATAGAGCTCAAAGTCATCACAGACACTAGGGTCGATCTTTAGGCAATACTCAATTCTTTATTACATTCCATATGTATGCCAACGTGCTATGGAACGCAATTTCTTAGGTGTAAAATTAACGGATCGTATTCGTAACACTAAACTGCGCTCCAAAATGCAAATCGTTGACGTGGATCAAAAGGCTCAACATCTGCCTAGACTTTTCCCAACTATGTTGGGGTCGGCTTCCAGTCTAACCGGATGCAGCTGAATACCAGTATTTTACATGGAGCGACTGCCTATCTGACCTCTACAACCCAGTTAATACTCGGTAATAAAAACAAAAACTGAACTGTTGAACAAAAATAAAGTATATAAAGTACTGTTTTCAGCATCAAAATGCAAACACATTATTATGTGTTATACTTAGAAGCTCACACAAATTTCGCCACCTCAGCATTTACTGAAAGAGTTTTTTCAGTAATGAATGCTACGTGGCGGAAGGATAGAAATAGAGCATAAATAAATAAATTTAATAAAAAATTAGCTCCTCATTTATTTCAATTTCTGTTATAATTGTGGTGAAGCGTATGAAGTTTTTAAAAAAGATTGTAAGTAAATTAATAAGTTGTGCGACAAGCTTTAAAAATATGTATTTAAAACACTAATGAACAAACGTTAGAACTTTATACTATATAAAGCTCGATTACCACTGACTGAATCACTCACTGACATAATTGTTCTCCCAGATGGTGAAGGGGAAGGTGGGTATGTTTTGACAGATTCGTAAACAAGTAACTCTCGCGAGTATGGGAAAAGTGCCAAACCTCCCCTTTTCACCCCCCTTCCTCCCCCTCCCTATCGTATCTCGGAAACAAAGAGATGAGTGCTCTGATTTTTTTCGCATACGTATAGAGGAGGCTTGGCAAAGTAAAAACCATTTTTCAAAATTGGTCCCCTTGCCCCCCTTCTCCCCCCTTTAGGCGGATCTCGGAAATTAAGAGATTTGGATCATTTTTTTTTCAGATTCGTTTCAAGGGGCAATCAGTTTGTCAAAAACATTTTTCAAAACTCCACCCTCTCCCCCCCTTCACTCCTCCCCCTATCGTATCTCGGAAATTAGGACACGTAGAGGCTTTTTGATTTGACTATATACTTTATTATTGAGGGGCGTTGAAATTTCTATACCCTCCCCTCCCCTCCCCAACCTCCCCTAAAATTGAAAGGGGTGTAACTTCATAACGGTTAGGGATAGCCATTGGGTGTTTGAAGAAATATTATAGTAGGCGTCGAAACCTGTCCGGTAATGGTAAGGGGGGAGGTGGCGAGCGAAGCGAGCCGGCGACCCCCGTAGCGTAGGGATAGGGTCAAGATTAGGGCATTCAAACTCGGATAGTTATCAACTCCGGAGCTAGTTTCTTTATAATATTATTATCTTGTATGCAATGTATCATGTACACCATTTTTAAGTAAATAAATTTGACTTTACTTTACTTTACTTTATAAATAAAATACTCACTGTTAATTTTTCTAAAATACTGTTTAATATTCTTCATAGACCTGAATATGCTTTATTTCTTGTAAAAAAGTTGGCAACCTTAGCTATGCTATACATAATAATGAGTACAATGAATGTATGAACAGATAGGTACACCTTATACAGGGTGGAATTTTGTAATGCCACCTGGAGGGAAAGTACTCTTAATACTGCAGGTAGAAAATTTTACTCAAAGGAAACATTCCTTTATTTTTGAATAGAAAGCAAACGGCATTCAAAGATTTTCGAAAATTCTCTTCTCACCCGGGAATCGAACCGGCTAAAATCTGAAAAAATTATACCCTGTACTTTTATTGCATCGATCGTTCGGGTCAATTATAAGGATGAAATCTCTCTAACAAACATGATAAATTAAATGAAAGGAAAACCAGGAAATCTGAAGTTACAAATTCAATGAGTCAAGTTAAATCTCTTTAACTAACATCCATATTTTGTAATGCATGGAATGGAATGTTTCCTTTGAGGAAAATTTTCTATCTGCAGTATTAAGAGTACTTTCCCTCCAGGTGGCATTACAAAATTCCACCCTGTATATGTCACCGTAAAATTGTCAAATACATTATATTACAATATAACGTGTATCTCTCTCTCCGTCGACTACGCTTTTTAGGGGAATATAAAGTGTTTTGAGGTTAGGTTATAATAATCGGTATTTCTCAGAAATGGTACAGTTTCTTTTCATGAGAGTGGTACCACTGGGCAAGGGGGACCCCTCCTTCCCTCGTGAGTTGACTACCATCGCATGCATTTCACGAAAAATAATGCGTTTTCAACCGACTTCCAAAAAGAGGAGGTTATCAATTCGTCTGTATGTTTTTTTTTTTTTTTTTTTTTTGTGTTTGTTACCTCATAACTTTCGACTGCGTGAACCGATTTTGATGATTCTTTTTTTATTTGAAAGCTGGTGCTTCCCATGTGGTCCCATTTTGATTTGCTGAAGATCTGATGCTGGTCTTCGGAGATATACAATGGAACTCTTCAAAAATGTACGGCAAATCTGCAGTGATTGCTATTATCGCTTGTAGGTTTATTGTTTATACAATATCATGACGTAATATCACGCCTGTATGCTCTGAGGGGGTACGCAGATGTGTACAATACACTCAGATTTCGACAGTGTTTGTTACCTCAGTACTTTCGACTGGGTGAACCGATTTTGATGATTCTTCTTTAATTTGTAAGCTGGTGCTTCCCGTGTAGTTATATTTTAATTTGCTGAAGATCTGATCCGGATCTTCGGAGATATACAATGGAACTCTTCAAATATACACGGCAAATCTGCAGTAACTGCTGCAATCGCTTCAATGTTTATTGTTTATACAACATCATGACGTTACATCACGCCTGTATGCTCTGAGGGGGTACGCAGATGTGTACAATATTTCCAGATTTCGACAGTTAGGTGTATTAAGTTCCATTTATTGGGGATAAGTTTTTTTTTTATTTTATTGGCAAGGGCACTTCAAGGGTAGTTTGATGAGAATTTGGTTAGGTTCTGATAATGGGATCCATGACAAAGGAACGGAACTCTTCAATTCTTAGAAGCAAATTACCGATTCTCGGCCAAATCTTTTAAAGGCTATCCGGATATTTTAGTCACGTACCATAACGTCGTTATTAACCGACTTCAAAAAGGAGGAGGTTCTCAATTCATTGTTCCCCGATTACTCGCAGATGACTGGACAGAATTTGTTTTTTAATTGTTTGAAAGGGTATACTTCCCAGAAGGTCCCATAATCATCAAGTCAGGATCCTGATAATGGGATCCTGGAGAAATAGAGAGAACTCTTCAAATTTTATAGGCACACCAGAAGCAATTTGGATAGTTTTTGAAAGAGTAGTTTCTCGGAGTGATCCCATTTAAATTTGGTAAAGATCTGATGAAGAACTTCGGAGAAAGGCAACGGAACTCCTCATTAAATGTAGCAAATGTGTGTCTCTTACTGGGATTGCTGAAATCTCATGTCTGTCTATTGTTTACACCAGTTCATAACAAAAAATCACGCTGGTACGCTGTGAAAGGGTATGCACATATTGTGAACCACTAAAAAGTGAAAAATAAAAACTTTTTTGCAAAAAATAAAACCGACTTCACACAAAAAAGTGAAAAATAACTTTAGCTTCTGAAGTCGGTGACAAAAAAATTAAATCAATCAAACAAAGTTTCACTTTTTTGTGTGAAGTCGGTTTTATTTTTTGCAAAAAAGTTTTTTATTGTAAGCAGTATGTTCGTTTGACAATAATTCGAGAGTTTACAATATCACTAAAGATATTACAATATAACGTTTTTGACAATTTTACGGTGACACACCCATCCCCATGCAATTCAGGCGAGTTGTTATGTTATGCATGATACTCACAGGTATTGTCCCCCAGAGTCTACCAGCAGCATATCATCAGGTCTGATCAGTCGCTGCGGTCCGTCTCTTCTCGGGCTATAATGTATGATGGCGCCATTCTCCCCGGCGCCCGCGATCGTCGAGAATGATGGACCCATGAAGTTCTGTTCTTGGCTGCAGAAGAAATGTTAGTAAATATTATTAGAGGTAAGGTTCAGTTAACAAATTGGAATTTGTATCGTTTAAGAACTACTAGTTGCGTATGAATTTACGTTGGGAAAAGCTACCCTTTAGCTTTTAGTTCTAAATAATTTCGTAAGAACAACTTTGAGAGAGAGACTGACAGAGGAATTCAGCTGCGCTGGGCAGCATTTGGGAGACTTCGTCGGGTCTTCTCGTCGCATATTTTATAGAGCCTAAAGACTAAGGTCTTCAATCAGTGCGTCCAGCCTGTTTTGACTAAACGTTCCTGCCCATAAACACGATACGACGTCGCATCGTGCTACCCCCGTGGGAATCTACGTCAAAACAAATAGCAATACAGGGTTATTTGTAACCCGCCTGACGCAGGTCCTCACCGGACACGGATGTTTCGGGAGGTACCTGCACCGAATCGGGCGGGAGGAAACGCCCGGGTGCCTCCACTGCGAGGATCGACCGGAGGACACGGTGGAGCACACGGTGGAAGTCTGCCCTGCGTGGGCGGAGCACCGCCGTGTCCTCGTAGCGGCGATCGGCGGCGGCGACCTCTCGCGTCCGGCCCTGGTTCAATCCATGGTCCGGAGCGAGACGGAATGGGAAGCCGTCACCTCCTTCTGCGAAGCAGTCATGCTAGCGAAGGAGGTGGCGGAACGAGAGAGGGAGAGAGCCTCTCTTCCCGGCCGCCGCGGGAGACGCACCGGGCGTCGGGGGCCACGTGGTGGCTACCGGCCACCGTAGATGCGGGCCTGTGGACGGTTAGCTATGGGCTAGCTAGCCGTCCGTCCGTCTAGTGAAAAAAAAAAAAAAAAAAAAAAAAAAAAAGGGTTATTTGTAAAACACCAAAAACCTCGCAGGAGTAGATTACTAACACCATAAACAACAACATTGTTCTACGACTTTTTCGAAAACAGGCAAAAAAAATACGACTTTTCATACAAAACTCGATCAGCTGTTCGTAGATAGTATGTATGAAGAGTTGAATATTTTTTTGTCTGTTTTCGGAAAAGTCGTAGAACAATGTTGTTGTTTATGGTGTTAGTAATCTACTCCTGCGAGGTTGTTGGTGTTTTACAAATAACCCTGTATATCTGCTGTGTTCGCAGAAAATAGGTCGTATTTCCCTGTTTCAAAGTACAGTAAAAAGATAAGCAGTAGGTTGACTTCAAGCGTAGATTCCCACGATACGACGTCGCATCGTGAAACGATGACGCGTCGTAGCACGATGTGACCTCGTATCGTGTTTATGTGTATGAGCCGTTACGGGGCCAAAACTTCAGAGTCGCTCAGCGAGCTATTGAACGGGCTATGGAGTCTCTCTGAGGGATCGCATCTGACAGAGAACAAGATTTGTCGATATAGCTCACAGTATAAGTACGCTGAATTGGCAATGGGCCGGTCATATTAGGCGCAGAACCGATGACAGTTGGGATAGACGTGTTCTTGGGTAGAGATCACGAATCGGCAAGCGGAAGGTGGGGGGACTTTAGGCTTAGTCACTCGCAGCTAACTTCCGAACAACACTATACTATCTTCTATCTCGTGTGGTTAGTACCTAACCTGGTGTCAGAGTTTTTATACCGCCCATGGACCTCTGACTTAGCTTTACATACCGCCGAGAAATATCTCTCAGGCATGCTGGTTTTCTCACGATGTTTTCCTTCACCGAAGCAAGTGATAAGTATACAATACGTACATGAATCCGAAAAATCAGAGGTCTTGGGTTCGAACTTGAGCTATGATTTGGCAGTACGACGGTCACTGACGACAGTATCAAAAAATTGCAAAACTATTTAATTTTAGTCCGTCAGTTAGAGTATTGTAAAATAATGGACACGTATTTTAAGTTTTTGTAAATCAACGAATTTTGACAAAGATACGAGTAAGACGCATCAAAACTCGGGAGTGTGGTCTTGTGACGTCAGAACTCACAAAAAATTATACCAAGGCGTGACGTATTGATATTTTCAAAAGCGTCGTATCTTCGTCAATTTTGGTTTACGTAACAAAATAAAAAATACGGGTCAAATATTTTTTATAATCTAACTGATAGACTAAGTTTAGTTTTATTTTGGTCGTCTACCGTCTTGTACTATTTGACTCACCTTCTGAACAGCTCCAGCTGATCTGACAGGTTTATCTCGGACACGGAGAGCCCTGCTCGGACCTGGCGTTCCACCCAGTACAGAGCCCGGACCACTGCCACTCCATCCTTTACATGAGCTTGGCGGAAACCCTGGAGATCAGGAGAACGTATTAGATAATATTAAGAGGAGATCACCTGCCTATAGCATTTTCGCAACTATGTCGGGGTCGGCTTCCAGACTAACCGGATGCAGCTGAATACCAGTATTTTACATGGAGCGACTGCCTATCTGACCTCCACAACCCAGTTAGTACTGGGTAATAAGATACCACTTGGTAAGACTGGTTGTCAGACTTGTTTGGGCCACTGAATACCAGTAACGACTGTCAAAGATGTGCAAATGACAGCCGAGACCAATTGCTTAACGTGCTTTCTGAGGCACGGAGGAAACTCGGTATGTGTCAGTGGTCACCCATCCACAGACCAACCTAGGCAGGCAGGGCTTAACCTTAAGATCGACCTTTTTGGCCTATTACATATTGAGTTTCGCGCTTCGGAAAGCACGTTAAGCCCGTGGTCCCGACTGTCATTTGACAGTTGTTACAGTGGCACAAAAAGTCTGACAACCAGTCTTACAAAGGGTATCGTATTACCCAGTACTAACTGGGTTGTGGAGGTCAGATAGGCAGTCGCTCCATGTAAAATACTGGTATTCAGCTGCATCCCATCAGACTGGAAGCCGATCCTAACATTGTTGGGAAAAGGCTAGGTAGATGACAATGATAAATAGGTAAATAAATACCGCTGGACATTACACACAGCGCCATCTAGTGCCTAAGCAACGAGGCTTGTGTCGTGGAGACCAGATAAGTAGTTGAAAATAAATTAGCCAAACAAACTTCAGACATGATTGTTCTCAATGGATACTATTGTATCTATTGTATTGTACTATTGATTGTATTTCAAGACAATTAAATTTTATGGGACAGAACAGGCTGAAAAAATATATTTTTCATTACTCATACTCGGAAAGTAGGTCTGAAGTTGCCTGAGGAGCGGGCTGAAAGTAATACTTTTCAGCCCTAGGGAGAATCACTTTCAACTGACAGCTGTCACATTATTAAAAAAAAATCTAGTTTTATTTTCCCATTTCTATGGAACCATGTTCCGACTTCTATACAGCCTGTAAATTACAGCGCGATGAAAAATTGAAATAACATACAATTCAGTATTAATTAAAGGATATAATTTTTTTAAATAACTTAGTTATAATTTAGTTACAAATATTTCTTTAAAATAACAAAGATTTGGGCAAAATATGTACTATTTTTTCAGTGACGATAGTGAAAATAAAGGCTGAATAGCCGGCCACAGAAAAAAAAACAAAATAGGCGGGAAAGTGGCAATCCGACCTCCTTTTTTTTTCGCGTGGTTTCGTGTTTTTGTTTTTATTTTCCTTGTATTCGTAATGAAAAGCACAGTGTTTACCTCGGGTTAAAGACTTATTTAGTCCCTCGAGCTATTAGCGCCCGCGCTACGCTTGGGCGCCAAACCCCGTCTCGGGACTAAATAAGTTACTTTCACCCCTAGGATAACAATGTACTATTTCATTACTCATACTCGGAAAGTAGGTCTGAATTTGCCTGAGGAGCGGGCTTTTCAGCCCTAAGGAGAATCGCTTTCAACTGACAGCTGTCACATTATTAAAAAAAATCTAGTTCTATTTTCACATTTCTATTGAACCATGTTCCGACTTCTATACATCAGCCTGTAAATTACAGCGCGATGTAAAATTGAAATAACATAAAATTCAGTAAGTTATTTAAAAAAATTATATATTTTTTCAATCAAAGAAAATAATTTTTTTAAATAACTTAGTCATAATTTAGTTACAAACATTTCTTTAAAATAACAAAGATTTGGGCAAAATATTTACTAATTTTTCAGTGACGATAGTGAAAATAAAGGCTGAATAGCCGGCCACAGAAAAAAAAACAAAATAGGCGGGAAAGCGGCAATCCGAACTTCATTTTTTTTTCGAGTGGTTTCGTGTTTTTGTTTTTATTTTCCTTGTATTCGTAATGAAAAGCACAGTGTGTACCTCGGGTTAAAGACTAATTTAGTCCCTCGAGCTATTAGCGCCCGCGCTACACTTGGGCGCCAAACCCCGTCTCGGGACTAAATAAGTTGCTTTCACCCCTAGGATAACAATGTACTATTGAGTACTCACATTTAATTCCACATCATTCTTCACACACTTCTTCAGAGCAACTGGAGAAATTGAAGTCGAAAGAATTCGAGCCGAGCCTTGCTGAATAAAAAAGATTTCATTTAATTAATAAAATTGTTACTGTAAACCACCTCATCACAAAGCCGTTAACCAAGCATTCTGTACATCAAACTAAGTAACTTTATGCAAAAAATATTGCTGGGAAACAACTTTTTTTTTAAATCTTACATAAAAACTTGTTTTGAAAAAAAAAACTTGTCAAAAAGTTGTACCTTTGACCCCCCATATCTCCGTAACTAGAAGGTTCCCAGGTATGGTGTAGAACAAAAAAATGATCGCAATGATTGGGAGAACAAGTGCCTTCCGGCTTCGTGAAGAGGTGTTTTACACCCTTTATAAATATACGATGTAGACTTGCAACATACCTCAATTGCTAGAAGTACTGCGTGGCTAGCTTCATTGGATACCCAAATAGTTTGGTTTACACCCAATTCGTTCTGAAAAATAAATTAAAAAAATAATGTAACAATCTGTAGATACATACATACGTAACATCACGCTTGGAACCCCAGAAGGGATTGACAGAGCTGTACCTACCATACAGTACACCTTACATATCGTTAGTTATGTTTTAGTACCGGAGTGGTCTCGAACCTACCGATTTTTCGGTATTTCTACCGACATTGGTGTCGATTCTGTTGTGCACAAACTAAACTTAATTTAGACTATTGCTATCTTTTACTAAAAGGCAGTGCGAGAAAAGGACGGCTATAGCTATGCACTAAGTTAGAAATGTCAAACTAGTTTATGCCTTTCGCTTCACCGTGTTTTTAGTCGACATGTTTTTACGTGCACCCTTCATTTGTATGGAAATATTAGTTCGAATTAAATTTGACAGCTCTAAATTACGTCCGTCTCTTTCTCGTTTTATTAGTGAGAAAAAGATAGTAATTGCCTAAATTAAGTTTAGTTTATGCACAACAGAATCGACACCATTGGTTCTGTCCTACCGAATTACCGAAATGCAAATGGGTTTCAGATAGACTCCTCCTTTTGTTGAAATCGGTTAGAATATAGCCTATAATACCCGGGTCATAATAACGAATCGATTGACACCTTATTCATCACAATCGGATGAATAGTTCAGGCGTTACGGAGGAATATACGTTAACACAAACATACATGGATAGACTGCTAAAATCATTAACCCTTTCTTCTGCTTCGCGTAGTCGGGTAAAAATGGTGCATGGATGGCGTGACGTCTGTCAAATGAAGACAAAAGGCGTTGCGCCGAGCCCAATAATATGGAACTAAAACGAGAAGCTCGCAGAACGGAATGTCGACGGGGCAGAAAAGTTCTGGAATGGGAAGTCGTTGCGTTGGAAGACCTCCCACTAGGTGGACCGATGACCTGGTGAAGGTTGCTGGAATCCGTTGGATGCGAGTCGCACGGGACCGGTCAATGTGGCGACACTTGGGGGAGGACTATGTCCAGCAGTGGACGTCTTTCGGCTGAAATGATGATGATGATGGTGATGAAGACAGGAAGGTGATGATCACTTACCGATAGTCCCGTGAGGTAACTAAATATATCTGCGTAAGGTCTTGCTTCAACAGCTGTGTTTTCTGATAAAAAGTGTGCAGATATATCGCTGGCTAGTACGCCATCGTTCCAGAATAGAATCAGTGTAGCGAAGTTGGGCTGAAAAGAAAAACAGATTGTAAAATATACTAATACTATAAATAAACTATACTAATATTATAAATGTAAACTAAACTTATAAATGTAAATAAACTTATAAATGTAAATAAACTATACTAATATTATAAATGTAATATTATAAATGTAAACTATACTAATATTATAAAGCAGAAGAGTTTGTTTGTTTGTTTGGTTGAACGTAGCGCGTTCAGGAACTACCTACTGGTTAAAATTGAAAAAAATCTTTTTGTTTTGGATATTCCATTTATCGAAGAAGGCTTTAGGCTATATAACATCACGCTACGACCATTAGGAGCGGAGCAGGAATGAAAAATGTTGCAACAACGAGGATTTTTTTTCCTTTCGTTTTTCTCTCTTATGTGACGCAGACGAAGTTGCGTAGGTCAGCTAGTTTTAAATAACTTGGAAGTATTCATCAATATTTAATTGAAACACGAAGCCGTCAACCAAGCATTCTGTACATCAAACTAAGTAACTTTACGCGAAAATTATTGCTGGGAAACGATGTTTTTAGCGTGAAAAATCATGTTTTTTGGTAGAACTCAATGTAACGCACTCAAAACATTGTGCTGATGGATGGATTGAATAGTACCTACGGGGATCATCGAGGTATTTAAAGTAAAAAACTTCCGATAAAAACTTGTTTAGAAAAAAAAAAATACAAAAACTTGAACCTTAGACCTCCCATATCTCCGTAACTAGAAGGTTCACAGGTATGGTGGAGAACAAAAAAAATATCGCAATAACGGGGAGAACCGGTGCCTTTCAGCTTCGTTAAGAGGTGTTTTACACCTTTTATAAAGAGGAAAGATTCGATTGATTGTTTGTTTGTGTGACTGCTATTGAGATTTTAACTGGCTTCAACTATTCCATTTTCAACTGTATCAAGGAAACTTAAATTTAATTTGCTTACCGATTGTGGGTTGATCCTAATAACAAGATAGGAGAAGAAAACAGGGTTGAACGGGATGTCGGAGCCACGGATGTTCAATGTATCTGAAAATAATTAAAAAAGTAAAAAAAAAACATAGTTCCAATAAAAATTGTCTCAATTAACTTTACTTTCGGAAGACGGTGCCTTTCGAAAGACGGAGTTATGAGGTAACAAACATAAACAATAAATAAACTAAAACTTTAAAATAAATTAAAAAAAAAATAACACCCGGGCTTAGTGTGGGTTGGTAGAGGTCAGAATAATGTCTCCTTTTTTTTTACTCGCAGGCCCAAAATATTTTGGCCCATCAGCATCATCATCATCTCAGCCGAAAGACGTCCACTGCTGGACATAGGCCTCCCCCAAGTGTCGCCACATTGACCGGTCCCGTGCGACTCGCATCACCTTCACCAGGTCAAGGAGACGGAAAATGGTGGGCCCAATTGTAATAAGTTGAGATATGGTCTAAAAAATTAGTCATATTTTTTTATATTAAAATACCAAAATTCAGCTCAATTCTCAATCTGGAAGCGGAGAAAAATGAGAACGATAGTTTTCATAACATTACCGATTGAATTAATCGATTACAGAAATTATAAAAAGAAAAGCTTTGCACTAGGTAATTAACTCAAAGTATTTAAATGAACTTTAAATACTTGTTTACAATATAGTGTATTGAATTAATAAAGAAAATGACAATTAATAACTGAAAAATCTAAATGATTATCGATTTCGTATCGATTAAAATCAATCATATTTTTAAAAACAGCCTTATATGTATTATCTGTGACAGCACTGACAGCATTTACAGCGGACCGACACTGGCACTTGTCAATTATTTCTGCTCAACTCGTTTCGTGTTTTCCGTTATGTTTTAAGTGCTTTCCCGATTATTTTACAAGTTCAACGACCACTGCGTTGTTTATTACGGATTCCGACCCTGCTTACCTTGTACGAATAAAATGTGCTTTTTATTTATTCTGGACGCCTTTTCGATAAATCCATTTCTGTTATCTATTACCTAATGGCTTCAAGTCATTCATCTTCAATCAAAATATTACTTTTCAAACATTCTCCACTGAATAAAACATACATTAGTGCTTAAAGAACTTGATTAGTAATCAGCTCTTATGAAAAGACTTTAACATAACCTCACTTTTACAAAACCTCAAATAACTCGGCTCTCAGATTGTCAAAACTTACTGAATTTTCAGTGAAGGACTGATAAGTCTGAATCTATTGATTCATACCATTTTCATCTCCTTACATCCAGGGCCCAAGAATGTATGTAATCGTTTCCGTCTCCTTTTGGCCCAGCTTCAAAATAAATCGCGAAGTCATGATCTACAATACTTACAAGCAATATCGTCCAATGCAGTTAGCAGTAGCGCAGACGCGCCTCTCATGCTCATATCTTGAAGCAACTGAAAGATCTTTCTGAAAGACTCCTCACCTGGAAACGGAAATAGATATAAAGTACATTTTGATAAAAGTGGGGAAACTTTAATATTGCAGTTGAGGCGGAAATCACACCCGAGCCGCAGGCGAGGTCGTTATGGAGCCTAGAACTGCAGTAACAAATGCCCACGTGTTTCAAACGACGTCTTTCAATACACTTTCGAAGAAATAAAATTACACAGAACGAAGAGTACTTTTGTCATTATAATTATTAGAAAACTAAGATTGTTTTTTTTTTCGACGCGCTTTGCTTGCGCCAGGTTGAAGCAAGCTGGCTGGAGCAACGATCGGGGGATGACTTACCGGTATACTGAACGGGTAGCGGCAGCAAGGGATTGTTGGATCTCTCCGGAGGCCCGTCCACGAGGTTCCTACGAGCCAAGTCCACTAGATTATCGTAGATAGCTTCTAGCCTCACATTCACGGCTGCCAAAGCTACCTAAAACGAGAAAATTACAATTGCAGACCAGACACGCAGGTTAGCTACAATTTTGTTCTCGCATTTAAAGGTAATATTATAGCCCACATAAACGACTCCGCTCCCACCTAACAAAAAGAATATAATTCAAATATGAGCTTTATGTATTGATCTTTAGATATACTTTACATTGGCAACATAAATTAGTAGACAGCTCGCTGTCAGCGGGGTTACCGCTGTCAATGCCAATGTAAAGTTATTTGAATTATATTCTTTTTACCGGGTGGGAGCGAAGTCGTGTAACTGGGCTAAGCTCTTAAGGCTCCACTACACAGGCGCTTTATCATCGCTCGATAATATCGCCTGCGTTATTGCGATAATCGTCTCTATTCCTTGCACAAAAGTGCGTTTTTATCGTCCGATATTGTACTCTTAAAGGAATATCGCAGGACGCAGAAACGCAAGCGTCCTACTTCTATTGGGATTGCGTCGTTATTATCGCGGCAGTGTATAACTTTTTAGCCGTCCTTATACATGATGTAATAAAAACAGATAGAATATCGCAGTAACGCATACGATATTATCCAGAGATAGTAACGCGCCTGTGTGGTAGCCTTTACGAGGGAACAGTGGCTGTGATTCTTAATACAAAAGTATGAAGTGTCTACGGTAACACATGTCTCTGTCATTTCCTTTTTTTTCCGCAACTAATAAGTAAAGAAAATATATTAATATGACCCTCCAAAATTGACCAAAAATGCAGGACCTGTTCCCCTATAACTCAGCGAAAAACATAAATGACAGAATCAGACGCTGTGTTGTTTCGTTGCTTAAATCTCCAAGAATAAGGCCTGAATTCTTGTTCTCGCTGACGTCACGACCCAAGGTCACCGACGTAGCCCGAAGAATTGCCAAACTTAAGTAGCAGTGGGCAGGGCACATTGCTCGCAGAACGGATGGCCGATGGGGCTGAAAAGTTCTGTAGTGGCGTCTGCGAACTGGAAGACGATGCCTGGGAACTACTGGGAAGACCTCCCACTAGGTGGACCGATGACCTGGTGAAGGTTGCGGGAATCCGCTGGATGCGAGTCGCACGGGACCGGTCAATGTGGCGACACTTGGGGGAGACCTATATGTCCAACAGTGGACGTCTTTCGGCTTAAATGATGATGATGAACTGCGACCATGAAACCATTAGGCCTAATTGGCCCGTGGTCGTCGTAATGCAAAACGTTACTTACTTCTAAAGCACGCCACGAACTCCTAGTGTAAGTGGTAGGATCAACAGCCACCACCCTGCCGGCGTTGCTACTGGGCATGTTGGCAACCAGCCAATCCTGTAGAGATAAGTCCTGACCTGAGAACAAGAGACATATTATGGCATTAATACAATACTAACTTTTTATTTCGATACGAAATGTAAAAAAATATACAGGATGTAAAACACCTCATCACAAAGCCGTTAATGAAGCATTCTGTACATCAAACTAAGTAACTTTACGCAAAAATTATTGCTGGGAAACAACTTTTTTTTTGAGGTTATAGATCATGTTTTGTACTCGCACTTCAAACATTGTGCTGAAGGATGGATTGAATAGTACGGGGGTCGTGGAGGTGTTAAAAGTCAAAATGTTACAAAAAAAAACTTGTATTTAAAAAAAAACTTGTCAAAAAGTTGTAACTTTGACCCCCCATATAATATCTCCGTAACTAGAAGGTACCCAGGTATGGTGTAGAACAAAAAAATGATCGCAATGATGGGGAGAACAAGTGCCTTTCGGCTTCGTTAAGAGGTGTTTTACACCCTTTATACAAAGTCCCCCAGCCGCGTCTGTCTGTATGTTTGCGATAAACTCAAAAACTGCTGCACCGATTTTCGATAGAGTGGTTCTTGAGAAAGGTTTTAGTATATAATTTGTACGCGGGCGAAGCCGCGGGCATCAGCTAGTTTTTCATAAATATTTAAAAAACAGCAAGGGTTCCGTAGCAGCAAGTAACATAATATAAAAGTTCTTGTAGTTGTAGAGAAGTCGTTGTAACTGAGTTGACTGAATGAAAGGTAAATTGCGGTTTACGATTTATGACGTATTAAAAAAAAACTACTTTCTAAAAATTTATATGGTAATGTAGGTACATCATATATTTTTTTTAGTTTTATCATTCTCTTATTTTAGAAGTTACAGGGGGGGGGGGGGCGACACATTTTACCACTTTGGAAGTGTCTCTCGCGCAAACTATTCAGTTTAGAAAAAAATGATGTTAAAAAACTTAATATCGTTTTTGAAGATCTATCCATAAATACCCCACACGTATGGGTTTGATGAAAAAAAAATGAGTTTCAGTTCTAAGTATGGGGAACCCCCAAGTTTCAACAGCATAGTTCTTATAGTTTCGGAAAAAGTGGCTGTGACATACGGACAGACAGACATGACGAATCCATAAGAGTTCCGTTTCTCGCTATTTTGCTACGGAACCCTAGAAAACATGCGGACAGTCTTTGCGGACTGTCGATAGAAGTGAAAACTCGCAGCCGATCCGCTACGGCTACGCTGTAGTACATCTACGAGTGCTACGAAAGGCGTACGTGACGGTCGAGTTCCAATTTTTTTTTTGTTCTCTCAGAAACTTAAAAAAGTTTTACTTAAAAAAAAAGCATATACCCCTCCAAAGTCTACCCACCTTGCCTCATCAACGTCCACAAGGTGCCATCGACTTCAACTTCGAACTGCGTCCAGTACCGTGCGTCAGTCCACACCAGGGCCTGGGTGGCCGTCACCAACGCCGTGCCTGATGACCCTCGGAGGCCTGAGAGCCATTCACGACGGGCGTCAGCTGGAGATATGTATTGTGACTGGAAGAGACGGACGGATTTTTTTCAATAGTTGTAGATAATGTTAATTTTTATGTGTTTTGTCCTGTACGAGCTAATACATTTTTCTTTCTTAACTTATTTGTTAAAAACTAGTTTGCCCGCGTCACTCGCGTAAATATAGAATTTGACAACCAGGCTGCTTCTAAAGGGTATAAAACACCTCTTCACGAAGCCGAAAGGCACTTGTTCTCCCCATCATTGCGATCATTTTTTTGTTCTACACCATACCTGGGAACCTTCTAGTTACGGAGATATGGGGGGTCAAAGTTACTACTTTTTGAAGAGTTTTTTTTTTAAATAAGTAGGTACTTACAAGTTTTTTATGTAAGATTTTAACTTTTAACACCTCCACAACCCCTGTACTATTCAATCCATCCATCAGCACAATGTTTTACAAAGCACATTGAGTTCTATCACAAAACATGTTATATCCTCAAAAAAAAAGTTGTTTCCCAGCAATATTTTTTGCGTTAAGTTACTTAGTTTGATGTACAGAATGCTTGGTTAACGGCTTTGTGATGAGGTGGTTTACACCCTGTATACAAGGTGTGAAAATTCAAGGGTACGTGCTACAGATCATCAAATTAAAAAAAAAGAAACAACGATCGAGACGTGACATACTAACTGACAGTTATACGTAAGTAAGTTATAGAAAACAGAAGTTAATTTGACCCCATTGAATGACATGAAAAAGTCATTTTGTTTTGCTTTTTGCCCGGCAGTTTGCTGAACTAAAACGTGGTGACCGTTTTTGCGTCAGCATCCCTTTTCCTGGATGTAGAATGCAGGGTGCATCACCCTTTTTTTTTCTTTGTTTCCCACACTATATTCAAGTTACTTACATTATGAGCATCAGCAGTAGGCACGATGTACGCGTCTACATTCCTAGCAGCCATCACGCTACGCACAGCTGCGAGGCGGGCAGCGGCGTTCTGACGACTCAACTGCGAAGCCGGGATGTCACTTACTGGAAGAATGAAAGATTAATCAAAACTAGAGGGTAGAGGGTCAAGTAGTCGCAATTACTGCTGATCTAGTGGTTTCCCCTCGAAAACAGCCGAATCAAAGAGGTTTTTTCCAGGCCAGCGTCCTCTAAAAGCTATAGATGGCGCTGTACATAGAAATATAAAAAACAGGAGAAGTGGCAAGGGGGCGTGTCGGTGTCCGCGCGACTGGCACGAGAGGCCCAGTCATAAGCAAATGGACTATTTTGCAATAAATACATTGCTCCTCAACCACTACCTAAGTTTGTCGTTATGTGACTGGACAAGCATCGCGTAGTGCGGCCGCTGCTTCTTACGACGAGTTAGTAATGTGCTTGTTTTCCGATGTTTTTGTGTGGGTAAGCTGTACGGTGCATGGTAAATACACGATTTGCATGATGGCATAAGGTTTATAATTGATTATGTACTACGTTCTGTTTTAAAAAATGCGGGTGTGTGTGCGACTGCGTATCTATTGCTTTTACTGAACTGCATGTGTAGTAGTTGGTGTGTGGTAAGGGCAAAATGGAGACACAGGGTTCCGATACATTTTCGTCTAACGGGCAAATCTCCTTCTTTATTACATCTATGGCGCTGTACATGACTCAGTGTAAAAATGTTTGTTTTCAGTGTCTGGTCGCAGCCAAATGAAGTTCTTACGTGGAGCATATTATATCAGTGTCCAAATATTCAGTGCCAGGTCATATTTTATAGAAATTATAGTGAAAATGAAAAAGTAAGTTGCAATGCAACAAAACCGTAAAGAACGACGAACTCACACAAACTAGGGAGGTACACTTTTGAATGGCAATGAACGCCAGCCCTAAAGAGCCAAACATTTTTTTTCTAAACTGGTCATGTACAGACGCTAGCTCATCAAGCTACTACAATCTGACAATTTTCTTTAATAGATTTTCAACTTTATGACTGAAGCATTAAGTTCAAGGTTGAATGAGAAAATTGAACAGTTTCGGGGAGCTTGATGTGCTGGTGTCTGTACATACAGCTGCGCCTTCTACCATCATAACAAAGCAAAAATGGCACAATACTTACCAAAAGCAGGAGCATCTGGTTCGGCTGAGTTGTAATACGGGATATGGCCAAAGGCCGCATTTGCTGTCAATCTGAAAGTTAAAGAGAATAGGTATTAAGAAACTGGCTAATGGTGTCGATTCTGTTGTGCTCAAACTAAACTTAATTCAGGCTACTGCTATCTTTTGCGCTCTAATAAAACGAGAAAGAGACGGACGTAATTTAGAGCTGTCAAATTTAATTGGAACTAATATTTCCATACAAATGAAGGGTGCACGTAAATACATGTCAACTAAAACACGGTGAAGCGCAAGGCATAAACTAGTTTGATCATCTCTAATTTAGTTCATAGCTGTAGCCGTCCCTTTCTCGCACTGCGTTTTAGTAAAAGATAGCAATAGCCAAAATTAAGTTTAGTTTGTGCACAACAGAATCGACACCAATGCCCGTGGATTCACCCGAGGGGAGGTCGGTAATGTCCCACGGGATCGCACTAACGGGATAAAAAGTATCGTAGGTATATGTTAATCTAGCTTATAAAGTACCTTTGTAAGTTTGTACAAAATTTCATCCAAATCCGTTGAGTAGTTTTTGCGTAAAAGAGTAACAGAGACACAAACTTTCGCATTATTATATTAGTAGGAAGATTGGTAAACCAACGAGGAAGCGGGACTGAATGCCCAATTCGTTCCAGACGCATATTTGTAGTCTGTAAGTTAGTCTCTATACTAATAATGTTTGTAAGTTTGTATGTAGGGGTAATCTCCGGAACTAGTGATCCGTTATAAGTTCTTTCACTGACATAAAGCTACATTATTCGTGGGTGCTATAGACTATAAATTATATTTATATCATGCATATAAGCCGAGCTATCAGAATTTTTGCGGACGAAGTCGCTAGCGAAGTACTATTAAATACTTAATCTTTGAAATATTGTTTTTGTTTCGGATGGGAAATCCTCAAATGACCCCTCCCGCTCTGGGCTGAAGGGAGAGTCAGACTTTAACTGACTACAACCCATCCATGTTCCTTCTTAGCCCTTTGTTCCAGGGCCGCGGTATCTCTTTCGAACAGTCCCGCAGCCCTATTAGTCATCACCTCAATAGGTAATAAATTCCTTTGGTAATGAGCGCGATATATAGGTATGCTCTTTTACTTTTTATAAGATATAGGTATTTTACACCAAGGAATCAGAGAAGTATCTGAAGTCTGGGGAACAGTAACGCTTAGAATAAGTAAATAAATAAATAACAAATACTTACATAAAACATATCGTAAACACCAAACTACGTATCTTCGCCATTTTCCACCAAATAAACCTAAATATTGTAGTTTTTATCGAATGTGTCTTTTATCTGTAGCTTTGTAGTTATATCTACAGCAATCGATAATTATGGATTAGATAAAAATTCAAAGTCAATTTATACGTTTTTAGGGTTCCCTACCTCAAAATGAAATAACGAAACCCTTATAAGATTATTCATCGTGTTGTCCTTCTGTCTTTCAAGAACCTTTATCTCAGGAACGCGTTGAGGTACTGAGTTAAAATTAAAACCATATACCTACTCTACGTAACCATAAATCTACAGCCCTATAAAGCTTTCAAAAAAGATACAGCCGTTTATGCCGTAATTAAAGGGCAAAATCAAGGGAATCAAAATGTATAGGGTACTTCCCGCTGACCTAGAATCATGAAATTTGGCAAGAAGCAATGTATTAAAGCACATGTAAAGGAAAACAATCTGAAAACCGTAAATATGTAGAATAACAAAATACCTAAAAGTTTATACGGAACCATCGCGTGCGCGAGTCCAACTCGCACATGGCCAGTTTTTTATAATGAGTATTTATTTAATCCATCGCACGCGATATTGAAAGTATTCTTGATAAATATTTATCAGAAAAACTGAACGAATTTTACATGGTCTGCCTAACGTTTTCTCAACTATGTTGGGGTCGGCTTCCAGCATAGATATAATAAAGGAGATATGCCCGTTAGACGAAAATGTATCAGAACCCTGTGTCTCCACTTTATCCCTACCACACGGCAACTACTACACATGCAGTTCAGTAAAAGCAATAGATACGCAGTCGCACACACACCCGCATTTCTTACATCAGAACGTAGTACACAATCAATTATAAACCTTATGCCATCAAACACATCGTACTGTTGTATTTACCAAGCACCGTACAACTTACCCACACAAAAACATCGGTACACAAGCACATCACTAACTCGTCGTAAGAAGTAGCGGCCGCACTAAGCGATGCATGTGCTTATTGAACGCCGTTTGGTGATTTTTACATTGCTTTTCCAGTCATTTAGCAACAAACTGAGGTAGTGGTTGAGGAGCAATGTATTTATTGCAATATATTATAGCCATTGGCACAAAGGTCAGGGTAGAGAGGGGTCTTGTGCCAGTCGAGCGGACACCGACACGCCCCCTTGCCACTTCTCCTATTTTTTATATTTCTATGGCTTCCAGTTTAACCGGGTACAGCTGAATATCAGTATTTTACATGGAGCTACTGTCTGACCTTACTTGCAGCCGTTTTCTATAAAACTTACTTACGTTTAACTGTTAGTTAATATGCCTACGTCTCGTGTATATCGGTTTTCTATAAACAAGTTAGTTTGAAATAACGTACCCGCGTCACCTACCATCACTTGATTCATAGAGAAATCCAAGAAAGCTTTTCTACGACGTTTTGTTTCTAACGGTCCGTAGCTATTATGTCAAGAGATAGCAACCTTCCGTTAACTGTTAGTAAGTTATTGAAAATGGCCGTTACGCAGTTAGTGAGTGACAGGATCCAACGTTAATAATAGGCCAGACGATAAAAAAAACGAATTAGTCCGTCAGTAAGATTATCAAAAAATATTTCACCCGTATTTTTTCTTTTGTTTCGTAAACCAAAATTGGCGAAAATAGGACGCTTTTAAAATTCTCAATACGTCACGCCTAGGTATAATTTTTAGCGAGTTCTGACGTCACGAGCCCCCCACTCCCGAGTTTTGATGTGTTTTATCTTTGTCAATATTCATTGATTTACAAAAACAAATGGATTTAAAACTTTTTGATACTGTATTCATGCCTTTTACCGGTTCCTTTAACCTTTTCACCGCCACGCACACGCACGCGCGTGTTTTTTGTCACATATTTGTGTCGTTTGGCTTACAGGGCATACGCATGCTTGTCACGTATATGTGACAATGGTGTTCAAAGCTTTTAAAACAAGATACGCGCGAAAAAGATAACCTTTCCTTGGCAGTCGGAAAAAAAAACAATATTTTCTGTTTTACATTTATTTTAACAACAAAATAATATGATAACATCAACTGTTGCTTACGGACTAATATATCATGATTTACAATATTTGAGTACAGGACTATTTCTATGTTCATTTCTACAAGATATTTGACTGGTTAAACCTGCTCCACGCCAAGCAACATCATCATCATCATCAGCCTATAATGTTCCCACTGCTGGGACACACGGCCTCCTCTCAATGAGAGGGAATGGGCGACAATCTACCTCGCGTTCCCAGTGCGGGATGGTAGATGTCACATGTCTTCGAATGTTTGGTTCTAGGACATGCCGTTTATTCACGATGTTTTCCTTCACCGTTTTAAGAGCAGTAGTTGTGGTCAAGCCACAATTTACAAAAAGAATAGGGATTCCAAAGCTATTTCACATTTTTGTCACATATTTGTGACATTGGCGTACAAGGCACGCTCTTGCTTGCCACGTTATAATATGTTTGTGATAGTGGTATCGATTCTGTTGTGCACAAATTAAATTTATTTTAGGCTATTGCTATCTTTTACTAAATACAGTGAGAGAAAAGGACGGCTATAGCTATGAACTAAGTTAGAGATGTCAAACTAGTTTATGCCTTGCGCTTCACCGTGTTTTTAGTCGACATGTTTTTACGTGCACCCTTCATTTGTATGGCAATATTAGTTCCAATTAAATTTGACAGCTCTTAATTACGTTCGTCTTTTTCTCGTTTTATTAGAGAGAAAAAGATAGCAATAGCCTAAATTAAGTTTAGTTTGTGCACAACAGAATCGACACCAATGTCGTTCATAAAGTTCAAAACTTATACCATGGCTGTTACATAGCTCTCCACTAAAACAGTCAAATACACAATTGAAAAGATTTTGAGATTTTCATGCAGATTCTGAAATTTTATTTGTAACTGTATTTTAACTGACAAAATTGAGATTAATCTATTATTATTAATAGGTTTCATAGCATTTAAAATGGTGGGAAAAATACAAGGATGGAATCTCGAAAGCGACCGTTTGATGACAATAAGATCGCTCCTATTTAATAGTTATTTGTTATACAAGAGTGCAAAGTTGTTTTTTAACCGCGTGCTCAATTTTGATGCAAGCAAAAGATTCCAAAATTGAGTCACGAGCGCAGCGAGTGATTCAAAACTTAGAATCTTGAGCGTTAGCGAAGGAATCAAAAGAGCACGAGGTGAAAAATCTTTGCACTCGAGTGCAACACGTAACTTTTCATCCCACCTATAAGCGAGGAAATGAATAAACGCAAAAAAAATGCGCATTATTAACAAATTCAGTTAATTCTGTTGGCGTCAAATAAACTTCCTCGTCGCTAGATAATGAGTGGTCATTTTAGGTTTTTCACTTGTTTTCAAGTTGGATTCCTTGTTTTTAACCTATGGTGTTAACAATATGACGTGAAACGAAAATGGCGCGCGCAAAACATATTAAAAAAAGTTCACCAAGAAGGTTCCGAGTCTGAGTTCTTAACAAATTAAAAAAAAAATGTATGATAAATTCGGCACCATAGAGGTAGAAGTAAATAGGTTTAATGATGTTTTGAATTCATAATTATGCTTAGTGCTCACGATGTTCTAAATTCAAATTTACTTTACCCTCAAGACGATAAAAACGGCTTTTGCACTCAGATATCGAAGAGCAAAAATACTCTTTCCGACATGGGGGGATGAAAAATGTATTAGACAATCATACGGGTTTTTTATATGGAATGCGTTTTATTTATTAACTTTACCTACTTGAAAATAATAAACAAAACAAAAAATTGATATATTCTACTTATAGACTAAATAATAATGTTATACAAGGTGTTCCCTTGAATCCTGGCCAAATCCAAGGTTGTGCTACAGATCATTAAACTGAACAACTTTCTCTATGGTACCACCATCGTAATCGTAAAAAATAATCAGCTGTCTCATACATTTGGTCTAGTAGGTATTGATGAGTATGAGGCTGTATTCTGTATGAGGCTGTTGATTATTTTCATAAAAACAAAAGAAAATCACGTAAGTACTTTTAAGTGTGTTTCGTTAAGGATGTTTTTGGACCCCCATTATAACTTGATAAAGCAGAGCCAGTGACTGCCCCGTTCCAGCGCTGTTTCGCCACTTCACATTATATTTAGTTAAGCTGATGTGAATGGATTACTTGAGTGAATCTCGTGTCAAGTCTGTGGTAAGGTGTATTTGTGGGGTGAGTGTGGAAGTGCACAGGGTGTAAACCACCTAATCACGAAGTCGTCAACCAAGCATTCTGTACATCAAACTAAGTAACTTTACGGAAAAAATATTGCTGGGAAACTTTATTTTTTGGGGTGAAAAATAAATTTTCGTGGTATAACACAATATTACGCACTCAAAACATTGTGCTGATGGATGAATTGGATAGTACGGGGTTCGTGGAGGTATTTAAAGTAAAAATCATACAACAAAAACTTGTATTTAAGAAAACTTGTCAAAACGTTGTAATTTTGTCCCCCAATATCTCCGTAACTAGAAGGTTTCCAGTTATGGTGTAGAACAAAAAAAATATCGCAATGACGAGGAGAACAAGTGCCTTTCGGCTTCGTTAAGAGGTGTTTTACACCCTTTATGTGCATGAGTGTGGAAGTTTGTGGGTGTGAGAGTGGAACTTTTTGGGGGAGCGTGGAACTTTATGGACGTCAGTGTGAAAGTTTGTGGGTTGAGTGTGTAAGTTTGTGGTGTGACTTTAGAAGTTTATGTGTTGAGTGTGTAAGTTTCTGGTGTGACTGTGAAATTTTGTGGTGTGACTGTGGAAGTTTGTGGGGTAATTGTGGAAGTTTGGAGGAATGAGTGTGAAAGTTTGGGGCAATAGCGTGGGCGAGTTTAAGATTTTGCGGGGGTTAAGTTTAAGATTTTGTTTGGGCCGAGTACATGAGTTTTAATACACCGGGAAAGTATTATCAACATCGTAAGCCCACGCGTGGAGGCCTCCGATCATATCCTTGACCTTGTGCCGATGCTCCTCTGGTAACATGTCCAGTACCATTTTAGCTGCTAGCTGGGAGTCGTTGCCGCGGCGACAGAGGAATATCACTGAAACAATAAAAACAAATGTATAAAAAGCTACTAAAAACACACACAACTTCACACCTGTATTAAATTACCGATGAGTTAGACTGGGGTGCGCGGAATAACACACACATTTCGGAAGCTGTGTTCAAGTCCATAGAAATATTAAAAACCGGCCAAGAGCGTGTCGGGCCACGCTCACTGTAGGGTTCCGTAGCTTCCCAGACCATTAAAAATACCAACATTTTTCGTCAGCAAAAATAACTTTGTTTTTCATAGTATTTGTATGAAAAACAAAGTTATCATTTGCGTTTTTTGGAAAAGTGCTATATAACTCAAAAACTATTCAACTCATCAAGTTGAAAATAATTTTCCTAGAAAGTTCATATAAAGGTCTACTTCTGTGATTTTTTTCATATTTTTTAAACTTATGGTTCAAAAGTTAGAGGGGGGGGGGACACATTGTTTTTGACTTTCGGAGCGATTATTTCCTAAAATATTAATATTATCAAAAAATGATTTTAGAAAACCCCTATTCATTTTTAAATACCTATCCAACAATATATCACACGTCAGGGTCAAAATTAAAAAAAAAATCGCTCCCCACTTTACGTCTGGGGGAGGTACCCTAATAAAAATGTTTTTTTAAATTTTTATTTTTGCACTTTGTCGGCATGATTGATATACATATTGGTACCAAATTTCAGCTTTCTGGTGCTAACGGTCACTGAGATTATCCGCGGACAGACAGACAGACAGACAGACAGACATGGCGAAACTATAAGGGTTCCGTTTTTTGCCATTTGGCTACGGAACCCTAAAAACAGGAGAAGTGGCAAAGGGGCGTGTCGGTGTCCGCGCGACTGGCACAAGACCCCTCTCTACCCTGACCTCTTGTGCCAATCATAAGCAAATGGCATACTATTTTGCAATAAATACATTGCTCCTCAAACACTACCTAAGTTTGTCGCTAAGTGACTGGACAAGCAATGTAAAAATCACCAAACGATAGTTCAATAAGCACGCGCGGACGGATGGACGGACAGACGGACATGACGAAACTAAAGGGGTTCCTTGTCAGGACTACGGGTCCCTAAAAAAGAGTATTACTTCCATCTACTCACCATTCGCTGAACTCTGCTCCACACAACGCAGCAGATTCTCTAACGCAGTGCCGCTCAAAATAGACACAGGCCAGTTGTGCGCTCCACTTATATGACACATGTGGTACTCGGAGTCGGCGCGAACGTCTACCATGTATACTTGCTTCTTCTCTTTGAGGAGTTGAGAGACTTCTGGTGCTGATATGCGGTTGTGTTTTGGTAGGATTTTGAGGTCCAGTTCCTGTGGAAAATAGTGTATTTATTTTATAGTTCTTGTATACTACAGGGTGAAAACTTTCAGCGAGGTAGTAAGGGGAACTACCTTATATTTTATTTTCTGGATGGGAAATCATCAAATGTCTTCTCCCACTCTGGGCGGAGCGGGAGGGAGTGTCAGACTTTTACTGACTAAAACCCATCCATGTTCCTTCCTCGCCCTTTATGTTCCGGAGCCACGGTATCTCTTTCGAACAGTCCGCAGCCCCGGCAAGCTTCAGCCCTTGCAGGCCCCTTCATTTTGCTGACATATCATTGAGGTGCGCGTGGAACACGAACGCGCCAAGGGGAACTGCCTTAAGGCGATTAGATGAGCTAAATTAGCAACTCTATTTGTTGTGGTTCAAACTTCGTTTGAAATGCTGTTAGACTAAAGTTCTAATCAGCTTGCACTACAAAGTGGTTGTTACGTCAGTCACTGCGGGCCAAATAGCGCGAAATTAGTGGTTTCGATCGGTTTACAAATAAACTTTTGATTGGATTAAAAAACTAAAACACTAATATGCTAATATATTGCTTGTAGAATTATTTGCCAAAAAATCAGAATGATCGCATGCATATTAGTATGTTCGTGATTTTTTTTTTATCGAGTCAAATTAATTGTAGGTATTATGTTTTCAAAACACTATCATGCTAGCATATATCCTGAAGAATATCATATATTTTTCTGGTCTTGTTTATAGCAGTGAATCATATACTTTTAGTAATTATAAAACTCGCGTTTAGCTCATGTAGTCGCCTTAAGGGCCGTGTCACACCGGAATGGCAGTGGCTGGCAGCAGTAGTTTCCTCTTGACTAGTTTAGTTTCTACATTCGGCTGGCAGCGGCCGACGGTGCCACGAGCGGCCTCGCGTCGCCGCTGGCAGAACCACCGACAAGACACGAGGGGCGCGAGGCCGCTCGCGTCACCGCAGGCATTTCGCAATTTTGAAGCTTTCAAGCGATACAGGTCTTTCAAATATGTAGATAGTTTAAAATTACTTCACACTGAAAGTGCTCGCCGCTTCGCTGCCGGCTGCCATTCTACTCGGCCCTAACCGTAGCAGCCACACGAAAATGTTCTTAGGAGACTGTCCATAAAAAAAAAGTAAAGTTAGTAAGAAAATGGCCATTTTACACAAAACATTTTATTGTGGCCGAATGTGAAGATCATGCCCATGCAATATCAATCAAGAAACGTGCAAAAATTGGCGTAATCTTAATGGTAATTGAATGAATCTAAAATACAAACGGTGAGTTGCACGAAACCACCATTAGTTTAAGGGAGACTTTAAATTGATGCTGTCACTTTCTTTTTGGTACAAAATATAAGGGATGGTATGAATTTAAAGTCTCCGTTAAACTAATGATGGTTTTGTGCAACTCAACAAAAGAAACTAAACAAGGTTTTATTAAAGTGAAAAGAAGGAAATTAGGTTTGGCTTTAAAAATTGGTGTGTACAGTACAAAGTTAAGTATCCGTGCTATTAACCTTTTGACCGTCAGAGCATAAAGGCACGCGCGAGTCTCCCTTTTTTTTTATTATTAGTTGTAAATACCGTTAATTTTTATGTGTTTTGTCCTGTGCGGGCTAGTAAATGTTTTTTCTTTCTTTCTTTCTTTTACAGGACAAGCACTCGCTTATCTAGTATACAGGGTGTAAACCACCTCATCACGAAGCCGTAAACCAAGCAAAAGCAAAGCCAGATCGGTGAGAAGGACAGCGTAGTAGACAGTTATTGGAGGAACGAAGATTTTTGCTGTTTACGTTTTGTGGTATAACTCAATGTAACGCACTCAAGACATTGTGCGGATGGATGGATTGAATAGTACGGGGGTCGTAGAGATATTTAAAGTAAAAATCATGGGATAAAAAGTTGTATTTAAAAAAAAAACTTGTAAAATCTTGCAACTTTGACCCCCAATATCTCCGTAACTAGAAGGTTCCCAGGTATGGAGTAAAACAAAAAAATGATCGCAATGACGGGGAGAGCAAGTGCCTTTCGTATTCGTTAAGAGGTGTTGTACACCCTTTATGTGACTATGACGGTCAAAATATTAACCGTTGAGGAGTTCTCTCGTGAGGAGACGATTCTGGCTGCAGGATCAACTCATGTCAGTCATTAAAATGTATTGTCACCAGAAACAATAGTTTGTGCAAAATTTCAGCTCATTCGGTTGGGAAAACTGGTTTGAAATTCAGTTGCAAGAGTTTACCAATACCTACATTCTAATTCTAACTAACAAAGCAAGTTATAGGCACACTTGAAACCATTTGGGTAGTTTTTGGAAGAACACTTCTCCCATTTCAATTAGGTGAAGATCTGATGAAGAACTTCGGAGATAAGCAACGGAACTCCTCAATAAATGATAGCAAATGGACTGGGTTTGCTGAAATCTCTATTGAAAAGAAAGAAAGAAAGAAAGGTGACAAAAAAACTAAATCAATCAAACAAAGGTCACCGACTTCTGAAGCTAAAGTTATTTTTCTCCTTTTTAGTGTTTTTTGGAAACCGGTTTTATTTTTTGCAATAAAGCTTTTTACTCTCGGCGTTCAAAAGGTTAAGAAAAGAAACATTTCGGTTAAAAATCCGCACTTTTTCCTATTAGGTTAGCGACAAATAAAACAACAGTATCATTTACAAAATTTATAATTATTTATTAAAATGTATACTTAACAATATCTTTGTCTCGAAGGTACTTAAAAACAATACTTATTAATTACTATAAATTCAGTCCATGATAAGAAATTCTAATAAATTCAATACTTATTTATTACTTTATTTTTTTCCTACTTTTATGATTTTAATAGGCACAACGACAGTATCAAAAAATCAAAAATCTATTTAGTCCGTCAGTTAGATTATTGAAAAATAATGGACACATATTTTTTGTTTTTGTAAATTAATGAATATTGACAATGATAAAACGCATCAAAACTCGGGAGTGGGGGCTCGTAATATCAGAACTAGCAAAAAATTATACCTAGGCGTGACGTATTGCGAATTTTAAAAGCGTCGTATCTCCGTCAATTTTGATTGACATAACAAATGAAAAAATACGGGTCATACGTCATCTACCCTATTCGTGTCCACCAATTTTATTTAAATAATGTTATGATTGTGGCATTTATTTCTAAATATTTTTTGAACTATTATAACTTGTGTTTTGCTTTGCTGTGTCATACTGAATAAAAAACATGTATAATAATATCGCTGGACATTAACACACAGCGCCACCTAGTGCCACACTAAGCAAAGCTTGTGTCGTGGACACTAGATAGTTGATATACTACATTTATACTTTTTTGTTTGTAAATACATACTTATTATACAATACTACTTATTACTAATATTCGAATTCAATCTGATTTTTTATTGCTGATATTGGGCCACCAGGATACTGGCTGTGCATAATTTGGGGGCCAGTGCTACTTTTACTGTAGTTCTCTTTTAACTTTGTTCATTGCATTTTGTTGGTGTTACCTAACTTGTGTGTGTCAATAAATACAACGTGTCAGACACCTCAAATGATTTTTAATTCAATTGACATAATACTAACAGAAAAAAATGTGCTGTTTTAGTTTTACTGACAATTAGATTTACTGGCAAGAACTATTATTGACGACCCGAATGGCGCAGCGGTAGTGAAACTGCCTGACGTTCTTAGGGTCCCGGGTTCGAATCCCGGTAGGAGCAGATGTTTGTGTGATGAGCATGGACATTTGTTTCCGAGTCATGGATGTTTATATGTATAATAAGTATGTATTTACAAACAAAAAGTATATATGTAGTATATCGACTGTCTGGTGACCACGACACAAGCCTTGCTTAGTGTGGCATTAGATGGCGCTGTGTGTAATGTCCAGCGATATTTATTTATTTATTTTTATTATTATCCCGCGTATGAGACAATTTAAATTGGACGACAAGCATTTGTGTTTGTTTGTTTACCTATTTTGGCGGGTTTGCGCACGTGATGGCTTGACCTATTAATAAATAGACAGGGCAACATATTTAATGAAGATTTTTTGAAAAATGTGACCTATATTCAAAAGTGGTTCAATTGATTCTGCTCGTGATTCTGATCAAACTATTCTCAGTATATAATCATGTAATTTAATAATATTTGAAGTTCAGATGAATTCGAGGACAAGTCATCATCTTTCTCCCTTGTTCCCATTCGATTTGGAACCGACCAACACGTTTTTTTCTTCCATTTTCCTCTGTCACTCATTCACAAGTATCTGTTGCAAATTTTAATAGGTATACTTAATTTCGACACTGCTACTAAATACAGTAATAGGTTTTATTCGATTCCAGTAGCCTCAAATTCTATGATGAATCATTTTTTTTTTTTAAATATAGTGTTCCAAATATGTCACTTAAACTTTACGAAGGCCACTGCTCATTCAAATGAACTTCATAAAAGGCATTACATTTATCTCCTTGAAAACCAAAATTAATACTATTATGTTCCTTTACCAAATCACAGATATCTCTTTCATGTTTTGGCTTAAAAATCCTTAAATTCTTCCTACTTAGGACTTTTGCAAACGTCTTTCTTGAAGCCGGGTTGATGCCTTTTTCAGACATGTCCTTAACGTAAATACTATATAACTGAAATTGATTTTTGATGTTTAAATCTATGTATTTAATATTCGTGTTTTCGTTGAGACAGTATCTGCATTTAGAGTCCATTCTTGGTATATTTTCTATATACTCAACTACATTTTGCGACTTTAAAGGCACTTTTGGGGATCTAGTTTTCGTTTCTGTGACTAACCAACATCGAATCATCGCTTCTTTGACTCCCAAAGTGTTTAAAAAGGTTACTCTACATACTTGGACTTTTTGTGTATTAAAAATAAGGTGGTATAGTTTCGAATCGCCTTTTCTGGAAGTCAAACCTTTATGCGTAATTCTTCTTCGCTTCGCAGGTACAGAATGTATCAAAGACCTAACAAATTCCTTCTTTTCTGCCCACTCTAACTGCCAGAAATGTTGGAAGATCTGTAGTCTGTCAGAATCTGACAGCTTTTGACAGTAACGTGTTTTACTCTTTGAGCAGTAGTCAGATTTGCAAGGAGGACCTATTCTTCTTTCTGATTTCAGTACATCTTGTACCCAAATCTTCTTTTCACCGTCTGTCGTGGTTCTAAATCCGAAGTAGCTCTGCCCTGTCATTCGTTTTTCTTTCTCTTGTTTTCTTCTTTCTGATTTTAAGCGGGATTCTTGTTTCTTCTGTGGGAGAAGAATTGAAATTATTTAGTGATGTGGGGAAATTTGTTTGTTTATAGCGGTTTTTGTATGGGCGGGAGAAATGGGCTTCTTTTGAAAATACGTAAACAAGATATTAATAAATTATAAGAGAAAGAAGAATTAGTTTTAATAAAATGTGAATAAATGATGTTCTTGTACATTGAGGAAACACGCATTTCATTTCAAACGTTTATATTTTGTTATTTTGTGTATTTTGAAGAATTTTATTATGTTTTTACTTTCTTAATCTTGTGGTTAGTGGTGTCAGAGTTATTTTTGCCGTCCATGGACCTCTGTCTTGGCTTTACATGCCGTCGAGAAATATCTTTCAGGCATGGTTTCCTCACGATGTTTTTTCATACTGAATATGTTTTAAAAATATTAAAATCGTAAAATTTCACTCGGTTTTGTTACCCAAGATAAAAACGTGCCTAGTTTGGGCCCTTGTGATGTTTTTGGCGATGTTTAGTTCTACATTTTTTTTCTCGACATGGCATCTCGCAGATCAACAATTTATAGTATCGTACTTTTTGTTAGCAAACGTTTTCCCAACATATATAATCCTATTTCTCCTGTTTCGTGGGTGCGTTCACAAATATTTAAAGACACACACAAATAAAACAATTAAAAACGATTGTCGATAAATTTAAATAATACAATAAAATAAAAATAAAAAACTAGTAAAAAGAGAAGCCCATTTTAAAACCAAAACGTCAACACCGCGAATGTTACAAAAGAAAAATGTAAATGAAAATAAAATTTAAAAAGCCCAAAAGAAAATATTAAACCAATTAATTTTGAATGTAAACTTACCTTGAACATTCGCAGTTTTGATTTTCATGGACACTCTTTAAAATTAGAAATATTTTAACTTAATTAAAATCCGGTTAGAATCATTCAAAACGACTTCTAAATAACAAAGGAGAAGGTAAATTTCTTTTTAACCGACTTCTTAAAAAGGAGGAGGTTCTCAATTCGGATGTTTCTATTTTTTTTATGTTTGTTCGCGCATAACTCCGTCGCTTGATAACCGATTTGAAAAATTGTTTTTTGTTGGTACTTAAGGGTATACTTTCCAAATGGTCCCATAGTCACCAAGTCGGGATCTGATGATGGAATCTTGGCGAAATCGAGGGAACTCTTCAAATTTTATAGGCACACATGAAGCGTTTTGGGTAGTTTTTGGAAGAGTACTTTTTCGAAGTGGTCCCATTTCATTTTGGTGAAGATCTGATAAAGATCTTCGGAGATAGGCAACGGAACTCCTCAATTAATGATAGCAAATGGACTGGGATTGCTGAAATCTCAGGTCTGTCTTTTGTTTACACCAGTTCATAACATATAACATCGCGCCAGTACACTGTGAAGGGGTAAGCGCATGTGAACCACTAAAAAGCAAAAATAAAAACTTTTTTACAAAAACTAAAACCGACTTCTAATAACACAAAAAAGTGAAAAATAACTTTAGCTTCAGAAGTCGGTGACAAAAAAACTAAACCAATCAAACAAAAGTCACCGACTTCTGAAGCTAAAGTTATTTTTCACTTTTTTGTGTTTTTAGAAGTCGGTTTTATTTTTTGCAAAAAAGTTTTTTTATGTATGTTCACCGATTTCTCCGTAATTACTGGTCCGATTTAAGTGATTCTTTTGTGGTAGAGGATGCTTGCGCGGTGGTCCCAAAATTAGAATAATTTTACTTAGGTATTTCACGAGTAAAACTATTTTGCAAAAAAGTTCTGAAATATAAAGAACACAATTTTTTTTGTTGCAAAATATGAAACCAACTTTTTAAAAAACACTTAAAAGTAAAAAATAACTTTACTTTTGTAACTCGGCGGCAAAACAGACAATGAAAAAAAAAACAACGACTTCCTACACTAATCTCACATGCAGTACACAGTTAGAACCGAAATACTACTTTGTTCGTAAAACGTTCCTCATAAGGGACAAACAAATAATAAAAGATTATTTGAAAGACACTTACATACCACCCCTGTTACCGAGCAAGCGAAAAATGATAAAAACATTATTGATTTACTATAGTAATCGAATAAAAAATGTATTTTTACATGTTATAATGTTTGAAGAAATGTTAAAAATAGTTTATAAATGAAAAATGAAATGTAATAATGTTTGATAGAATATTAAAACTTTTGTTAAATGAAATGTACGCACAGTGACCATTCAAGCTATACAAAACCAGTTTATATGGATCTCTCATTGTACGGAAAATTGGGTTGGAAAAATTGTTTTTTTTTTTTCGATGTTTATTATACTTAATTTTGTTTTTCGATATTGTTTTTTTTGTTATAGTTTATTTTAATAAAAAGGCATTTTTTCTTACCTTATCATTAGCGGGCGCCTTGCAGTACGCCTCGTAATCCACCAGGTGCGTAATAGTCGGGTTGTCGGAGCACGCTGCGCACATGGTGTTGCGTTTGCGCAGACGAACTAGAATTAGTTATAGAATAGTTAGCCTAGCCTTTATGTTGGGGTCGGCTTCCAGTCTAATCGGATGCAGCTGAATACCAGTATTTTACATGGAGCGTCTGCCTATCTGACCTCCACAACCGAGTTAGTACTGGGTAATACGATACCCCTTGGTATGACTGGTTGGACAAGTCTGACAACGACTGGCGACGAGGTGTAACGACTGTCAAAGATCTACAAATGACAGCCGGGACCAACAGCTTAACGTGCTTTCCGAGGCACGGACGTAACTCGGTATGTCAGGGTGGTCACCCATCCACAGACTAAGGTCCATGTTCACCGAAAAGATAACAGTCTGATTATCTAAAAACAGCTGTCACCGTGACATATTACCATACAAAAATGTGTTTTAGATAATCAAACTGTCATCTTTTTGGTGAACATGGACCTAACCTAGGTAAGCTTTGCTTTTGATTTTTGAAGTAGAGGAAGACCAAAGAAACGATGGATGTACTGTGTGAAGTATGATATAGCTAGAAAGGAGGTGTCTCATGAGATGACGAGTAATAGAGTAGTGTGGAAGATGAAGACATGCTGTGGCGTCCACAAATGAATTGGGTTCAGGGTAAGAAAATGATGATAGTATTTTTGAATAGGCTTGTGTCCTAAAAAAATCTAATTAGTCCGTCCGTTAGATTATAAAAAAATATTTGACCCGTATTTTTTTTTTTGTTACATAAACCAAAATTGACGAAGATACGACGCTTTTAAAATTCGCAATACGTCACGCCGTGCTATAGTTTTTAGTGCGTTGTGACGTCACGAGCCCCCACTCCCGAGTTTTGATGCGTTTTATCTTTGTCAGTACTCAGTGATTTACAAAAACAAAAAATACGTGTCCATTATTTTCCAATACTCTAACTGACGGACTAATTAAGTAGTTTTGCAATTTATTGATGGTGGAAACTAGCCTATTAGACTTAAAACTCACCAGTTCTAGCCACCATATCCTCAGCATCAAATATGAGCATCCTCTCGACTAGTAACTTCTGTGGTGACATATCTAGGATGTATTTCAGAGCCTCCATCGCTTGTAGAGTACCTGTATAGAAATATTTATTAGTTGGGTTATTATATCTTTACTGATTTAGGAATAATGTAAGTAATAACACAACTACGGGCCAACTATAGCAGTATAAAACGAAAAAGAATAAGTTCTAGAAAATGCCAGTTCCACATTGTTTTCCTTCACTGTTTTAAGAGCAGTGGGGAAGAAAATTATTACACAAAAACTTTTTGCAAAAAAAATAGCCGACTTCCAAAAATATACAAAAAAGTTGTCAATAACTTTACTTTCGGAAGTCGGTGACTTTGTTTGTTTCATTGAATTTTTTGTCACCGGGTTTTGATAGTATAGTGATTTTCGTGTTTTTTGGAAATCGTTTTTTTTTGCCGAAAGTTTTTATACTTACCACACAAATTCTTGTCATAAACTATTTTTTTACATTTTTATTTGTTACTATATAGAAGTTATTAAGTGATCACAATGGTATCATCATAGCCTAACAAGAAAAAAAACGTACTAAAAAAAAAAAAAGAATCTGCTTTTTAATTAAAACTATGGCACCAATCGACAAGTATCCACTTAAAAATCAAATGGGTTCATTTAATGACGGAGTTATGATTTAACAAACATAAAAAAACAACCGAATTGAGAACCTCCTTCGGTACCCACCAACAACAAAATTTCTCCATAAATGATGCAATTATGAGCTAAAAAACACAAAAAAATACAACCAAATTGAGAACCTCCTCTTTTTTTGAAGTCTATTAAATAGTATATTTTATAACGAGGGCCTACACGAAGCCATTATATACCCGAGGTGGTTTTCATTAAAATGCGAGGGTATATTAAGTTGGCGTTTAGTCTCGAGGTGCAAACTGTACTTTTCACTTCGAGTGCGAGAAAAATAGTCATTTAAAACCGAACAAATTTACACTCGACCAAAATTCTGAACTGAGCGGTCAGTTTTTACTTCTATCAGGTCAGTCACAGATTAACAATTTAAAACACAACACAAACTCTCAACATTGTAGCAATGAAGATGATCCACACTCCACAGATAATTACCACATTACTGCAGCGGCTAGTAACAGAGGCATTGCACATACTTTTCAAAATCAACGATGCACACAAACAACAATAATTTTTCTCGCGTTGAAGAGTTCATTTGTTTTTTTTTTGTTTCAATAAACCGCTTTCTATTTGCAAGCCACTTCGAAATTTAAATAATACCTTCGACCCATAAAAAAATAAATAAAAAAAAAAGTTACTGTTTTGTGACCATGTTTCAGAGTAAAAGATCGTTCCATTTTTAAATTACTTTTTACTCCCTAGGGAATAAACGGTCACTTTAATCCCGCTTCGTAGGGCTATAATGGCGTACTTTTAGAGCATGAGAAGTGAAAAAGCTTACCTATAACCCCAGGAACTGGTCCTGCAACTCCATGTGCTGAGCAGGAGCCCACGGCGTCTGGTGATGGTGGGGTGGGGAACACGCAGCGGTAGCAAGGTCCCCTGTACGTCACACCCTGGAAGGACGGGCTCAGGTTTACCAGAACACATCTATACAGGGTGTAAACCACCTCATCACGAAGCCGTCAACCAAGCATTCTGTACATCAAACTAAGTAACTTTACGCAAAAAATATTGCTGGGAAACGACTTTTTTTTATACTGTGTAACAGTATAACTCACTGTAACGCACTCAAAACATTGTGCTGATGGATGGATTGAATAGTATGGGGGTCGTAGAGGTATTTTAAATAAAAATCTTCCGACAAAAAACTTGTATTTAAAAAAAAATCTTGCAACTTTGACCCCTAATATCTCCGTAACTAGAAGGTTCCCAGGTATGGTGTCGAACAAAAAAATGATCGCAATGATGGGGAGAACAAGTGCCTTTCGGCTTCGTGAAGAGGTGTTTTACACTCTTGATCAAATCTATGAAAAAAGCAAAGCATTTATTGCAAGTTACAGGAACTTTTGAACTGTCGAAACAAAGATGAAAAATAAATGTAGCTACAGTCCCAGTCACAAGACATAAAAACTGTGAAAGTACTGTAGTTGCGCATTCCCTAGCGTGGATCTCTAATGGAGAAGAAAGAGCAAGAAACTCCATGGAAACTAACTTTAAATCAGAATATTTTTACAAAACCTTCTCAATCATTTGTGTTGATAATTTTATACCGGGATCTGTACAAATAATTAAAATTAGTTTTTTTTTTATAATTTTATGTTGATTGTAGGATAACCTAACCTGACCTATTGATTGTAGATTCCTACTACTATTAATATTATAAATGCGAGAGTTTGTGAGTATGGATGTATGTTTGTTACTCTTTCATGCAAAAACTACTGAACGGATTTGGATGAAAATTGGCAGACAGCTTATAACATTTTTATTCCGGTAGATCTCGTGGGACAATAACCAAACTCGACGCGAACGAAGTCAAACGAACTCGCGGGCATAAGCTAGTAATGTCATAAAAAAGCTCTTACCTTTTCACTCGTGTGTGTATCGCTCCTATATCCGTAAACGGTCAGCTGCCCTTCCATTTTGAGCGCACTCCCGGATATGAGCGGTTTCTGTAATGAAGAAACTGTACGTTTAGCGAGTTTGACATCGCTCCTGTTTTAATAGAGGGGTTAGAATTTACACACACACATTTCACAAGTTGTCATCATCACCTGCATAGCCCTTTCAGTCTAACTGGACTGGATGCAGCTGAATACCAGAATTTTGCATGGAGCGGTTGCCTAACTGACCACAGAACACATAAAAGAGGTTGGATAGGAAATAGTTCCTGATTTGTATTAGAACGCGTGTCGCCGCTTGTGTCTCACTCTTTAACTGCACTACAAGTAAGAGACCCATACGCAGTGCATTACGCACACAAATAAACTTCTCACACTTAGATCGCGAGCTTGCTATTGATTGTCACACTGACGTGCACTCACAGATATACACGATAAGAGCGCAACTGTTGGTCGATTGACATATGAGCGCGACTATTGGTCGATTGACATATGAGCGCGACTGTTGGTCGATTGACATATGAGCGTGACTGTTAGTCGATTGACATAAGAGCACGACTGTTGGTCGATTGACATAAGAGCGCGACTGTTGGTCGATTGACATTGGAGCGCGACTGTTGGTCGATTGACATATGAGCGTGACTGTTAGTCGATTGACATAAGAGCGCGACTGATGGTCGATTGACATAAGAGCGCGACTGTTGGTCGATTGACATAAGAGCGCGACTGTTGGTCGATTTACATAAGAGCGCGACTGTTGGTCGATTGACATATGAGCGTGACTGTTAGTCGATTGACATAAGAGCGCGACTGTTGGTCCATTGACATATGAGCGCGACTGTTGGTCGATTGACATATGAGCGCGACTGTTGGTCGATTGACATAAGAGTGCGACTGTTGGTCGATTGACATAAGAGCGCGACTGTTGGTCGATTGACATAAGAGCGCGACTGTTGGTCAATTGACATAAGAGCGCGACTGTTGGTCGATTAACATATGAGCAATAGCATGACTGTCAGTCGATTGACATATGAGTGTTTACTTATATGAGCAGCGCGCCTGCCCCGCCCACAAGTCCCTTCTAACCTCTTGTATGTGTACTGTGTATCTGACCTCCAAAACCCAGTTAGTACTGGGTAATACGATACCCTTGATCCCGCCATCTTCTACGAGGTCTGCCGCGACGCCTTCTGGCTGTATCAGGGCTCCAGAAAGTGGCTGTTTTGGCCCACAGCTCATTGGGCATGCGGCAGACGTGGCCAGTCCAATTGAGGAACAGATATTTTTATCATCAAACAGTAAAGTATCAAGCGATTTTGAACCCTATGTGTGAACTATATAGTTTCTATTTACATATTTACTTACTTTGGTAAGACGACTTGAGGTCGATATGCAAGTGCCTATTTGGTACAATTATCAGTACTTACTAATCCAAAATCACATCGTTCAACAAATGTACTAGTCATCTAAAAACCAACTTATTTTCCTCTACCCGAAAGATGATATTTGCTTAAGACGATTCAATCAAACACGCCCCAAAGATAGAACAAGTCAATCGTAAATAAACGTAGTTAACTTTATCATAAAGTTGATATTTGTTTACTTACCTTAGTAAGACAGCTGAGGTCACTAAGCAGGTACCTAGTAGGTACATTGTCAGTGCAATCCAGAATCACGTCGTATTTCGACGTTATTTCCACAGCATTCTTTGAATCTAACTGCACTTTATATGGTGTTATTTTTATGCGGGAGTTTATACTGAAAAAAGAAAAAAAAATTGTTAGGCTTTTCGAAATTATATTGGGATCGGTTTCCAATCTAACAGAAACAGTAATAGTCTAGTAGTGCGATCATCGCGTCGACCTGCCAAGTCACAGGTCTCAAGTTCGAACCCAAAACACACACCTCTGATTTTTCCGATTCATGTGTGTATTATGTAATTATGACTTGCTTCGGTGAAGGAAAACATCGTGAGGAAACCAGCATGCCTGAGAGATATTTCTCGACGGTATGTAAAGACAAGTCAGAGGTCTATGGGCGGTATAAAAACTCTGACACCAGGTTAGGTACTAACCACATGATAAAGAAAAGGAAAGCTGTTCACTTCCTGCTCAGTTACAAAGTTCATGGAACTCGTCGTCGCGCTTGCCGTTCGCTACGTGCGTTTTGTCTTCAGACTAGACTAGTGAGTTTGCGATTTCTCACTTTTTAGTACTCCAACCCGGTTTGGTCCCGTAGAAGTTTTTGATCAGTATTACAAACAGTATCGATTGACATCAAACTAATGTTTTGTGTAAAATGGCAATTTTTTTGCAAACTGTAATTTTTTTTAAATCCGTCAACGAGGATCAATATTTTACGAAAAATTATGGATAGTTTCCTAAGACCATTTTCATGTAGCTGCAACGGTTAAGGTAGCCACCCTGTACAAATATATGTTTTTCGGATTATTATACCTTGGTTGTAATTCTACTGTATTGTCGATATCCTACATACCTCCTTAGTGTAGCGGCGGCTGACTCGGCCTTGCTTGTGTTCTCATCCTGTTCAAAGTGCAGGATCTGTCGATGTATGTTCGTTAACTCGACTACATCATAGTCGATAATACCGAGCTCACCTGCAAAAGGAAAATAATATGGCTTAAAAAGTGTCCATGGAGTTTCGCGCCCGTTCTTCTCCATAGAGATCTACGCTTTGGAATAGGGTGCTATACCGCTTGTTTTTTTTTTTTGAGTGAGGTCAGCCCGCAACCTTCTCCCGCATGTATTTTTTTTTTTAATATGACTTCTCTATTTGAATCGGATTTTGTTAACAATGGGGATGCACACTGTGGAACTAATGGCGCTAGCATAGCTGGTTCCAAGCATCGTCATTGGTTGAAAATCAAGGAATGTCATTTCATATTTTAAACTACCTTCACCTCATTGGTCAGATTGAGACCAGCTATGGTGGCGCCATCTATAATTAGCTTATAACGGTCTTCCCCATTGCGACATGCGCGCCTATGTCGCAAGACAGCCTGACCTGGTAGCTGATAAGACGAACAAATAAAAGGAAATTATGTATAATTTAAGCTTAGATAAAGTTATAATCTAAGTATTATTGAAGGTATATTTTAAGTTTAGATAAATTCATAATTTAAGTTAAGATATAAAAAACCAATAAGTGTAGCTGCTATTATATTTTTCCAAATTAATAAATAGTGTGTACGAAGGTTTTTTTTTATTTGTTAACAATTTCATACTTAGGTGTTCTTTTTTATTTGCACGGCACCCAAATATTTTTCATGTTTTAAAGTAGCCCAAGTGACTCCTTATATCATCATTTATCTGCCAGTAAAAGTCCCGTCAAGTTCGGCCAATCAGTTTCAGAGATAAAATAATAATATTTGTTATGCGTTGTAACTTCATTGTTTTTGAAATGAAAACTTCTTTAGGCGCATTGAGCACTTTTTTGGTTGAACAAAAATCATGGAACTCGCGTGACCGTCACCTAACGCTTCGTAGCACTCGTAGCCGATCCGCTACGGCGTAGCAGCACTTAAGCGTGCCCTAACCCGTAGCAAATATAGTTTACTTAGTTTTCACTTCTATCGAAAGTCTCCAAAGACTGCCCGGTCTTTTTTGTCATTTTTTTTAAAATTTATTTTATATATGCACGTCATGTTCCTAATTAATGAGTGGGATAAGATTTCGAGGGAACCTTCTATTATGCACTCGGAAATTGAAGCTGCCATAGCCTCACTTAAGACCAAAAAAGCACCGGGGCCGGACCAAATCACAGCGGAGATATTAAAAGCTTCCGGTCCGGCGGGCATAGATGCCCTCCACAAAATTTGTAACGTGGTATGGTGTACTGGTGAGTGGCCAAGCGACTGGACAAAATCAGTCATCTTGCCATTACATAAGAAAGGCTCCACTTCGAAATGTGATAACTATCGAACCCTGGCTCTAATTTCTCATGCCAGCAAGGTACTGTTACATATTATAAACAACAGAATTAGTCACTTTCTGGACTGGCAGATCCCTCAAGAACAGGCTGGATTCGTTAAAGGCAAGGGAACGCGTGAGCAGATCCTAAATGTCCGCCACCTGATAGAAAAGGCGTACGAGTTTAACACACCTCTCATCATGTGTTTTATAGACTACAGTAAAGCCTTCGACTGCGTAGTCTGGCAAAGCCTGTGGAAGGTACTTTTGGAGCTTGGAGTACCGCATCATCTGGTATCCCTAATTCAAGCCCTGTACTCTCAAAATAAGGGCATAGTGAAGGTAGACCAAACCAACTCTAACCCGTTTAGTTTCGGAAAAGGCGTAAGGCAAGGATGCATTTTATCTCCCATCCTCTTCAACGCATATGGAGAATATATTATCAGACGGGCTTGTGAAAACTGGGAAGGTGGTGTGACGATAGGCGGAACCAAGTTAACAAATCTCCGTTACGCTGATGACACTACTCTCCTAGCAGCCTCAGAGTCAGAAATGGTAGATCTCCTTGCAAGAATGGAACGCATCAGCATGGAACTGGGCCTACAAATCAACCACGCAAAAACCAAACTAATGGTGGTGGACCGAGCACAAAAATTGGAGCTTACTGGCGCTCTTAATCTCGAAACGGTCGATGACTTCATTTACCTGGGCTCTAACATATCCAACACGGGGTCATGCGAAAAAGAAATCCGTAGACGCATAGGTATGGCCAAGAATGCTATGTCTCAGCTTCAGAAAATATGGAGAGATCGCAACATTTCACGAAATACCAAAATGAAATTGGTGAACACGCTGGTCTTTTCGATTTTTGGATACGGAGCAGAAACTTGGACCTTGAGAAAAGCCGACCGGGCTCGTATAGACGCCTTCGAGATGTGGTGCTGGAGGAAAATGCTTCAAATACCCTGGACGGCATTCCGCACCAACGAGTCCATCCTACGCGAGCTCAAAATAAAGACCAGACTCTCTACGACCTGCCTCCGCAGAGTTTTGGAATTTTTCGGCCATATAGCGAGAAAAGATGGTAATAACCTCGAACAACTGATGGTTACCGGCAAGGTGAATGGTAAACGGCCAAGAGGCCGCAGCCCTATGCGATGGTCCGACCAAATAAGCTCTTCTCTCGAAACGAAGTTTCATGATGCGCTTCACTTGGCCAAAGATAGACGGAGATGGCGAAACATCGTCAAGGAAAAAATTATTTCAAGGGTGGATCACGACCCTCAGTAATGAGGAGCACGACTTGAGGAGGAGGATGCACGTCATGTTCCTATGACAAATATCTTTTATCTTTCTTCTGTGCTAAGTACTCACCTACACCAGCTGCAGCAAGATACATGGCAGCGGGACATCCGAGGCCGCCTGCCCCCACAATGAGGATGGAGGCCTCACAGATACGGCTCTGACCCTTCACTCCTATGTCGCGGAGGAGGATCTGGCGACTGTACCTGTTTGCAGGGTAGATTTCTTAAAGACTGTGTTTTTTAAATGTTACATAATAAAAAAAAAAATCGGAAGTCGCTTTTTGCAAAAAAAAATCCGACTTCCAAAAAAATTGCTGATAAAGTCTAAAATAGCTGATAAAGTCTAAAATAACTTTACTTTTGTAAGTCGGTGATTTGTTTTTTGTGTTTGTTTCAACCATCTTCCGATATTCCGAAGTCGGTTTTTTTTTTCAGAAAGTTTATTATTATACCCTTTATCGTTGTTACAGCAGCGGTTCAGTAATTTGGTTTTATCCTATTAATACGTATTTTTTCTTCTTGGCTTCAATATAATATTGATGACATGATAGATAGTCCTAAATAACTTCTAGTTACAATGTAAAAATTGATTCATGACAAGAATATGAGTGGTAGGTAAATACAATTAAAAAGGGCCAAATATAAAACCTTTTCCAAAAAAACCAGTTATTTTAGATTTCTCCAGTGTTTTTTTTGTTTTGGAAGTTGGTTTTTATTTTATTGATATTAAAATCTTTTTATGACGGGTCTAAACCAATTCCGCATCGCTCTTATAACTTACCTCTCTATCGCCCATTTGGGTAGCTGCCCACATTTAACCAGAGGCTCTGGAGCACTGGCCTCGGTCGGTGGTACTCCACTCGTATAATCCCTGTAGTCAGGTTGTGCCTGTAATTTAAATATTAATGACTTTTATAGTTCTTCAATCAAAATCAAAGCATTTATTTCAAGTAGGCCAATTACAGGCACTTTTGAATTGTCGAAACAAAGATGAAAATTAAATGTAGCTACAGTCCCAGTCACAAGACATAAAAACTGTGAAAGTACTGTAGTTGCCCATTCCCTAACATATCTCGTAGATCTCTATGGAGAAGAACGGGCAAGAAACTCCATGGACACTCTTTTAAATCAAATTATTGTTTCAAAATCTTGGTTACATCATTCATGTTGAGATGGTAATTTATGTGAGAACAATGTAGCAAGATGTGCACGTCCATAGTAAAAACAAAATAATTCATTCAAATAAGCCATGGCAACTAAGAGATGACCAGTCACAACTGACAGCGCCCGTTCACGAACATGACGCATGGACCAGCACCATTCAGCTCAACCATTCAGAAGGGAACTAAATGGTCCAATGGTCAATGATGGTTGGTATGTCATCACCATTCTCTTGCCCTTATCCCAATTAATTTGTGGTCGGTGTCGATGTCTTCTTGTTCCATACTCCTCTATTACTCGTAATCTCATCAGACACCTCCTTTCTAGCTAAGTACATCATCCTTCACACAGTCCATCCATCGTTTCTTTGGTCTTCCTCTACTCTTATAGCCATCTACATTCATACTTAAAACTTTTCTCACGACATGCGACAGTTTCCTCATTCCTCCGCACCACATGCTCATCCTATGCCAACCGATTACCGCACAACTTCACAGTCCCGTCATCGGCGCCTTTTTCAGACTTAGATTTAATAAAATATTTTTTTCATTTATGAGTACATACCTATAACATTCAAAAGTATTGTCAAATGCAAGCATACAAAAATCATATGATAAGTATGTCGGGTTTGTCAGGATTTATTTCGTTAGGCTCGAGCATTATGTGGGCAGAAGACGGGTATCGTGCTATGAAAACTCACTGGATGCGATACACTGTTTATTGTCAGGTGCTCGGTTCGGGCTGGTTGTTTCCATGGAGAAGAACCGGCAAGAAACTCCATGGTTACTCTTTTCAAACAGATACCTACACTGAGTAAACTAACAAATTACTTGACATTACACTTTCACACTATAACACTGGGTACAATGAATCGGATACAGTTTCAAGACGTCTGAACTCTGAACTCCGCTGCGATCCGACCCAGAATGTCGTCCTCGCGGTGATCTGTTAACGTCAGGACTCTGTAGAAGCACGCCATGGCGGGGGGTAGACTGGTCTCTAGGTCGCGTGATGTCACCACTGGCGCGCTTTGATTCATTCCCGTGTCCATACCAATGACCGGATCCGACACGGCCATCCTGCTTGCACACGTCCTCGTGTGATGATACCTGCAACCAAATACTCCACGACAGAATTTTGTTCCACTCGGTCACTCCTGACCAAACTCTAGATTCACCGGGTCAGTGAAAATAAAGAACTCTGTTTTATTTTAACCCAATCCTATTCTAATAAAATCAAACGTCATAACATAACGCCTGAACTCCCCAAAGGGTTAAACAGAGGTGCACCTAATAGTACACTCACACTCCGGTAGTTATGTCCAAGTCCCATGTACCATCAACAGGGCACCACTTTGCCCGATCTGGGAATCGAACCCAGGACCTCATGCTCAGCAGTCGCGTTTGCCCCCACTAGCCCAACGACGTAGTTTATTAAATCAAACACGGTTAAATTGGTAATACTTGAAAATAGGTCAACCCTTGGGCCATGCACCACAGTCGTTCAAATCAACCTTTATAACTCAACTGCAATAATAACTACTGGTACGGTCAAACACACTAATAAACCGATAGGGTACTAAAATAGTGGTACACAACGTATGCAACGCACACACTACGCATGTAACGCACACACTACGCAAGCCACGCAAGGACTACGTCTGCAACGCACACACTACGCAAGCTACGCATGGACTACGTATGTATCACATACACTACGCATCCACTACGCACGCACTACGCATGTACTACGTCTACACCACGCATCCACTACGTACGCACTACGCTTACACTACGTATGCACTACGTATACACTACGTATGCACACCGTTAAAAGTCTCATACCTACAGGTGCCACACTGGCTCAGGTTGCTACACAGGCTCAGGTTGCCACACAGGCACAGGTTGCCACCACTTAAGCTTACTCATTATCATCAAAATCCTTATCAACATCGACTGGTACGTGACCCACTGGTATCTTCCTTAGCCTACCCTGTACATATTTGTACGCACGCCTAAAATTCAAATCTTTTAGTGAATGACGATCACCGTCCAATATCTCTCATCACTAAATTTACAAGCAACATTAAAATTTACTCTTTCATTAAGGAACATTCAGTTCAAGAATCACAATCGAAACACTCACCAAAGTACTTTCATATTCCGACTCGACGGTGCAAAGGTCGACTCGCTTCTCCACCAGTACAGCAGCACTCGAACAACGCTGTCCTGCTGCGCAGCGACTAGCAATGTGCCCCGGCGTGCCACACTTGGAGCACACCAGTGAACCGCTGCTGGCCTGCGGTCGCTGCCCAACACCTGTAGCAGCCGTCACAGGCAACCGCTTCTTGACGGGGCGGTCGTCTTCGTCCGAAAATCCGCTTGTTTGTGTCGTTGTTTGCCGCATTCGCGACACTTGATTGGTGGTACTGATGAAAATATCAGACGTGTCTCGCTCCCTGACGACGGGCGCATATTTTACATTGTTTATTTTTGTTTTTCACTATTCACGTAAATGAAGGTGGTCGAAAATGTCTCGACGTACACGAATCTGGCTTTGAACAATTCTTTAAACTGGTCCCACGAAAAACTCTAAGCGGTCAGTGGGTCGTCTTAGGGGCGGATTTTTAGGAGTTGGAGTATACGCTTAGGGGCACTATGAGCTGCAAAGAAAACCAAAAAAAAATTTTTTTGGTTTAAAATTTTTTTTGGGACTTAGAAAATTTTAGGGACTTAGAAAAATTTTTCGTTTTTTTTTTTCCAAATTTTAACAATTTGATTGCAGTTTCAGGTTGACCTTGACCATAGAAACTATTTAGCCTCTGAGAAGCATGTTCCTACGACGTACCGTCTCCGAGTTACGAGCTTTTTATTTTTTTCTAGTTTTTTGAAAAACCCTCTATATTTCCAAAATGGTAGCTCGGATGAAAAACTTTTCGGGAAACAATTTGTTGCTCTAGTCGTAAACCATGAGAAGATGTAAAAAAAACCCGCGGAAAATCGTATTTTTTTTTTTGCACTCGTTTTTTTCTAAGTCCCTGCCCCTAAGAATACTCAAGGTAGAAATCCGTCCGACACTTAGAAAATTTTCGTTTGCTTTTTTTTTTTTTCGAAATTTATATTTCTTATTGCAGTATCAGGTTGACCTTGACCATAGAAACTATTTAGCCTCTGAGAAGCATGTTCCTACGACGCACCGTCTCCGAGTTAGGAGCTTTTTATTTTTTTCTAGTTTTTTGAAAAACCCTCTATATTTCCAAAACGGTGCGTCGTAGGAACATGCTTCTCAGAGGCTAAATAGTTTCTATGGTAAAGGTCAACCTGATACTGCAATAAGAAATATAAATTTCGAAAAAAAAAAAAAAGCAAACGAAAATTTTCTAAAGCGATACAAAGTCTTTGTTTTGCATTTCAAATAATAACCGTCACTGATTGTCATTAACACTAAAAAACGATGTGTATCCCGTTTTTTTTTTCACTTGGTAAATAACACTAATTGTTTACTGTCTGTTTTGAGTTTCTGGTATTTCAGCGCTGTTTCAAGCACTATGATCACGGATAAACTAAAATTACTGTGGGTAGGTGTTTATATGCAGACAAATCGGTCTACCCTCTTTCTTGTTCGTTTTTGTTTTTTTTATGCGCTTAGTAACCGACACATGAAATTCATCACGAACTAATTTTTTTTCGGCACGTTTTCTGTTTTTACACAGTTGACACTGATTGTTATTAATACTGTCCCCACGAAATGATTTCATTAGCACGATTTTATCCCAATTCTGATGTCGGGTTTGTCAGGATTTATTTCGTTAGGCTCGAGCATTATGTGGGCAGAAGACGGGTATCGTGCTATGAAAACTCACTGGATGCGATACACTGTTTATTGTCAGGTGCTCGGTTCGGGCTGGTTGTTTCCATGGAGAAGAACCGGCAAGAAACTCCATGGTTACTCTTTTCAAACAGATACCTACACTGAGTAAACTAACAAATTACTTGACATTACACTTTCACACTATAACACTGGGTACAATGAATCGGATACAGTTTCAAGACGTCTGAACTCTGAACTCCGCTGCGATCCGACCCAGAATGTCGTCCTCGCGGTGATCTGTTAACGTCAGGACTCTGTAGAAGCACGCCATGGCGGGGGGTAGACTGGTCTCTAGGTCGCGTGATGTCACCACTGGCGCGCTTTGATTCATTCCCGTGTCCATACCAATGACCGGATCCGACAAGTATATTATGTAACTCGAGGGGGTTGGCGCTGTAAGCCGAAATACAGGTTCTGCCTAGTTTGGCTACAGATGCTAAAACTTTTGTGTACAGCTGTTCAAAGCATTTCTACTTGTAATTTATTGTAAGTACTGTTTTGTGAAAGAAATAAAAAATAAAAAAAGTTTTTTATTATTTTTGGCTACAGGATCGATGGGCGTCAATAAAATAAAATGAAAATGGCCATTTTCTTGCTAATTGCACATTTTATAGAAAATCTGTGACGGCGATCAAAACTTCACAAAAGATTATGGATTGTCTCTCAAAACCATTTTCGTGTAGCTACAACAGTTAAGGTAGTTCCCCTTACTGCCCCCCTGAATGTTTCCACCCTGCATATTTATGACTAAACGCGCCGTCGACGCGCGTTTTGGGAACGCGCGTCGCCGGCGCGTTTTTATCCTGCAGAGCAGTTTGTTGTCGTTTGTATCGATACAAACGCGCGGCACCGGAGCGTGTGTATCGATACAAACGCGCGGCACCGGCGCGTCTGTATCGATACAAACGCGCGGCACCGGCGCGTCTGTATCGATACAAACGAACGGCACCGGCGCGTCTGTATCGATTCAAACGCGCGACACCGATACGAGCGCTAGCTTGCTACTGTTGACGAGGTTCTGCTTAAAAACGCAAAATGCCAGCGCGTTTGTATCGATACACACGCTCGTTTGCATCGCGTCTGCATAGCTACACACGCGCGTTTGCATCTCGTCTGTATCGCGACACACGCGCGTCTGTATCGCGTCAGTATCGCTACACACGCGCGTCTATATCGCTACACACGCGCGTTTGCATCGCGTCTGTATCGCTACACACGCGCGTCTGTATTTATACAGGTGTGCAAAGGTCTACAGGCTGCGTCTGACTTGCGTGCGTATCGCGTCTGTATCGCTACAAACGCGCGTCGACGGCGCGTTTAAAAAACGTGGTGTGCATAGGCCCTAATTGTTGTCCACAACCTATAAATGAGCTTGATTAAATGCCATCTCGGAGGAGAGATGGTACAGAAAAAAGCGTCCAAGACATCATCACCTTTCTAAAGGTGACCGACCCTGACGACGTGCCAACTTTCGTAGCGAAGGAGCTACATATGTTACCGCCCGTCACTTTCGATCACGTAGACGTCACCAGGCTGTTAAAGGATATTACATCGATGAAGTCAAGCCGAGCCGAGGTGCAGTGTAAGTTGGAGATGTCTAAAAATACCATCCATGAACAACGTGCCGAGATAGTGTTGCTACGCAGTGCGGTTTCGGAAAGTAGGACACATGACGATGCCAACATAAACCCGCGTCATGGTGCAGAAAATGCTTCGGACAACAGTTTTGCGTCGGCGAAATTGGATTTGTCGTCGTCGTCGACTGCAAACAGCGAAGGCGATGCACAGTGCCCCGCCGCCCCCCGACCCTCTGCTCCAGCAGAGAATACGACACGCGTAGCTACGTTGACCCCCAAATCAGCTAACGCTACAATTGCTGCCTCAAACAATTCAGCTGTAATACAACCTAAGCAGCAGAAAGGGGGAAAGCAGAACCGTTGCTGTGAAACCCTTCCGAGGAATCCGGTACAACGCTGTCCAGCAAAGCAGCAGTGTGATGAGGACGGCGTCACCTTAGTTCAGAAGAAGAAGCCTACTTGTCGCAATCAATGCGGTACTGGACCAAATATGCTGCTGCGTCCAGCGACACCAACGACGTTGCTATTATGTCCCCACTGCATCACTCCACGAAGGTTGAGGAGATCGTTGAGTACATGAAGGTCACGCGTCACAACACCAACTTCAAGTCGTTTGTGGTGCGAGTTTCGACACAATATCTCGACAAGTTTCTCAAGGAAGAGTTTTGGCCGAAGGGTGTAGTCTACCGACGTTTTCGCGGCAGGCTACGTGACACCGCACAGCGTAACCCGACGCCGCCACTTCGTGTGTGATAAGTGATAATTCATAGTTTATAAGTTAGTGTCTGTATGTATTAGTATATTTTTATGTTGTTATGTAATTTTGTGTATTTTATCCATGGGCCTTAAGATGCCTGTTAATAAAATTATTGATTGATTGATAAACAAATATTATTTCCCTTTCTATTTTTTTATCGGAGTTTTTTTGCCCATATCAAGGGTTTTATTTGGTTTTATTGGAACCCCAGACAGACAAAAATACATGTATTTTTGCTTTAACGAACGCCCTGACAAGTAATACCTGCAAAAAAAAAGTTATATCCATCTGTAAAGATACATACAGATACATTCATTTATCATTTGGTGTGTTTGCAAAGCCAAAAAAATAAATTACAATAAGCTATTATTTAAACAGGTGCCAATAAGATTACTTATGAATATTTATTAATTAATTCTTGTAATACATTCAACGTATTAGTTATAATGTACAGACAAAAGCACAGTGAGCTAATACAATCGGTTAAAGGAGAGTGAGTTAGGGGATGCACAGAACCAGGAAGCTGGAAAATATTAAAAATTGTTTATTGTTCGTCCCGGACTTTTAACCTTAGTCATAATATGAAGTTTTATTCTTCATAAGACTATTCATTCATGAGCATCTTATTTCAATTGAGAGGTGGGCCCACCATTACTCATTTTCCTTAACAGTCAAATAAAGGGCAAATTCATGGATACTTTTTATTTAAAAATAGGTGCACCAACAGTACATAAATAAAGCATTTATTGATTAAAACTACACATGTTAGGGTTCTAATGTACGTACCAATTAACCTTTTGACCGCCACAGCATAAACGCTCGCGCGTGCCCTCTACTCCAAGTAGGGTTGCCAACTTTTTTTAGAAGGAATAGAGTACATTTGTTTTCAAAGGAGATAAATAAAGAGTATGGACATAGGAAAAAGAGTATAATTTTTTTTTTGTATTTTTTGCAGCACATAAATTTTTTTCATGGTTTAAAAAAAAAAAGTATGACTAAACATTCTAACTTTAGGTAAATTTATATAGATCAACAGCTCGCTTTTAATCAATTTCAGTTTCTTTTTCCCGCCACTTCATATTCATGACTGAATGAGAGGTTTTCATTTTGAGAATTTAAAAAAGAAAATAGTTTCCATGAACTCGATAGATGGCGTTGATCCGACTACGTTACTAGGTGCCAAAGCCAAAACGCTTGAAAAAACACACGCCTCATACGCTCGTTGACTGACACTTTCGTTTGCATAAGCTTCCGAAAATCATTAGGTCCAAGTGAAATTATGTGACGTTCTGTTCCTTGCAGTAACGTAGTCAGACCTACGCCATCTATCCAGCGACTAGGGCAAGTTGAAAAAGAAAATCCCTCATTGACTCTCTCCTCTCAGTAGGTACCTACGTGCTGAAGGGGTGGGAACAAATAACAAATATTTTTTTTTTAAAACAATCAAATTCTTTAGGACCTTATTTAAAATTAAATAGCCATTTTCTGCAATGGACTTTTACGTAAAATCTGTGTTATTTAGCAATTCGCCTTGGAGTTCTTTTAAAATGATAACTTCTGATAATAACTGTTCATCTGTGGGTGTGTTCGGTGTTAGTAAATTAAGTTTTCCTTCTACTTATAGTTTCGTTCTAAATTATTAAATTCAATATTAATCCTAACATTGTGTAAAAAAGAGTATTTTAGCGTACTCTATTAGTGTTATAGATTATAGAGTACGCCTACATGATATAGAGTACAATACTCTATTTTAGAGTACAGTTGGCAACCCTAACTCCAAGCCACAATTTCATCTACTATTTTGTCACATATTTGTGTCGTTTGGCGTACAGGGCACGCGCTTGCTTGTCACGTATATGTGTGAAAATGGTATCCAAAAGGTTAAAGGTGAACACAACATTTTCAGTAAGTAGTAAGGATATTAAAAACCTTATGTGTCTTGCTTCGTTGGTCTAGTGGTTGCAAGAGCGACTGCTCTGTCAGACTGTCCTGGGTTCAATTCCGATGTCAAACCAATTGTTGTCAGGTTTTTTCATCAGGAATTTATCAGTAGCAGCCACAGAGTCTGTTTGTACCCAGTTGATGGCAATAGGGTAGGGATGGCAAACTTTGGGTTGGGACTTTGGAAAGGTCCTTTGGTTGGGACCAAGTTATAGCTGAATTGAATGTTGTAATTGTTGATTGACGATATGCTGGTCATATTTACACAATACTACATTACGCCAGCATTAATCCACGTGTAACTTGATATTATTAATTTGTTCAAAGAAAATTACTTACGCTGAACACTTCCCGGCGAATTTTTTCCATTTCGTCCTCTTTTTCTTTTAAAGTTTTGCGTAAGTCTTTGATTTCATTCTCTAATGTTAATAGCCGCTCCATTTTGGACGATTTAAAACTGTTCTCTTATAATTAAATAGTGTAAAATTGTAATTTTCGGTCAATTGTAATTCTACATAATAAAATAAACAATAATGATAACACGCTGCAGGGCACCAAACAATAATATTATTTGCATAAGAGTGAGATAGTCATACCGTTTCTCGCAAGGGTGAAAGTGATATCAAGAAAAACAATGCTGTAATGCAAAATGTTTGCAACTAAGTGTCTATGAAACGCACCTGAACCTATGAAGTTTCTAGTGATGTAGCAAGGGTTAACAGGTGATTAATAGTCGATAATAAAAAAAACGTTTAAGTTCGATAATTTTCAACTATTGTCCAATGAAATGTTTATAAATGTAAGCAATAATTATTTATTTATTCAATGGTCAAGGTCGGTGATAGCTCATAGTGGATGGTACGTCCATAGCAAAATATAATCTCATCAATAACGTCAAGATATTTTGAAATATAAAATTGCTTAAAGGGAAACTGAGCTGTAATCCACCTCGCAGGCCCAGAATGCGGCTTGGTAGATGTCATATTATTGTCTTCGAATTTGCGGTTCTAGGACATGCCGGTTTCGTCACGATATTTGCCTTCACCGTTTTGAGAGTGGTGGTGATTAAACTAAATTACACAAAGTAATGACGATCCGATTGGCGTAGTGGTAGTGACGCTGCCTTACGTTCTTAGGGTCCTGGGTTCGAATCCCGGTAGGAGCAAATGTTTGTGTGATGAGCACGGACATTTGTTTCCGAGTCATGGATGTTTCTATGTATAATAAGTATGTATTTACAAACAAAAAAAAAAGTATATATGTAGTATATCAACTATCTAGTGTCCACGACACAAGCTTTGCTTAGTGTGGCACTAGGTGGCGCTGTGTGTTAATGTCCAGCGATATTATTTTATTTATTGAATGCGCCAGTCCATAATCATGGCTACGTGCTAACCATGGAGTTTCTTGCCGGTTCTTCTCTATGGAATTGACCAACGCGAACCGTGCACCTTTTTCGACGTTTTCTGTGCCCATAAATGCCTATGTGAAATAAAATATTTTGATTTTGTCTGGGTTCGAACCCACCACCACCACGGCCACGCCACCGCTACTCATAACAGAATAAGCAAAATGATAAATACGATTATAACGCTAAGTAAATCCTCAATAATTAAAAATGGAAATATAATCTTATTCTTTTTGCAATAAAGTTTAAAAACTATTAGACATTTGACAGATTGGGGTAGCTTGATGTGCTGGCCACTGTACCTATATTTTTTGGTGTCGGCTTCAAAGTTCAAAACAATAAATAGCAGGTCAATGCCGGACGTCGCAAAAACACATCGGGCAGTCATCAAGGTTCTGATAAAGTAAATATCCAGGGTGCGTTAAGTACTTGGCTCCTGCTGTTTCATCCGCTCTCGGGCCCCGTCTCTTCGCCTTTTTCATTTTAATCAGCTCCTAGAGTCGTATCATGTATGGTGAGTGTTGTGTGAGCAAAAAAAAAAATCAAATCTGGAAAAAGACTAATTTAAATAAAAGTCGACTGGTAATCCGCTTATTGATATTAGTATAGATCACCACTCGCGAAAGCTATTCCATAATTTCCATAGGGGCGATACCTATATAAAACAGACTTTCACTTTTAGCATTGTCTATGACGGGAGTTACCCGTATTCTCTATGACAAGATGATTAGATTAGCACGCCGTATTCCCCTAATCATAAACGTATACGGTATAATGTTATCTATTTCCAAAATAAGAGTGACATATATGTGGAAGAATTATAAACAATGGATGGATTGTGTTACAATCAAAACAAAGTACTGTGTTGTGTTACAATATTTTTTATTGACAAGTCTTATGTATTTCATAGTTTATAAAAGTGTACAGATATAGTGTTTTCTTACAAATACATTTTGGTTACATTGTCATAGTAAGTAAAATGCTGCTAATACTTAACCTATAATATGAAATAAAAGTGTTTTAGATCATTAAATAGTACTGTGATAATATTGCGGTTCTATTCTAAAAACAATTGAATATTTAATTGATTCTGGGTGCTAAAAATAAATATAGTCACGAAGGTACCTAATTAAGGACATTTTATCAATGCAATTAAAGATAAGGGCTTCGTAGAATCGTAACGTCATCCCATTAACCCCGGAACGGATAGGCAGAGTTGTTTTGTCATCCTGTTTTTAGGTACCATGTAGGTAATAGGGGGGAGCCTTCAACTGGGCACAGATCAGACTATTCTATGTCTTCTTTTGATTTTGATTTCGTGTTTATGACAATTATGACAAACTAGCTGACCCCCGCAATTTCGTCTGCGTCGCATCTATGAGGGAAAAACAGTCCCCGTTTTTGCAACTTTTTTCATTCATGCTCCGCTCCTAATGGTCGTAGCGTGATGTTATATAGCCTAAAGGCTTCCAACACAAGAAGAATTTTTCAATTCGAACCAGCAGTTCCTGAGATTAGCGCGTTCAAACAAACTCTTCAGCTTTATAATATTAGTATAGATTGAGATTCTCATCGCTGTCTGGCTGACTCAATTTGATAGCCCAAAAGGCGACGAGTTTAGCACTTTCAATAGCTTCGGAGTATTACTTATAATAAAAAATAAAAGCATTTATTTCAAGTAGAACAGTTAAAGGCGCTTTTGAACTGTCTGAACAAGCAATGAAGCTACAGTCCCAGTCACAAGACATAAATACTGTGAAAGTACTGTAGTTTCACATTCCAAAGCGTAGATCTCTGGAAAAGAGCGGGCAAGAAACTCCACAAACACTCTTTGAAACCAGAATATTGTTACAAAACCTTGGTTACCTCATTCATATTGAGATGGTACGATATGCACATTAAAAGTGCCTATAGCCCTATTAAAAAATAATAAAACTGTTAATTCAACTAAGCTGTGGCAACTACGATGATCAGTCACCACTGACAGCGCCATTCCTAATCACCATCATCGGCCTATCATTTCCCTAAATGTCGGTCGGTCCGTCCTCCAGTTTAACCGGATGCAGTTAAACCAGAAGTCCAGAACTTCACATGGAGTGACTGCGTCACTGACTTCCAACACCCACTTGTGAAGATCTAGACTCCGTGGCAATGCCTTCTCTACATAATAGAAGTCAGTAGCCCAAGAGTCTTGCAATCACTTTCCAAGGGGTACGAGCATTCTTTTCCCAAGTAAATGGGTTGCGGAGGTTAGATAGACAGAGAATAAGTAATAACAGCCGTCCGGATCGATATTAAGGTAAAGCCGCGCTTGCCTAGGGTGAGCTGATGACCACCCATAACGTATACGCAGTTCCTCCTTGCCTCGAAAAGCACGTTAAACCGTTGATCCCGGCTGTCATTTGTAGATCTATGACAGTGGTAAGTCTGACAACCAGTCTTGCCATAGGGTAACGTTTTGTCCAGTACTAACAAGATTGTGGAGAGGTCAGATAGGCAGTCGTTCCATGTAAAATACTGGCATTCAGCTGTATCAGAGTAGACTGAAAGCCGAGGCCAACATAGTAAAGGCTAGATAGATTTTGGCGATAAACGTCCTTTACCTAGATCTACGAGTATACACCACTATTTTTTAATTACCTAGTACAAATACTTAAAGGGATTGTTAAAGATTTCCCCATTTAACCAGTTATGTTGGTTGATGGCTATAGTCTCGCTCCCAATACTTCGGGCTGCTATTAAGAATTTCCTAATGAAACAATCTAGTAACACTTGCCCGGCCCGGAAATTGAACCCAGGACTAGGTCCAGCAGCGACACTTGTGACCACAAAACGAACGAGTTAGTCAAATAGATAGTGCTATTTAAAATTATAAGCCTCTCCACAAAGGCGGAATCAGAAGCACCACTTGTTTGAATATAAGTAGGCCGTTGGAGATTACCGCTTATACATATCTTATCGCATTATCAAAAGCACAAAATTAATAAAATGTGGAAGTAACTCTGTCCATCCGTCTGTTACCGTTTGACGCCTTAACGGCTGAACAGATTTAGATGAAATATCTAAATGCACAGAACTATAATTAAAACTAAGTCATATTTATTATTATTTCAGTCAAAAGACGTCCACTCCTGAGCAGCCAAACGACATGATTAAGTCCAACAGTGGACGTCTAAGGATCACCAGAACCACTGGCCCAGTCAACTATTCTAATATATTTTGGTATGTAAATATAAAATACTTTACTACCTACTTTTTACTAGATAATTTAGAATGATAGGATTTCAAAATTTTGAGAATTTAAAACCAAATAGTTTTCAAGAACTCGGTAGATGGCGTTGAACTGACCACGTTACTAGGTGCCAAAGCCAAAACGCTTGAAAAACACACGTCAAATACGCTCGTTGACTGACACTTTCGTTTGCATAAGCTTCCGAATATAACTATTAAGTCCAAGTGAAATTATGTGACATTCTGTTCTTTGTAGTAACATACCGAGATCAGTGCCATCTATCCAGCGACTAGGGAAGAGTTGAAAAAGAAAATCCTTCGTTCAAAAAAAAAAATAGCTACCTAAAATACCAAATTAATATTTTACAGGGTGGACGCATCACATCGATTCACAAACGGTTACCACGTACCTACTCACACCGAAGAAATTTGCTGTTTCCTACAAAAGTGCAATACCTTCATGGTAAAGAATCCTACTAATATTAGGTATAAATGCAAAAGTTTGTGAGTGGTGAAGATGTATGGATGTTTGTTACTCTTTCATGTAAAACTACTGACCGGATTTAGATGAAATTTGGCAGACAGATAGTTTATAACTTTGATTAACAGATAGGATACTTTGTATACCGGTTTTTGACCGGTCCTGTGGGACAATTACCAAACTCCACGCTGGTGAAGCCGCGGGCATAAGCTAGTAAAAAAAATAATTGCAAAGTCCTGTGGATTTTGTAATAAATAAATAAAATACAATAATTAATATTTTTTTATTCAGAATCATAAATGGGTGTACTAGGATATTCCTGTATCACAGGCGGAAGCTCTTAAAATAAACCACTTGTAGGACCACAGTTTTTAAATAATATTCGATAGAAGTTTAGTTTTTTAGATAAGATAAAATTTCAAAGAGCTGTTTTGCGAATCCTTACTAATATTGTAGATGCGAAAGTAACTCTGTCTGCTACCTTTTTACGACTAAACGGCTGATTGGATCTTAATATTTGGCAAGGAGGCATATTTCAACCTGGGGAAGAACATAGGCTATATATGATCACGCTAATAAGTTACGGAGGTGAGCAATATTACATTATGTCTATATTATGTGACGCAGACAGAGTTGCGCGGGTCAGATAGTAATAAAGAAATTAATAAACATTATAAGAGCAGAGGAAGACCAAAGAAACGATGGGTGGACTGTGTGAATGATGTTAAAATGGGTAGAAAAGAGGAGACTGTTGAAATGACAAGTATTACAAGAAGAAGTAGAAGTATGGAAGAAGACATGCTGCGCTGATCCCAAAATGAAATGGGCAAGAGAATGATATTGATATAGTATAGAAAAGCTGTTTTTAATAGGGATGCACACTGTGGAACTAATGGCGCTGGCATAGCTGGTTCCTGCATCGTTATTGGTAGAAAATCAAGGAATGTCATTTCATACTTTAAAATACCTTGACCTCATTGGTCAGATTGAGACCAGCTATGGTGGCGCCATCTACAATTAATTTTAACGGTCTTCCCCATTACCGATGAATTTGGAAAATTGTTTGTCCGGAATGATCTACTGAATACGTGGTTATCGTTTGTGCGTCGATGTCGCTTCCACCCTGTAAATTTAAACTTTATTATAACAAGTTACATTAAATTAAAAAATTAAAAAACCCCCGCCACATAGGGTCATATTTTTAACATATATTTTTTTTTGAAACGAAGTTCCTTAACGCTGCTTACAAGTATGTAGTGCGATTTAGTAGAAATCGTCACGTAAAGACGTCATTCATTTCATTATGCTGTGTGTGTGTTGTGTATAATAATAATATTCTTTAATCCCTTTCAAAATTGCGCACATTATTCTACTAGTCAAGCCCTTTCATTTGATACCCATATTGAGGGAGTTGGGAAAAAAAAGTAATTCACCGTTTTGTGGTGGCGGCCATCTTGGATTTGAAATTTATTAATCGTATAGTATTATTTTAGTCAAGCCCTTTCATTTGATACCCATATTGAAGGAGTTGGTAAGTAATCCGACATTTTGTGGCGGCGGCGGCGGCCAGCTTGGACAGACTTTTTTCAAACATCTAAGAACACCCGACGAACTCACCTTTCAAACAATAAAAAAACACACACACAGACACGTCAAACTTATAACACCCCGTCGTTTTTGCGTCGGGGGTTAAAAAGGAAAGATTTGATTTTTTGTTACCTACCTATTTAACTCAAGAACTGCTCAACCGATTTTTCACCATTAGAAAGCTACATCTTTACCGAGTAACATAGGCTATAAATTATATTGATATCATGCAAATTAGACGAGTTATCACAATTTTCGCGGACCAAGTCGCGGGCGAAGTACTAGTAAAATATAAAAAAAGTTTAACTTACAGTTTAAGCCGCTGAAGGTGTCACTAATACTAGAAAAGTATAACTATACATATAAAAGGCTGCCATCATCTTGACCCCCGATATTTTCTTATACCTTCTCAGACCAATGCGTATCCTAGTTTTGACAGACACTACACGATATTTAAATGTTACATGCCTAAATATATGCGCTCTGGTATAATTGGTGTAAAAATATCCCTAACGCAACCGAAAAGTACCTGTGCTCCCCCGTTATTGCGATAATTTTTATGTTCTAGACCATATCTGGGAACATTCTAGTTACGGAGATACTGGAGGTCATCAACATTATCAAAGTTTTTTGTGTAATAGTATTTAAGAATTCACTTAGATATCGCTTTGTGTTAGAGAAAACAGGCAATATAATGTAATTATAAACTATCGGAGTTTTAAGACAGTTCTCTTCGGCTTTGCCGAACTTATTAATTACTTAAATTGAAAAAAAAAGCTAACTGAACTCTTATTAAATAAATGCTATTATTCCGTATCTGATTTTCTAGCTGATAAATTTTAGTTGTGTGTAAATGTTTGTATGCTTGATGATGAACTGCATCAATGTTTGCATGCCAAAATGGTAGAATGTACAAGGATTCCCTAACATATATGTAACCATCTTATTGTAATTACCTACATTCTGAGCAAATAAATGACTATTCTATTGAATTAAAAACCTTATGATCAGTGTCATTAAGCGCAAAGTCATACAGACATTAATGCTGATATCGCTGATGACGCTTTAGTTTTTAAAAATAGATTTGTCAATAATTTGGATTTGGAAGTACTTGTTTTGTGATATAGTTTTTCTTTCGTTTCCGTCTTCTTCGTTTCTTATTGTTAACCATCAAAGGATATTTTCCCTGTAAGCACAAAATCTTTGAACATTTGACTTTGTTTTAATGCTTTCAATCTTTCCTTGTTGCAATCTTCCATCAACACCATGGGAGACAATTTTCCCTTAGTAGATACTTCAGGAGCCATTTTAGAAGTAGATGGATTTCCGCAGTTCATACATGGTTTGTCTGTAGTATGAACGCGTATATCCTTATTCAGCTTATTAGTACACAGACGAGCTTCGTCCTTTATGTGTGCCATATTGATTTTTTGGGAATGAATACCAGAACTGCTAGCTTTGTTTTGCACTTTCGTGGTTAGAACATTTTTAGTTAATGTGCTAGATTGTGGTTGGGCGAGGGTTTTGGTCTTAACTTGCTGTTTTACGTTAAGCACGTTGCTAGAAGCCTGGTTGTTGAGTTTCACTTGTGCGTTAACGTTGGCCGAGGTACATCCAGCTTTTACTGGATTTGCGCCTGCATCTAAGATATATCTCCTTTTCTGATTTGATGTTTCGTCTAAATATGCCAGTTGAGCGTGTAACCGCGCCATAATTTGTGGCAAAACTACAGATTTCTCGTCAAAATCTGGGCCTATAGTGTAGTTAGCGGTCTGACTTTCAGGTTTTAGTATACGTTTCTTTTTATAATTTTTTTCGTCTTTTTGAATGGCTTTGACAGTGAAGTCTGTTAAAGATTTTTTCAATTGACTGTCCGAATACGTTTCAGAAGGACGAGAATTTTTCTCATTATTTGCGTTGTCGAATTTGGAGTCTTTGGATACGCAATTGATACAACTTGAACGGGAAAAATCTGGAATTATTTCAGACTTTTTTTCCGATTGCGCCACACCGAGAACGTGGTTATGTTTTTCATTAGTCTTTTTAGGATTTTCTCGCTCTGGCGGCTCGTCTGCCTTAAACTTAGGCGGACTATTAATACCGTCAAGACGTAGTTTCTCTAAAGTTTTCTGCATCAAAACTTCCTGGATTAAATCTTCGGGATCAGAATCAGGTTCCGTAAATACCTTTGGCACCAAAACTCTCGGTTTCTTCTCAATAAAATCGTGTTTGGTAATATCTTTTTCTTCAGGCTGCGAAATGTTCGCCCAATCAACCTTTTGTCCAGACTCAAGCATATCAAAAAAATGTTTAAAACCAGCATCAACAACCGTAGAAACACTATTTGCTCCATCTTCATCAATAGCATCATTCTCTTTCGTTTTAATATGTTGCGGCGTCACAAAAATATTCTGGTACAAATCAACTAAATCAAAATCCCGATTTTTGTCAAGGAACGCCGGATGCAAATCCGAGTCCTGAAATCCCGAATCTCGTGAGCAATCGTCGATATCGATAAGTTTATCGACCTTGGTCGCATCACTAGTTTTGGCGCTATGTCTCTGAGGTTCCAAAATGTCGTAGACGTTAAAATTCTTCAGCAAGTTTGGCGGAATCTTAACTTCACTTTTATTTGAAGAATGGCACTGCATGTTTCTTGATTTATCTGTAAAAGAGGACACCCGTTTAAAATTCTAGTTTAGAATTGTGATATTGTTTAATGATTTTACTAATTATATTAAAATACTAAAATATTTACAATAGGACCTAAGAGTAGACCTAGGAGTCGGGCTTGTGGCTTCAGGCACTTCCGTCATTCACCATTGGCACTATGATGGATGACGCATCGTTCCGGGTCGCTACGAGTCTACGCTTAGGGCGCACCTTGTGTTGCTTCGCATCGTTGTCACTGCGGTGTAGCTGTCGACAGCCTCGGACACCATGGCCTGTCCTGCTACAGGAGCGCAGGTCGCATTGCACGGCACGCCAGCATCAACGACATTATCCGTCGGGCTCTTGCCAGCGCCGGCGTACCAGCGGTTTTAGAACCAAACGGCTTGGTGCGTGACGATGGCAAGAGACCGGACGGCATGACGTTGGTACCTTGGAGCGTTGGCAGGCCTAGTAGTAAGTTTGACATTATTTGTTTTACTGAACATTGGCTAAAGGATTACCAAATGCTTATTAATTATGAGAACTATATGGTGGGTAGCTGCTTTAATCGTAAAACTATGCTTCGTGGAGGTTCCCTAATATTAATAAAAAATAGTTTTAAATATAAGCAACGTAATGACATAGTAGGTCTCTCGGTTGAACATTGCGTCGAACTGTCCTGTGTTGAGCTAGATAAGCATGTTATTGTGTGTGTGTACAGACCCCCAAACTATCAAAACTTTTCCATATTTGAATCAATAATGGAAGATGTCCTGGCAAAACTTGCAGCCAGTAATAAAGCTACAATAATTTGTGGTGATTTTAATATCAATATTTTAGAAGAAAATTCAAATAGCAGTCGGTTATTAAATCTTTTTAAGTCATTTGACTTGACTAACGTTTTTATTGAACCCACTAGAATCACAACTTCTTCTGCTACTTGTATAGATAATGTTTTCTGCGATTGTGATTACTTAGATAAAGCCATAATAAATTGTTTGCCGTCTGACCATAGCGGACAAACTGTAACTTTTAGTTGTAAAACTCCAATACAAAAAGTTCAGATTAAATTTAGACCTATAACTTCTTGCAAATTAAATAGGTATAATATTTCCCTACAGAACAAGTTAAGTGTAATGAGCCAAGAGGATATTAATATAAATCAATTGTATGATCGTTTCTTTTCATTAGTTCACACGGAATTCAACAAAACTTTTGAAAAGAAGACAAAGAGTATTTGCCCTAAATTTATATTTAGTGATTGGGCAACTAGAGGTATCAGAAAAAGTAGGGAAAGGCTATTTGAGCTTTATAGCCTTAAGCCTTTTATAAACACTGAAACTTTTAGCAAGTATGTTGCTACGTATTCAAAGATTTTTAGAAATACTTGCAAGGTTGCTAAAGCCCTGCACATAAGCAACAAGATCAAAACAGCAGAAAATAAAATAAAGACCGTTTGGAAAGTCATAAATAACGAGACTAACAGAAAGAAAATACGTAATAATAGCTTTACATTAGATACAGCATGTGGTCCTAAAAGCTCTGATCAGGAAGTAGCTCAAGAATTTGTTAATTTTTTTACCGAAATACCAATAAAAACTACGGAGGCTCTTAATTCCTCACCTGAAGCCTCAATTGGCTTATTAAAGGCGAATGTGTCTGGCTGCCTGGCTGAATTTAAATTTAAACACATTAACCCTATGACAGTTATTAAAGCTTTCCGGCAAATTAAAATCAAACTGACCGAAGATTTATGGGGAATGTCTATCAAAGTTTGTACATCTATACTTGAGACCATAGCCCCGTATTTAGCTTTAATTTTTAATTTATGTGTAGACCAAGGAGTTTTCCCGGATTTAATGAAATACAGTAAAGTCATACCTCTTTTCAAATCCGGGGACAGTAAAGATTCCAATAATTATAGACCTGTATCCGTGTTACCAGTTTTTAGCAAGGTTTTTGAAAAAGTAATGCTTAATCAAATGCTTTATCATTTTAACACCAACAGAATCTTACATGATCAACAGTATGGTTTCACCAAGGGACGTTGTACAACTGACGCCGGTGTAACCCTATTAAAGCACATATTTGCTGCGTGGGAAGAGTCGCAAGACGCAATAGGAATTTTCTGTGATCTCTCCAAAGCTTTTGATTGCGTAAATCATGACACATTACTTTTGAAACTGGAGCATTACGGACTGGGTAAACTTGCACTTAGCCTGCTAAAATCTTATTTGAGCGATAGAAAACAACATGTTCAAATAAATGGTGTTAATTCACAGGGTTTGAATGTAAAAATGGGGGTTCCGCAAGGCTCAATATTGGGTCCTTTCCTTTTTTTAGTATATATAAATGATCTACCCTATTTGTTGAAACACCAACCTCAAAATATGGTGTTGTTTGCTGATGACACTTCTCTAATTTTTAAGATAAATAGACGGGCCCAAAATCTAGATGACGTGAATGATGCCCTACTTCAGGTCCAAAATTGGTTCACAGCAAACAATTTGGTATTGAATGAAAAAAAAACTAAATGCATAAGATTTTCATTACCGAATGTTAAAAGTAGTGATTGTGAGATAATATTGAATAAAGAGAAACTCGAATTCGTAGATAAAACGGTTTTCCTGGGGCTTACGCTTGATTCAAGGCTACAATGGGGTTCTCATTTAACATCTCTTGCGGGGCGCTTAAGTTCAGCAGCATATGCCATTAGAAAAATCCGTCAATTCACTGATGTAGATACCGCTAGACTGGTCTATTTTAGTTACTTCCATAGTATAATGTCTTACGGTATTTTGCTATGGGGACGGGCTGCTGATATTGAGTCTATATTTATTCTGCAGAAAAGAGCCATCCGAGCCATATACAATCTTCGTAGGCGCGATTCTCTAAGGGAACTTTTTAAGGATATTGGCATCATGACGGTTCATTGCCAATACATCTACGAAAACATAATGTACGTTAGAAAAAATCTGCATCTTTTCGGTAAAAGAGGCGACAGACACAATTACAGTACTAGAAATAGGGACCAACTAGTTCAGCCAGGCTTTAGACTCGCTAAAGTAGACTCATCTTTCATGGGGTACTGTTTGAGATGCTATAATAAAATTCCACAAAGTATTCTTGAACTGAATGAGACTAAATTTAAAACATGCATTAAACGCACACTATGTAAGCAAGCATATTACAAGTTGAGCGATTATATCGCTGATAAAAATGCTTGGCTCAATGCTGGTCCTGCTCCACAAGGACAGGGGCTCAAAAATTGATAGCATTAAATGGTATTGTTGGAGCTGCTGAAGATTGTACAACTATCTTTGCATTGTATAGATTCAATCTATTTAGTATTATATAAACGCATAGCCCATATTGTGTGAGTACTATGTACTAGAAAGCTATCATTCACTGGAAACCTACTTTAGTTTTTGACTTGAATGTGCCCTGGCGGTTGAGAGTATGTCATGCTCACTCAAATGTCTCGCTGATCATGGCGCGTGTGTCGGACCATTTAGTTCCCTTCAAAATGGTTGAGCTGAATGGTGCTGATCCATGCGTCATGTGCGTGAACGGGCGCTGTCAGTTGTGACTGGTCATCTCTCAGTCGCCATGGTTTATTTGAATTAATTATTTTGTTTTTGAGTTGTATTTTGTTTTTGTTTGGCTATGGACACTTTTAACGTGCACATCTTGCTACATTGTTCTCACATAATATAACATCTCAACATGAATGATGTAACCAAGATTTTGTAACAATATTTTGATTTAAAAGAGTGTCCATGGAGTTTCTTGCCCGTTCTTCTCCATAGAGATCTACGCTAGGGAATGGGCAACTACAGTACTTTCACAGTTTTTATGTCTTGTGACTGGGACTGTAGCTACATTTAATTTTCATCTTTGTTTCGACAATTCAAAAGTGCCTGTTATTGGCCTACTTGAAATAAATGCTTTGATTTTGATTTTTGATTTTGATTTTGCCTTTGGTGTGGGACGCAACTTGTGTCGACACCCTTGCGCATTGCCACGTTGCAAGCACGGCGGGCTGTGCAGGCGCTGCTGCTGCAGCTGCTGAGATCCTCAAACGGCGCAAATACTGTAACCTTATTGGTAACTACAGCTTTGAGCCGTTTGGGGTCGAAACGCTCGGGTCATGGGGTCCGAGTGCGCGTCTCCTTTTTAAGGAAATCTCCCGCCGACTGATCGACACTTCGCGTGACCAGAGGGCTGGCTACTTCTTTGGCCAAATAATTAGCATTGCCATTCAACGTGGCAATGCTGCCAGTCTTCTGGGCACGTTTCCCGATGACAGCGATGCGGAGGAGTATTTTGACGCCTAAGTGTCCTATTGACATTGTTGTATAAACTACTTTTACGTACTAGTTTTACGTTTAGTTTTATTTTTGTACATAGTTAGTTTTAGATGTAGTTTGTAAATATTGTACCTACATAATAACCTATTAATAAAAGTGTCTTTCCGAGATAAGACCTTAAAAACTATAGTACAATAATTGGATCCTTCCTGGGCCTCGATTCTGCTATTATGATAGTGTCAGAATAGGCGATCATTGAAGTCACAATGATCAAGTTTTGACAAGTTTGGTAATCTACTAATATAATGGCGTCATTATGACTTCTCAATGAACAACCAGTGACACTCCATTGAAAGAAATGTCATAGAATATTAATCTCGTACATGAAATCTGGCATGAATAAATGTTCGCATTTAGTAGTAGATTTCGAAAACCATTTGTACTAATGGTTTTAAAATAATGGCAATACGAAAATGCCATTAAAACACAATTTTATTACGAGACCATCGACCGACCATTGTGAATTTAGCAGATTACGAACTTTAAGCAAAATGACAATGGGATGAGAATGGAATCGTGTTGGAGTGACGAATTTATTAAAATAGCAGAATTAGGCCCCTGAACTAGAAATAGCTAATTTTAGAATCTGACCAGCAACTAAATTGGGTAAAATACCCCGTGGTAAAACTGGTTGTCAGACTTGCCACTGACTACCTGTAACTACTGCCAAAGATCGAAACTCAAAGAACTAATACCGGTACCCAATTTTTTGTTTCTTTTATGTAAAGACGTCAGACTATGATATGTCAATTATCAACTTTATTGCTAAAGCATTAGGTTCAAGTTTGTTTGGAAAAATTGGACAGTTTCCGGTAGCTTAATGGGCTTCTGTACTTAGATAAGATAATAATACATGCAGTTAGTTATTTTACATTGAAAAGAAACCCTATGTCATTGAAAATAAAAGTGAGAATAAAACAGCAAAATCAGAGATAAAATAAATTAATAAAAAGAACAATAGTAGTGTTTTGGAGTCTAACAACCAGTATTATAGTGGAGGTCACTGAGTGTTCCACTCAATCACCAAACAAAATTAAACATATCAGCATAATTGCCATGTTACGCTATTCTTAAATATTGTATGTATTACCTTAAAAACAAAGAGTTAATTATAAGGGCCCTAAGTTACTCTTTATAAAGTCAGCTATATGCCAGTTAAAATCCCATCAAAATCACTCCAGCCTCTTCGGAGATTAGCCAGAACAATGCTCGAAAGGGTATTGTACTTCCCAGTACTAACCGAGTTGTGGAGGTCAGATAGGCAGTTGTTCCATGTAAAATACTGGTATTCAGCTGCATCCGGTTAGAATGGAAGCCGACCACAACAGAGTTGGGAAAAGGCTATGCAGATGATGATATAGATACTCCATAACAGGCACTTTTTTTGAATAGTCAAAAATCAGTGATTAAAAGATTAGAATAATAAGCAAATCAACTATGCTACTAATAGATATTTAGCAAAAGATAAAAACAACAGATAATTTCTAACTAAAAAGGAAAATATTTATATATTTACTTTTCATTCAATATTAAAGGGTGTAAAAAACCTTTTAACAAAACCGAAAGGCACTTGTTCTCCCCGTCATTGCGATCTTGTTTTTGTTCTACAGCATACTTCGGAACCTTCTAGTTACGGAGATATTGGGGGTCAAAGTTACAACTTATTGACAGGCTTTTTTTTAATACTAGTTCTTATTGTATTTTTTTTACTTTAAACATCCCCACAACCCCTGTACTATCAAATCCAATCAACACAATGTTTTGAGTGTTACATTGAGTTCTTCCACAAAACATGATTTTTAACCCCAAACAAAAGAGTAATTTCCCTGCAATTATTTTGTGTAAAGTTACTTAGTTTGATATACAGAATGCTTGGTTGACGGCTTCGTGATGAGGTTGTTTACAACCTGTTTATAAATTTTAAATAACTTAAGAATACACAAAAAAATTGCAGGAAAAACCTTTCAATGCTGTCAACTGGTAACGTTCCAAAGAGAGGGGCAGGGTTGCCACATTGTATGGCAACACTTTGCCTCTGGCCAAGGTAAATGCCAGCCCAACTAAGCGTTTTTGTAAAGGAAATGGAATTAGAATGCGTTGAAACTCTAGGACCATTGGCTGCATGGGTCTGAGTGCTCACAGCCTTTTCAAGGCAATTTCAAAACTCTTAATTGATACTACCCATAACCTGTGACACTGCCTCCTAAGATACACGATCTTCCTAGTTTAGTAGTCAGGGCTCAAATTTTGTATTAATATATAATCATTTTATTTTCAGGCAACTTAGGCCCATTGACTGTACTGTACTCATCTCTCGCACACTACTTCTGTTTGCTAATTTTTCTGTACTCTAGTGACTGTTTTGTACTTTAATGTGTGTCAAACTTGTATTTTCCTAATAAAGTTATTATTATTAACATAAGGGCTGGCTTTAACCCTGGCCAAAGGCTTAGAGTTGCCATACAATGTGGCAATGCCACCAGTCTCTTGGGTACATTACCAGTTGACAGTGTTGAGGAGATTTTTGATTTTTTTTTTTTTAGTTTTTTGTTAAATTAGGTAGTTACTTTAGGTTATTTAATTTTTAAATGTGACTATTTATATAGGATTTGGGTTAATGAAAACAATTTGGAAATATTACTGTTTAATTTCGATACTAAAATGGAGTCCTGCTAGGCTGTCAATAATTAAGTTTTATCCTAATTCAAGCTTTTTGACAATATTAGTTTTCCTTGTCCAAATTTCATTGCACTCTGCCAAGAGTCCTTTAAACGTAGTGATTATATAGGTACTCTGTGGAGTCTTTCTCCAATTATATGTGAACAGTCTTTCGATTGACTGGTTAATGAAAATCTCTATCTCTTCTGGCCAGCCAAGTAACAATCTATTGCATGGACTGGACAGACAGCCTATCTGACCTCTACATTCCACAAAAAAATAAACAGTCAATTCAATTGTGTGATGATTTACTTACCATCAAAATTCACTGATAAGACTGATAGCAAGAATGTGTCAAAAACTTTTTGGTCACCAACTTTTTTTGAAACTTTCTAAGTATTGACTCCCACTTGAGTTAAAACCCCACGTTTCTTAAATGAGGAATTTCAGTCAGCTTCCTTCCAGCCTCGACTAATTTTAGAACACGATACAGATTATTTAATATTCCAAAACAAAAGCCGCATTCATTGTACGTGACCGTGTGCCTAAACATTAACAATTAACAAACTGTCAAAAACGTATAAAAAGTCCCGTCGACATTTGCGATTCGTCTTGAAATTGTGACTACCTAACTATTGACGGCTTAATTTTTTTTGTTGCAGTAAATTGTAATTTGGATGAATTTAAATATGGGACAGCAGGGTCATTGTGTTGCCGCGTTGCGGCATAGCATAGCATAGCTCCTTTGGAGGGTCTAACTAGGAAGGACTCTGGAGTTCTGGACTCATGTAGGTAAGTTGTGGATAGTCTTAGAGTATATGTATATTACAGTAGTGTTCATACATGCTGTAGGAGCAATCACCTGCCTAGTATTTTAATTTCACAACTAGGTCTGAGTCGGTTTCAACTCCATCTGGACATAGATGAAAACCAGGTGACTGCCTATCTAACTTCAACAATCCAGTAAGAACTGGGTAAGTGGATAATAAGATTCCTCTTACTGATTACAGTCGGTACGGACTAAATGGTAAATGGCAAGCTAGCTTTCTTAGCTAATGTTACATGGCCGCATAACCGTAGTGTGGGACTGCCTTACCTTCTTCGTGGCTTGAACTAAATCGGGGAAGTCCAGAAAACCTTTTTGTTCTAGTCTGTTTTTTAGGGTTTCTACAGGAAAAAAATAAGTATATTTGGGAAACTTGGATACATCAGATACATGACATGTGTGACTTACACTTTTGTCAGCGAATATGTTTCAAGCAGCTTTTACTACATAAATTAATTAAATAATAAAGCGGCCAAGTGCGAGTCGGACTCGCCCATGAAGGGTTCCGTAGCAGATTTAATGATAAATGATGATTTATGACGTATTAAAAAAAAACTACTCACTAGATCTCGTTCAAACCAATTTTCGGTGGAAGTTTACATGGTAATGAACATCATATATTTTTTTTAGTTTTATCATTCTCGTATTTTAGATTTATTTTATGTATATAGAAGTTACGATTTACTATATGTAAGTTACAGGGGGGGGGACACATTTTTCCACTTTGGAAGTGTCTCTCGCGCAAACTATTAAGTTCAGAAAAAAATTATGTTAGATACCTCAATATCATTTTTGAAGACCTATCCATAGATATAACACACTTATGGGTTTGATGAAATTTTTTTGTTTGAGTTTCAGTTCTAAGTATGGGGAAACCCCCAAAATTTACGGTTTACGGTTTAAGAAATTTATTTCACTCAAAAAGAATACAATTATTCACTTCTATGAGGAAACACATACAAATAATGATACAATTAAGCGACCGTTTCGCTTGGTAATAAACTAAGTTACGGAAAACACACAAAAATGCAAATACAATTTAGAAATTATTCAGGTGGTGCTTTATTATCCTTTTCAAAGTTAGAAGTGATTTCGATTCTTTGATTACTTTAGGTAAAGAGTTATAGAGTTCAGCCCCCTCATATACGACAGTCTTTCTAGCGAAGTTTGTCCTCGGTGCTCTTAAAATTATATGATTAGCCTGCCTCATAATCTGCTTCTGAATTTGCATTCTTTTTGTAAATGTTATTTGTGTATGTATATCCTCTATTAATTATTTTACGTACAAGTATGCAAGTGTTATATTTATAAATTTAATCAATATTCATTAATTTTGTTTCTTTGAAAACCTTTTGAGTGGATGTTAAATAATCATAATTGAATAAGAGTTTAATTATTTTATTTTGAGATGTTTGTAGCTTTTTAAGGTGAATTCTGGCAGCATTTCCTCATACTTCGATTAAATAATCGAGATGTGGTTTAACCATCGAGTTATAAATGTAGTGGAAGACATCTCTAAGTGTACCAGTCAGTGATGATATCTTTTTTCTTACTTTCTCAATGTGAGGTTTCATTGTAAGTTTATCATCAAGAGTAAGACCTAAATATTTCTCGATATTTGTTTTTAGTAATTGTTGACCATTTATATTTAATTCACCATGTGTATGAAGTTTTTTATTTTTAGCACTAAATATCATGTATTTGGTTTTACTAGCATTAATAGTAAGTAGATTGCATTGGAACCAGATAGCTAGTTTATTTAAATCACTTTGAGCTTCTTTGACAATATCTTCTAAATTACTGCCAATTATTGTTTTTTTCTATTTTTGTGTGAAAATCTTATGCGGTTCACAGAACACATCTACTTACCAAGTTTCAACAACTGCTGTGACATACGGACGGACAGACGGACGGACAGACAGACAGACAGACATGACCATGACGAATCTATAAGGGTTCCGTTTTTGCCATTTTGCTACGAAACCCTAAAAACGAATATAAAAAAAATACGATTTTACGCGGGTTTTTTTACATCCTCTCAGGGTTTACAGCTAGAGCAACAAATTATTTCCCGAAAAAATTTTCATCCGAGCTACCATTTTGGAAATATAGAGGGTTTTTCAAAAAACTAGCCAAAATTAAAAAGCTCTCAACTCGGAGACGGTGCGTCGTAGGACCATGCTTCTCAGAAGCCAAATGGTTTCTACGGCCAGGGTCAATCTGATACTGCAATAAAATTGTTAAAATTTGGAAAAAAAAAACTTTTCGAAAAGTTTTCCAAGTCCTTGCGCCATAGCGCCCCTAAGGCTACACTCCAACCACAATTTGCTAACGATCTGTTACATAACTCCTGAAGAGATCGTGGGCCGTCCCGCGAATACCAAGATGCTCTAGCTTTGAAAGAAGTCAATAAAACAAAACAAAGAAAAATAAAACCTTATGGGGGATGCTTCAAGGTAGCCCGCGAAATTTAAATTTTCTTACGTTTTTTGCAATTTGCAGGGCAGTGCTAAGTTGTATGCTGATAAACATATCGGTCGCGACTGTAAGACGTATTAAGTTACAGAATTTTATTCATCAAAATCATCGATACAACTCTCCAAGTTCGTAAGAGTCAATGAACAAATTTTTCAAGCTCAAATTCCTTCTTCGACTCTTATGAACTTGGAGGGTTGTATTGATGATTTTGATGGCTATAATTCTATATCTCTCTCTCGATATGTTTGTCAATATAAAACTTAGCACTGCCCTGCAAATTGCAAAAAACGTAAGAAAATTTGAATTTCGCGGGACGCCCTGACGCATACAATTAAAGATTTTTGTATCATGTGTACTATATTTAGTCTGGCAACAATTGTTATTTGGCGTGTCCGCGAAATATTGACTGAAACCGTAGACAGAGAAAAGTACGTTCGTACTGTCTACGACTGAAACTCTGGGTGCATTCCGTTTTAGTTAATAATCACTGACAGCGCTCACATCAAAATTTTGCGTTCCGATTTAGTATCCACGTTTATGACAGTTAAGAGCTGTCATCAGGTGATTTGACAGCGGTCACGGTGATATTTCTTCAATCACTAACCGTGCATTCCGAGATACGATGTAATCACTCACAGCGCTCACAGCAATATTTTGCGTTCCGTTTTAATTTTCACGATTATGACAGCTAAGATCTGTCATTAGGTCATTTGACAGCGCTCACGGTGATATTTCTTTGGGGCATGGTCGGTGTAATCGCAAGATGGCGCGTGTCATGACGTCATCTATGACGACTCAAGGAAAATCGATATCGCTTGCAAGCCTTAGTCCAAACCCCTTTCAAAAGTAAATTGCACAGCTCACTTATTTTAAAATTAAAAAGTCGTTATTTACTTGCGCTGGTAATCAAAAAGACGTTCAGTTAGTTTGGATTCCCAGTCATTGTGGTATTAAGGGCAATGAATGTGCTGATACTCTGGCTAAAGACGCTTGTTCTTCAACATCAGCTGATCTCTCCTACAACACTCACCAGGGATATGACTTGCTGAACTTGCCAAAAATTAAACTCCAATCTTCATGGCAGGAACAGTGGAACGTTACTGGTAGGAAAAAGGGTAGGTTTTATTACGCAGTGCAACCAACCATTAGACCAAAACCTTGGTTCTACGGGTACAAAAAGGTCTCTAAAACTGTTACATCCGTCCTATGCAGAATCAGATTAGGCTTCTGTTGCACTCCCGTTTTTTTGCATAAAATCCATGCACGTGACTCCTCTCTCTGCGAGTGTGGGTTAGGAGAGGGTACTCTAGACCACATTTTCTTTGAATGCTCAGACAACATCCCACCTCTTGATTTATATAGCCGCCTCCCTAAACTCAAAATCCCCCTCCCGATTAATTTTCCGTCCCTTCTAACATACCCTTCCTCCGAACTGCTTGTGGCGTTGATGATTTTCATCCGCCACAACAGTATAAAACTATAAGCCGTTACATGAAATACTCTGTCTGTGTTGTTGTGGTATATGTATGTTTTAACAATTATAATATTTATTTATTATTTATATTTTGTTTGTTTCAGTCTGCTACTAACTCAACAAGTCGCAACTGTATCAACCGTAGTTTTTTTTTTTTTTTTTTTTTCTTAAATACACTCACTTGCCGTTCCACTTCACTTTCGACATTGGCAGAATAGTCGACATCGGCTTCAATTGCCATTAATCAAAAATAGAATAGAATAGAAAATCGATATCGCGCTTGTGTTCGCGCTCACTGTATCTCGGAACGGGTTTATGGACGCTCATAGCGTTTACAGTCTATCTTGGAACGCACTGTAAATCGGAACGCAAAACATTCATGTGAGCGCTGTGATTGATTATTTAGTATCTCGGAATGCACCCTTTATTTGTGTTTGACACTGACAATCAAATTGACGTTTCGGACTCGCATCGCATCTTTCAAGTTTGCGTTTGCTTGCGGTCTCCGGTCGCGAAGCTTTCGTAAATTATTGTTTGCTTCGATAAAATAACGAATAAATTAATCGCTAGGACTTACTATGCGTCCACAACTCATCTGAAACACAGTCAATATCACTATATACCCGGCATTTTTTACTGAAATGGTGTTTTAGAGTGAATATGTGATCAAAAATATGTGTCGGCATTTTCAGATCATATTTCAGTGTTCTTATAACAATTTGCTTGATTGTTTCGTGAGAACAGACGTGTTGTGTTCGTGTTTTATGATTTAGTGGCCGTCGAGTGCGCTAGATGTAAGTATACGATTAATTTCATGTTCAAGCCGACCCCGATCTTGTACTGTAAATGTTCAGATTCACTGCCTTTTAGTCACCTAAGATAGAAGTATTTCATTCTCATTCGCATTAACTGAATAAATTACTTATAACTTAAGGCTTTTTCTACCCAATGTTTTTGTGACATCAATATAAATGTGTATGCAAAAGCATTAAGGATTGTAGGGGGTGGTGTTCTGTGAATTCTGCTTAACTCCATGGGTAATAGGCGTGAGTTTAAATATGTTTGTGTCTATTGGAATAAATAAATGTAACATTTCAATAACATTCCAATTGCCTTGGTGGAACATACCATTCATGTTTATTCTCACATAACTATGGTTGTGAGCACACAAGAGATGAGTTCTTTAATTTTTCTGTCTTGTGTCCCTTTACTGGGCAAAGGCATCCCCTTTCTCCTTTCAAACCTCTCTATCTTGTGCGATATCTCGTCATGTTGTGACAATTGCCGTGGTCTACCTTGATGGAGATTTACGTTGACCAGTGAGTGATGTTCTTTTCCCAGCTTTCTAAGTAAATTCGTGCTACATGTCCAGCTCACTTCTACTTTAGCTAGATGAGTTATAAACGAATATTGACTCTATGTAATCCATGTAACAATCAAGAGTTGGACGGAAATTCGTTTCGATTAGAAGTCCATACTCAAATTTAGGCCACCAAGTTTTGGTGACCCTCCTCAGATAAACGTAAACTGTCACTTACAGAAAATCATTCAATCACAAAACAACAACGAACAACACAACAAAAACAAAAAGATCACGTAAGATATCCCGTAATTGCAGTTGAAGCTTAGATATATAAACCCTGAAAGCTCACAGAATATCTGTGTTCCCAAATATATATTTTGAAAGGACAATGATATAAAGACGAGATATGAGTGTTGAGTTAGAATGCTTGAATGTGTGCAGTAGTTAAACATTACGTGTGCATGTGTGTGAGTGCCCTCATATCAACAAGAAATTGTACTTCAAAACTAGTCGTAAATAAATCAGCTTAAAGGAAACACGTATTTCTCTTACTCAAAATTCCCACAGTCAAAAGTGAACCTTATTCCCATAACATTTTGGTCCTTCGAGCCGGATACCTGATCGACTTACGACGTTTCAAGCACCGAGCGCTAATACAAAAGGACGGGTCGCTCGGCGAACGGAGAACAAAAGAAAGAATTTGTTGTAAAAAATCGACGTTCATTTAAAGCCATTAGTGAATGTGTTCGATCATAACAAGATAATAATATTATAACTGCTTACAAGATACGAAGAAACGATCTATTTTGACAAATTAAAGGCTTATTACAACAAGTATGGCGAATACACCGGAACAATTACTAAATATATTAGAAGATACAGCTATGTTGTTAGGAAAAACACAAGTGAATCTTAAGAAATGCCCGAAACAACGTTTAACGAAAGGTTACATAGAAACACGGATTAAAGCCATCGAAGAATGCTGGTCTACGTTCAAAAATACACATATAGAACTAGTGAAGTGTGTTCCCAAAGCGAATCGACAAAACATTCCATATTTTGTGAACGATGATTACTTTATTCAGGAAGATTTGTATATTTGTTTATTAGCCGATCTTAATGATTTACTGAGTGCACACAATAAGGCGTCGCAAGCTGACAATAACAACAGTGGCTCCGAACCATGTATGGAAGTGCAAGTCAAGTTACCGAGGATTCAACTTCCCACCTTCTCAGGTATTTATGATGAGTGGCCTGCTTATCAAGATCTTTACATGTCATTAGTGCACAACAATCCAACATTAAGTAAGGTACAAAAGTTGCACTATTTAAAAAGCAGTCTTACGGGAGAAGCCCTGGCCCTAGTGAAGCACGTGCAGGTTACAGAGGTTAACTATGACGACGCGTTAAGTATGCTGAAGGCGCGTTTCGGTAACAAGCGCATTATTGTCAACTCAATATTGAAAAGATTGTTTGCACAAAGGAAGATGACTACGCAAACTGCAAATAACATAAAATCAATATTGGACACAACTACTGAATGTCTGAACGCACTGACAAACCTGAAACTGTCAACCAGCTCATGGGATACGCTCACCCACTCACTCATTGTATTTTTAGTCGTCCAAAAATTGGACCCAGAGACGCATCGTGAATGGGAAGAAGTTGCTTACGATGACAATGACGATGAGTTACCTAAATGGGATGCACTTTGCAAGTTCTTACAATCGAAATACCGCACGCTTGAGCTTGTCACGCCTCCGACCAGAGAGAAACCTACACCTAGGGGAAAAGAATACGCTGTTCACGTATCAACGTCAAATGCTACGACCTCTTCGAAACCAAGAAGCTGCACTATGTGCAAAGAAGATCATACATTGTGTCATTGTGAGGGCTTTATCAAACTTAATCCAACAGAGCGGTGCGAGTACCTCAAAAAACACAATCTATGCTACAATTGTCTGGCCCCTGGACACTCAGCTTATAGATGTCGCCTGAAGATGTCCTGTCGTAAATGTCACAAACGTCATCACACGCTTACGCATCAATCCACGCCCATGACGTCACCAAATCAACCAGACAATAAGAACCAACCAGATAAAGAAGTTGAAACTCCTCAAGATTCTGCACAATCAGCCGAAACCAAAGTTACACTTTCATCGCATGTCGCTGCTAATTTGTCCACTGCATTACTGGCCACAGCCCTTGTACCAGTGAGGAAAAACGAAACAGGACAAGTGACAGTGCTTCGTGCTCTGATTGACCACGGCTCGCAGGCAACATTTATGAGTGAAAGAGCGGCCCAGATGTTACGATTGAAGAGAACGCCTGCCAATGGCACCATCACTGGAGTCGGCTCAACCAAAACAAATGTCAAACATGCTGCAGAAATCGAACTACTATCTAGACACGACGCTTGTTTCAACCTGAAGGTCAAAACGTATATTATGTCTACGCGACTCACTGCCAATTTACCGTCACAAACCATCTCCACCAGCACCTGGCCGCATCTGCAAGGACTTGCTCTGGCGGATCCAAGCTTCAATAAATCAGGACGAGTTGATTTATTACTAGGTGTTGACGTGTGTGCCCAAATCATGAAGGGTGAAGTAATCAAAGGTCCCCCAGGAACACCATGTGCTCAAAACACCACACTGGGTTGGATCCTGTTTGGGAACGTGGAAAACAAACAACAAGGAGATGAAATCATAGTCATGCACCTCAATCTTGACCTAAACGATATGCTTAAACGAATGTGGGAACAAGATCCATACGACAAACGAGAACCCACAGCAGAGGAACGAAAGTGCGAGGAAATCTACGAAACGACAAGTGAAAGAAATAAGGAAGGACGGTATATTGTGACGTTACCAAAGAAATCAAACATGCTACTATCAACACAAGGAGATACGAGAACAATAGCATTAAAGAGATTATATCAATTAGAACAAAGATTCAAGAATAACCCAAAACTTAAGAACGACTACACTACAGTCATGAAAGACTACGAAACGAATTACATGGAGGAAGTACCAAAACAAGAAATGACTAATCCGTCTGTGTACCTACCGCACCACGCTGTAGTTAAAGAAGAGAAAGAAACAACCAAATTAAGAACTGTTTTCAACGCTTCTCAAAAGGGAACAAACAATATATCACTCAATGATGAACTGATGGTAGGATCCCAGTTACAAGATGACATGAGAAGTCTTATCATGAGATGGCGTATGAAGAAAGTCTGCTTCGTGGCTGATATCCAAAAAATGTACCTGCAAGTGGTCGTTAGTGAAAAGGATAGAGATCTCCAACGAATACTGTGGAGAAAGGATGATCAAGAATCTGTCAAAGACTACCGTCTTACCAGAGTCACGTTTGGAACTGCTTCTGCTCCTTACTTGGCAGTAAGGACCTTGCATCAAGTAGCTAGAGATGAAGGACAAAACCATCCGGAAGCTGCGGAAATTATAAAACGCGACTTCTTCATGGATGACATGATGTCTGGTAAAGACAATGTAAGAGATGCAGTAAAGGTGGCCAAGGAAATAGACACCATACTACAGAAAGGCGGGTTCAAACTGAAAAAAACCGGCCAAGAGCGTGTCGGGCCACGCTCACTGTAGGGTTCCGTAGCTTCCCAGACCATTAAAAATACCAACATTTTTCGTCAGCAAAAATAACTTTGTTTTTCATAGTATTTGTATGAAAAACAAAGTTATCATTTGCGTTTTTTTGAAAAAGTGCTATATAACTCAAAAACTATTCAACTCATCAAGTTGAAAATAATTTTCCTAGAAAGTTCATATAAAGGTCTACTTCTGTGATTTTTTTCATATTTTTTAAACTTATGGTTCAAAAGTTAGAGGGGGGGGGACACATTGTTTTTGACTTTCGGAGCGATTATTTCCTAAAACATTAATATTATCAAAAAATGATTTTAGAAAACCCCTATTCATTTTTAAATACCTATCCAACAATATATCACACGTCAGGGTCAAAATTAAAAAAAAAATCGCTCCCCACTTTACGTCTGGGGGAGGTACCCTAATAAAAATGTTTTTTGAAATTTTTATTTTTGCACTTTGTCGGCATGATTGATATACATATTGGTACCAAATTTCAGCTTTCTGGTGCTAACGGTCACTGAGATTATCCGCGGACAGACAGACAGACAGACAGACATGGCGAAACTATAAGGGTTCCGTTTTTTGCCATTTGGCTACGGAACCCTAAAAAGTGGTGTTCTAACGATGCTGACTTTCTAAAAGAGTTTGAAGAATCTGAAAGAAGCTCTCACGTCAAACTAGACATAACATTAGACGGAATCACACGAGCATTAGGATTACACTGGAACATGGGCAAGGATCGGTTTCAATACAGCCTGAACTTACCTACTACGTCAAAGATCACAACAAAAAGAACAATCCTGGCTGATCTACAGAGATTGTTTGACCCACTAGGCTGGCTGGCACCTTCTGTTTTGCCTGCTAAACTTCTCATTCAAAGATTATGGATGAAAGGAGTAACATGGGATGAAGAAGTAGACGAAAACACTGCCGCAGAATGGAATAGCCTACGAGAATGTTTCCATCAATACTTGCCTGATATCGAAGTAGACAGATGGCTTTACACTACTGAAACGATAATGAATAACGTCACTATCCACGGCTTCTGTGACGCGTCATCTCGAGCTTACGCTGCAGTTGCCTATCTAAGGGTACGAACCGCCACGGGTAACGTAAGGACATCAATCATCGCGGCTAAAACGAAAGTAGCACCGACTAAACCTCAATCCTTACCTCGCCTGGAACTCAGTGGAGCCGTCCTACTTGCTGGACTATTGAAACATATAAAGGAAGCAATGAATATACCCACCTGCCAGATGTTCGCATGGACCGATTCCACTATTGTACTTTCCTGGCTATTCGGTGATCCTACAAGATGGAACACGTACGTAAGAAACAGAGTAGTTGAAGTACTCGACAACATCGGCAATCATAATTGGTACCATGTCAAGTCATCAGAAAATCCTGCTGACGCTGCTTCTCGAGGACAATCCTTACTGGACCTGAAAGAAGATGAATTGTGGTGGAAGGGTCCAGCGTGGTTGAGAAAAGGAGAAATCCAATACAGCAGACCAAAAGCGATGATGACAGATCTGGAAAGAAAGGAAACATTACAAGTTAATCTAAAGCTTGACAACGAGAAAAGTATAACTGCAAAACTTGATAATTGTGATACGTTACAAGAACTGTTTAAAGCGATAATGTACTGCAAAAGATTCTTAAAGGGAAGAAAGTTAGAAAACAAAGACTTACCTGTAACACCAGAGGAATTAGATGAGGCGATGAGAGTCTGCATAAGAATAGCGCAGAGGGATAGCTTTGAAGAAGAAATACAGCAACTGAAAAGAAAGATACAAATTAAAGGAATGAGCAAACTAAACAATTTAAAACCTTACCTGGACGATGATGGGATCCTCAGGGTGGGCGGGAGACTGCGTCACTCTGACCTAAATGAAGATGGCAAACACCCGATTATTCTTGATCACGCCAACAATCTGACAGCTCTCCTCGTCGCCGACGCCCACCGGAAGACGTTGCACGGTGGAGTTCAACTTATGCTCTGCTACCTACGAACTAAATTCTGGATCCTGAAAGTAAAGACTTTAGTTAAATCTCAGATCAGAAAATGTCTTATTTGTGCGAAACTAAACGCTACTGCAAGGTCACAACAAATGGGAGACTTACCTCGAGTTCGAGTTACCCCTGCGAAACCATTCTTGAATGCAGGCATAGACTTCGCAGGTCCATATCAGATTTTAATGTCAAGAGGCAGGGGTGCAAGGACGAACAAGGCATACATCGCTCTTTTTGTCTGTATGGCGACAAAGGCGGTTCATCTGGAACTAGTAGGAGATCTCACGTCAGAGGCTTTCATCGGAGCCTTCCGAAGGTTTGTAGCCAGACGGGGAAGATGCGCTCAGATATGGAGCGACCAAGGACGCAACTTCGTTGGAGCAAATAAGATACTTGCCGCAGATTGGGCTGAAGCCAAATTACAATTCGACGGTCCAATCGCCGAGAAGTTAGCGGTAGATGGAACCAAGTGGCACTTCATCCCAGCCTACAGCCCACACATGGGTGGACTGTGGGAGGCGGGGGTGAAATCAATGAAGCATCACTTAAAACGTATCCTGACCAATCATGTTACCTACGAAGAGATGAGCACCTTGTTATGTCAAGTTGAGGCTTGCCTCAACTCTCGGCCTCTAAGCATCATAGACGACTCAACAGACACTGACAATCCTCAACCACTAACCCCCGGTCATTTTCTTGTCGGTGAAACCCCTATCACTGTTCCGACACCAGATCTTCAAGATATACCAATGAGTCATTTATCACGATGGCAACATCAGCAGAGGTTATTGACTGACTTCTGGCACCGGTGGCAGGCAGAATACCTGTCAAGAATGCAACAACGCTCAAAATGGCACAACAAAGTAAAGGAGTTTGACCTAGGACACATTGTGCTAATAAAATCCGATAATTTACCCCCGGGTAAATGGATGATGGGACGCATAGTGGACAAACATCCGGGCACTGACGGGGTGACGCGTGTGTACAGTGTTAAGAGTGGTGATACTGTTGTGCAAAGATCATTTAATAAATTGTGTTATTTACCAATAGACATTGAAACTTAATTTTGTTTCTGTTAATGAACTATTTTTGTAAACTTGATTTTCTACCGACTGTAACTACTGAGTTATCATAATCACTGTCCTTTTAGTTATAATACTCTTTGTTAAAGGGCGAATAGGCCCTTTGGTGGGCGGTATGTTGAGTTAGAATGCTTGAATGTGTGCAGTAGTTAAACATTACGTGTGCATGTGTGTGAGTGCCCTCATATCAACAAGAAATTGTACTTCAAAACTAGTCGTAAATAAATCAGCTTAAAGGAAACACGTATTTCTCTTACTCAAAATTCCCACAGTCAAAAGTGAACCTTATTCCCATAACAATGAGGAATTTTAAATTTTCTTGGAACTTATTTTTCTCTTAGCTCTGTCCATTTAAAATATACATTTGGGAACATAGATATTCTGTAATTCTATCGAAATAAATACACACTACCTTAACAATTAATGTTTAATTTACTATACAACACACACACTACATTAAGAATATGTTTGATTTATAAATTATTTTGGTATTAAGTTTGTATGAACTACGCATGCTCCGCATGCCTGTTAGCAACAAATAATGTGTCTATAAACGGAATATCTCCTAATTCCAGTCCACAATGATGGAAGGCTGCTGCTCCCGCTTCACGGCGGCCGAAGGCGGAGCCCGGCTCGCTGCGGCCGCCGCTACGAAGAACATCCTCGCCGTGGAGTATGCCAGCTTCATACCCGTACGACTGCTGTATGAAAAGGCCTATCAGATCCGTGGGTGAGTTGTGTTGAGAGTATTATCACTTATAATAAATAATTACTCCTGGTGCTTGTTGAACAGTCAATCAACGTTGAGTCAAAGTCATAAAAGTCTTTCATATCAGTATGATTCACATAGCAGTCAGTCAAACAGTCAGACCACACAGGCTCACATAGTAAAGGTATCACAGACGGGCTTCACAGTAAGACAGCCATAAAGGAAGTGTTGACAATCATAGACGATCCATGGACAATCACTAGTGGTGTACAGACTAATTACATACTAAATAGTGATGTTACAACAGAGCTGTCAGAATTTTGGCGAAACAGTGAGTGGTTAAGTAAAAACAACCGCTCGGGTCGATCTTTAGGTTAAGCCGTGCTTGTCTAGGTTGGTCTGTGGATGGGTGACCACCTTAACATACCGAGTTTCCTTCGTGCCTCGGAAAGCACGTTAAGCTGTGGGTCCCGGCTGTTAGTTGTAGATCTTTGATAGTCGTGGCCGGTAGTCAGTGGCCCGAAAAGTCTGAAAACCAGTCTTACTAAGTGGTATCGTATTACCCAGTGCTAACTGGGTTGTGGAGGTCAGATAGGTTGTCGCTCTATGTAAAATACTGGTATTCAGCTGCATCCGGTTAGACTAGAAGCTGACCCCAACATACTTGGCAAAAGGCTTGGCTAGGATGTTCGCGCAATATTTATTGAGGTCTTATAAAGTTTTGAATAGCACTCAGGCTGGTTGAAAGACTTATGCGGGCTCGGGGGCCGCTTATTTTTTTGGGACAAATCCTTCTCACTATTCCCAAACCTCTGTAACTCCTGAAAGCCAGAATCAACAGTGGCGACCACCAGAAAAGCGCCGAGACAATGAAGTTCGACGAAGTCCCAGAGAGTTTTAACTGCTTTGGATCCCGCAACGAAATTATAATATAGCGGAGTAGAAAAATACCGTACTTTTCACCTGGGGGCCGTATGTTGGACGGGCCTGTTTTAATCAATTGCATCTCCCTTTCCAGTTCCCGCAAGGAAGGCAAGAAACGCTCCATATACATCACCCGCGCCTCTCGCGTCCCTGTCGTGGCGTTTGAGCTTAAGATCTTGACGGATCTGGGCACGGTAGCAGCGCGGGCTTACGAAGATGTGGATGACTGGCTCGCTGAACTTGAGTCTAAGGAGGTAAGGTTTTAGTAGTTATAAGTAGTGTGACCGTCGGCTTAGTCTTAACTCTCGAGGTCGAACCCAAGACACGCTCCTCTGATTTTTTGGATTCATGTGCGTATTGTATAATTATCACTTGCTTCGGTGAAGGAAACTAGTATGCCTGAGAGATATTTCTCGATGGTATGTAAAGACAAGTCAGAGGCCCAGGGGCGGCATAAAAACTCTGACACCAGGTTAGGTACTAACCACATGATAAAGAAGAAGATCATCATCATTCATCATTCAGCCGAAAGACGTCCACTGCTGGACATAGACCTCCTAGAGGTATCGCCATATTGACCGGTCCCGTGCGACTCGCATCCAGCGGATCCCCGCAACCTTCACCAGGTCATCGGTCTACCTAGTGGGAGGTCTTCCAACGCATCGTCTTCCGGTTCGCGGTCGCCACCCCAGAAATTTTCGGTCCCATCAGCCATCCGTTATGCGAGCAATGTGCCCTGCCACTTAAGTTTTTCAATTCTTCGGGCTACGTCGGTAACTTTGGTTCTCTTGCGGATGTCTTCATTCCTGATTCGATCACTCATGGAAATTCCGAGCAGTTTCCTTGCGTTATCGAATCAGATTATAATAAGAATGTATTTACAAACAAAAAGTATCTATGTAGTATATCAACTGCTTGGTGTGCCACTAGATGGCGCTGTGTGTAATATCCAGCGATATTTATATGAAGAACTCCGCGGTTCTAGTTCTGACAAACATAATGTAGGGTGACGTTTGGCCTTACTGAATATAGGGTCGCCATCCGGTTTTCCCGGATTTTTCCAAGTTAAGAGGGCATCCGGGGAGCGTCCAGGCGTGGATTAATTTGTAGTCCGGGTACAAAAATTTTGTCTTGGGCCGCCCGCGACACACGCACTGTGATCAATCGACGTACCACAGAGCAACTATCGACGAACCGACTCGTTAAATTCACCGTCAGGTCCATTTAAAATGACGATACTCGTAAAAAATGACTAAATTTAGTTTTAATGTCTGAAAATAAATAAAAAGGTAATTTATGATATTTTCAACTGTTTTTTATTAGGTACACTTTTTAAAAAAACCTGTTGACATGTCCGGGTTCTGGGCTCTAAAATCCGGAGTTTCAATGCGTCTTGTCCTGGTTGCCAAATTTTAGAGATAGCAACCTAACTGATTAGTATGCGCATATCTCGCCGGTTAATTTTAACACACATCACGACTTACGAAAGTTTTATGGACTGGAGGAATAAGAAACATATAAAATGTTACTGTACTAAATTGACTATTTTTTCGCACGCAAAGTGAAAAGTACAGTTTGCACCTCGAGACTGAACGCCAACTTAATATACCCTCGGTTTCATTGACTCCCTCGCACGCTCGGGAGTCAAACTACCTCTGGTATATTATGGCTTCGTTTAGTCCCTAGATATAAAATATGCTTTTATTGTTTTGAAGTTAGAACTGCACAATTGCTTAATATTTTTCATTTACGATTAGGTATTTATTGTAATAATGGCGAAAAAGGTAACTTTTCCTTAGAACTGACACATGTCATGTGGTATATTAAATGGGCCCTACTATAGGTTCAGTGTACCTTTATCAGCATCGCAAATGAACTCCATTTTACGAGATGATAAAGTTCAAATTCCAATAACTCTATATTGAAAGTCTTCCTCTATTTTTCAGGTAGTAATCTGCACATCCTCAGTACTGAAGAAGATTCTGGAAGAAGAGCTCCTGAAAATGTGTAATATCAACGTGCTCATTGTGGATAGCTGCCATCTCATATACAGGGATGAAGATTTGAAATATGTAAGTATCAATTCTTTCACACTATCATTTGGGTTTATTTAAAAAAAAAATACTTCCCGTTTTTTAGTCGGATTTAGTTACCAATTTCAAGGACTTTTAAATTTTGTAATTAATTAATATTTTTTCTAAATAAAAGTCAAAGCCTAAGTTAAACCTTATAACAGCAGCGATCCGCCAGTAAAAGTTCTGTCAAAATCGGTCCAGCAGTCACGGATTTTAGCCGGAACAAACACAGACAAACAGTCAAAAATTGTTAAATGTGTTTTGTGTATATTTTAAGTGCCATATAATGTATGCAGTAAAAATCTGTTATTTCAATGTTGCAAATGGACACTTCAATTTTATTTATTTCTATGGATTTAACCATCTTTTTTTTTGTTTTGACCTGTGCAAGACTACTTAATACTTTTTCTTTCTTTCTTTCTTTAGATAATGAAGTCCTACAAGCAATGTCCCCGAGAAGACCAACCTATAATCCTAGCACTAACCTACCCCTTATTCACACCAAATAAAAAAGACACCGATGTAAAAGACACCCCGGAAACAAAAGACGACCCAGCAAAAAAGACAGAGACACAAGATGAAGATCGACAAGGAAAGAAAGAGACAAAGGATGCTCAAGGTTTGTTACGGAAGAAAGAGACAGAGGATGAGACAGATGAACCTTCAGGTTAGAAGTACTTTCTTTTATTACCTTAGGTTACTATTATAGGCAGGAAGTGGTCCGCAAGGGCCGAAGCCTGCCGGGGCTGCGGGACTGTTCGAAAGAGATACTGTGGCCCCGGAACGTAAAGGGCGAGGAAGGAACATGGATGGGTTTTAGTCAGTAAGAGTCTGACACTCCCTTCCGCTCCGCCCAGAGTGAGAGGAGTCATTTGATGATTTCCCATCCGAAACAAAATAAAAAGTCTACTACTATATATTTATGTATATGTCACCGTAAAATTGTCAAACACGTTAGATTGTAATCTCTCTAGCGATATTGTAAACTCTCGAAATATTGTCAACTGAACATACGGAAGTATCTCTGCCCCCATAATCGGGACTTGGGGCACCCCCCCCGTTAGCTTAGGTTAGGTTAGGTTCGCGAGGAGGCCGAACATCGGGGTGAGAGGCTGGTGCAGCGACAAAAAACGCAGTACCGGTCTCAGCTCCGACAGGTCATGGTGGCGGAATGGCGGGGGAGGCTAGACCTCCCTACCGCCTCAAAACAATCGAGGCGATCCGGCCAGTACTCGACGACTGGCTTGGGAGGAAGCATGGCTCTGACTTTCCGGGCGACACAGGTACTCTCGGGGCACGGCTGCTTCGGGAAGTACTTGTGTCGCTTAAGCAGGGAGCCGGACGCCCGGTGCCATCACTGCGTCCATTGTTTGGAGGATACGGCGCGGCATACGCTGGCCGAGTGTGCCGCACGGGATGAGCCGCGCCGTGCCCTCGTTGCAGAGGTAGGAGGAGACCTGTCGCTGCCGGCCGTCGTTCACTCGATGGTCGGCAGCGCAGAGTCCTGGGACGCAGTGATGTCCTTCTGCGAGTCCGTCATGTCGCAGAAGGAAGCTGCGGAGAGGGAAAGGGAGATGACCAGCTCCCGCCCATCCCGCAGCAGACGCACCGGGCGTCGGCAGAGGGCTGACAACGCCCTAATCCGGCCCCCCTAAATTGGTCCAGGGGCGGCGGATTCGGGGACATCCGTCGCCCCCCATCACACTGGACCCGAGACGGCGGCGCGTTGTGTTCCATGCGCGCCTCTCATAGACGTAGCGGGGGGAGTTTTACACCTCACTCCCCCCGGGACGAGGCCCGCAGGTCAAGCGGGCCGGCACTGGTCCGGGGCAGCGGAAGTCGCATCAGATCCCGCTGCCCCCTGACGCAAGTGTGCGAGGGAACACCGGTGTGGTTCTAGTCAGTACGAGTCTGACAGACCCCTCCGCTCCCCCCAGGGCGGAGGACATCCATTGAGGATTTCCACATCGTGAAAAAAAAAAAAAGTTAGGTTAGGTTAGTTAGGTTCCTTTAAACCCTGCACTCGGAAATACTCCCGTGAAGCGGGGCTCCGTCGACTACGCTTTTTAGGGGAATATAAAGTGTTTTAAGGTTAGGTTATATTTATCGGTATTTCTCAGGAATGGTACATTATCTTTTCTTCATGAGAGTTGTACCACTGGGCAAGGGGGACCCCTCCTTCCCTCCACACCGCGTGAGTTGACTACCATCGCATGCATTTCACGAAAAAAATAATTATGCGTTTTATTGTAAGCAGTATGTTCGTTTGACAATATTTCGAGTTTACAATATCGCTAGAGAGATTACAATCTAACGTGTTTGTCAATTTTACGGTGACATATACGTATTGTATTGTACAACGGGCTGGTGTCCGCAACTCCACGTCAAAGCGCGTATTTATAATCCACCACCGGCCACCACGCGGGCCCAGTGCGGGTTGGTAGATGTCACATGTCTTCATGTTTTTGGTTCTAGGACATGCCGGTTTCCTCACGATGTTTTCCTTCACCGTTTTGAGAGAAGCGGTGATAAAATAAATTACACAAAGTAATGCACCTGTCTGGGTTCGAATCCACGACTTCCTGTTCGAAAGTCGGGGCCGCCACCACTGGGCCACTGCTGTTTACATATGTATATTGTTGATAATCTAACTGATGGACTAATTTTTTTTTTTCGCTTACGACATAAATTGCTATGCCTTAAAATGATGTCGTGGCATTCTCAATCACTAGGAGCCTTGCCAAGGATGACAGTAACAAAATACGAAGAAATGGGCTTGTATGAGAATGTGGATGACTTCGATATGTATGAGAAACTTGAGTGGAAGATTGAAGAGTTGGAGGCAGAGCTGTGCTGTCAGATGGATCTCGCTGAAGATATTGATGGAGGAAAGAGGTGAGGATAGATTTTAAATAATATTGTATCCGCATAGCGATTATAAAGGGTGTAAAAAACCTGTTAACGAAGCCGAAAAGCTGTTTTCCTCGTCATTGCGATATTTTTTTTGTTCTACACCATACCTGGGAACCTTCTAGTTACGGAGATATTGGGGGTCAAAGTTACAACTATGTGACAAGTTTTTTTTTTTAATACAAGTTTTTATTGTAAGATTTTTACCTGACACGCCTCCCCGTACTATTCAATCTATCCATCAGCACAATGTTTTGAGTGCGTTACATTGAGTTCTATCACAAACCATGAATTTCACTCCAAAAAAAAGTTGTTTCCCAGCAATAATTTTAGCGTAAAGTTACTTAGTTTTATGTACAGAATGCTTGGTTGACGGCTTCGTGATGAGGTTGTTTACACCCTGTCTAATACGGGTTCGTTATTGCTTGTGATTTCGCCGAGACTTTACCCATATGAAATGGTAGCTGCTTGACTAACGGTAAGTTTCAATAACCTACTAACAGGTGTCGGTAACTTGCTATCTCTGTCTGTTTGACATTAATAGCTTACAGACCGATAAACACAAAAAGTCACAAAAAAGGAAATAGAAAATGATTTATATGCTTGCACTGACTGGACAGGTCCATTCAAATCTGTGTGGTTCTTTCTTCTAAATACCATCTCAGACACTAATCTGCTTGGTCTTCATATGGCTTTAGCAATGTCTGGACTTTAAAAGAGACTGACCTCTGAGTTTGTTCCGGCTGTTTCTCCTCAGAGTAGTCAAGTACAAAACGCCGGCTCCAACTAGTTTAAAAAAAAAATGACGTCTAAAAGTTTTTGTAAAAACCTACTCGCGTAATAAACATCTTTTTATCATATTACCATACCATAAAGGGTGTAAAACACCTCTTCACGAAGCCGAAATACACTTGTTCTCCCCATCATTGCGATCATTTTTTTGTTCTACACCATACCTGGGAACCTTCTAGTTACGGAGATATGGGGGGTCAAAGTTACAACTTTTTGACAAGTTTTTTTTAAATACAAGTTTTTTTTGTAAGATTTTGACTTTGAACACCTCCACGACCCCCGTACTATTCAATCCATCCATCAGCACAATGTTCTAAGTGCGTTACATTCAGTTCTACCACAAAACAAGATTTATAAACTCAAAAAAAAAAATAGTTGTTTCCCAGCAATGTTTTTTTGCGTAAAGTTACTTAGTTTGATGTACAGAATGCTTGGTTAACGGCTTTGTGATGAGGGGGTTTACACCCTGTATTATTAATTTTATATAATTTCACCTAATTTACACTTTATTTTCAGGATATCAACGTCAGCTAAACCACGTGAGCTAATAATAGAGTACTCCGCTCGACCCTCAGATGATGAACTGCCTCCGTTATATATAGAGCTGGAGAAGTATATGAGGGACACTGTGCAGGACGCTCTGAACTTCATTGAGGACCATCGGTAAGCAATTTTAGGGTTCTATACTCAAAGGGTATAAAAGGAACCCTATTATTAAGACTGATATTGCATCATTTTTCTTAAGATTTTTTGTCAAATATTAGTTTTTAAGTTTTTTATAACATTAAAAAGGAGCTCGTAGCTAAATAATATCAGCCGCTCGGGTCGATCTTTAGGTTAAGCCATGCTTGCCTAGGTTGGACTGTGGATGGGTGAACACCCTTACATACCGGGTATCCTCCGTGCCTCGGAAAGCACGTTAAGCTGTTGGTCCCGGCTGTCATTTGTCCGTCTTTGGAAGTCGTTACAGGTAGTCAGTGGCCCAAAAAGTCTGACACCAGTCTTAACAAGTGGTATCGTATTTCCCAGTTTTAACTGGGTTGTGGAGGTCAGATAGGCAGTCGCTCCATGTAAAATACTGGTATTCAGCTGCATCAGGTTAGACTGGAAGCCGACCCCAACATAGTTGGGAAAAGGCTCGGCAGGTGATGATGAAGGTTTTTTTAACTTTAAATTGGCAGCCGATTGGAGAGAAAGAGGCATTGTCCTCGGCGAGACGAGACTGTCAAATCTACGTTTCGCCGACGACATTGTCCTCTTTGCATCCTCAGCTACAGAACTTCAGCTTATGCTTCAAGGTCTGAGCGATGCCAGCCGTGAGGTTGGACTGAAGATGAATATGTCGAAGACCAAAGTTATGTGTAATGAAACGCCTAAAATCATAAAAGTTGACGGGGAGACAATACAACATGTCCAGGAATACCTTTACTTGGGCCAAGTAGTCTCTTTCCAGACGAGGCAAGACAAAGAAGTCGCAAGACAGAAAACGCCTGGAAGAGCTACTGGTCCATGAAGGAACTATTCAAGGGAGAGTTGCCAATGGCACTGAAACGTAAACTTATGGACATGTGTATTCTCCCCGTCTTAACCTATGGAGCACAGACTTGGTCTTTGACTAAGATCCAGAAGTCCAAACTCAGGGTTTGTCAACGAGCAATGGAGCGCAGTATACTAGGTGTTAAATTAACGGATCGAGTTCGAAAGACAATACTGCGCTCCAAAACAAACATAGCTGACGTAGTGGCTCAAAAGGCTGCCCAACTCAAATGGGACTGGGCACGTCGGACCAACACGTCTGCCGCATGTCGGACCAACTGTGGGCCAAAATAGCAGGAAACTGGTGCCCTCACACAGTGAGGCGGGGTCGCGGCAGACCACGAAAGAGATGGCGAGACGAACTGGACAGGTTCCGTCCAAACTGGAGGGAGGACGCGCGGGTTCGCGAGAGGTGGAAAGAGTGGAGGGAGGCCTTTGCCCAGGAGTGGGACAGAGCAGGCTAGCAAAAAAAAAAAACTTTTATAACCTGTTTACTATTAAATGTGCGTCACATTGAGTCTGTAAAACGTGATTTTTTCATCCCAAAAAAGAAGTCCATTCCCATCAGTAATTTTTGCATAAAGTTACTTAGTTTGATACGTTTTTACGTTTGTTTGTACGTTGGGTTGACAGCTTAGTAAATGTTACGTTTACACTCTGTATTTATTGCTTATGTGAGCGAGGTTCGCGGGGCTGAGTTTTAGGCTAAACACACATGAACCTTTTGCCATCGATCATCATCATCATCCCTCTCATTGAGAGGAGGCCGTGTCCCAGCAGTGGGATCATTATAGGCTGATGATGATGATGATGATGATCATCATCATCATCTGCCTAGCCTTTTCCCAACTATGTTGGGGTCGGCTTCCAGTCTAACCGGATGCAGCTGAATACCAGTATTTTACATGGAGCGACTGTCTATCTGACCTCCACAACCCAATTAATACTGGGTAATACGATACCACTTGGTAAGACTGGTTGTCAGACTTTTTGGGCCACTGACTACCTGTAACTTTTTGCAATCGATACGTCAAGAAAAAGATCTCAAAAACGTTAATTTGCGTTATTGGTTTCAGGCACGACCCCACAGAGATATACGGTGACGAGATGTACGATGAATTTATGAGCATTCCACACCCCACCATAGACCCTAAGAATATCTTCAAACAGTTCCTGTATGTTTTGGAGCAATTAGGTAAGTTTCATTATGGTACAATTAACCGCAACTTTTGTGTGACTTAGGCATCATTTGAAACTATCAGAATATCAGCGCCGTAACATTATTAAATGATACAGCACTATGCTAGTAAGAGCAGACAGGACCATTTTATTGTTTTATTTATTTCTTCGAAAGTATATTGAAAAACGTCGTTTGATTCGCGTGGGCATTTGTTACTGCAGTTCTCGGTTCCATAACAACCTCACCTGCGGCTCGGGTGTGAATTCCGCCTCGACTGCAATAACAAAGTTTCCCCATTTATATCAAAATGTACTATTTCCATCTTAATTGCTATGAAATAAAGGCTCTGTTAACGTCAAATTGTTAGTATGGATGCATATTGTCAGTGACAGATATTATGTGACAACTAGTTCATTGCGCTCCTAATACAATTGACTTATACACCGCCGTATAACGTTAAATGCGCAAAACCTCACACCCTAATATTCTGACAGAAAAAAAAACATAAATTTAATAAAAAAGTTTTTATGTGCTATTTTAATTTTACTGGCAATTAGATTTACTAGCAAGAACTATTATTATCCCGCGTATGAGAAAATTAAAATTGGTCGACAACCATTTGTGTTTGTTTGTTTACCTATTTTGGCGGGTTTGCGCACGTGATGGCTTGACCTATTAATAAATAGACAGGGCAACATTTTTAATGAAGATATTTTGAAAAATGTGACCTATATTAAAAAGTGGTTCGATTGATTCTGTTCGTGATTCTTATCAAACTATTTTCATGTTTTGCGCATTTAACGTTACTCGTTGTATTTTATGCGCTATTCACTTTTTCTGTACGGGGTGGAAAGGAAACCGACGTACAAAAATCATCTTTTCCACACATTTATACTAATTAACGCTTCTCTTCGAATCCATTAGCGCGAAATACGGGTAATAATGTAGTTTAAAATTACTTCAGGCCCGTTCGCAGCCGACAAAGCAGCCATCAGTCTATTATCGAAACTAGAAAAACTAAAAATCAAAATCCCTTACGAAAGACATTTTATCCTTATGTGCTTATGTACAACCGTCTTTTTAAAAATCCGATGTTACACCGAGTTACTATTCGACAAAATAGAGGACGAATGGCTAAGAATCAAGACATTTTCATCCCCAAAAGTATTGAGATTCGCCGAAATTCTAGAAAAATTTAAACCTCCGGATATTCGTAACCAGACTTATCGACTACAGGATAGTAGTAGTATCCTGACGGATACTAAGGACGATGAGACTGCGAGAGGTTGTGATAGTATAAGCAAAGAAAGCATAAATAAAATGTTGAACGACGTTGAAGAATGTGATTTTAAAACTTTAAGCAACAAAATTCAAGACAAAGTCAATACTTACGAGTCTAATTTAAAAGATCTTGATTCGCCCACCGATGAAAACTCTACAAGCTCAAACAATCCGGATAGTCAGACGAGTGAGACGGATATTCAAAACAAAAGTGAAAATAGCAATGATACTCCGAGTACCCCATCGAATACTACTGTTAGTGAAATGGAAACTATAGCCAAAGCCGAATGCTCCGTAACTAAGACGGATACTCAGCCGGATACTCGCGTAAGTGGAATGGATATTCGTGGAAATGAAATTATGGTGCAACAGAGAGGTCTTCTAGGATTTACAAGGCGTTCGGGATATCGACTGAGGTATTGTATTCATTATACGAGTATGTCTACAGGGTGTAAACAACCTCATCACGAAGCCGTCAACCAAGCATTCTGTACATCAAACTAAGTAACTTTACGCAAAAATTATTGCTGGGAAACGACTTTTTTTTGGGGTGAAAAATAAACAAATAATGTTTTACACCCTTTGTTGGTTGTAAAAAGATTTAACGAAGCCGAAAGGCACTTGTTCTCCCCATCATTGCGATCATTTTATTGTTCTACACCATACCTGGGAACCTTCTAGTTACGGAGATATACAGGGTCAAAGTTCCAACTATTTCACAAGTGCAAAAATTGTAAAAGTGTTTTTATTGTAAAAGTTTCCCAGCAATAATTTTGGCTTCTTGATCTCTGTTTACACCCTATTTGTGCTCTATGTTTTGCCATTTGGCGTACAAATAATATGATTTCTTGTTTGCAGGGGTAAAACCCGTATACTAAGGAACAACGCGGCGAGGGCACTTCAAATACAACAGAACCCGGACGCGTTATGTGGTATCGTGTATATGAAGGAGCCACTCATAGCTAAGGTCATGTTCTCTGTCATGGTGGTAAGTCATATCTATGCTATACTAATATTATAAATTTGAAGTTTGTTTGTTTTTTTGGTTGAACGTTGTATCTCAGGAACCACTGGTTCATGAGGGATTTTCTTTTAAAAATCTTCCCTAGTCGCTGGATAGATGGCGCTGAATTTGGTAAGCTCATTCTTCCGCATCACATGTCTATACCAAGACGACCGATTACCTCACAACTTTTCAGTCACCGGCGCCACTTTCAGACTTCTTTAGAGGAACGAGGAGGTTGAACGACTGCCACAGGTTTAAAAAGTGACTACATAAGTGTAGTCACTTTTTTAAATCTTTGGCAGTCGTTACAGGTAATAAGTAGCTCAAAAAGTTTGACAACCAGTCTTACCAGGGGGTATCGTATTACCCAGTACTCACTGGGTGGTAGAGGCCAGATAATCAGTCGCTCCATGTGAAATACAGGTGTTGAGCTGCATCCGGTTAGACTAGAAGCAGACCCTAACATGAACACTCATTAGAACCCTAGAACCTTTATGATCAGAGTGTCTAACTTTCAATATCTCGACGAAGCAAAATGCCTAAAATTAATGTTTACGCAGCAAATTGCCTAAGCTGTAAATCGCCTACAGATCAAAATGTTTAACAAGCAAAATGCCTAAAATGCAATTATTTCTAATAGTAAATCGCCTGGAGATCAATATGCTGACCTACCATGCAATGTGCCTAAAAAGCAATAATTTTAATTAGCAGCAAATTACATGATATTTTTGAATTTGAATTTAAATCTAACTTTCGCTCACTGCAGACTGCAGACTGCTGGGTTTTTTTAAAGTTAAAGGATACCACCTTCTAAAAACAACAATTTTATTTAATCATTTTCTTAGAACCTGCTACGACTCCATGACGCGCGCTCGCTTCGCTCGCATATTAAATAACACTCTTTGACTTCTGTCCTTCGTCGGCCTACGGCCCGGTGCCTATGCCGCCCATGAAGGGTTAAAAACGATTAAATAAAATTGTTGTTGTCAGAATATTACCTTTTAAAAACCCACCGTACCACCAGGGCTACGGTCAGGGGTACGATGGGTCTGCAACCCTTTCGATAAACTGAATTTGCAAATATTCTTCATAATCAGAATAAAGTTTACTTCAAATACTGTATAGACATGTCACCGTAAAATTGACAAAAACGTTATTTTACAATATAACGTGTATCTCTCTAGCGATATTGTAAAGTCTCGAATTATTGTCAACTGAACATACGGAAGTATCTCTGCCCCCATAATCGGGACTTGGGGCACCCCCCCGTTAGGTTAGTTAGGTTCCTTTAAACCCTGCACCCGGAAATACCCCGCGAAGCGGGGCTCCGTCGACTACACTTTTTAGGGGAATATAAAGTGTTTTAAGTTTAGGTTATAATAATTGGTATTTCTCAGGAATGGTACAATATCTTTTCATGAGAGTTGTACCACTGGGCAAGGGGGACTCCTCCTTCCCTCCACACCGCGTGAGTTAACTACCATCGCATGCATTTGATTTGATTTTGTTTTTTTTTTGTTTTTTCTGTGTAAGTTTTATTAGTTAGTTTTATACTGATATTTTTTATGTGTTTTGTCCTGTGCGTGCTAATAAATGCTTTTTCTTTCTTTCTTTCTTTCTTTAAAATAATGCGTTTTGTTGTAAGCAGTAAGTTCATTTGACAATATTTCGAGATTTTACAATATCGCTAGAGATATTACAATATAACGTATTTGACAATTTTACGGTGACAGACATATTGCAAAGTAGGCATTTTGGTTCATAGTCAGAATAAGATTTAGTTCTAATACTGTATAGACATATTGCATGATAGGCATTTTGCTTTCTAGTCAATATAACGTTTAGGCAATACTTGGCATAGACGGTTTGATTTCTAGTCAGCATGATCATAAAGGCTCTCGAATCCCTTACTATTCTCAGGATTCTACTCAAAATCTCTTACTACTCACTCTAGAATCCCTTGCTACTCTCGGGATTCTACTATAGAATCCCTTGCTACACTCGGGATTCTACTCTAGAATTCCTTGCTACTCTCGGGATTCTGCTGTAGAATCCCTTACTACTCTCGGGATTTACTCTCGAATCCCTTACTATTCTCAGGATTCTACTCAAAATCTCTTACTACTCACTCTAGAATCCCTTGCTACTCTCGGGATTCTACTATAGAATCCCTTACTGTTCTCGGGATTCTACTCTAGAATCCCTTGCTACTCTCAGGATTCTACTCTAGAATCTCTAACTACTCACTTTAAAATCCCTTGCTACTCTCGAGATTCTACTAAAGAATCCTTTGCTACACTCGGGATTCTACTCAAGAATCCCTTGCTACATCCGGGTTTCTATTTTACAAACTCACCAAGCATTTATTTTCTAGGATATGTCACGAAGTAATAGCAGTTTGAACTACATCTCCGCGCAGTACTGCGCGACCGAGACTCCTGCCGACCCCGGTACCGAGCCGCGTGAGTGTCAGAGGCAGGGCAAGAGGCAGGAGGATGTTTTGAAGAAGTATGTATTATTCATTACATAATGTAATCTGATCTTGTTTGCGGGGCGATTATGGAAAGAAAGAAAGAAAGAAAACGCATTTATTAGCCCGCACAGGACAAAACACATAAAAATTAACATTATTTACAACTATTGACAACTAAACATTATAAACAATTAAAAATAAAAAGAAACGAAAGGTCCTGAACGAGGCCAAAAGGCCCCTATCTCAGCATGGTGCTGTAACATTAAAAAAAAAACGTCACAGGTATTCTGATAGGGCCCAAAGTGAAAATGATGCCACGGTCAGACACGGATAAGATTAAAATAAAAAATAAAGTGTACACGAATAAACAATACATATAATTATGTGAAGTATAATAAAATACGGGGAAAATAACAATTACACCTACGCCCCACGGAACCATACTATTTGCCAATCTGTGCCATGTCACTGGCAACACTGACGAACATAGACGCGGGCGCAGACATCTCTGTTTTGTTTTGATTGGGGGATTTTCATTATTTTCCAGATATCGCACAAAATAGAGAGGTTTGGAAGGAAAAAGGGGAGCCCTTAGCCCAGTAGTAGGTCACACGATAGGCTGGAATAAATAACGCTTTGCAATTTTCGAAAGGTTTTTCAGAGGTGTACTTAACACACTGGACCGCTAAGAAAAAAGGTTGGTTAGAAAATCTTCAATATCTTCAAAAGTAGTTGACCTAGCTTTATGAAATAAGGACTAAATTAAAGAATATTTTAATGTGTTTCACAGATCGTAAAACATATGAGTTCAAAGTTTTTATTTTTAATAATATAAAATAAACAAAATGTTCACTTTTGAAGATGTTTAATTTTTCTAGCCGACCCTTTTTCTTTGCGGTTCAGTGTAGTACACTCACATTTTGCCAGTTATGTTTAAGGCGACTAGATGAGCTAAATTAGCAACTCTATTTGTGGTGGTTCAAACTTCGTTTGAAATACTGTTAGAATAAAATTCTAATCAGCTTGCACTACAAAGTGGTTGTTACGTCAGTCACTGCGGGCCAAATAGTGCGAAATGAGTGGTTTCGAACGATTTACAAAAAATCTATTGATGGACTAAAAAACGAAAACACTATAATGCTAATAATATTGCTTGTAGAATTATTTGCCAAAAAATCAGAATGACCGCATGTATTTTTTTTTGGTTGAAAGAAATTTTAGTTTATAAGTTAGTGTTTTTTTTTTATCGAGTCCACGGTATCTGGATTTTTGCTCGGTCGATGGCTCGGCCACTATTAAATGAGACTTAAGGATAACTCACTCTATAGTCCGCGCCACGAGAAGCTATAATTTTTGTAAAAAAAGAATTTCTACCAAGATACGTAGCGACAATTCCATCAACAACAAATACTCCCAAATTCAATCAACTCAAATTATCATACGTGTAATACGAAACTAACGAGCAATTTCAATTGGTCGGGTTATAATTTGGCGATATAAAGCGCTGTCGTCTAATGTTTTGTGGTACTGGAACGCATCTGACATCAAGGAACGTAAACATTTGGGCCGCCATTTTGAAGTAAGGTCACGCTGACGCTGTCATTTTTTATTTGATCCAAAGGTTGCGAACCCGAATGTTTACAAATTTTTTTAGCTTCTCGTGGCGCGGACTATAGACCATGTTGGGTCCGAGCTGAGTCGACCGTGCAATTTAGTATGGACACACTCACGCTTCCGAGCCGCTACCGAGCAACGGACAATCGATTGTGCTACGGCCGACACTCGGCTCCGACCCGGCACGGTCTAGCGTGCGTCATCCTTTACACATACACACATGGATCCATGGATGGATGGCCCGGTATGAATTATCAATTTTGTCTCCAGGTTCCGTATGCACGAATGTAATTTGCTGCTAACGACATCAGCGTTAGAAGAAGGCATCGATTTACCTCGATGTAACCTCGTCTTGAGATGGGATATACCGGCTTCGTAAGTATTCTTTGTTTGTTAAACGACTTCTAAAAAAGGAGGGGGCATCTTTTCAAACTTCTGTACTCCTATTACTAAGCCTCCGCTGTCGATCCGTCCGTCCGTCTGTTAGCAGGCTGTATCTTAGGTCCATGTTCACCAAAAAGATGACAGTCTGATTATCTAAAACAGCTGTTTAAAACACATTTTTGTATGGTAATATGTCACAGTGACAGCTGTTTTTAGTTAATCAGGCTGTTATCTTTTCGGTGAACATGGACCTTAGAGTGTTTTAAATAAATGTTCATTTTTGTTTCGACAGTTCAAAAGTGCCTGTAACTGGCCTACTTGAAATAAATGCTTTGATTTTGATTTTTCGCACTACTTCCGATCCGTATCCGTGAAAATAAACAATACAAAATCGGATGTTGGATGCCGGATCTAGTGCATAAACTACAATAAAAACAGTTTTACGACAACTCCGGACCGGGTTCGGATCGGATTCGGATCGGACACAGTGCGAAATCGCTCTCATGATACGTAATAGAAAGACAGTAGAAATTTTCTGTAGACGCTGTAACTACAAAAGAAAAAAAAGGGGGCCCTACTACGATGGTACGTAACCATAGATATAATAAAGAAGGAGATATGCCCGTTAGACGAAAATGTATCGGAACCCTGTGTCTCCACTTTATCCTTACCACACGGCAACTACTACACATGCAGTTCGGTAAAAGCAATAGATACGCAGTCGCGCACACACCCGCATTTCTTAAAACAGAACGTAGTACACAATCAATTATAAACCTTATGCCATCAAACACATCGTGTATTTACCAAGCACCGTACAACTTACCCACACAAAAACATCGGTAACTCGTCGTAAGAATAAGCGGCCGCACCACGCGACGCATGTGCTTATTGAACTATCGCTTGGTGATTTTTACATTGCTTGTCCAGTCACTTAGCGACAAACTTAGGTAGATAGCCATTTCTTAATGATTGGCACAAGAGGTCAGGGTAGAGAGGGGTCTTGTGCCTGTCGCGCGGACACCGACACGCCCCTTGTCACTTCTCCTGTTTTTTTATATTTCTATGTACGTAACCCTTCATGCATTAGTCCGACTTGCACTTGGCCGGTTTTTTGTTTAAATGGTTCTTTTTTTCATGTGGTGTAGAGGAAGCTCGCGGGGTCCCATATACAACGTGTAACGTTAAATACGCAAAACCTGAAAATAGTTTGATCAGAATCACGGACAGAATCAATTGAACCACTTTTTAATATAGGTCATATTTTTCAAAATATCTTCATTAAAAATGTTGCCCTGTCTATTTATTAATAGGTCAAGCCATCACGTGCGCAAACCCGCCAAAATAGGTAAACAAACAAACACAACTGGTTGTCGTCCAATTTAAATTTTCTCATACGCGGGATAATAATAGTTCTTGCCAGTAAAACTAATTGCCAGTAAAATTAAAACAGCACATAAAACCTTTAATTTTTTTTCTTTCAGAATTAGGTCAATTGAATTAAAAATGGGGTGTCTGAGGTTTTGCGCATTCAACATTACACGTTATATATTATTAATTTTGCTTAAGTATTTTATGAGTTTATTTCTTCTTCGTCTATGTGGATGATTTGCTAATATTTTCTTATTACAATGTTAAATCGATACTTGACAAGGATTTGTGTGAGAAACCAAAAGAACGGGTAAAATTAAACTTTTTTGCAATAAAAAATAACCGATGTAGAAGTTGTGAGTGGTAATCGGCGAAGTTAAACGATTTAGGTCCATGTTCACCAAAAAGATGACAGTCTGATTATCTAAAACAGCTGTTTAAAACACATTTTTGTACGGTAATATGTCACAGTGACAGCTGTTTTTAGTTAATCAGACTGTTATCTTTTCGGTGAACATGGACCTTAGTAGCTTAAGAAATTTATATTTTTGAAAAAACACGGATAAAATTGACAAACAGGGTTACAACGTACAAGCGCACCCGCTTGCAGTGCTCGCACGGACTGAACTGCCGGCGTCTTAGGTCCATCGGCCCGTACACCTATACTTACATAGGTTATACTTATAATTATGTTATTACTACTGACTAACTAATCTATGTATCTGTCACCGTAAAATCGTAAATCTTTTTGGAAGTCGGTTGTTAGTGACGCGCTCATGTTCTTTACAAATAGATATGTCACCGTAAAATTGTCAAACACATTAGATTGTAATCTCTCTAGCGAGGTTGTAAACTCTCGAAATATTGTCAAACGAACATACTGCTAACAATAAAACGCATCATTTTTTGTGAAATGCATGCGATGGTAGTCAACTCACGCGGTGTGGAGGAAAGGAAGGGTCGCCTTTGCCCAATGGTTCCACTCTCATGAAAAGATAATGTACTCGTACCATTCCTGAGAAATACTAATTATTATAACCTAACCTTAAAACACTTTATATTCCCCTAAAATGCGTAGTCGACGGAGCACCGCTACGCGGGGGGGCTATTTCCGAGTGCAGGGTTTAAAGGAACCTAACTAAACTAACGTGGGGGTGTCCCAAGTCCCGATTATGGGGGCAGAGATACTTCCGTATGTTCAGTTGACAATATTTCGATAGTTTACAACCTCGCTAGAGAGATTACAATCTAACGTGTTTGACAATTTTACGGTGACATATCTACTTGTAAAGAACATGAGCGCGTCGCTAACAACCGACTTCCAAGATGGCTAGACCGGTGGTAAGACATTCGGTCCACTGACTACATGTGAAGACTCTCAAAGATCTACAAATGACAGCCGGGACCAACGGCTTAACGTACTGTCCGAGGCACGAAAGAATCTCGGTATGTAATAGGTCGTCACCGATCCACAGACCAACCTAGGCAAGCGCAGCTTGACCTAAAGATCAACCCGAGCGGCTGTTATTATTTAACCACGTCTTTCTTCTACAAGGCCAAGAAGACTGGCAGCATTCTACAAAATTATTACTTTTCTATTTTTTTTCACTTCACCGGGTATCCGCTGGATGCAGGTCGCACTTGACCGGTATATGTGGCTACGCTTAGGGGGGAGGACCAGCAGTAGACGTCATTCGGCTTGAATGATGTTGATGATTTTTTTTTTCCCTAGGTACCGTTCCTATGGCTTGTGTCGCGGTCGAGCGAGAGCAACCAGATCAGCAGCCGCTCTGCTATGCAGCAATAACTCCGACACCACACAGATGTTGCTGCAGAACGTCGCTACTTATAGAGAGTTGGATCAGGTAAGAAATTACAGTCGCGAACGTCATGCGTAGCAGTTCTCGCGGCCCATCCGCAAAGGCGACAGTAGGCTCACGGCGGTGTTTTTTAGTGGGTGCAGTAGCAGACTGGCGAAGAAAAGATGGTGTGAAGTCTTTGGGACTGCAGATAGAAGTGAAAACTAAGTAATCCAAAATAAACTTTATCTTAATTGTATAAGGTTGGTATGAACTAACCGTTCTCCCTCCGTCTTACGAATTTTCGATCAGGTCACGTGTCCTGACCCGAGTTTAACATTTTTACCCATCCCAAAAAATGCACAACGCCGCTAAAGAAGTTTTTACTTCAAAAACAAGACAGCATCAAACTCTTAAACTAGAAACACTAATACAAATAACTATGAAATATTTATAAAATGTCTACATTAAAAAAAGTATTGTCTTACTGCTGGGCTAAGGCCTCCCCCATAGTCTTCCACTCCTCTCTACGTGCGGCTCTCTCAGGCCAGTCCATTTTTTTTTTATTATTTTTTTTCAAAGTTAAAGCCCAAGCACCTTCAAGGATCGGAATCGTCTAAGATGGCAGAAGGAGAAGGGCTCGAAATCGAGCCGTTTATTGTGAAAGCAAAGAGTTTAATTATACGGCCTGCCGGGGTTGCGGGACTGTTCGAAAGAGATACCGCGGCCCCGGAACATAAAGGGCGAGGAAGAAACATGGATGGGTTTCAGTCAGTTAAAGTCTGACACTCCTCTCCGCCCAGAGTGGGAGAAGTTACGAGTATTTGATGATTTCCAACCCTAAAAAAAAACCTCATAACGAAGCCGAAGGGCACTTGTTCTCCTTGTCATTGCGATATTTTTGTTGTTGTACACCATACCTGGGAACCTTCTAGTTACGGAGATATTGAGGGGTCAAAGGTAGGTACAACTCTTTGACAAGATTTTTTTTCAAATACAAGTTGTTATTGCAAGATTATTACTAAAAATACTTCCACGAACCCTATACTATTCAATCCATCCATCAGCACAATGTTTTTAGTGCGTTACATTGAGTTATATCACAAAACGTGATTTTTCACCCCAAATAAAAAAGTTGTTTGCAAGCAATAATTTTTGCGTAAAGTTACTTAGTTTGATGTACACAATGCTTGGTTAATTAATGGCTTCTTGATGAGGTGGTTTATACCCTGTATAATTAAACTCTTTACTTGCACGCACTATAAACGATTTATAATTATTAGCAAGATAAGACTGTAACATTCTATCCCCAGACTAGGAAAAATGAAAGTAAGTGATGTACCTAATCCAAATTTACCTATTCGTTCTCCCCCACAGATAATCAGCAGAAAATGCGGCTGTGGGATTCAAGACGAACCTCCCCAAAGCGAAGAAGACCATGCTGACGCATTCACAAACTTTGTCAAACCGTACTCTCCTAGCGATAACGCTATCAACTTCTACTCTACTCATACTAGTCAAGATGGCACGAAAAGTAAAAATGGCGTTGCCACTAATGTTGTTAAATCTGGAGTAGTTATTGACAATGTTGGCAACTTTACAGGTAAAAGGAAAAGTAAAAGTAAAGATGATGCTAAAAAGAATGCTAAAGAAATTGCCAAGAAAGAATGTGATAAAGGAAAAGAAATAGATCGTATAGAAAATGTCAGTAAAGAAAACGAGAAAAGAAGTAAGAATATATGTTTAGATAAAGATTCTAGTAAAAATGATGTTTGTGAAGGAAATAACAAAGATCAAGTAACAGATAATAGCATAGAAAGTAATAATCTAGAAGGAGTAAATAATAGTGAAATAATAAACACCAAAGATAATGACAACGACACTCAGTTAACTGATAAAAAAGTCAATGAAGCAATGGAAATAGTTAATGACACAATAACCACAGTAAATGAAGCCATTAACACAGTTAACGAAGCCATACAAACAGATGGAATAGATGATCTCCTTAATCAAATGGAAAATTTGACTGTTAGTGGTAATGTTCAAACTGAAGATACGCAAGAGAATTCTGAAACTGAAGAAATCGAAGTTAATACAGATGAGGATGAGTCAGAAACTGAAGTAATTGACGTAAATGACGATCAGGATGAGAAAGAAACTGATTTTGAAAGAGAGAGAGCAGAATTTGTTAAAAAGTATAATATTTCTGGAGATTTATACGAATATCTCGCTCCTGAAGCAAAGGCTGGTACATTAAAAGTTATAAAACCTATTATTAGCCATGATCCAAAGGTGAAGAGTGGAATACTTGTAAGAATAAAAGATATTGAGGAGCCTGAAAATCTATCTACCAATGATATGCCACCTCCGACCAATCCCTCCGATATTTCAGAACAACCGCCTAACACAGAGACTGAGAATCTAGATACGCAAGAGAATTTTGAAACTGAAGAAATTGACGTAAATGACGATCAGGATGAGAAAGAAACTGATTTTGAAAGAGAGAGAGCAGAATTTGTTAAAAAATATAATATTTCTGGAGATTTATACGAATATCTCGCTCCTGAAGCAAAGGCTGGTACATTAAAAGTTATAAAACCAATTATTAGCCATGATCCAAAGGTGACGAGTGGAATACTTGTAAGAATAAAAGATATTGAGGAGCCGGAAAATCTATCTACCAATGATATGCCACCTCCGACCAATCCCTCCGATATTTCAGAACAACTGCTAATCGCAGAGACCGAGAATCTAGATACTCATAATCTTCTGAGCATGAATGATGTTAAGAATTCGACCGATCCTTCCAATATCCCAACTGAGCTAGATGGTACTGAAAATTTCAGCATCAAAGATAATTCGACCAATATTTCAAAGGAAGAGGCTATTTCAGAAATTGAGAAAGTTGAAAGTCAGAAAGTTGGAAGTCAGAAACTTGAAAGTCAAAATCTTGAAAGTCAGAAACTAGAAACTCAGAACATAAGCAACGAAGACAATCAAAGTCCTTTCAATGTTTCAAAACAATTAACTTTTTCCGATACCATAGAACTCAATACTCAAAATTTAAATACCCTGCCAAACACTTGCGATATTTTAAAACAACTCATTACCACAGACACTGAGAAAACTAATACACAAAATTTAAATAAAAACTTAAATATCCCAGAAACTTCTAAAACTCAAATATATAAAGAACAAAGGCAAGACAATCAAGATACCAAAATATCAAAAGAAGATAGTCAAGCAAGTGTACATTGCAATAAATGTTTTAATGTCACGCTTAGTGGATCATGTTTGTGTTCGAATGTGAATTTGTACTTCCAATTGATAGCCAAAGCTAACGTAAGCAGGAACGAGGGTAGGAGGAATTTGGGAGACTGTGATAATGCAGCCAGTGTGGATTTGAGTTCAGCTATTGCACTGATTAATAGGTGAGTTTTCAATATTTAATTCATCACCGCCTTTACCCAACTATGTTGGGTCGGCTTTCAGTTTTACCGGATGCAGCTGAATACCAGTATTTTACATTTACCGACTGGCCTACCTGACCTCCACAACCCAGTTAGTACTGGGTAATGTGATACCCCTTAGTAAGACAGGTTATCAGATTTTCGGGCCACTGACTACCTGTAACAACTGTCATAAATCTACAAATGACAGCCCGGACCAACAGGTTAACGTGCTTTCCGTATTAATCAGTTTATTTTTAAGAGCGTTACATTGAGTCGTACTAAAAAATTTGATTTTTCACCCAAAAAATAAACTCTTAGCAATGATTTTTGTGTAGAGTAACTTAGTTTGATATACAGAATGCTTGGTTGACGGCTTCGTGATGAGGTTGTTGACATCCTGTATAATTATGTTGTATGAATCATTTTAAAAGTGCCTTCAAACGATTTAACCTGAGATTTTTCACCAAAAAAAAACAAAAAGTTTATATCAAAAACTACTGAATTTCGGTAGAACATTTGGTGGCTTGATTTGTTGCATTTTAACCCTACTATGAAGTCCTGCAAGGAATGCGTTGAGTTACCAGGGGCCTAATTCTGTTATTTTAATAAATTCGTCACTCCAACACGATTCCATTCTCATCCCATTGTCATTTTGCTTAAAGTTCGTAATCTGCTAAATTCACCATGGTCGGTCAATGGTCTCGTAATAAAATTGTGTTTTAACGGCATTGTCGTATTGTCATTATTATAAAACCCTTAGTACAAATGGTTTTCGAAATCTACTACTAAATGCGAACATTTATTCATGCCAGATTTCATGTACGAGATTAATATTCTATGACATTTCTTTCAATGGAGTGTCAGTGGTTGTTCATTGAGAAGTCATAATGGCGTCATTATGATAGTAGAATTAACAAACTTGTCGAAATTTGACAGAACTTGATCATTATGAAATCAATGATCGAATACTCTGACACTATTGTAATAGCAGAATCGAGGCCCAGTAACCCTGTATAATACCCTCCGGCCGTTTTCGCAACTGCGATTCGCAACCAGTTGCGAATCAGGAATTTTTACTCCTTGTTCGCAACCAGTTGCGAATCACGAAAACTTTTTCCTTAACCGCAACTTGGTTGCGAACAAAGAATAAAAATATCGCAACCATACATAGTTGCGATGGGAGAAAAGCGTTTCTTGATTCGCAACCAGCAACTAAGATAATGAATAAAAAAACTAGACGAAAGTCTATGATCAGTGTGTGTTGCCAGTAACTGTTCCCTTGCGTGATCAAATTAGAAATGAAAACATCCGCAAGAGAACCAAGGTTACCAATGTAGCCCGAAGAATTGCTAAACTTAAGTGGTAGTGGTAGTGGGCAGCACATTGCTCGCGAGTCGGACGGCCGATGGGGCCGAAAATTTCTGGAGTGGCGACCGCGTACCGAAAGAAGTTGCGTTGTAAGACCTCCCACTAGGTGGACCAATGACCTGGTGAAGGTTGCGGAAAACCGTTTATTAGCAACCAGGAAAGAAGCGAAGCAAGACTGCTACCTGAACCTAGTAGAGGAAGGAATGGATCATTCCCACTAGTTCTACTACACAGTTCTACGGTAGAACTAGGTGTGAGGCTAAAAAAATAGCCTAAGACCTATTCTCAGGCCTCCCAAATATGTATGTGTCACCGTAAAATTGTCAAATACCGTTCTATTTTAATATCTCTAGCGATATTGTAAAATCTCGAAATATTGTCAAACGAACATACTGCTTACAACAAAACGCATTATTTTTCGTGAAATGCATGCGATGGTAGTCAACTCACGCGGTGTGGAGGGAAGGAGGGGTCCCCCTTGCCCAGTGGTACAACTCTCTCATTCCAGAGAAATACCGATTAATATAACCTAACCTTAAAACACTTTATATTCCCCTAAAAAGCGTAGTCGACGGAGCCCCGCTTCGCGGGGCCCCTATTTCCGAGTGCAGGGTTTAAAGGAACCTAACTAACCTAATGGGGGGGTGCCCCAAGTCCCGATTATGGGGGCAGAGATACTTCCGTATGTTCAGTTGACAATATTTCGAGAGTTTACAATATCGCTAGAGAGTAACACGTTATATTGTAATATAACGTGTTTGACAATTTTACGGTGACATATGCACAAAAAAGAAACATAAAAATCGATGCCGATCAAGCCATCTCGATGGAGTTCAATAACAAACACTGGGACTCATCATTTCAGCCGAAAGATGTCTACTGCTAGACATAGGCTTCCCCCAAGTGTCGCCACATAGACCGGTCCCGTCCAACGGATTCCCGCAACCTATTTGAATCGGATTTTGTGAATAATTTCAGGAGTTTAATTTTTTTGCTCGGAACCCTGATCCTTTTTAGGGTTCCGTAGCCAAATGGCAAAAAACGGAACCCTTATAGTTTCGCCATGTCTGTCTGTCTGTCTGTCTGTCTGTCTGTCTGTCTGTCCGCGGATAATCTCAGTGACCGTTAGCACCAGAAAGCTGAATTTTGGTACCAATATGTATATCAATCATGCCGACAAAGTGCAAAAATAAAAATTTAAAAAAACATTTTTATTAGGGTACCTCCCCCAGACGTAAAGTGGGGAGCGATTTTTTTTTTAATTTGGACCTTGACGTGTGATATATTGTTGGATATGTATTTAAAAATGAATAGGGGTTTTCTAAAATCATTTTTTGATAATATTAATATTTTAGGAAATAATCGCTCCGAAAGTCAAAAACAATGTGTCCCCCCCCCTCTAACTTTTGAACCATAAGTTTAAAAAATATGAAAAAAATCACAGAAGTAGACCTTTATATGAACTTTCTAGGAAAATTATTTTCAACTTGATGAGTTGAATAGTTTTTGAGTTATATAGCACTTTTTCAAAAAAACGCAAATGATAACTTTGTTTTTCATACAAATACTATGAAAAACAAAGTTATTTTTGCTGACGAAAAATGTTGGTATTTTTAATGGTCTGGGAAGCTACGGAACCCTACAGTGAGCGTGGCCCGACACGCTCTTGGCCGGTTTTTTCCCTAAGTTATAAGCCATGTTACACGTTATAATAAGGTTGTTCCTCGTGAACGTCACGATGAGTAATTGTCAAGATACTTTTTTTAGCAATTGCCTTTGGATAATACGAGTATTGTAGTGGCCGAAATCTTTTGAAAAGTTTTATACAAATTAACAAAATAGAGTGTCAACGTACAGACAACGATGGTTGCGAAGAAGGAAAATAAATTCTTTTTTCGTAACTGGTTACGAAACTTATTCATCAGGATGCTTAGTTGCGGTTAAGGAATAAGTTTTCTTGATTCGCAACTGGTTGCGAACAAGGAGTAAAAATTCCTTATTCGCAACTGGTTGCGAATCGCAGTTGCGAAAACGGCCGGAGGGGTATAATATCATTGGTCCTTTCTCTAGATACTGCGGCAAGCTGCCCTCAGACACATTCACCCGCCTTGCTCCCCAATGGTGGATGGAGGAAGTGGAGCTACCCGTCGCAGGCTCCGAAGAAACCAGGACAGCTTACATCTGTACTTTACGCCTGCCTCTCAACTGTCCGGTCAAGTACAATATAGTGGTAAGATTTTTCTAAAGTCATAAGTCATTATTTTATGTATTTAGGAAAAATATAAAAAATAAAAAAATAAAAAAGAACAGTATCATTAAAACATCAAAACTCGGGGGTGGGGGCTTGTGACGTCAGAACTCGCTAAAAATTATACCGAAGCGTGACGTATTGAGAATTTTAAAAGCGTCGTATCTTCGTCAATTTTGGTTTATGTAAGAAAAGAAAAAATACGGGTCAAATATTTTTTAATAATCTACCTGATGGACTTATTAGATTTGTTTTGTCGTCTACCGTATTGAATACGTTGTTCTACATGTGACTCATCAAGAGCCTGGGGGCTCGTGACGTCAGAACCCGAGGCTTGATGCGTTTTAATTTTGTCAATATTCATTGATTCACAAAAACAAAAATACGTGTCCGTGTCCATTATTTTTCAATAATCTAACTGGCGGACTAAATAGATTTGTAATTTCGTCATGCCTGTTAAAAGTAATCTATACTATTAAAGATTTGTTTTTTTTTTGTTTGTGTGTTTGTTACGATTTAACTCAAGAATGACTCAACCGATTTTTAAAATTCTTTCACTATTATAAATCTACATCTTTACTGAGTAACATAGACTATAAATTATATTGATATCATGCAGATTAGCCGAGTTATCTCAGTTTTCGCGGACCAAGTCGCGGGTAAATTGCTAGTTATACATACTGCTCATCTAGATCGGAATAGGTAGAGCTATTTAGGTTCATTGACCGCAAACATTGATGTTAATATGGATATTCCACGGGATTCCAACTTTTAGATTTTATTATTATATTATTTGTTTAAATAAGTGAATTATTGTTAAAGCGTATTATTATTTTAATTAAGATTTTATTGTAAATGCAAATTGTTCTATTTGATAATGTTTTGATTTTCTGAGGAACAAATAATTTGTATAGTAATATGTTTTTGTACCTACAACTTAAATAAAAACGTTTAAATGATTGTTGATTCTTGAATAAGAAATTGTTACGTAAAAAACATTTTTGTGGTTTAATGAATCAAGATTATCTATTTATTATACTATTATTAATCCCGTCCTTTACCCGTCAGAAAGGAAGTGTAATTTTCATTAGTCCCGAATAGTTTTTTTATGATTTTACTACTTACTTAAAAACCAAATCCCGGGACTCGGGGAATATACATATTATTCTAACCTGTGGCAAGTACATGAAACAGCTCTACCTATTCCGATCTATGCTCATCACACAAACTTTTGCCTTCAAAGGGATTTGGACCCTGAATCCTAAGAACGAAAGGCAGCCTCACTACCGCTTCACCATTCGAGTTGTCAAATCCACTGACATCTGTTTTTTCTATCCAGGGTCACCCGATGCCAACGAAGGTGTTAGCCAGAAGAATGGTGGCGCTACAAGCTTGCAGAATACTCCATAAATCTGGTGAATTGGATAACCAGCTTATGCCTATAGGTAAGTTTCGTGAAGGCCAATTCTGTTTTCTGTTAATTTACATAACTTAACATCAAACCTGTCATTCCTGAAGGCTGCGGCAGAGGTGAACCCATAGATATAATAAAGAAAGACCACACGTCAGCGTAGGGAGCAAAGGGCGCTCACCATCTTGTTTTCTTTCCTTATTTCTCCCACTTCCCCTAGTTACCTTGCTCCCCACTTTCAGTACATTTGTGCCAACCATAATAGGAGTCTGCGATCATCGCATAACCGTGTTCTCCAATGCCCCTCTCACCGTACTGACTTCATTCACAGATCATTCTTTGTGCAGTGTATTTCTCTTTGGAATGCGCTTCCCCAGGAAATCAGGATGGCAACCAATCGTTTATCTTTCAAGATTAAAGTTCGAGAGTACATTCGCAAGAAACTGGCAGGTTCATCACAACAGTAATGTTTTCTCCATTGTTTGTCTTTTTATTTTAGTATATCCGTGTTAATTTCTATTTACAGTAATATATACCTATTTTGATATTTATTTATAGTATTTATATATATTTATAGTATTTTATATATCCTTGTAGTTTACCATAGTAATTATTATTTTCAGATGTACACCTACCACTGCTTGTCTCTGCATCACCCAAAGGTTGACTGGTAGAGAATGCCTATGGCATTAAGTCCGCCTCTGTACTATGTGCTTGAAGTGTTAAATAAATAAATAAATATATGCCCGTTAGAGGAAAATGTATCGGAACCCTGTGTCTCCACTTTATCCCTACCACACGGCAACTACTACACATGCAGTTTGTTTGTATCGCCCTTTGGGGCTTTGTTGTATAATTAAAAAACTGTTTCACTGTACTTTTGATTTATTTTTCTTACAAGCTGTATGAATGATGTAGGTCACAGACATTAAAAAAGTGAGTGTTGCCAATTTAGCACACTAATCATATTAAAATAATATTATGTCGTAGACACAGTTCAGTAAAAGCAATAGATACGCAGTTGCGCACACAAATGCATTTCTTAAATCAGAACGTAGTACACAATCAATTATAAACTTTATGTCATCAAACACACCGTGTATTTACCAAGCACCGTACAACTTACCCACACAAAAACATCGCACATCACTAACTCGTCGTTAGAAGTAGCGGCCGCACCACGCGACGCATTTGCTTCTTGAACTATCGTTTGGTGATTTTTACATTGCTTGTCTAGTCACTTAGCGAAAAACTTAGGTAGTGGTTGAGGAGCAATGTATTTATTGCAAAATAGTATAGCCATTTGCTTATGACTGGCACAATAGGTCAGGGTAGAGGGGGTCTTGTGCCAGTCGCGCGGACACCGACACGCCTCCTTGCCTCTTCTGTTTTTTATATTTCTATGGGTGTATCTAATAGCACACCCACGTTTCACCAGTTATGTTTAAGTCCCATGTAACAGGCATAATACATAAGCCTCATCATTTCCTAACTATGTTGGGGTCAGCTTCCAGTCTAACCGGATTCAGCCGAATGCTTCTATTTTACATGCAGCCACTGCCTATCTGACCTCCACAACCCAGTTAATACTGGGTAATACGATACTCCTTGGTAAGACGCAATGATAGGCTTCCGGCTCACTGACTTCCTGTAACGACTGTCAAAGATCTACAAATGACCGCCGGGACCAACAGCTTAACGTGCTTTCCGAGGCACGGAGGAAACTCGGTATGTAATGGGCGGTCAGTTGGTTACCTATCCACATACCGAATTTGGTAAGCACGGCTTAACATCGACCCGAGCGGCTATTATTATTAACCCTCGAGAAATTTAAATACTACACTTCTATTTATTTTCTCGTAGTCGATGGTAAAAGTAGAGGACACAACTCGTGAAAATAAAAATTTATCTCGGTTCTCGTATCCCTCGCTTCGCTCAGGATTCTGCTCTAGAATCCCTCGCTGATCTCGGGATCCAACTTAGTCCCTCGAATTCAATTTCTTTTTTTTTTCACTTGTTGTATAAATCTATAATCTACTATTTTTTTCCATTCTCAGGCAAAGAAAACTTCAAGGCTGTAGAATTGGAAGCAGTGAACACAATGTGCACGTACATGGGCGGTGAGAGCGACGTACACGACTCTGCTAGACCCGGCTCTACTAAGAGGCGGCAGTATTACTATAAAAGAGTAAGTGTTTATGTTCGAATTGCCATTACTGAGAAAATCTTGGCCCAGTCGTGGCAAGCCCGACTTACGAACAGTAAATCGTGGTTTCGAACCCAGGCATGTACATTACAGTACTTTGTGTAATTTATTTCATCACCACTGCTCACAAAAAGGGTGAAGGAAAACATCGTGAGGAAATGTTCTAGAACCAAAAATTCGAAGACATTTGACATCTACCAATCCGCGCTGGATCCGCGTGGTGGATTATAACCCATTCCCTCTCATAGAGACCTGTGTCCCAGCAGTGGGGACATTAATAGTTTGATGATGATGACAATATTTTGATTGAAAAGAGTGTCTATGGAGTTTCTTGCCCTTTCTTTTCCATAGAGATCTGCGCTTTGTAATGTGCAACTACAGTACTTTATTATGCCTTGTGACTGTAGCTTAGCGTTTTTTTGTTGTTTTTTTGACATTTAAAAGCGCCGTCAAGGTCTAATTGAAGTAAAATCAAAATCAAATCAAAATCAAAGCATTTATTTCAAGTAGGCCAATAACAGGCACTATTGAATTGTCGAAACAAAGATGAAAATTAAATGTAGCTACAGTCCCAGTCACAAGACATAAAAACTGTGAAAGTACTGTAGTTGCCCATTCCCTAGCGTAGATCTCTATGGAGAAGAACGGGCAAGAAACTCCATGGACACTCTTTTAAATCAAAATATTGTTACAAAATCTTGGTTACATCATTCATGTTGAGATGTTATATTATGTGAGAACAATGTAGCAAGATGTGCACGTTAAAAGTGTCCATAGCCAAACAAAAACAAAATCCAACTCAAAAACAAAATAATTAATTCAAATAAACCATGGCGACTAAGAGATGACCAGTCACAACTGACAGCGCCCGTTCACGCACATGACGCATGGATCAGTACCATTCAGCTCAACCATTTTGAAGGGAACTAAATGGTCCGACACACGCGCCATGATCAGCGAGACATTTGAGTGAGCATGACATACTCTCAACCGCCAGGGCACATTCAAGTCAAAAACTAAAGTAGGTTTCCAGTGAATGATAGCTTTCTAGTACATAGTACTCACACAATATGGGCTATGCGTTTATATAATACTAAATAGATTGAATCTATACAATGCAAAGATAGTTGTACAATCTTCAGCAGCTCCAACAATACCATTTAATGCTATCAATTTTTGAGCCCCTGTCCTTGTGGAGCAGGACCAGCATTGAGCCAAGCATTTTTATCAGCAATATAATCGCTCAACTTGTAATATGCTTGCTTACATAGTGTGCGTTTAATGCATGTTTTAAATTTAGTCTCATTCAGTTCAAGAATACTTTGTGGAATTTTATTATAGCATCTCAAACAGTACCCCATGAAAGATGAGTCTACTTTAGCGAGTCTAAATGCTTTGAGTTTTGAGATTGATGATTATGATGATCAATTGTTTTTACTTACAGACAGCCTGGGCTTTCACAGACTGTCAGCCGGTTATAGACACGACGGACGCGGAGATATATCCGGGTCAGGACCCGGAGACCATAGATATTGAAAGTGACATCGAGGCGCCGGGGAAAGAGGGGGTCAAGAAGGAAAAGTGTAAGGAGGGGAAACTTAAGGAGGGGACGGGTGAGTTTCTTTGATTAATTGTTCTTTCTCATACGAAGCGCCTCTTAATACCTCTGATACCGACACAGTTACCTTAAAAAACGTGGTTTGATACACGTGGGCATATGTTACTGTAGTTCTCGGCTTCATAACTACCTCGCGTGCGGTTCGGGTGTGAATTCCGCCTCGACTCCTATAAAAAAAATTCCCCACTAAAATCAAAATGTATTTTTTGTTTTACATCATAACTGGGAACCTTCTAGTTACGGAGATATTGGGGGTCAAAGTTACAACTTTTCCACAAGTTTAAAAAAAAAACTCCGTTACATTGAGTTTTATCGTAAAGTCAGAAGAACGTCCAAGTCATTTCCCAGCAATAATTTTTGCGTAAAGTTACTTAGTTTGATGTACAGAATGCTTGGTTGACGGCTTCGTGATGAGGTTGTTTACACCCTAAATAATAATTTCCAATGACACAGTTTTAGTTTTCGTCAAAATCGGGCTCGAGACTTCTGGGATTATTTTTCGCTATTCCCCATTGTTTCGGATTTCATAATTTTAGTGCATAGTTCATAATTATGCATTCAGTACAATGCTGTTTTTTTATAACAAAATATTAACATACAATTACAAATTACAGACACTACAATTTTGTTTATTCTTACAGAATTATATCTTTATTTTATATTGTCCGCAGCCAAAAAACGCAACATGCTGTACGCAATAGTATCAAAACTTTGGTGTGCCTTACCGGAAAGATACAACACCCGCGGCAGAAGACTCCACGCTCCTCAGCTAGCTAGCCAAGCGATAGGCATCCTTATGTCTAGGCACGAACCGGACAAGTAAGTCGAATATTGTATAACATCACCAGCTACTAGTAAAGGTACAATACAAGAGGTAGAAGACTCCACGCTCTAATATATTGTTTTGTTTTACTCCATTCCTGGGAACCTTCTAGTTACGGAGATATTGGGGGTCAAAGTTCCAACTTATTCACAAGACTTTTTTTCAATATCCAAGCATTTATTTCAAGTAGGCCCGTTACAGGCACTTTTGAATTGTCGAAACAAAGATGAAAATGAAATGTAGCTACAGTCCCAGTCACAAGAGATAAAAACTGTAGTTGCTCATTTTAATGTCATTATAACTTTACTTAAAATACCTCCACGACCCCCCGTACTATTCAATACATCTACCAGCACAATGTTCTGACTGCGTTACATTGAGTCCTACCGTAAAATGTGGTTTTTCACACAGTCGTTTTCAATACACTTCCTCGAAAACTGGTTCTTATCGCACTACGATTAGGTTCAACATGCAATGTATTTCACGCGCGTGCGTTTTTTGTCAGTTTTCCAACACGTGTGCGGGAATGAAAATTGCCACAGATAACTAAAAAAAATCTATACATATAGTCAAGTAAATGTTTTTTTTTTTCGGCAAAGTGATATGCGTCTTTACGGCGTAAACATTATATGAATATTCAAATTGTGTTTATAAATAGAATATCATAGATAAACATGATTATTCAAAACTGATATTTACTTTTATAAACAAATTAACATTTTTGTTCTTTAAAAATATATTTTATTTCAAATATATGTGAATGACTTATGCAGAATGTCCCTCCCCAACTCGATGATCTTTGTATATGCCGATGACACCGTGGTTATAGTTGACGGGGCAACATGGGATTGTGTTAAAAGTAACGCGGAATTGGCACTACGTGAAATAATAAACTGGCTCAACTTAAACCTGCTTACCCTCAACTGTAACAAGACTTCATATATTCCTTTCGCCATCCGTCAGAACACCGCACCGGACCACACCTTTTCGATAATAGCGCACACTTGCTTAAAACAGGCATCTTCATGCCAATGTCCAACTCTCACGCGTACTGATCACGTCAAATACCTGGGTGTTCAAATAGATGCCGGGTTACGCTGGAATAAACACATTGATGCCCTAACCTCGAGAACGCTGAGACTGATACATATCTTTAAGTCACTTAGAGCTTCCGCAAATCCTGATACTCTAAAAATGGTGTTCTATGCTCTGTGTCAGTCAGTTCTTGGGTATTGCATCAATGCATGGGGTGGTGCGGCTAAAACTACTTTTCTTAGAGTGGAGAGAGCTCAGAGAGCAATACTGAAAGTGATGCTACGAAAACCTTATCGTTATCCAACTACTCAACTCTACTCAGATTGTAAGGTATTAACAGTTCGACAGCTCTTCGTGTTGCAATCCATTCTCAGAAGACACTCCAGTGTCCCACCATCTGATCCCACCAAACGAACCAACATTCCCCCAGGTACACGACACAAAACTGCTTTTGCCAAACACCAATACTTCGCTTTGAGTTCCCTGATCTACAAGAAAATTCATAAAGAATTAAATATACTGGATTTCAATAAGTTTGAATTGAAAGCTAAGCTAATGGAATGGCTACTTCAACAGGACTATACACAAACTGAATCACTGCTAAAATGCATTGCCTAATTTGCCTTACTTTGCTTTTACTGCGTCACATAATTATAACACCTCACACTCACTACTCCCATACAAAAACTCACCACACACACATAAATCATACAGACATACTCACACACACACTCGCTCATTCACATACATTTAGTTTTAAATTGTTAGTTTATAATATTTTTCCTTTTTCCTAAATTATAATATCTTTATGTTTACAAGTTTAAGAGTAATAAGATTGTTAAGTTGTTAACACGTATTATAAGTTGGCACAGTCCGCAGTTGTTTGATCCCTATTTTTAAGTAACCTCACAGCTGAACACTGTCTCTTAAGATACAGGTTATCCTAGTTTGAGAGGCAGGGCTCACAGTATCTGTATACAAACTTCTGTAGCGTTAGTTTGCATATTGTTAAACAGTGTATACTCATGTATGTTTCCTAGTGACAATAAACTTATTATTATTATATAAAAAAAAAGATTGTATAAGGCTGTTTAGCGGCTTCATACTTTTGCGTCTCCTTCAACTTGGCAAAAGCAAAGTGCGGAAAAAGAAAAGAAAATTAAAATCATAATAATTCGTGACAAAAACATTTTTGATTCTTTTATTTATTTCTTCAAAAGTGAATTGTAAAACGTCGTTTAATACACGTAGACATTTGTTATTATAATGTATATGTCACCGTAAAATTGTCAAATACGTTATATTGTAATATCTCTAGCGATATTGTAAAATCTCGAAATATTGTCAAATGAACATGCGGAAGTATCTCTGCCCCCATAATCGGGACTTGGGGCACCCCCCCGTTAGGTTAGTTAGGTTCCTTTAAACCCTGCACCCGGAAATAGGGGCCCCGCGAAGCGGGGCTCCGTCGACTACGCTTTTTAGGGGAATATGAAGTGTTTTAAGGTTAGGTTATAATAATCGGTATTTCTCAGGAATGGTACAATATCTTTTCATGAGAGTTGTACCACTGGGCAAGGGGGACCCCTCCTTCCCTCCACACCGCGTGAGTTGACTACCATCGCATGCATTTCACGAAAAATAATGCGTTTTGTTGTAAGCAGTATGTTCATTTGACAATATTTCGAGATTTTACAATATCGCTAGAGATATTACAATATAACGTATTTGACAATTTTACGGTGACATATATATAAATCTCGGCTTCATACCAAATTCGCCTACGGCTCGTGTGTTATTTCTGCCTCGATTACAATAACAAACTTTCCCCACTTATATCAAAATGTACTATTCCCAGCAACAATTCTCGTGTAGAAGCACTTAGTTTGATGCATGTGTACAACATGCTTGGTTGACCGCTTCGTGAAGTGCCGTTTACATCTTGTATAATTTTCAGTTTGCAGATCCCATCGTTCCCCGTGTACACGAGATCGGGTGAGGTGAGGGTGTCTGTGGAACATGTACCTGATGCTGATGTCAGGATGTCTCCGCGAAGAGCTAAACTTGTGAGGAGGTAAGTACGTTCTGCTAGTAATCTTTAACCTAGCCAGATTTGTGGATAATAGTGACTGTCTCGATGTTCTAGTCGTTGGAAGCACGACTTGACGATGAGGTACCGGGTTTAGAAATCATATTTATTTCTGTAAATTAGTTAAATAAAAAACTTTAACACATCACATCATGTTATGTATTAAAACTAGATAGGGCCGGTGTTTCGTACCTGACAAACAAACTCAGACGTCACTGTCTCTTTTAAAGTCCAGACATTGGTCCAAGGAGACTATGCAGATTAATTCTAATGGTCTTTTGAAGAAAGAACCACACAGATTTGAGTGTACCTGATCGTTTACTCATAACCCAAGGAGCTCAACGACACGGCGAACTATACCAAAGAAAGGAAATTTGGCATAAAGTATTCTAACTGCCACACAATCGTTAGAACTAAACTAAATCGTAAGAAAAAAAAATGACACATAATCCTCATACTGTGTGTTGACTATCACATTTAATATGATAAAAGCTTACAATGCTATTTGTTTATTGGTACAGGTTCATGCGATTCGTGTTTGCCGAAGTCCTGAGAGTTCGTCGGCGCGGTATGAAACTACAGAGCGAAGGGTCGACACACAATAACTATTATATTGTGCCTACTGTGAAGAGTAAGTTGATAATCATTTTGTTGAGTTTTCTTTTGAAGTAAAAACTCCTTTAAGCGCGCTGAACACTTCTGGGTGAACAAAATCATGGAACTCGCGTGACCGTCACTTAACGCTTCGTAGCACTCGTAGCCGATCCGCTACGGCGTAGCACCACTTAGGCGTGCGCGGGGCACAACCCGTAGCAGATATAGATTACTTAGTTTTCACTTCTATCGTTAGTTCTCAAATACTGCCCCGCATTTTTGTTAATTGTAGCGACATATTGAAGCTAGGTTGGTCTGTCGATGGGTAACCCATGAAATACCGAGTTTCCTCCGTGCCTCAGAAAGCACCAGCATCTACCTAGCCCTTTCCCAAATTGATTGGGTTCGGCTTTCAGTCCAACCAGATGCAACTGATTACCAGTATTTTACAAGGAGCTACTGCCTATCTGACCTCCACAACCCAATTAGTATTGGGTTGGTAAGACTTACGGGCCACTGACTACCTGTAACGACTGTCAAAGACCTATAAATGACAGTGCTTTCCGGAGGAAACTCGGTATGTAATGATGATAAACAATCCACAGAACGACCTTGGTAAGCGCGCCTTAACCTTTAATTTAACAAGAATTTGAAAGGTACTGAAGCATTTTTAAATTTATTTGCATCAATTCTCATGATATTGCGCATTTGCGACATATCACATAAAAAAAATCCAATCAAAATAAAATGCTACCATTTTTTTTGGCAACTCAGATTAAAAACCTATCACTTTTACACATATTTTAAAAAGGTTCAGGAGTTAGCATTCCCTAAATATCACACCTCCCCACAATAATTTACCATACCATACATTTCGGAGCATTATGATTCTGTCGGATAGAAGGAACCCCCCGTAAATCTGTTATTATTAGACCACGAGCTCCTCTCAAACATCGGAACTAAATCACACCACCCCACAATTATTTACCATACTTCACTAACCAATTTTACTACACCACCCCACAGTCATTTACCATATCAAACTTTATTTCCAGTAACCCAACCAGACGGCACCTCCAAAATCGACATCGACTGGTCTTTCCTCGAGCTAATATACCAGCACACAGAAGAAAAGAAAATCACCGATATTGAGAAACCCATCATCTGGCAAGACACGACAGATGATGATCAAAAGTCGGAAAAAGAGGGCAGTAAGAGAAAGAAGAGAAAGAAGATGACGAATCCTTTGTTGAAGAAGGGAGACGTGTTTGTTTTTGATGCGGAGAAGTATAGGGAGGCTGTTGTTACCCCGTGGTATAGGAATCAGGATCAGCCGCAGGTCAGTTTTTAAAAATATAATTGTCGCTTTAAAATGGTTATAGATTTTTGTTCACGTTGTTAGTTCTGTTACTCGAAAGGTAATAATAAACCCTATTTACTAAGCCTCCGCTGTCCGTCCGTCCGCCTATTTATCCGTAATAAAAAAAGCAGAATGAAGAAGAAAGAAGAAGAATGTGTAGGTCTGTTGCCACTATAACACAAATGTTAAAAATAGAGTGATTAATGGGTGTAAAAATACCCTTCAAGTCGAGAGGCAGTTGTCTTTCCCATCATGGCCATTTTATTGTTATAACTTGTTGATGAAATTCAAATTCATTCCTCAGCACAATGTTTTAAGTGTGTTACATTGAGTCCGTTGAAAAAAAACGCAAAAAAATAAACTGCGAATCTATTTAGACCGTCAGTTAGAGTATTGGAAAATAATGGACACATATTTTTTGGTTTTTGTAAATCAATGAATATTGACAAAGATTATAACGCATCAAAACTCGAGAGTGGGGGCTCGTGACGTTAGAACGCACTAAAAATTAACCACGGCGTGACGTATTGAGAATTTTAAAAGCGTCATATCTTCGTCAATTTTTGTTTATGCAACAAAATAAAAAATACGCGTCAAATATTTTTTGATAATCTAACTGGCGGACTAATTAGATTGTTCAGTACACAACCCTGCCCTATAAATCACAGACTGTCTAACAGTATCTAATAGTAGATTATGCACCAAGGGGCTAAAGTTGTGTCTTATGTCACGGGCGTCATATTGAATCTTGAGCGCAACGAAGGATTCGGGATTTAACTCCCGAACGCAGCGAGGGAGTTAAGAGTTTAACTCACGAGCGAAGCGAGGGAGTTAATACAAGAATCCTGAATGCAGCGAGGGATTCAAGCTAGCCCAAGGCAAAGACACCTTTAGCCCAGAGGAGGATACTCTACTTTTTACACCTACTGTGAGAAAATAATAGCCATAGGACGAAAAACAAAGTATTTATTAAATAAACAAACAGTAAGAATAAATAAATTAACTAATGCTACAGCCAATTACTATTACGGTATTACGGCGCGGTACGGTATTTGTTATTATTAATGCCAATTTTAATGTTATTCCATTCCTTTTAAAAAATGGTTCGTAGTTATCTAATTATTCTTATAATATTATGTCTTCGAAAACATGGCAACGATATGAAGAAGCAGTCGTTATGATTTTGTAGGAAATCGAGAATATCATCCACGCGTAGTAAGGGTATCGAGAAAAGCTTTCCTCTTTCTGGCACCAAAGGGTGTTTGTTAGTATTATACTGCCGATTTAGCTGAGCATGTGAGATTCCAAATTCAAATCACATTATTGACCAGCGGGTCATAATGAAATCCAGTGTAACATTATTGACCGGCTGTGCCCCGGCCACTAATGACTCACTTTAGGTTGAGGTTGCTTGACATATAATTTGACATTTTCGAGCAGGTGGTGTGAAAAGCAATTTATTACATTGATAAATAGAGTCAAACCAACATTTTTCTTCTTTAGTATCGAAACCAAATACATTTTCGTGGACCCCCCCCACTTACAACTTGTGAACTCCTCATTTTTTGTCACGTCTATGTGGACCCCCGTCGGGTCTCCCGTTGACCCCTGGGGTCCTGGACCTGGACCACTTTGGGAATCACTGATATAAATATTTGACTTCTCCATCTTCTTTCCAGTTCTTCCTCGTAGCCGAGATCTGCGGGAACCTCACACCGGACTCCTCGTTCCCGTCAGCATGTCACCAGAGCTTCCGCGACTACTACAGCACGAAGTACGGCGTCAGTCTCACGCAGAGGGACCAGCCGTTGTTGGATGTAGACCACACTAGCGCTAGGCTGAATTTACTTACGCCTAGGTAAGTTTTAATGCCGTTAGGAAAGCCTCCCTGACACTCTTCCTCGTCGCGGAACGGACACTTGCGCGACTGGATATTTGTGCGTATGGACATAAGTATATGCTAATAGACATAAAACATGTGCGAATGGATATGTCACCGTAAAATTGTCAAATACGTTATATTACAATATAACGTGTATCTCTCTAGCGATATTGTAAAGTCTCGAATTATTGTCAACTGAACATACGGAAGTATCTCTGCCCCCATAATCGGGACTTGGGGTAACCTAACTAACCTAACGGGGGGCCCGTTAGGTTAGTTAGGTTCCTTTAAACCCTGCACCCGGAAATAGGGGCCCCGCGAAGCGGGGCTCCGTCGACTACGCTTTTTAGGGGAATATAAAGTGTTTTAAGGTTAGGTTATAATAATCGGTATTTCTCAGGAATGGTACAATATCTTTTCATGAGAGTTGTACCACTGGGCAAGGAGGACTCCTCCTTCCCTCCACACCGCGTGAGTTGACTACCATCGCATGCATTTCACGTAAAATAATGCGTTTTATTGTAAGCAGTATGTTCATTTGACACTATTTCGAGATTTTACAATATCGCTAGAGATATTACAATATAAAGTATTTGACAATTTTACGGTGACAGATATAAAATATGTGGGAATGGACATAAACTATGTGCGAATGGACATTCAATATATGTGAAAGGACATTTGCGCTAAACACACTTGCGCGAACTCATTTCTGATTCGTTTTCATGGTCAGGAAATTTCAGCCACGGAGTTTCAGATTTGTGCCCGATTGATTGCAATATTCTCGCCCTAGTACAAGGAATTTAAACAAAACTGGTGAAATATGGGTGTAAAAGCCCTGTTCCCGTGACGGCAGATAATAAAGTTTCTTGTGTATTTAAATGGAGGTGTTCACATATAAGACGAATGTTAGTTTTATATTCCTACACATAATTTTATCTTACACTTGTTCATTTTAGTTAATAATACACTAATTTTATAATAGAATACTTGTGGCACTTTTAATATTATGTTTATATGTTTATTTTGCGGTGCTAACCTGTAAGAAATTGTTACACTAACCTTAGATAATGGTAGATAATTACTTGAAATATTACAGTGTAAACAATAGGCTTGTTTCCACCATCAATAAATTGCAAATCTATTTAGTCCGTCAATTAGAGTATTGGAAAATAATGGACACGTATTTTTTGTTTTTGTAAATCAACGAATATTGACAAAGATAAAACGCATCAAAACTCGGAGTGGGGGCTCGTGACGTCACTGTTCGGTCTCATTCTTAGTGAGTTGATACCGAACAGTGACGTCACGAGCCCTCACTCCGAGTATTGGGAATTTTAAAAGCGTCGTATCTTCGTCAATTTTGGTTTATGTGAAAAAAGAAAAAATACGGGTTAAATACTTTTTAATAATCTAAGTGACGGACTAATAAGATTTTTTCAGTTAACAAGCCTATTGTTGGTTGGCCAATAAAGGAAAATAAAAATAAAAAACACGACAAGATAACTGTCGTACATGACTTTTTCCAACCAAAAACCAACGATAAATTAATCGTCACGACATTGTGGAAACGGGGCGTAAGGTACACCTCTTTATAACAATATTCTTTATTTTCTTTCACAGATACGTAAACCGCAAGGGCGTAGCCCTACCCGTCTCCTCAGAACGAACCCGCCGCGCTAAACGTGACCGTTTGGACCAGAAGCAGATCCTCATACCGGAGCTGTGCAGGGTACACCCCTTCGCAGCGCCGCTCTGGTTCGCGACTGTGGCGCTACCGTGTGTCTTGTACAGGTAACTACGAATTATTGGGTAGAGAACAAAAAAAAAACGAATAGGCATGACGACAGTATCAAAATAAATAAATAAATAAATATCGCTGGACACACAGCGCCATCTAGTGCCACACTAAGCAAGGCTTGTGTCGTGGACACCAGACAGTTGATATACTACATATATACTTTTTTGTTTGTAAATACATACTTATTACATATAAACATCCATGACTCGGAAACAAATGTCCATGCTCATCACACAAACATCTGTTCCTACCAGGATTCGAACCCAAGACCCTAAGAACGTAAGGCAGCCTCACTACCACTACTACATTCGAGTCGTCACAAAAATTACAAATTAAAAAAAATACAAATTGTTAAGTCCGTCAGATAGATTATTGAAAAATAATGGACATGTATTGTTTGTTTTTGTAAATTAATGAATATTGACAAAGATAAAACGCATCAAAACTGAGGAGTGGGGGCTCGTGACGTCAGAACTAGCTAAAAATTATACCTAGGCGTGACGTATTGGGAATCTTAAAAGCGCCGTATCTTCGTCAATTTTGGTTTACGTAACAAAAGAAAAAATACGGGTCAAATATTTTTTAATAATCTACAGGACGGACTTATTAGATTTTTTTTTCGTCTACCCTATTAGACCGTCATGTAGGTTATCTAAAAATAATTGACCCGTATGATTGAGTATCGCGTGAAGTCAAGCACTCTAATTGAAGTTTCCTACTCAGAAACATGTTATAGGATATAAATTGAAAGAGGTGTTAGAGGAAACTACGAAAATATGCTAATATATATAATATGATATAAAAAGGTACGGGGTAGCTGCGCAGACGTTCAGGTGCGCCTACGTTTACGCGGTACGCCCTCACGGTGTCTGGCAGGCAACTGTCCGAGTTAGGCATGGCCAAAAAATATCGATATATCAAAACATCGATATTTTTTCAAACAATTATCGATATATTTCGCCGATATTTTTAATCTCTTTAAATCGATATTCGATATTTATTTTAGAGTATCAATTTCGATTTTTTTATACGCAACTTTGGTTTCGTGTCCGTGTCTGATGACTACTGGTTTGATTAAATTGTATATTATTGTTTAGGCTCAAGCATCAATAAAAATACTATTTTCGTTTATTCTTTTTACGAAGTTTGAATGGTTTGGGAATATGTATGAATAATCATACGAAACCTGACAATATATCGATTTTTCACGTGATAATTATCTATAAGTACTGTTGAAAAATATATACCATACCATAAATATCGATATAAAGGGTGTAAAACACCTCTTCACGAAGCCGACAGGCACTTGTTCTCCCCATCATTGCGATAATTTTTTTGTTCTACAACATACCTGGGAACCTTCTAGTTACTGAGATATATTCAAATATATATAGGTCAAAGTTACAAATTTTTAACAAGTTATTTTTTAAATACAAGTTTTTTTTGTAAGATTTTGACTTTAATTAAACACCTCCACGACCCTCGTACTATTCAATCCATCCATCAGCACAATGTTTTAAGTGCGTTACATTGAGTTCTACCACAAAAGTAGTACATGTTAAGTATGCTGCGTTCCGTTTCCGGTTGGCAAACCTTGAGTTTGGACTTCTGTATATACTCCAAGCCTCTATTTGTCCACAGAATCAACGCACTCCTCATAGCAGATGAGATCCGACGCGCCGTCGCGATAGACGTGGGTCTCGGCATACCTAAGATCAACGACAAATTTACACCAAAGTTCCAGTGGCCGCCTTTAGACTTCGGATGGAGTTTGGCTGAGGTAAGATCTTTTCCCAGTTACACGACTCCACTCCCACCCGTTAAAAAGAATAATTCAAATATGGGCTTTAAGTATTTCTCTTTAGATAAACTTTACATTGGCATTGACAGCGGTAAGCCCGCTGACAGCGAGCTGTCTGCTAATTTATGATGCCAATGTAAAGTATGTCTAAAAAGCAATGCATAAAGCTCATATTTGAATTATATTCTTTTTGTTGGGCGGGAGCGGAGTCTTTTATGTGGGCTTCAACCTATAGGTTCACTATCTTTTTTCGTAACCCATCATCTGCATAGCCTTTTCCCAACTATGTTGGGATCGGCTTCCAGTCTAACCGGATGCAGCTGAATACCAGTATTTTACATGGACCGACTGCCTATCTGACCTCCACAACCCAGTTAGTGCTGGGTAATACAATACCACTTGGTAACACTGGTTACCAGACTTATGGGCCACTGACTGTCTACAAATGACAGCCGGGACCAACAGCTTAACGTGCTTTCTGAAGCTCGGAGGAAACTCGGTATTTAAGGGTGGTCACCCATCCACAGACCAACCTAGGCAAGCACTGCTTAACCTAAAGATCGACTTGAGCGGCTGTTATTATCTAGCCACGAGCTCCTCTGAACGTCTGAAATCACTCTTTAAGTGTGAAATAATTAAATCTTTGACTAGTAACACTAATAAAGGGTGTAAAAAACCTCTTAACGAAGCCAAAGGGCACATTTTCTCCCCGTCATTGCGATTGTTTTTCAATCCATCTATCAGCACAATGTTCTGAGTATGTGACATTAAGTTCTACCACAAAACATGATTTTTCACCCCAAAAAAAATGTTGTTTCCCAGCAATAATTTTAGCGTAAAGTTACTTAGATTGATGTACAGAATGCTTGGTTGACGGCTTCGTGATGAGGTGGTTTTCACCCTGTATAGTTGGTAAAAGGCTAGGTAGATGATTCAGATATTCTTTTAATTAACCCCGACCTCAAAACGACGGGGTGTTATAAGTTTGACGCGTTGTGTGTGTGTGTGGTGTATCTGTGTGTGTGTGTGTATCTGTGTGTGTGTATGTGTGTGTGTGTGTATCTGTGTGTGTGCGTGTGTGTGTGTGTGTGTGTGAGTTTGGGTGGGTGGGTGGGAGGGTGCGTGCGTGCTTCTGTGTCTGTGTCTGTCTGTCTGTCTGTAAATAAAAGGGCTTGACTAGTAGAATAATGTACTATTGGGTTATGACCCTATGTCCGACTCATAGGGTCATAACCCAATAGTAGTAGGGTTTTTAATTTTTTTAATTTAATATAACTTTTTTTAACTAAGGAGACACTTCTAATATAATATCTGAATTATCCGTTTTTTTTTTCCAGGTGTTAAGTCAAGACTCTGAAAAGCACGAAAAGAGAAAAGATGAGGAATCTAAGAAAGAACTTAAAGATACAGAATCAAGGTGAGATTTATCATATCGTTTATCTTTGTTCAGCCTTTATCTCCCTTTTCTTTATAGTCAACGCAGCTTGTCTGACTGACATGAGCAGCGGTGAAGGCCCCGACTTAGCCTGCCGGGGTTGCGGGACGGTTCGAAAGAGATACCGCGGCCCCGGAACATAAAGGGCGAGGAAGGAACATGGATGGGTTTTAGTCAGTAAAAGTCTGACACTCCCTCCCGCTCCGCCCAGAGTGGGAGAAGTCATTTGATGATTTCCCATACGAAAAAAAGGGATGTTTTAGATAGTAGCTTTTGCCAGCGGCTTCGCCCGCGTGAATCTTACTACCGAGATAAAAAGTATCATATGTGTTAATCCAGGTTATAATCTATCTGTGTGCCGAATTTCTTCCAAATCCGTTCAGTAGTTTTTGCGTGAAAGAGTAACAAACATCCATACATCCATACTCACAAACTTTTGCGTTTATAATATTAGCAGGATGTGTAGGATCAATAATACCACTTAATTGTTCTTCTAGCGAGAAAGTAGAGAAGTCAGAAGGAGAGGAAGACAGCACAGAGGAAAAGTCGGACGAAGAAGTAAAAGAGAAGACAATCAATGAAATACTGCAGGAGAAAGAAGAGGCGGCGGCTGAAGCTGCTGTGAGTATTATTGAAAAAGACCTTTTTCATAATCTGCCTCGCGTTTTCCCAACTATGTTGGGGTCGGCTTCCAGTCTAACCGGATGCAGCTGAATACCAGTATTTTACATGGAGCGACTGCCTATCTGACCTCCACAACCTAGTTAGTACTGGGTAATACGATACCACTTGGTAAGACTGGTGTCAGACTTTTTGGGCCACTGACTGCCTGTAACGACTTTCAAAGATCTACAAATCCACAGAATTTTTATTTGAATCAATCACATACTATTTATTTCAATCATGCACAGACTATTTATTTTAATTTACCACAGACTATTTATTTGAATCGACCACAGACTATTTATTTTAATCAACCACGGACTATACAGATACAGATACTTAAAAACTTTGCTGCAAAGTATTTTTCGTAAAAAAGATTTAGAGGAGAATCTATTCTTTATTTTAATTACATTTCACTAGGCGTAAACCTTTTGTTTTTATTTAAATTAAAAAGTGTTTGTAGAACGCATAACCACCTTTTTAGAGGTCGGTAAAAATGCTTGTCTCTTCCAGTTCGAAATAGGCACTTGGAGTAACGACATGGCGTCTTCAATTCCTGAAACATCAGAATATGATGACTTACGGGAGCCTCTACCCCCAAATCTGACATTCTGCACATCGGCTTCGGGTAAGAGATATTTAAAAAAAAAATTGTTTATTTATGGCAACTAGGTCTATTAAAGACGACAAAAAAATAAATCTAATTAGTCCGTCAGTTACATTTGATCCGTATTTATTCTTTTGTTACGTAAATAAAATTTGACGAAGATACGACGCTTTTAAAATTCTCAATACGTCACGTCACGCCTAGGTATATTTTTAGTGAGTTCTGACGTCATGAGCCCCACTCCCGAGTTTTGATGCTATTTATCTTTGTCAATATTCATTGATTTACAAAAACAAAAAATACGTGTCCATTATTTTCCAATACTCTAACTAGCGGACTAAGGTCCATGTTCACCAAAAAGATGACGGTCTGATTATCTAAAAACATACATAAACATGTCCCTTAAACAGCTGTTTCTAGATAATCAGACCGTTATCTTTTCGGTGAACATGGACCTAAATAGATTTTCATTTTGTTGATACATAAAGGGTGTAAAACACCTCTTAACGAAGCCGAAAAGCACTTGTTCTCCTCATCATTGCGATCATTTTTTTGTTCTACACCATACCTGGGAACCTTCTAGTTACGGAGATATTGGGGGTCAAAGTTACAACTTTTTGACAGCATTTTTTTTTAATACAAGTTTTTATTGTAAGATTTTGACTTTTAACACCTCCACGACCCCCGTACTATTCAATCCATCCATCAGCACAATGTTTTAAGTACGTTACATTGAATTCTACAACAAAATATGAATTTTTACCCCAAAAGTAGTTTCCCAGCAATAAGTTTTGCATAAAGTTACTTATTTTGATGTACAGAATGGTTGGTTGACGGCTTCGTGATGAGGTTGTTTACACCCTGTATATTATAGCTATTGATAATCACGGAAGATATCCCGTAAGTTTATTCTGGTCACCACCCCTTGCTCAATTGTCTATTATAGGTGGCACCAATTGGTGCGATCCTATAAGCAGACCCAAGTCGCAGTACAACGCGGGGAAGAATTTCTCCATGGCGGACAGCGATGACTCTTTTATGTCCAGGTTAGTGAACTTTCATTACTTTTTTCTATACTATCTATTATACTAATATTATTATACTTTATACTAATATTATAAAGCAGAAAAGTTTGTTTGTTTGTTTGGTTGAACGCGCTAATCTCAGGAACTACTGGTTCAAATTATTGTTGTGTTGGATAGTCCATTTATCGAGGAAGGGTTTAGGCTATATAACTTCACGTGATGAGCATGGACATTTGTTTCCGAGTCATGGATGTTTATATGTATAATAAGTATGTATTTACAAACAAAAAAGTATATAATTATGTAGTATATCAACTATCTGGTGTCTACGACACAAGCCTTGCTTAGTGTAGCACTAGATGGCGCTGTGTGTTAATGTCCAGCGATATTTATTATTATTATTATTTTATAATATGTAGTGATAAAAAATTGTGTTTTTCAGCGACCTAGATTCAGATGACACGGACCTGGATTTCGATGGCAGCGATGAAGATGCAGACACCAGTGGATTTTGCAGCACCAAGGCAAACAGTGAGTTTATTATTATTTACCTTTTGACCGCCATTGTCACATATACGTTAGGAGCTCATGGCTAAATAATAACAGCAGCTCGGGTCAATCGTTAGGTTAAGCCGTGCTTGCCTAGGTTGCTCTGTGGATGGGTGACCACCCTTACATACCGAGTTTCCTCAGTGCCTCGGAAAGCACGTTAAGCTGTTGGTCCCGGCTGTCAATTGTCCATCTTTGACAGTCGTTACAGGTAGTCAGTGGCCCAAAAAGTCTGACAACCAGTCTTAGCGAGGGCTATCGTATTACCCAGTACTAACTGGGTTGTGGATGTCAGATAGGCAGTCGCTCCATGTAAAATACTGGTATTCAGCTGCATCAGCACCCGTATTCACAAACGCTCGGAATGACTTTCGATTCGACAAGTCGTACGTCTATCCTTTTTTGGCATAACTAAAACGAGAGAGATAGACATACGACTTCCCGAATCGAAACGTTGTGAGTATGGGGTCAGGTTAGACTGGAAGCCGACCTCAACATAGTTGGGAAAATGCTAGGAAGATGATGAGTCACATATACTTGACAAGAAAACGCGTGCCCTGTACGCCAAACGACACAAATTTGAAACAAAATGGTAAAGAAGGAAGAAAGAAAGAAAGAAATAGTACATTGTGATACAAGGGGCTAAAATGACCCATTATAGACGAGGTAGCTTTTACTACCGAGCTTTAGCGAGGTAGTAAATAGGAACCGAGTTATAATGGGATTTTAGCGCCGTGTGTTACACCGTACTTTTCACTACGATTGCGAGAAAATAAAATAACCATATTTAATATGATAGTTTATTTTATTAAAAATGAAATGTACAATTTGTACTGTTGTTCAAATGAGATGTTTTTTCCCGGCAACATAATCTCAGTTTTCTGTAAAGACGAATATAATATTGTGTCGTCTGTGTGGGGTAAACGTAGGAGATAAAAAGGAATCCTACTTATAATTCAAATAAATAATACAGAAAATATCTTAAAATTTCGCGCCAATGCCTTTTTTTATTTCTTCTGTAGCTGGAATGCAACGCACACATCCTGCCAAAGAGTTCAGCGTTCGGCGCGTTTGGTTCCATTTTTAAACAATAATGTTTTTTTTTTTTTTTATGGAACAGTAATAAGTCAATTCTGTAGGAATTATGAGTAAAGACTTTGCGTTTTCGAACACCGACGACGAAATTTAAAAAAAAAAAAAGCTTATTTTCCCTAGGGCTATAATGAGCAATTTTACGGCCCCTCTGGTACGCTATTATGACGGTCTTTTCGAGCAAGAGGAGTGAAAAAAAAGTTTTTGGTTCTAGGACATGCCGGTTTTCTCACGATGTTTTCCTTCACCGTTTTGAGAGCAGTGATGATGAAATAAATAAATATCACTGGACATTTTACACACAGTGCCATCTAGTGCCACACTAAGCAACGAGGCTTGTGTCGTGGACGCCAGATAGTTAATATACTACATAGATACTTGTTTTGTTTGTAAATACATACTTAATAAACATATAAACATCCATGACTCGGAAACAAATGTCCATGATCATCACTCAAACATTTGTTCCTACTGGGATTCGAACCCGGGACCCTATGAACGTAAGGCAGCTTCACTACCACTCCGCCATTCGGGTCGTCAAAAAAAAAAGAAAGAAAAAATTTACACAAAGTAATGCGCCTGTCTGGGTTGGAACCCACGACTTACTGTTTGGAAGTCGGGGCGGCTACCACTGGGCCACCGCTGCTCATAGACATAGACATACACATTATTTCCATAGCAACGAAATTTTTTTATTATTTATTTTATTTTTTATTATAATTGCGGAACATACAATATGGAGTATTTTCAGATACTCCTGTGCGTGAGAGATCAATTTTTTTATTAAACCACCCAGTATGAAAAAACATGCCAAACTTTGTGATACCTCCCTTTTTTTTCGAATGGGAAATCATCAAATTAATGATCCCTCACGCTCTGGGTGGAGCGGGAGGGAGTGTCAGACTTTTACTGACTAAAACCCATCCATGTTCCTTCCTCGCCCTTTATGTTCCGGAGCCGCGGTATCTCTTTCGAACAGTACCGCAACCCCGGCAGGCTTCGGATCTTGTGGACCCCTCCATTATGCTAACATCTCTTGCTCGGCGCTTGTGGAACACTCTGGTCTAGTCGACACGGCCTGTCGTCATAAGACGGACGGACGGCGAGCTAGCCCATAGTGAGTCGTCCACAGGCCCGCGAACATCTTATACCTGTACCGAAATTCATAGCAAATAAAGTTCTGATTCTGATACCCGTTTTCTTTTTTAGCAACAATGGGCGTCAGAATAGAATATAAAACTGCTCACGAGGCTGAAGCGTTCGATATAGAACGAGTCAAGAAGGTGAATCCTGCGCCGATGCCTGATGAGCTGGACGACGCTCAGGATAGGGAAGCTCATGATGAACTGATACGACAGGGCAGTGCTCCTCAAGAGGTAAATAGGCTTATCCTAATCTTCAAGGTATTAAGGTGAAAGCGTCAGGGCGGCCCGCGAAATTCAAATTATCTTACGTTTTTTGCAATTTGCAGGGCAGTGCTAAGTTTTCGATGAACGAATTTTTCACGCTGAAAGTCCTTCTTCGACTCTTATGAACTTGGAGGGTTGTATTGATGATTTTGATGATTATAATTCTGTAACTTAATACGTCTTACAGTCGCGAGCGCGACCGATATGTTTATCAACATAAAACTTAGCACTGCTCTGAAAATTGCAAAAAACTTAAGAAAATTTGAATTTCGCGGGCTAGCTTGAAGCATCCCCCTTAATTGCCTTTTTTCTTCGACTACGGCAAATCCAAAAGAAGGGGTAATGATTTTGGTATGATTTAGGTTCAAGTTCACCAAAAAGATGACGCTCTGCTAATCTAAAAACAGCTGTTTAAAACACATTTTTGTATGGGAACATGTCACAGTGACAGCTGTTTTTAGATAATCAGATTGTTATCTTTTCGGTAAACATGGACCTTAAGCTATCGCCATTTTAAGGTTTTGTATTGAGTAAATGATTAGGTAGTGTTTTACGCCGATCGGTTGCCATCTTGTTCAATAGATCTCGAATGACTGATAAGTGAACCCAGCGTCAGCTGACACACCCGCGGTGGGTGTAGTATTGGGATTTTAGGTTAGGTTGGAAAAAAAAATAAGTCATGGTACGCCGATAGACGATGCGTTGGAAGACCTCCCACTAGGTGGACCGATGACCTGGTGAAGGTTGCGGGAATCCGTTGGATGTGAGTCGCACGGGACCAGTCAATGTGGCGACACTTGGGGGAGGCCTATGTCCAGCAGTGGACGTCTTTCGGCTGAGATGATGATGATGATAGTAAGCCGGCTGAAACTTGGTTCATAAATAATTTACATCATACTGAGCTTAAAAAAATCATCAGCTGCATAGTGGTGGGGGGATTATGCGTCAGCCACTCGCATGAATTTGAAAACGATGAACGCTTGATAACAAACTAAAAGCATTATATCACACACTCTCCACTTGGTCGTAGATTGCTTTAAGCTCATTATGATGTAAACCATTCATGAAAAAAGTTTCAGGCGGCGTACTACGACTATTTTTTTTTTACAACTTTCGTAACCTCCCAATCCTACACCCGCCGCTACTTGAGCAGCTGACGGTTGGTTTACTTGTTGATAATATAAGAGCAACCTTTGAAGACAATATCAGCCGGCTTATTATGACTTTTTATTTACAACGGTATCTCCCGGACTAAAAGGTAAATAGTAGATCTGTCATCAAAATGTAGTCGCCGAACAATACTACAACTTTTCCATAATAAACTAACTATAATCATTCAGGTATACAGAGTGTAAACAACCTCATCACGAAGCCGTTAACCAAGCCATCTGTACATCAAACTAAGTAACTTTACGCAAAAATTATTGTTGGGAAACAACTTTTATTTTGAGGTTATAAATCATGTTTTGTGGTAGAACTCAATGTAACGCACTTAAAACATTGTGCTGATGGATGGATTGAATAGTACGGGGGTCGTGGAGGTGTTAAAAGTCAAAATTAAAAAAAAAGACTTGTATTAAAAAAAAAACTTGTCAAAAAGTTGTTACTTTGACCCCCATATCTCCGTAACTAGAAGGTTCCCAGGTATGGTGTAGAACAAAAATATGATCGCAGTGATGGGGAGAACAAGTGCCTTCCGGCTTCGTGAAGAGGTGTTTTACACCCTTTATTATCAAGTTTCAAATAAATATGTTTGTATTTATTATAACAGATGAGTCCTGATAACTGATAATCAAATTAATAGAAAACAAAAACAAATCAGGTACCATAAAACGGGGCTATTTCGGTTTTGGGGGCTATTTGGAATGAAGCAGAATTTTGAACAAAAATATCGAAAACTGTCGGTTGTTATTTTACAATGTCTAGAAACATTTTGATTGGCTGCTACTGAAAAAATCCTGATGAAAATACCCAATAACGTATAAAGGGTGTAAAACACCTCTTCACGAAGCCGAAAGGCACTTGTTCTCCCCATAATTGCGATCATTTTATTGTTCTACACCATACCTGGGAACCTTTTAGTTACGGAGATATGGGAGGTCAAAGTTACAACTTTTTGACAAGTTTTTTCTTAAATACAAGTTTTTTTTGTAAGATTTTGACTTTTAACACCTCCACGACCCCCGTACTATTCAATCCATCCATCAGCACAATATTTTAAGTACGTTACATTGAGTTCTACGGCAAAACATGATTTATAACCTCAAAAATGTTGTTTCCCAGCAATATTTTTTGCGTAAAGTTACTTAGTTTGATGTACAGAATGCTTGGTTAACGGCTTTGTGATGAGGGGGTTTACACCCTGTATATATATGACCAAATAGCCACCAAAAACCTCGCTGGCCTTGCCGCGTTAATGGTCACTGTTCTAACCTAACCTACCACAAATGTTTGACCAGCACAGAGTGGGATTACATTCCTTATATTTTATGTAATTAATTCATAATTCGTCTCTCCACAGTATATCGACAAATTCCGCGCATCAGTCTCCCAACATAAACATGAGATTTTAGACAAATGCCACCTCATCACCAAAGACGAAGACATCACAGAAGTGTTACCAGAGACAAAAGAAACGTACCACAGCACAACAATATGCAGAAAAAGTGATCAAGAAGCAATCAACGAACTCTTCCCATTCGGAACTCAAGAGCTAACCGTCAAAAACGGTCAAATTGACGTCGAAAGCATAGAGAAAAATAAACGAGTGTTGCTAGCGAAAATAAAGAAAAAGTTGCCAGATGAAGAAATAAAAAAAATGAATTGTTTTTCGATGAAGGATATTAATATTGATGATAAGGATTATGTAAATGAAAAGGTGGTGAATGTAGGGTTTGATACGAAAGATGGGTATGAGAAAATTTGTAAAGGTGATGGGGAGTTTGAGCCTTACTATGCGGATTTCAGTCCACTACCGTCGTATTTGAGTGGAAAAGAGTTCGATTTTGATTATCAACCTACTTTGGAGGGACATCCGGGGCCTAGTCCTAGTGTAATTTTGCAGGTGAGAATTTCAATATTTATACTTTTGAGTAAAATGGATTACAAATAGTCTGGGTCAAGAAACTTATATAACCGGCTATTCATCTGTACGGAAAGTACTCCTAATACTGCAGATAGCAAATTTTACTCTAAGGAAACATTCCTTTATTTGAAAAAAGAAACATCTGCATTCATTTTTTTTTTCGAAAATTTTCTTGTCACACGCTGAAATTGAACCGACTAAAATCCGAAAAATAACTTTCTGTACTTTTTTGACATCAATCGATAGGGTAAATCATGGATCAAATCTCTCTAACAAGCATGATAATGTAATTGAAAGGAAAACCGTGAAATCTAAACTCATAAATTCCATGGGATAAGATACGAGTATTTAAGCACTTTGACTCAAAGGTTCATCCGAAACCTACTTTTCATTTTTCAAAGGATTTCCCCCCAGTGTACGTTGAAAATTATCAACCTCTATACAAACTGGAGTTATGCAACTCAAAAGATTCATGAGATTTCATGTCTTTCTAATAGGGTATCCAATATTTAACTTATATTTGGGACAATTATTATATCCTTTATTCACTATGAAGGCTGTAAAACACCTCTTAACGAAGCCGAAAGTCACTTATTCTCCCCGTTATAGCGATATTTTTTTTGTTCTACACCATACCTGAGAACTTTCTAGTTACGGAGATATTGGGGGTCAAAGTTCCAACTTTTTTGACATTTTTTTTTATTAAATACAAGTTTTTATTGTAAGATTTTTACTAACACCTCTATGACGCCCGCACTGTTCAATCCATACATAAGCACAACGTTTTAAGTGCGTTACATTGAGTTCTACCACAAAACATGATTTCACCCAAAAAAAAAGTAATTTCCCAGCAATATTTTTTGCATAAAGTTACTTAGTTTGATGCACAGAATGCTTGATTGACGGCTTCGTGATTAGGTGGTTTACACCCTGTATACAAATTAATAACATTTTCAAATATTTCTTAATAAAACTAAATAAAATTAAAAACAAAAAAAAAAGTTATATTGGGGACCCTAGGGGTGCTAGGAGGTCATACATAGCACCCTTTCCCCGTTTTACATAGGTACCAGAAAGAGTAGTTGTTTTCTTTTTGAGTGTTATTCTTAATGTTCCTGATGACTTCGGGGTCTCTTAATTAACTTTTGAGGTCTTATTATGTCCACTTGCATAACCATAGGGAATGTTTTATTCCAGAGTTATCAAATGCTTTAAAAAAAAGCTACTTTTAGAACATGTTTAAAGCAGCATTAGCTCTGAAATACGAAAAGCCCAAATCAACCTTGGCTTTAAGCGATTTTGAACCTTATTACTTTGTTTTCAAGGATTTTTTTTTCATTCTTCTCTGCACAGGCACTAACAATGTCGAACGCAAACGACGGCATCAATCTGGAGCGACTGGAAACTATAGGCGACAGCTTCCTTAAATTCGCTATAACTGCGTACTTGTACTGCGCACACCCCACCGTCCACGAGGGGAAGCTTAGTCACATGAGAAGTAAACAGGTGAAATATACCCACTACTCACACCCACAAGACACCTACAGGATACCCACAAAACACCCAAAAACAACCTAGATATCATTCGCACACCTCTTAAACACCCACGCACCTAGTAGTGTAAGTGCTATGTCTATTGACACAGCACTCACACTACTGGACACCTACACAAACCCTAAAAACCATTCCCACACCCTAAATACCAAACACAACGCCCACACATTTCCTCTTGATATACCTAAACACTATCTAGTCCCCACACACACCCACTAAACACCCAAAAATACCCCAGATATCGTGCACCCACCTCTTAGACACCTTCGCACCTCCAAGACTTCACACACCCCTTATTCACCTACACACCCCTTAGATACCATACGCACTCTCCTAAAACCAAACATACAAACCCTAGACATGCACGCATACCCATTAGACACCCAGGCACCACCTAGATACCCTCCACGGTAAAACATTCACATGTCCGCACTGTAACACGCACTCACACACACCGTGACAGCTTTCTAAAGTTCGTAAGTAAAACTGCGTACACCCCACCTTCCACGACTAGTAACTTAATCACATGAGGATCAAACAGGTGAGATAAACACACCCCACACACACCCACTAGACACTAAAACACCCGAGATATCTTGCGCACACCTAGGCACACCACACACACCCCTGGACACCCACACATCTCTTATCCACCCACACACCCCCTATGCCTTTACGTGGGTTGAAACTATTTGTTACAGCTTTCAATTTTTTAATATTGCTGTATTTGTACCACAGGTATCCAATTTAAACCTGTACCGGTTGGGACGTAACAAACGGCTCGGCGCGCGCATGATAGCGTCCAAGTTCGAGCCACACGACAACTGGCTACCTCCCTGTCATAAGCCGCCGCCTACGTTGCATCCTAGAATCAATGTGAGTAAACATAAAGTCTATAATTGATTAGCTGACCCGCGCAACTTCGTCTGCGTGAAGAACCGCTCGACCGATTTTGTGCAAACTTCACATAAACCATCCACTAAATAGTCCGAACAAAGCCTAAATATTTGGTTTGGATAGGTGAGCCCGTTCTTGATTTATAAAAAACAATGAAAAGTGGCATTGATTTTTATATATATTGATGACTAGCTTCTGCCAGCGGCTTCGCCCGCGTGAAGTTTGATTATTGTCCCATGGAATCTTACTGCCGGGATAAAAAGTATCCTATGTTTTAATCCAGGTTATAAACTATCTGTGTGCAAATCCGTTCAGTAGTTGTCGCGTGAAAGCGCAACAAACAAACTTACATTCACATTTATTCTCCGAACTGCTAAGCTATCGGGAGTTACACGTGTTATTGTGAGTCAACTATAAAAGATAGACATATGCTGTCTTGGGATATTTTTTATATAATTTTATGTGGAATATTTCCGTTATACATGATTTCTATGTAGCTTTAACCATTAAGGCTGCACACGCGACGGAAGCTAAAAAAACCAAGTAACTTCTCCCGTTTTCCCAACATTTCCTTTCACTGCTCTGCTCCTATTAATGGTAGCGTGATGAAAAGTATACTATTACCTGCTCAGGAGTATGTAGAATAATTGTACCAAGTTTCGTTAAAATCCGTCGAGTAGTTTTTTTTTCTATAAATAACATACAGACAGACAGACAGACAGACAGACAGACAGACAAAAATTTTACTGATTGCATTTTTGGCATCAGTATCGATCACTAATCACCCCCCGATAGTTATTTTGTAAATATATTTCATGTACAGAATTGACCTCTCTACAGATTTATTATAAGTAATAAAATAATAATAATAATAATCTGGCAACACCGTGAGCTTATAAGTCAAAAAAAATCATCATCATTTTATTTGCATAAAAATATTGGTTTTAATACAAAACAATTTACAATAGTTCTTTTAATAAAGTTTTGAAACCACACATATTTAATTCATTGAAAAAAAAAACCGGAAGAAAACCAAAACAGAAAAGATGAAAAACTGTAATACTACGACCAATGACATCTGTCAAAGACGTCAATACAATAATTTGGAAAAACGAGATTAATAAGATGATTTTACAAAAATGATCACGAGAGCTGCCTCCCGACGACGCGCACGCCCACCAACCCCGGACTCGTCGCTCAGCTCCGCCTCGCCGCCGCCGGACCCCGGATCACCAGTGTCACCGGTTGCGGCAGTTGCGTCGAGCTCTAGCGACGAATATTTCTCTCCGCCGACGTCGCCAACACCTGTACGTCGTGCGGGGAGAGGCCGGCCACCGAGGAGCTTGGGACTTAGGGGCCAACAGGCCCTGAGCCGGGTCCCCGCTACCGGTGGTTGTGTGCAGCGCATGAGATGGACTCAGTCCATGAACGAGAACGTCATGCGCGCATACTACGGGTCTACAGAGGGGGGAATTAACCTCACTGCGTACCGTGATAGGATGCTGTCTCTGTTTCAGGATCTGGAACCAGCCGTCAACGTCTCGGCCCAACGACTGTCGGATCAGGTGCGGGTCATTCAACGCAGTCACAGGTTGGATGATGCCACGCTTGATAGGCTGCGCTCAGAAGTACTGAGCAACCTTATCATCATAACTCCGACACAAACCGCGGTGCAAGTGTCAGTTGTCAACGCAACCTTACCGCGGTCGAATCCTGTTGTTGTAGAGGAGGATGATACAGTTGCCTTGGTAAGTAGCCAGTGCAACGACCGATTGAGGAGCGCTCTGGAGGATGCGCTTCGTGAGTATAGGTCCACTCCTACCGAACTTAGGCCCCGATTACCACGTTTACCCATGCATAAGAAAAATAGGGCGTTGGTGTGTGCCTTGGACTCGCAACTCAAGAATGTATTCGAGAGTAGCGAGGACCTCGTTGATACACATTCGATTCTGTTCTGTGGGGCTGTTGCGGCATGTCGAGTAGCTAATGTCAAGTTCCCAAATTGTGACATAGCTATTCGACCAAAACCAGCCGTACCAGCCTGGCAGCGCAGGATCGAGCGACGTATCGACGGGGCCAGGGTACTCATCGGCAAACTATACTGCTTCAGGGAGGGCAATACACGACCACGTGTGATGCGCTTTGTGAGGCGGGCATTCTCGGGGACCGAAATCAGTCCGCAAGAATACATGTCCCGTGTCACAGAGCGCATTGACTTCCTGAAGCAGAAAGTTTATGCATGGGCGAACCGTATTCGGCGGTATAAGCGGCGGGTTGATCGGTACTCGCAGAATCGCATGTTCCAGAGCGATGAGAGGTGGGTATACAGAACTTGGGAGCAACCTCAGCAAAATATGACAGATGTGTGCCGCCCAGATGATGCCGCCACGAGTTCTTTCTGGCGCAGCATATGGTCGGTACCCGTTTGTCATACTGAGGCTGACTGGATGCGTGATGTCGAACGAGTCATCATCATCATCATTTCAGCCGAAAGACGTCCACTGCTGGACATAGGCCTCCCCCAAGTGTCGCCACATTGACCGGTCCCTTGCGACTCGCATCCACCGGACTCCCGCAACCTTCACGAGGTCATCGGTCCACCTAGTGGGAGGTCTTCCAACGCATCGTCTTCCGGTTCGCGGTCGCCACTCCAGAACTTTCCGGCCCCAGCGGCCATCCGTTCTGCGAGCAATGTGCCCTGCCCACTGCCACTTAAGTTTAGCAATTCTTCGGGCTATGTCGGTGACCTTGGTTCTCTTGCGGATGTCTTCATTTCTGATTCGATCACGCAAGGAAACTCCGAGCATAGCCCTCTCCATTGCCCTTTGGGTGACTTTAAGCCTTTTGATAAGGCCCATTGTGAGCGACCACGTTTCGGTCCCGTATGTAATCACTGGCAACACACACTGGTCATAGACTTTCGTCTTGAGACACTGCGGTAAGTTGGACGAGAAGATACCGCGCAGTTTCCCGAACGCTGCCCAGCCGAGTCGGATTCGACGATTGACCTCTTTCTCGAAATTAGACCTACCTAACTGGACCGTTTGTCCTAGGTATACATAATCGTCTACAATTTCGAGTGTAGAGCCTCCGATCTTGATAGGAATGGGTGTGACATGGGTATTCAACATGACCTTCGTCTTGTCCATGTTCATTTTTAGACCCACTCTTTCGGAAGCTCCACTGAGGTCATCGAGCATTGTACTGAGGTCCTCCATGGTCTCAGCCATGACCACTATATCGTCGGCAAACCGAAGGTGAGTGATGTACTCGCCATTGACGTTGATGCCTAGCCCTCTCCAGTCCAGAACCTTGAAGACATCCTCCAGTGCAGCGGTGAACAGTTTCGGAGATATTACGTCTCCCTGTCTTACACCTCGCTGTAGAAGGATAGGTTCCGAGGCTTGGTCCTGAAGTCGGACTGACATGGTGGCGTTTTTGTACAAACACTTCAACACCTCGATGTACCGGTAGTCAATTTGGCACCGTTGGAGAGACTGCAGTACAGCCCAGGTCTCGATCGAATCAAAGGCTTTCTCGTAGTCCACAAACGCTAAACAGAGAGGCAAGTTGTACTCTTCGGTCTTCTGTATAACCTGCCGAAGCGTATGTATGTGGTCCACGGTGCTAAAGCCTTTTCGGAAACCGGCTTGTTCGGGTGGCTGGAAATCGTCAAACCTGCGCGCGAGACGATTCGTGATGACTCTTGAAAACAACTTGTAGACATGGCTTAGAAGTGAGATGGGCCTGTAATTCTTCAACCGGGCATTGTCACCCTTCTTGAAGAAGAGCACCACCACACCCCTGCACCATGCCTGTGGCGTTTTCCCCTCGAGTATGACGGAATTAAACAGCTTCTGAAGGGCCTTAAGTACCGGTTTTCCACCCGCCTTCAGGAGTTCGGCCGTAATTCCGTCATCCCCCGGTGCCTTGTTGTTTTTGAGCTGTTTCAGAGCCATCCTAATCTCGTACAGGCTGACGTCCGGGATGTCTTCGGTATAGTGTCGGGTTAGTCTAGCTCTTGAGTCGTTTGCTAGGTCGACAATGGGTTTGCTGGTTGACGTGTACAACTGTCCATAGAAGCTCTCGATCTCCCTCAGTAGCTCCGGTTTGGCGGATAAGATCCTGCCATCGTCGGTCTTCAGTTTCGTGAGCTGGCTCTGCCCAATAGCCAGATCTCTTGAAAATACCTTGGAGCCTTTGTTCCGTTCGATTGCATCTTTAATGCGCTCGGTATTATAGCGGCGGAGGTCGCTCTTCAAGGATTTAGAGATCTGTCTATTGAGCCGCCGGTATTTCAACGCCTCGTCTGAAGACTGCAGGATCATCTCACGCCGCTCCTTCATGAGCTTGAGAGTTTGATCGGAGAACCTCTTTTTCTGATCTGTACGACGTGTCTTGAAGAACTTAGACCCGGTCGTATGGACAGTTTCCACGAACCCATCGTTGTATTCGTCCACTGAGCTCCCTAGGCACTCGAAACGATTCTGGAGTTCGAGCTGAAAGCTTTCGGGGTTTTGGATTTGGATCTGTGCTGGACGGAGCGTAGACTTCATCAGTCGAGACCTTTCTAGCTTGATATTGACGTTCAATGTGCCTCTTACCATGCGGTGATCGCTCCCGGTTTTCACCGAATTGATCACAGAGACATCATTGAACATTTGCTTCTTGGTTGACATGATGAAGTCAATCTCGTTTTTTGTTGCACCATCTGGGCTCTGCCAGGTCCACTTTCTGTGCTCACGCTTTTTGAAGAAGGAGTTCATCATATAGAGGCCCTCCTTCTCCATAAAACTAGCCAGTTGGTGGCCCCGGTGGTTCCGACGTCCAACTCCAAATTGCCCCACCTGCAGCTCATCCCCGTCTCGTTTGCCCAGTTTTGCGTTGAAGTCCCCCATGACAACAGTGAAGTGAGTTTTGAAACCATGCATGGCTTTAGAGATATCCTCATACATGGTCTCCACTTCGTCGTCGGGGTGTGCCGAGGTCGGGGCGTAGACCTGTATGACCTTCAGCGAATATCTTGAGGATATTCTGAGTATAAGGTACGCCACCCTGGTCGACACACTCTCGATCTTCACCACGTTGTTCACGAGGGACTTGTGGACGATAAACCCAACACCACCCTGGGACTGGCGGTCACCACCCTCTCGGAAATAAAGCAGGTTGCCGGATTTTAGGATTATCGTGTCCTCCCCCTCTCTTCGGACTTCAGATAATCCCACAATACTCCATCGCAGCCTGCTCAACTCCTCCTCGAGTTCCGCTATCTTCTCGTCGGTCCGGAGTGTGCGCGTGTTATACGTTGCCAGGTCCAGTCGTTGGTATAGGCAGCCGGATCCCATCCGGGGATTCTTAGCACCCCTTGCCACGCCATCACCTCGACCGCTGCCGTAGTCGAGGGTAGACGGGCTGCCGGGCACTAGGGGCCATTTATTGAATGCGGTTTTCATTTTGGGGGGGTTTGCCATAATCGCCACGCTTGGCAGGCGGGTTGGCGATCGCAGTACGGTGGATACAAAAGCACAGAGAACGCTGCTGCCCATTCTCTGGTAAGTCCCTTAGTCGCCTCTTACGACACCCACGGGAAGATATGGGATGGTGCTATTCTTTACGTCCGACACCATGCGGTCGAACGAGTGTGTGAACCTATTCCAGAAATGGAGCCAATTTTTATAACACCATTAGATGTAGCCAATGCAGTTCGTCCGTTACCGAACTGGAAGTCACCGGGACCGGACAGACTGCACAACTTCTGGCTCAAGTTGCTTAGTAGTTCGCACACTTGTCTGGCATCCCAATTCCAGTCATCCTTAGAGTCTGGGTCTCTTCCGCAGTTTTTAACAACAGGCGTTACCCACCTGCTCCATAAGTCAGGTAGTCCCGCGGAACCCAAGAATTATAGACCAATCACGTGTTTGTCGACGGTTTATAAACTTCTTACATCCATTTTGAGAGTGAAAATTAATACACATATTGACAAAAACTCTATTATGTCTGCCTCTCAAAATGGATGTAGGAATGGGTCCCGCGGTACTAAGGAGCTACTCCTCATCGACATGGCCATTAGCCAACAGGTCCGTCGATCCCGCAAGGATCTGTCAACATGCTGGATAGATTACAAGAAGGCCTACGACTCAGTGCCACATTCATGGCTCATGAGGGTGCTGGAGTTGTACAAGATCGATGCAACTCTACGCGCCTTCCTTGAGTCATGTATGGGGCAATGGAGGACGGTCCTTCGATATCCAGGATGTCGACAGATCCAGGGATCCAACGATGAACCTGTATGGATTAAACGGGGAATATTCCAGGGCGACAGTCTGAGTCCACTTTGGTTCTGTTTAGCCCTGAATCCTCTAAGCACATTGCTGGAGAATTCAGGGTTAGGCTACCGGTTGAGGAAAGATGGTCAGGTCATATCTCACTTGCTTTACATGGATGATCTGAAACTCTTTGCCCCCAACAAATTGCAACTGATGGAGCTACTAAAAGTAACTGAAACTTTTAGTAACGCCATCAGGATGGAATTTGGTGTGGACAAATGTGCAGTCATGTATGTAAAGCGAGGGGAGATTATGGGATCCGAGGGACTTCAGCTCTCGGATTCCATACACCTAAGATCCCTTTCCTCATCCGAGAGCTATAAGTATTTGGGTATGTCGGAAGCGTTAGGCATTAACGTAACTGACATGAAGCAATCGTTGAGGGAGCGCTTCTTCGGTCGCCTAAAGAAGGTATTAAATAGCCTTCTTTCAGGTGGGAACAAGGTGCGTGCCTTCAACGGTTGGGTCATGCCGGTTTTAATGTACTCTTTCGGCATACTCAAATGGACTCAGACCGAGCTCGACGCTCTGGATAGAAGAGTCCGTACACTGTTGACCGAAAACCGGATGCATCACCCACGATCATCGGTGATGAGACTGTACATCCCGCGGAAGTGCGGGGGTCGAGGCTTTTTAAATGCGAAGACCCTCCACAACCGTGAGGTGTGCAGCCTCAGAGAATATTTTTTAAAAGTCGAGGTGGGTATGCATCAGGATGTGGTCACAGTGGACATGGGACTCACCCCGTTGTCCATGGCTAAAGAGAACTGGCGCAAACCTGTGGTACTTACTACTGATGACCGCAAGAAAGAATGGCAGGGCAAGGAGCTTCACGGGCGCTTCTACCGGGCTCTTCATGGGCCCGATGTAGATTTTCTAGCGTCCGTGTCCTGGCTACGTTTTGGCGACCTCTTTGGGGAAACTGAAGGTTTTGTCTGTGCGATTATGGACGAAGTTATGTTGACGAACAACTACCGGAAATATATTATGAAGGACGGGACGGTTGACGTGTGTCGGGCATGCCACCTTCCGGGTGAGTCCATCAGACATATTATTTCTGGTTGTTCTCGTCTAGCTAACGGCGAGTACTTGCACAGACACAATCAAGTAGCCAGGATTATTCACCAGCAACTTGCCTTGAAATATAATCTTGTGGAATCAGAAGTACCGTACTACAAGTATGTGCCCGACCCAGTTCTCGTGAAAGACCATGTCACGTTGTATTGGGATCAGTCTATCATTACTGACAGGACTATTGTCGCCAATAAGCCTGACATAGTGGTGATAGACCGATCAGCGCGCCGCGTAATGATAATCGATGTTACCATTCCGCATGACGAGAACCTCGTGAAAGCTGAGAAAGAGAAACAAATAAAATATCTCGACTTGGCACACGAGGTTCGCGACATGTGGAATATGAACTCGGTTATCATTGTGCCGATTGTCGTGACGGCCAACGGCCTGATAGCCAAGAGCCTCGACGACCATCTCTCGAAGCTCTCATTAGGCGGTTGGATCAAGAGCCTGATTCAGAAGGCAGTACTCCTCGATACGGCTCGCATTGTGAGGAGGTTCCTGTCTCTGCAGCCCTAACCACCGGTGGCTTGGACCCTGCTCCTGACACCGGCGGAACTCTATTTTTTTATATTTTTAAGTGTTTTTTTTTGTATCCTTTTATTTTTAAGAAATACTTAAAAATGTAATAACATAAGAAGATAAATGAATAAACGACATAATAATAATATATAGATAGAAGATAGATAGAAGATAGATATAGATAGAAGATAGATAGAAGATAGAAGATAGAAGATAGATAGATAGATAGATAGAAGATTAGCATGAGTGTACGAGTTAGACTAGTTGTTTCCCGCCGCTTCGCCCGCGTGAAAAATTTGATAATATCAAATTCTAGGGGGTAGACGACAAAAATAAACTAATTAATCTGTCAGTTAGAATTTCTTCCTTTTGTTACATAAAGCAAAATCGACGAAGATACGACGCTTTTAAAATTCTCAATACTTCACGCCGTGGTATAATTTTTAGTGAGTTCTGACGTCACGAGCCCCCACTCCCGAGCTTTGATGCGTTTTATCTTTGTCAATATTCATTGATTTCCAAAACCAAAAAATACATGTTCATTATTTTCCAATACTCTAACTGACGGACTAAATAGATTTGTATTTTTTTGATACTGTCGTCATGCTTATTGTCCCACAGGATCATCACTACTGGGATTGTTTGTTATTTATCGTGTGGTTAGTGTCTAACCTGGTGTCATACTCTCTATGTCGCCCATGGACCTCTGACTTGTCTTTACATACCGTCGAGAAATATCTCTCAGGCATGCTGTTTTCCTCACGATGTTTTCCTTCACCGAAGCAAGTGATCATTATGTGATACGCACATTAATCTGAAAAATCAGAGGTGTGTGTCGGTCACTGCGGTCACATCACTGCTATTACTATTACTTACTACTGGATATGTGATACAAAAATATGTTTTAAACAGCTGTTTTTAGATAATCAGACCGTCATCTTTTTGGTGAACATGGACCTAAATACAGACTTATTTTGTGTGGTATACAGGGTGTAAACAACCTCATCACGAAGCCGTCAACCAAGCATTCTGTACATCAAACTAAGTAACTTTACGCAAAAATTATTGCTGGGAAACTACTTTTTCTTTTGGGGTGAAGAATCATGTTTTGTGGTAGAACTCAATGTAACGCACTCAAAACATTGTGCTGATGGATGGATTGAATAGTACGGGGGTCGTGGAGGTGTTTAAAAATCTCACATTATTTAAAAAAAAAAAACTTGTCAAAAAGTTGTAACTTTGACCCCCAATATCTCCGTAACTAGAAGGTTCCCAGGTATGGTGTAGAACAAAAAAAAAATCGCAATAAAGGGGAGAACAATCCTTTCGACTTTTTGAAGATTTTTTTACACTCTCTATTTCTTTCGCAGGGTGAAGGAAAGGACATTATGCAGCATTTAGAAACTCCGCTGGATTCCGCGGGATGCTTCATACCTTACAATTTGATCACGCAACACAGTATACCAGGTAAGATACATTATTTCAGCCGTGCGACGTCCACTGCTGGACATAGGTCTCCCCCAAGTGTCGCCACATTGCCCGGTCCCTTGCGACTCGCATCCAGCGGATTCCCGCAACCTTCACCAGGTCCTCTGTCTACCTAGTGGAAGGTCTTCCAACGCAACGTCTTCCCTTTCGCGGTCGCCACTCCAGAACTTTTCGGCCCCATCGGCCATCCGTTATGCCAGCAATGTGCCCTGCCGGTGCCACATAAGGGTTCTAGGTTTCTGACCATGAGAATACGCTTTAAATCGCAAAGGCTGAAATTCTATCTAGCGGGACTATTTCTATTAGTTTCATCTTCTTAAACCTTTGGCCACCCAATGCTGAGAGTAGGTCTCTTTCAAATTTCTCCGCTTTTTACCCGATTATGGCGAAACAAAATGGAAGGGTTATGATGTTAGCAGTCGATGTATGTTTGTATTTCGTATGTTCTTCCGTAGCGCCTAAACTATTCATCCGACTTTGATGAATAAGATGTCAATCGTTTTGTTATTATGGCACAATTTTAACCGACTTCAATAATAGGAGGAGTCGATTTTACCTTGTAAACCATGAATTTAATTAGAGCGTGATTTCTCATTAATCGGGTTTTTTAGTTATTTCAAAAAGTCTGTCAACCAGTTTTACCAAGTGGTATCGTATTACCCAGTATTAACTGGGTTGTGGAGGTCAGATAGGCAGTCGCTCCATGTAAAATACTGGTATTCAGCTGCATCCGGTTAGACTGGAAGCCGACCCCAACATAGTTGGGAAAAGGCTAGATAGATGATTCGGGTTTACAACCTTTGGAACAAATTAAAAAATGACAGCGTCAGTGTGAACTTACTTCAAAATGACTTGAAACAAATGCTTTTTTTTTAACTTCCCACAGACAAATCAATAGCGGACTGCGTGGAAGCCCTGATAGGCGCGTACCTGTTAGAGTGCGGGCCGCGCGGAGCTCTACTGTTCATGTCGTGGCTCGGCATCAGGGTGCTGCCCTGTCACCACGTGGCGCTGGATGACGACCATCCCTACGTCAGGCGCGCTGAACAGCATGAGGTGAGCGAGTAGAGAAACATTTTGAAGAAGAAAAAAAAAACAGCAACTTTAATCAAAAGCCCAACGAACAAAAGACTTTGGAAAAAGAGGTTTGCTGAAATCCATAGGCGGCAACATCGAGCATATAACCTATAGAGTGGTAATGTCAGGCCAGCCGCCTCCGCAACTAATAAGTGATTTGTCACATATTGTTACGAGCTGGGTATGAGATAAATTAATTACTACCGATTAAACAACACAATAACTTTATTAATCACAAAACAATTTAAACTTAATCACAAGTACACTACAATACACTACTGTTCACTATTCGCTTAGATATCGCACTTCAAGTTCACTTCGATTCGCTTCGATGGTAGCCAAAACAAGACTGACTGTCGCGGCCCTGAGCGGTCTATTTAAACTCACCCACAGACACACCAGAATAACCTTAAATATTCTAGAGGGTCATAAAAAAAACACTAACAAAAGAACAGTAGGTAGGTAGGTAAAAAGTAGTAGGTAATTATTATTACTAGCTACTTATACAACACAAACAAATATGAACCGTATGCCCTAGGCGTACGGTCGAAATTCTAATGTCTTTTTATAAAGAGGTCGCGAGTTTGTAGGTACCTACCTAACTTTGAAAGTAATAATAATAGAAAACACTCGAAATTTCAACGTACACATACTGTAATCACGTGCTTTCTCGAATGTTCTAATAGGTCCGATGTAACAATATAAATATTGACGCTCGCTGTCACTAAAATAGTACAAAACCAGTACTGGATCCGTGTGTACGTCTCTCCATATTCCGAAATAAAATTTCGATTAAATAGTTTCACAATGGCGTGCTATAAAACAGACGGAATAACCTTTAATCGGTAAAATACAGATAATACGGTAATTTATATTAAATTTTCTCACGGCTGAAGTCAAACTGGACAAGTCAAATTGAAACAGTTGACGCATGTCTATGCGTCTGGCTTCCACATAACGCAATCTCTATTATACTATCTCTTTCTAGTCTTTGCTCTTATCACTAGTGTTGCATACCAAGAATCAAGGTTTGTATCGATATTGGTTTCGAGTAAATTAAAACTTGATTATATTAAAAATATACAGGGTGTAAACCACCTCATCACAAAGCCGTTAACCAAGCATTCTGTACATCAAACTAAGTAACTTTACGCTAAAAATTTAGCTGGGAAACAACTACTTTTTTTGAGGTTGTAAATCACTTTTTGTGGTAGAATTCAATGTTACGCACTTAAAACATTGTGCTGATGGACGGATTTAATAGTACGGGGTTCGCGGAGGTGTTAAAATTCAAAATCTTCAAAAAAAACTTGTATTTAAAAAAAAAAAAACTTGTCAAAAAGTTGTAACTTTGACCCCCCATATCTCCGTAACTAGAAGGTTCCCAGGTATGGTGTAGAACAAAAAAAATATCGCTATGATGGGCAGAACAAGTGCTTTTCGGCTTCGTGAAGAGGTGTTTTACACCCTTTATTTGTGAAACCTATTATGACAGAAGGAGAGAATGATGAGGCTAGCTTTCCTCAGCAAAAGGAAGACATATAATGAGAAACAAGCGGTCAGAAGAATTTATACGAAACAAATTAAATATTAAATAATAACACATTGATACACTGATTTGATCATAATACGATTTTTTATCTAAATACAAGAAAAAGTTTTCCCTTTTTCTGTATCCCATATTTTTTTGTATTCTATATATTATATGCGTCTTATACAGAGAGAGGAGGCCTGTGTCCCAGCAGTGGGAACATTAATAGGCTGATGGTGATTATATATTAATACAAGCCGACCCGACAGACGTTGTCCTGTCAACTATGAATATTTAATTCGAATTGACCTACTATCTACCACCTACCCACTGCTTACCTACCACCTACCCACTACCTACCCACTACCCACTACCTACCTACCACCTACCCACTACCTACCTACCAACTACCCACTACCTACCTACCAACTACCCTCTACCTACCTACCAACTACCCACTACCTACATACTAACTACCCACTACCTACCTGCCACCTACCCATTACCTATCCACTACCTACCTACAACCTACATACCAACTACCCACTACCTACCTACCACCTACCCCTACCTACCCAATACCTACCCACTACCTACCGACGGAATAATTTAAAAAAAAAAAAAAAAGTATCCTAAGTCCGTCTCCCGGTTCTAAGCTACCTCTCCACCAATTTTCAGCCAAATCGGTTCAGCCGTTCTTGAGTTATAAATAGTGTAACTAACACGACTTTCTTTTATATATATTGATTGATACTTATTCCATAAGAAAACAAGCACGTATTATTCACTATTACTACTATACTGATGCATTGGTTATCGATATCGATAAAACTTGCATGCGCACTACCCATCTCTAGAGTGTTATTTTTGTCATTGGGTCAGCCAATCAGAGCGTAGTGAACGCAGATGTGAGTAGCTGCCAGTTGGCGGAATGGTTTTCAAACCTACTCTATAGGTTATATGCTCGATGGTACCGACAAAGCACAATTTATCGAAGAATTCAATAAATTTTATTTGTAATTGATTTATGCTGTTTTTTTCATAAAACTCCGTTTTCTAAAGGCCTTTTCGTATTTTTTTAAGCTCAAAGTATGAATAATTATAAATATATTCACTAGTGAGTTCGAGCCCGCGACTTTTGCTACCTTAAAACCTTGTTACAGTCATCAACCTCACCTGGATCACCAGACCACAAGCGTCCCCCATCATCCTCATCATCGTGCTCTGATGATGAAGCTCCTCCGCAGCAGGAGATGTTCCCGGATGAAGACTGGTCGTGGCAGGCCAGAGCTGTGGGGTCCTTGCAGCCTTATAAAGATTCAGAAGGCAGGTGGATGCAGGTATGTCTACAGCCATTGTACTACATAAAGTACTACAAAAGTACTACAGCGACATCTATGACGCAAATAAAGAACTAACACCAAAATTCTTAAAATAGCGATATTAAGAGGCCCGCGGAGCATGCGTAGTTCACAAAAACGTAATTTCGAAATAATTTGTAAATCAAACATATTCGTAAGAGAGTGTGTATTTATTTCGATTGGAATACAGAATATCTAGGTTCTCAAATATATATTTTTAATGGACACTGATTTAAAGTTTTACACACGAGTTATGATAAAAATAAGCTTTCTATAGAATTTTAAAATTCCTCATATCTCGTCTTTATAATTATTAGGTTTTTTTAGGTCAAAACTCGGGAGTGGGGGCTCGTGACGTCACAACGCACTAAAAACTATAGCACGGCGTGACGTATTGCGAATTTCAAAAGCGTCGTATCTTCGTCAATTTTGGTTTATGTAACAAAAGAAAAAATACGGGTCAAATATTTTTTTATAATCTAACTGAGGACTAATTAGATTTTTTTAGGACACAAGCCTATTGGTAGATTTCTCATTGTAAGATTTCAGTAAGCTCAGTTAAAATGGGCCATTCAGACATGCTGGTTTCCTCACGATGTTTTCCTTCACCGAAGCAAGTGATAATTATACAATACGCACATGAATCCGAAACATCACAGGTGCGTGTCTTGGGTTCGAACTTGAGACCTATGTCTTGGTAATCCGACGGTTATTTCACCGTTAAGGTGTCAAACACGTTAGATCTCTCTAGCGAGGTTGTAAACTCTCAAATATTGTCAACTGAAGTATCTCTGCCCCCATAATCGGGACTTGGGGCACCCCCACGTTAGGTTAGTTAGGTTCCTTTAAACCCTGCACTCGGAAATAGGGGCTCTGCGTAGTGGGTCTCCGTCGACTACGCTTTTTAGGGGAATATAAAGTGTTTTAAGGTTAGGTTATATTAATCGACATTTCTCAGGAATGGTACATTATCTTTTCATGAGAGTGGTACCACTGGGCAAGGCGGACTCCTCCTTCCCTCCACACCGCGCGAGTTGACTACCATCGCATGCATTTCACGAAAAATGATGCGTTTTATTAAAGCAGTATGTTCGTTTGACAATATTTCGAGAGTTTACAATCTCTCTAGTTATTTTACAATCTAACGTGTTTGACAATTTTACGGTGACAGTTATACCACTAGAATATCACTGCCAATAACAATTATTTGTATGAAGAATTTAAGTAGTTTTTACAAAAAAACACTGTAACTGATTGACGAGACGATCGAGACCGGTCAATGTGACGACAGTTGAGGGAGGCCTATGTCCAGCAGTGGACGTCTTTCTGCTGAAATGATGATGATGATTAATTTTTTCCGCAGCCTGTATTTGGAGAACTGAAAGCACCGCCGTCACCTCTTCTCCGGTACATTAACGACCCTGAAGGCGAATTGAACCAAATGCTTTCTGGTAAGTACCTTCTTCTACCACAGCGGTCGGCAACACGCGGCTCGCGGGTTGCATGCGGCCCGCGGACGTCTTGATAGCGGACCGTGAATGTTTTATGTTTACAAGCTCGTTTTCGTGTGATATTGAGGAAATATCGAGTCATTTACAAAATAACGTTATTGATCTCCAATCTAATGATGCTTTCTATGATATCAATGATCTTGTTAAATTGTATGGTAGCTTGCCATCTGACTTTGATGAATTTAAAAGGTTTGCTCAGCAGTTGCAATTACCTGTTTTGGTAGCACTTATTTATGCGAAATTACTTTTTCAATTTTTTATACAAAGAGTAAAATTCTTCTCGTCGCACAGATTACCATTTCAGAGCCATATTACGAATTACAAGTATTGCAACTACAAATATGGCAGTTAAAATACAAGAAATAGCCTCCCAAATACAACCACAGACATCACACTGATATTTGTATAAAATCAGTTACTTCTTAGTACTTAGTAAATACTTTGTAGTTTTTATTTCTATTTTTTGGTGATTATTTTTCTAGCTATAACGCCCAAACATACACATAATGTAAGTATTACGTGTACGAATAAAATTCCGTATTTTTTTTTATCAATTTTAATAGCTTTTTTTTTTTTTCTATGGGATATGAATATACGTAGGTGTATTGGGCTTCTAAGGTTAATATTACAAGTGCGGCCCGCCTTTAGTTTATTTTGATACCTTGTGGCCCTTGCCTACCAAAAGGTTGCCGGCCGCTGTTCTACCACACTCCTGAACTGTCGCTGTCGAGGCTCGTCGCGACATCCCGATCCTTGCCTCCCCATCCCTTGCTCAAACCAGGCCGGGATGCTGAGCCAGTAGTTCTAAATCAGCCACTAAATAATGATATCAATCAGATCTCGCCCGTCCCTTTGCTGTCGTCTCCAGCGACGCCCTAAGCCAAGGGTCGTACCCCAAAGGGATGCCTTCAACGTGCTGTCGCTTAGTTTATAAATAAATATCGTTGGACATTAACACACAGCGCCACCTAGTGCCTCACTAAGCAAGGCTTGTGTTGTGGACACCAGGTAGTTGATATACTACATATATACCTTTTTTGTTTGTAAATAAATACTTATTATACATATAAACAGCCATGACTCGGAAACAAATGTCCATGCTCATCACACAAACATTTGCTCCTACCGGGATTCGAACCCAGGACCCTAAGGACGTAAGGCAGACTCTCCACCACTACGCCATATGGGTCGTCGAAGTTAGATACGTTTTTTCTGCCCCGGCCTTACACACAAGGCAAAGGATAGAACTGGCAGGATAGTCTGGTTAATGATTACCCTGCGATATGCCATTCACTAAAAAACAGTCCCTAAGGTGAAAGCGTCAGGGTGTCCGCGAAATTCAAATTTTCTCAAGTTTTTTGCAATTTCCAGGGCAGTGCTAAGTTGTATGTTGATAAACATATCGGTCGCGACTGTAAGACGTAAGTTACAGAATTATAATCATCAAAATCATCAATACAACTGTTAGAAATGTCATAATAAATATAATTTTATGTAGAGAGGATAAGTAGTAATATTCCCTTTGTTATATCTCTAGGTGATTTTGTGGTAATGTTTAATATCGCTATGTTATTTGATGATAATATTTAAAACTTGTATTGACACCGGATGTGTGCGCATCTAATCTTTTTATATTTTAAATCACGCGATAGCCGGGTGGTGGGACAAACAGAACTGTTAAATAGGTTGGAGCGCACTCAATCGGGGCATTCGTGCGCTAGATATTGGATAAGACACATCCATGCTGTCACTATGTTCGTGTGAATTACTTATTGTGAAGTGAAGAGAACAATATACGAACTTATAAAAGTTATCGTGTTGTTATTCTCTACCTGGTTGTTATTACAACCCTCCAAGTTCATAAACGTCGAAGAAGGACTTTGACCGTGAAAAATTCGTTCTTCGACTCTTACGAACTTGGAGGGTTGTATTGATGATTTTGATGACTAGTGATATGTTTATCAACATAAAACTTAGCACTGCCCTGCAAATTGCAAAAAACGCAAGAAAATTTGAATTTCGCGGGCTACCTTACAGCATCCCCCTTAACCGTTTAGGGACTGTTTTTTCTGGCTCTACTATCTTATTAAACATTCTCTCTCCACAGGCTACGACGCACTGGAAGAAACTCTTCAGTACCGTTTCAAAGACCGCTCACTCTTATTGCAAGCATTGACTCACGCGTCGCATCATAGCAACCGACTTACTGATTGCTATCAACGGCTCGAGTTCTTAGGAGACGCTATATTAGGTAAGCTATCTTTCTAGATAATAAATTTTGTGATTATTACTTCGAAAATTAAGGAATTTCCATACACAATTTCGTCCTCTTTTAACCCTTTGGGGGTGGAATTATAAATAAATAAATAAATATCGCTGGACATTAACACACAGCGCCACCCAGTGCCACACTAAGCAAAGCTTGTGTCGTGGACACTAGATAGTTGATATACTACATACAGGGTGTAAACCACCTCATCACAAAGCCGTTAACCAAGCATTCAGTACATCAAACTAAGTAACTTTACGCAAAAAATATTGCTGGGAAACAACTTTTTTTTTTGAGGTTATAAATTATGTTTTGTGGTAGAACTCAATGTAACGCACTTAAAACATTGTGCTGATGGATGGATTGAATAGTACGGGGGGTCGTGGAGGTGTTAAAAGTCAAAATACAAAAAAAAAACTTTTATTTAAAATAAAAACTTGTCAAAAAGTTGTAACTTTGACCCCCCATATCTCCGTAACTAGAAGGTTCCCAGGTATGGTGTAGAACAAAAAAAATATCGCAATGATGGGGAGAACAAGTGCCTTTCGGCTTCGTGAAGAGGTGTTTTACACCCTTTATATACTTTTTTGTTTGTAAATACATACTTATTATACATACAACATGTCCCAAAATTCAACGATAAGCCAGCACCGGAGGATAGACCTGCCCATGACTACTCGGGGAAAAAAAGAAAAAAAATATATATCTCTTTTTTTTTGAAGTTATAAAAAAAAAGAAGAAATTCTTAAAAAAGTGAGACCTTTTATGATATTTTTCACTACCATGACCACACTTTTTTAAATATTTCTGTTATTTTTTTTATAGGCAACCTGAATAGCACTGCTATCTACCACAATTCTTAAAAAATCCAGAATACCTCTAGTTTTTTCACGTAAATTAATGAAACTTAATTTATTCCCTAAATTTTTTGAAGATTTTTACTTTTAATCAACTTTAACTCATCGTGGTGTAAAAAAAAAGTATGAACACTACTATGGCAAGTTTTTTATAAATTGACGCAACTAATCAAGATTCCAAAATGGTATAATACTCTAGGAAAATCAACCACAAAAAAATAATATCCATACTAGTTCAAAACAAGAACCAAATTCCTTAAATTATAGTTGACAGTAATCACTTTCACTGCGTGCCCAAAATGGGTTCTTGTTACAATTTCTAGGAATTTGAGTGGGGCATACATACCTTAGAAGTTAGAGAGAGATAGATAGATAGAGATATTTACGTTAAAAAGAGACAACAACAGGGCAGGTAGTGGGTTCTTGTTACAATTTCTGAGAATAATAACAGCTTCTCTACCTGCCCTGTTGTTGTCTCTTTTTAACGTAAATATCTCTGTCTATCTATCTCTCTCTAACTTCTAAGGTATGTATGCCCCATTCAAATTCCTAGAAATTGTAACAAGAACCCACTACCTGCCCTGTTGTTGTCTCTTTTTAACGTAAATATCTCTATCTATCTATCTCTCTCTAACTTCTAAGGTATGTATGCCCCACTCAAATTCCTAGAAATTGTAACAAGAACCCATTTTGGGCACGCAGTGAAAGTGATTACTGTCAACTATAATTTAAGGAATTTGGTTCTTGTTTTGAACTAGTATGGATATTATTTTTTTGTGGTTGATTTTCCTAGAGTATTATACCATTTTGGAATCTTGATTAGTTGCGTCAATTTATAAAAAAACTTGCCATAGTAGTGTTCATACTTTTTTTTTACACCACGATGAGTTAAAGTTGATTAAAAGTAAAAATCTTCAAAAAATTTAGGGAATAAATTAAGTTTCATTAATTTACGTGAAAAAACTAGAGGTATTCTGGATTTTTTAAGAATTGTGGTAGATAGCAGTGCTATTCAGGTTGCCTATAAAAAAAAATAACAGAAATATTTAAAAAAGTGTGGTCATGGTAGTGAAAAATATCATAAAAGGTCTCACTTTTTTAAGAATTTCTTCTTTTTTTTTATAACTTCAAAAAAAAAGAGATATATATTTTTTTTTCTTTTTTTCCCCGAGTAGTCATGGGCAGGTCTATCCTCCGGTGCTGGCTTATCGTTGAATTTTGGGACATGTTGTATAAACATCCATGACTCATATCATTTACATTATCATATTTTTACGTGTTTTTTTTACAGTGCTTTTACTTTTATTTTGTTTTTTTTTTCTTATTCCCTAGAAACATTTTAAAATGAGATAGATACTCACAAGTGCTAAGAGATACTCGGTAACACGGACGCGGAGACTTGGCATTAAACATTAGCCAGATTGTTCGCCAGTTAGCTTTCATAGAACGCCCCTGGCGTTCCAAAGGGTTAAAAGAGGACGAAATGTGAATAGAAAGTTCTTCATTTTCGAAGTAATAATCACAAAATTTATTATCTAGGCGTATGATTTGAACCTAACGCAACGGTGTTAGAATTTCAATCCATAAGGGGTTGGAAAGGGGTTGGGCACGCCACGATAGTGGCGGTAAGTCTCCTCTTTGAGGAGTGGCTAGAGAGGCGCCACGGCGTCCTCACCTTCCGCCTGACGCAGGTCCTCACCGGGCACGGATGTTTCGGGAGGTTCCTGCACCGAATCGGGCGGGAGGAAACGCCCGGGTGTCTCCACTGCGAGGATCTCGCGGAGGACACGGTGGAGCACACGGTCTCGGTCTGCCCTGCGTGGTGTCCTCGTAGTGGCGATCGGCGGCGGCGACCTCTCGCGTCCGGCCCTGGTTCAATCCATGGTCCGGAGCGAGACGGAATGGGAAGCCGTCACCTCCTTCTGCGAAGCAGTCATGCTAGCGAAGGAGGTGGCGGAACGAGAGAGGGAGATATCCTCTCTTCCCGGCCGCCGCGGGAGATGCACCGGGCGTCGGGGGCCACGTGGTGGCTACCGGCCACCGTAGACGCGGGCCTGTGGACAATTAGCTATGGGCTAGCTAGCCGTCCGTCCGTCTAATGAACATATATAAACTTAAAACTACTGGACCGATTTGAAAAATTCTTTCAGCAATGGATAGCTACATTATCAGCGAGTAACATAGGCTGGAACTACGCGGGTGAAACCGCGTGACGTTCGCTAGTTTCTAATAAGTAAGACGGCGGACGTTTTCAATGGCTTTTTCGCTAAATTGCGAGAAAAAGCGCACCATCAAGAAAAGTGGAAGAAATGGGGGAGGCATTTGTCCAGGGCCTCAATTCTGCTATTACAATAGTGTCAAAATAGGCGATCATTGATTTCATAATGATCAAGTTCTGTCAAGTTTGGACAAGTTTGGTAATCTACTATTATAATGGCGTCATTATGACTTCTCAATGAACAACCACTGACACTCCATTGAAAGAAATATCATAGAATATTAATCTCGTACATGAAATCTGGCATGAATAAATGTTCGCATTTAGTAGTAGATTTCGAAAACCATTTGTACTAATGGTTTTATAATAATGGCAATATGAAAATGCCATTGAAACACAATTTTATTACGAGACCATTGACCGACCAATGATCGACCATAGTGAATTTAGCAGATTACGAACTTTAAGCAAAATGACAATGGGATGGGAATGGAATCGTGTTGGAGTGACGAATTTATACAAATAGCAGAATTAGGCCCCAGGAGTGGTAAAAAAACTACTAGGATGCAGTTAATGGTGCAATCTTCTTGTCGCCGTTAACTTTTACTTGTATTGTATTGTACAACGGGCTGGTGTCCGCAACTCCACGTCAAAGCTTTTGCGTATGGTAGCTCTTACTTTTACTTACCGTAACGTAAAAAATAATCCAATTGGTTTGTTCTAGACTACCTAATAACCCGGCACCTATACGAAGACCCGCGGCGTCACTCGCCGGGCGCGCTCACAGATCTGCGCTCGGCGCTCGTCAACAACACTATATTCGCTACTCTAGCGGCGAGGCACGGGTTTCACAAGTAAGTTTCAAAGTATTATACAATATCTTATTGTTTAATATAACATTTGTATTTATTTGTATGTCACAGTCAACTTTTGACATGTGAAAACTATTTAAACAATAACTAACACTTACCTACATAGAAACTTAGGTCCATGTTCACCAAAAAGAAGACGGTCTGATTATCCAAAACTGCTGTTTAAAATACATTTTTGAATCGGAACATGTCACAGTGACAGCTGATTTTAGATAAACAGACCGTAGGTGGTTAGGTTTTTTTGTGAACCTTTGAAAAACATCATGTTATTCTTGGACTAGGTAATTACAACTGAGGTGTTCTAAAACAACATATTTTTAATGCAGAAAACGCATTTTTAACCGACTTCCAAAAAGGAGGAGGTTCTCTATTCGACTGTATGTATTTTTTTTTTTTTTAACTTCTTACGGATGTCGTGTTCGTTGGTTAGTTGAATCAAAGACACCGTAGGAAGACTTGGTTTATTATAACAGGTTATATAGCAGGAGTTTCACAGACGGGGTTAACAGTAAGACAGCCATTAAAGTCAAAGTCAAAGATTTATTTGCCGATAAATATAGTTACAAAAGTTCTTAATGAAATGGTATAATAGTAGCCTAACATATTCAATCATAAAATAATGACATGCAAATTTTTGGTACAATGATAATCATTTAAATTTAAACTGAAAGAATTCTCTTACATTATAGAAAGGATTATCAATTAGCCATCTGTGTAAAGCCCTTCTTAAGCAAGTGACGACAATCATAGACGAGACATAGATAATGCATAGTGATGTATAGACTAATAAAATACTAAATATTGAAATTACAGTACTTCTCCGCCATACTTTCTGATTAATTTCGTTGCGGGACCCAAGACAGTTAAATTCATTCTCTGGGACTTCGTCGAGCTTCATTGACTCGCTTTTCTGGTGGTCGCTACTGTTGATTCTGGCGCACAGGAGTTACAGTGGTTTGGGCGTGTGTGGCGGGCTTTTCCCAAAAAAAAACATACTAAATAGTGATGTTACAACAAGGCGTTCTAAAACAACAAATTTTTAATGCAGAAAACGCATTTAAACTCCTTACGGATTTTTACTGACACCAGCCAAAAGTAGTTTTGACTGTAACATATACAGGGTGTAAACAACCTCATCACGAAGCCGTCAACCAAGCATTCTGTACGTCAAACTAAGTAACTTTACGCATAAATGATGTCTGGGAAACGACTTTTCTGGGTCGTTTTACGGTAGAACTTCAATGTAACACACTCAAAACATAGTGTCAATCGATGTATTGAATAGTAGGGGGGTCGTAGATATAATTATATTATAAGTAAAGTAATATCATTAAAAATGGATAAGCTTTGTTAAAGGCCCTTTTAAAGCCATTGTGCGTATTTCACCTCCTTAATAATATAATGAAACATAATTTTATTTTATGTTACAGGTACTTCAGGCACATGTCGCCGGGACTAAACGAAGTTCTCACTAAATATGTCAAGATACAAGAAGAGAATGGACATTCTATTAGTGAAGAGGTAAGTTCACAAAGATATCCTATTTTGTTGGACAGGTCACCCATCTTGTTCTATACCTTGGTAGACACCTAGACACTACGGAGAGTGCCTTGTTCCTGAAGGGAAGCCGACAGAAATGGGCTTCTTAGGCGCCTTCGGGACTGCCTTGTTGAATGTTGCTTTACTTTTCTTAGACAGGTCACCCATCTTGTTCTATACATAGGTAGACACCTAGACACTACGCAGAGTACCTTGTTTCTGAAGGGAAGCCGACAGGAATCGCCTTCTTAGGCGCCTTCGGGACTGCCTTGTTGAATGTGTCTTTACTTTTCTTGGACAGGTCACCCATCTTTTTCTATACATAGGTAGACACCTAGACACTACGCAGAGTGCCTTGTTTCTGAAGGGAAGCCGACAGGAATCGCCTTCTTAGGCGCCTTCAGGACTGCCTTGTTGAATGTTGCTTTACTTTTCTTAGACAGGTCACCCATCTTGTTCTATACATAGGTAGACACCTAGACACTACGCAGAGTGCCTTGTTTCTGAAGGGAAGCCGACAGGAATCGCCTTCTTAGGCGCCTTCAGGACTGCCTTGTTGAATGTTGCTTTACTTTTCTTGGACAGGTCACCCATCTTATTCTTTACTTTGGTAGACACCTAGACACTACGCAGAGTGCCTTGTTCCTGAAGGGAAGCCGACAGGAATCGGCTTCTTAGGCGCCTTCGGGACTGCCTTGTTGAATGTCGCTTTACTTTTCTTAGACAGGTCACCCATCTAGTTCTATACCTTGGGTAGTGTTGCTTAACGTTTCAAAGTATTCTATATTCATGCATATATTATTTTGTTGAAGCACTATTTAATTCAAGAGGATGAGATGGAGCAAGCTGAAGATGTGGAAGTACCTAAAGCGTTGGGAGACTTGTTCGAGTCGGTGGCCGGCGCTATATTCTTGGATTCAGGTACGATTATTAATTTATTTATTTCAAATAATTATAATCCTTACAATAAACAAGGTGTCGACAATATACATACCATCAAACTGAACAACTTTCTGCAAGAGTCCACCATCCTAATCGTAAAAAATAATCAATTTGTACAACCGGGTTACATTATCTGGATCTGGCTTTGATGTACTTTTATAACAGTAAAAGTGTGTGTGTGGGGGTTCGTTTGTGTGTGTGTGTGTGTGGCTCTCGTAGCTCTCTTAGCTCTCAAACGTAGCCGATTTTGATTTTTTTGTTTGAAAGGTGAATCACATATTTATTCAACAACTCCCTCAACATGGGTATCAAATAAAAGGGCTTGACTAGTAGAATAATATACCTGAAATTATGACCCTATGTGTCGGGGGTTTTTAATTTTTAAATTTAATGTAACTTGTTTAATATTTATTGGACTTGTATATTTTTGCTTGTATATTGTTTGACGCCACTATGATAATGTAACTGGAATGTACATCGTGTGCGTTTTATACCTTGTCCGCGCCTCGTTTACGATGATATACCATATATACAACGTGTAACAGAAAGGGTATAGTCATATGAAAGGGTGTACTACAGACCATCAAGTTAAACAACTTTTTCTTTGGGACCATCATCGAAATCGCGAAAAAATAATCAGCTGTCTCATACATTTGGTCGAGTAGGTATTGGAATTTAGTACGGGGCCGTTGATAATTTTTTCGCGATTTCGATGGTGGTCCCATGTAGAAAGTTGTTCAGTTTGATGGTCTGTAGCACACCCTTTCATATGACTATACCCTTTCTGTTACACGTTGTATAATTGATCCTTCACAATGTATTCCTTCGACAGGTATGTCCCTGGGCGCAGTATGGAAGTCGTACGTGAACTTAATGGGCGCGGAGTTGGAAGCGTTCAGTGCAGCCGCACCCAAGTCGCCCGTACGAGAGCTGCTGGAGGCAGAACCTGACACTGCCAAGTTTGGGTGAGTTTATTTATTTATTTAAACTTCATGTACAAGAGTGGTACATGCGGACTTAATGCCAGAAGGCATTCTCTACCAGAAAACCATTGGGTCAAATAAGACAGCATTATTATACAGTATGTTAGTTTAAACGAGGGACTTATTCAAACCCGCAATAGCCCATGCTTACATGATACTAATCAACATATGAACAAAAAGAAAACACTAGTACATAACAGATAGATCCATACCAAAAACTTCGCCTAAGTTTCGCAACGTGTGCGCCATGCGCTTATCGCAGAACATGTGTGCGGGTCAATGACCTTTCTAGGTATAATCCATTTTCCCTTCATACTTTAAATCTGGCTTTGGACAGGCAAATATCTAGGTAACTAGGTACTGACCGAATGTTCGCAGTCGTTGATTGACACCTTGCATAATAATTAACGGTTCCTCGCACAATACGAGTATCACTAGATAACACTGAAGCACGAACCATAATCCAGTATTCTTCACTGGATAAGACGTAATTTTTGGTTTTTCAAGAACATGTTTACAGGACACTCTTAAATGTCGCGAAGTAAGCGGGGTTGTTTGTTAAATGCGATACGCGGAAACACAATATTAGACATGCGGAAGTAACGGCGCTCGCGCATACACTGAGGTGACTGAGGTCAGCGCGGGGTGGCGCGGGGGTGTGCCCTGTCGGTGCATCGGGGACAACAAAGGAAAGGGGCAGAGTTTGCGCACGGAGCTCAGGACCGGCACGTGTTTTGCCGCGTGACACCTACTTGCGCGCTCAGTGTCCATGAGTAATGTATTTAATTAGACAATAATGTCAAAAATTAAGGTTATAGGTTTTTTCCATATTTGGGTTGAGAATCGAATACTGAATACCTTTCCTCAATATGTCCCTCGTTTAACCTTACACGCTGTAGAGTACAAAAAATCAATGAAAAAAATACCACTGTGTTTCAAATCGAAATACATAAATAGTATACATACTAATATATTACAGATGAAATAAACTTACATTAAAATACATACAAAAAGTTCAAAATAATATGAAAAAATAATATGTGTACATCCACCGTAACCACAATGTTTTTCTATGCCATGAACACCTCACATTACATGCTGGCACACTAATTAAACACACACACAAACCTGCTCACACATTCACAAACACACACACGCACACACATATACTCACACACTCACATAAATATTGTATGTTCATATGATAATATTTGATATGGAAGAGCGGAGTCGCCCAATACAGGCATTACTTGCTTAAAAAGAGGCTCCAATCACTAGTTTTGTTGTAAAAAAATTAATGCTGCAGAAATAAATGACTTTTGATTTGATGAAAACACTGACGAACAAACGGACCGCGGCGCAAACATTATTATTGAACGGGGATCAGGGACTAAAACTGTAACCGTAATAATGTGTTTTTAACACTGTTTTTAAAACAGTCAACAGAAAAACACTTTTAGATGTAACAGATACAATAATGTTACCGAATCAAACTGTAACCTTTTATATGTGTTAAAAAGTGTTAATATGTGTAACTGAAATAATCAGTTTTACAACAGACTGCAACTAGATTTCGGCTATTTGATGCTTATTAACCATAAATAAGTACATTGTAAATTTGGCAACGCTGAGTTTACCTGTTAAACACTTATAAACACTGTTAAACCTTTTATATCTGTTACAGATATGTTACGGTTACACTTTTGTAAGTGTTTTGGGTTAACACATTGTAAACACATTTATAAGTGTTACATATTTGATTCTGTAACCAATCCAACATGTAACACTTATAATTCTGTAACCTTTATGAAGGTGTTTTGAAGTCCCTGGCCACTATACCTCCGAAACGCCCGGCCTTTTCCACATCCTATTTATAAGTGTACAATAAAAAAACTGTTTTCATTCTTCTAGTAAACCGGAACGCTTAGCCGACGGGCGTCGCGTCCGCGTATGCGTCGAGGTATTTGGTCGCGGCACGTTCAAGGGCGTCGGCCGCAACTACCGCATCGCTAAGGGTACAGCCGCTAGATGTGCGCTGAGACATCTTAAGGTAAGAGCTTATTTGATAATAGGGTAGATGACAAAAAAAACGAATTAGTCCGTCAGTTAGATTATCACAAATTATTTGACCCATATTTTTAACCCCCGACGCAAAAACAACGGGGAGTTTGACGTGTCTGTGTGTGTTTGTGTATGTATGTGTGTGTGTGTGTGTATGTGTGTGTGTGTGTGTGTGTGTGTGTGTGTCTGTCTGTGACATCGTAGCTCCCGAACGGATGAACTGATTTAATAAAAAATACTTACAATATGTTATGATAAATTTCAAATCCAAGATGGCCGCCACCGCAAAATGATTAATTACATTTTTTTTCGCAACTCCCTCAATATAGGTATCAAATGAAAGGGTTTGACTAGTACAATAATGTAAACTATTGGGTTATGCTTTTAAAATTCTCAATAAGTCACGCCTTGGTATAATTTTTAGTGAGTTCTGATGTCACGAGCGTGTTATCTTTGTCAATATTCATTGATTTACAAAAACAAAAAATACGTGTCCATTATTTTCCAATACTCTAACTGACGGACTAAATGGATATTTTGTAGTCTACCCTATCCAAGGTTGTGCTACAGATCAGCAAACTGAACAACTTTCTCTATGTGACCACCATTGTAATCGTAAAAAAATAATCAGCTGTCTCAGCTGTGTCCGTTTTCTTTTGTTAAGTAAATCAAAATTGATGAAGATACATCATCATCATCATCAGCCTATTATGTTCCCACTGCTGGGACAGGCCTCCTCTCAATGAGAGGGAATGGGCTATAATCTACCACGCGGGCCCAGTGCGGATTGATAGATGTCACATTTCTTCGAATTTTTGGTTCTAGGACATGCCGGTTTCCTCACGATGTTTTCCTTCACCGTTTTGAGAGCAGCGGTGATGAAATAAAACACAAAGTAATGCGCCTTTCTGGGTTCGAACCCACGACTTACTGATCGTAAGTCGGGGCCGCCACCACTGGGCCACCGCTGCTCTCCGATGTCATCATCATCATCATCTGTCGATGAAGATACGCCGCTTTTAAAATGCCCAATACGTCACGCCTAGGTATAATTTTAAGCTAGTTCGGACGTCACAAGCCCCCCACTCCCGAGTTCAGATGCGTTTTATTTTTGTCAATATTCATTGATTTACAAAAACAAAAAATACGTGTCTATAATTTTTCAATAATCTGACTGACGGACTAAATAGATTTGTAATTTTTTGATACTGTCGTCATGCATATTGAGCAGGTTCCAAAGAGACGCCTTTTATTTATAAAATAATCTTAATACGTTACCTACAAAATGATGCTTTTTCTTTACAGGGATCTGCGCGGGCTGATAATTAATACGTTATTGATCAGTTTACCCAGAATAATCTGCAAGCTCACATTGGTCAATGAACTTAGCCGGAAGGCACTTGTTCTCCCCATCATTGCGATCATTTTTTTTGTTCTACACCATACCTGGGAACTTTCTAGTAACGGAGATAATATGGGGGATCAAAGTTACAAGTTTTTTTTTAAATACAAGTTTTTTTTTGTAAAATTTTTACGACCCCACGACCCCCGTACTATTCAATCCATACATCAGCACAATATTTTAAGTGCGTTACATTGAGTTCTACCACAAAACATGATTTATAACCTCAAAAAAAGTTGTTTCCCAGCAAATTCGCGTGAAGTTACTTAGTTAGATGTACAGAATGCTTGGTTAACGACTTTGTGATAAGGGGGTTTACACCCTGTATAAACAAATTTAGCTTAAAATATCCTATTTGCGTCACCTACCTGTGAAAAATCAAAGATGTTCTGTGTCCTGTTGTTTGTAACGGTCCATAACCTAAATGTCAAACTGACAGCGATAGCAACCTTCCGTTATCTGTTAGTAAGTTATTGAAAATGGCCGTTAGTTCTTAATGATTATTGAGCTCTGGTAGCTCAAATTGTAAGTCTAAATGGAACTTCACCATTTTGTATTTATTTATGTCTAGTTATATAAAATATCTAATTAAAATGTATTTGTCTATAGATGCATAAAATGCTTATATAAGGTGTTAAAAATTAACTGCAAGAAACTTGAGGGAGTTGTTTGGAATCACAAATAAAATATAATCACGAAAAAATTGTATCTAAGTAACGATCCGTTTCAAAGATATGCAATATTTTCACTGCGCACAAAATTATTGAATATGCGCACTTGACTGTACTGTGACTGCACCGTGCAGGGCGCCGCGCGCGTGGTCGTTCACCCCTGCGACAGCGCAAACGTAGACAGCTGATTCTAACTTTCCCATCACATTTTTTAGACTTTGGACTGGCAACGTTTTTTTTATGTAAACACTAGAAATGCTTGAAAAAAAAATTGTTTTTTAGAATATATTTATTTTTTGATACCGAGTACGTACAGTCAGCAAAACAGTTAGGTATGCAGGCTAGCAATCTTCTTACGACTATTATAAATGTAAAAGTCTGTAAAGATCGATTTTTGTTATTCATTCACACAGAAACCACTGAAAGGATTATGATGAAATTGCAAACAGATTGATTATAACCCTTTTCCACTTATAATAGTAGTAAGAAGATTGCTAGCCTGTAAACCTAACTGTTTTGCTGACTGTACACGAAATTCTTACAGTTATTTTTTAACACCTTATATAAATAAATGGGTACCCTTGATGGGCAAATAGTTTGTAAGTCCTATGTAGAGAATGCAGGCTATCAGCTTCCAGATTTAAAATTAACATTAAATCTTAGCACTTCTCCCACGACTTCGTCCGCGAAAATAGTGATTACTCGTCTAATTTGCATGATATCAATATAATTTATAGTCTATGTTACTTGGTAAAGATGTAGCTTTATAATGGTGAAAGAATTTTTTAGATCGGTTGAGTAGTTCTTGAGTTAAATCGTAACAAACAAATCTTTCCTCTAATCTACACAAAATAAGGTATAGTTCTATTCAAACTTTATGGCGGCTCGGAAGTTAGGTGAAAGTGACGGTCTGTGCATTGTACAGTCAAGACGATGCGTTCTTTGCGCTTCGCTCGTACCTAAGTTCCGAGCCGACATAAAGTTTGAACCGTTATACCTGCGCAGACCGTCTCTCGCAGCTAACTTCCGAGCCGACATAAAGTTTGAACCGTTATACCTGCGCCGACCGTCACTCGCAGCTAACTTCCGAGCCGACATAAAGTTTGAACCCTTATACCAGCGCAGACCGTCACTCGCAGCTAACTTCCGAGCTGACATAAAGTTTGAACCGTTATACCAGCGCAGACCGTCACTCGCAGCTAACTTCCGAGCCGACATAAAGTTTGAACCGATAAACCTGCGCCGACCGTCACTCGCAGCTAACTTCCGAGCCGACATAAAGTTAGAACCGTTATACCTGCGCAGACCGTCTCTCGCAGCTACGTAACTTCCGAGCCGACATAAAGTTAGAACCGTTATACCTGCGCAGACTGTCTCTCGCAGTTAACTACCGACTATAACTAATGTTATTTGTTTATTGTAAATCTGGAAACAGATAGGCTGTCAGGTCTGCTGTCAGAAAAACATATTCTGGTTAAAGCTCGCCTTTATAATTAAGCTATATTATTGCAATTTCTATGGATGTCTTATAACTTTGTGTGCAATACAGATAAAGACTACATTAATTTTAATAATTCAATTTTAGCATGAAAATTTGTCTATTCGTATTCGTTCATAAGAATATGCACATTACTAACATAAGAATGAAGTAGAGTCGCCAACACATCAAGTTGCGACAAAGTGTCAAATTTCAAATGATTTAAAACTATAAACTGCTGAGGGTTAAGTTTAAATTCGAATGAGAAAAGAGCTTGGAAGATTTTATGAAGCCGGCCTAACTTCCGCCATTTTGGTTTTGAAGTGAAAACTTCTTTAGGCGCATTGAGCACTTGTTGCGGGAACAAAAATAATAAAACTAGCGTGACCGTCACCTAACGCTTCTTAGCACTCGTAGCCGATCTGCTACGTCGTAGCACCACCTACGTGCGCGGGGCACAACCCGTAGCAGATATAGATTACTTAGTTTTCACTTCTATCGGTAGTCCTCGTCGCATTTTCTTTTTCAAAGGTCATTCTCTTTTTTTTTTAGAATTATTTTTCTACCGCAGACGTGGTGGTCCGCGCTCTTATTTACATTTTATTATTTGTTTGCTTGATTTAAAAGAAAAAATTAAAACTACGATCGTGCTCCATCATTGGACACGTTACATTAAACTAAGCTTATTATTAGTAACTTAAGATCTACGTGAGCTTTTTTTTTTTGTTTTACAAAAAAACAGGTCATTCACTTATAGTACTTCGAGTTGAGACTCATAGCAAAGTTGTTTAGAAGATGCCATCAGTGAATGGACTTGAACTTTGGCAGCTCATATCTCGGAAACATGATACTTTAGAACATTTTGTCTCATACAAAACTTGTTTGTATTAATACCAGCTATCGACCGAAGTTAGGCGGGCCAATAAATTCAAACCCCTTTCTCCAAATAATTTAAAACCATAAATTGTTGATGGTTATGTTCAAAATCGAATGAGAAAATTTGACAGTTTGTGGTAACTTGATGCGCATACGACTACGTTCATATTCGTATAGAAACAAAGTGCGCTCTTTTTAATTTTGTAGTAAATGTCTCCGCGCAAACACTAATGTAGGTTGTTTTAAAATATTTTTATTTTTAGTAAAAAAAAGGTATATTTTATAATCTATTTTATTAAGATTAACCCCCGGATACTGAAACGTCACTCAAAATTTAAAGGCTGCTTAACATTTGAACAGCTCCTAAACTATACATTTTGTATGGACAAACGTCATTTATAAAAGTGCTACTTAAATTTTTAGTGACGTTTCAGTACTCGGCCGATAGACACATATTTTTATTTAGTCAATTTCGCACGCATTGTTGTCAATACATCAATATGTCTATTATTAATATTTGTAAAATATAATTAATCCAATTAGTCTGTCAGAAAGATATCCAAAACATATTGGACACATTTTTCTTTTTATACGAAAACGAAATTTAAGACATAGTGCGTCGAAAACTCGTGTGACGTCACATTTCGGTACATTTTTACCGAAAAGTGATGTCACAAGCCTCCGTTCATGATCTTCGATGCGTTTTATCTTTGTTATTTTTAGTTAATTTGATAAAATAAAATAAAACAGGCATCTAATATTTTCAGTTTTTAGATTCTATCGAGTTTTATTATATTTTTATTTAGTATAATTGCTTTTATTTTTATTAGAATAATGCTGTATCGCACAAAAAAAATAAAAACTATATAGAATAGGTATATTTTAATATATAAGTTGCCATACAATGTGGAATCTGTTTTTAACTTTGTTAGTTTATAAAAACCTAGCTATTTAAGGTCCCATTAAAATAGATGGTCAAAATTTAACACAGCGTTCAGTACGTCTAACCAAAAATATCCAAGCAAAAAAAAACAATGATTAAAGTGATTTTATTTTGCGCGTACTTGTCGTTGACTCCCTACCACCTTGTATACCTACTTTATTGTGCACTAAAACTGAGATACAGCTATTTTACAATGTTGCTAATAGGCCTGTGTCCTGAAAAAAATCTAATGAGTCCGTCAGTTTTAGTAGAGATTTTCAAAAAAATATTTGACCCGTATTTTTTCTTTTGTTACGTAGACCAAAATTGACCAATATACGACGCTTTTAAAATTCTCAATACGTGACGCAATGGTATAATTTTAGTGCGTTGTGACGTCACGAGCTCCCACTCCCGAGTTTTGATGCGTTTTATCTTTGTCAATATTCATTGATTTACAAAAACAAAAAATACGTGTCCATTATTTTCCAATACTCTAACTGACGGACTAAATTGTATGATGGTGGTAACTAGACTGTTCTATGGGTAAACATGTTTTTCTATTATTTATGAAAGTTAAGGTTGATGCTCCAAGGTAGGTCGCGAAATTCAAATTTTCTGTATGTTGATGAAAATATTATTCGTGTCTGTAAAACGTGTGTAGTTACAGAATTATAATCATCAAAATCAACAACAACCTTCCAAGTTCATAAAGGTCGAGGAACGACTTTTTCAAGGTCAAAAACATTCTCGACATTTCTCAACTTTTATAAACTTGGAGGTTTAATCAACATACAACCTAGAGCTGGCCTCAAAATTGCAAAAAACGTAACAAAATTTTAATTTCGCGGGATAACTGGGAGCATAACCAAAATTATGACAAGGAACTCACAATTTTACTGATAAAGTTTAAGTGAAATATGGCCACTAAGATGTCTCTAATGATTTGTACTATTAAACACGCTACTTATTTTAAAAATAGATTGTTATATGAATTTGTACTTTTATTGTTTTATAAATATAAAAAATGGTTCTAAATGCAATACTCGACCTCTTTTAAGGATAATTCGACGACAAAGAAAAAGAGTTTTTTAAACGAATTACATGAAAATTTTAAAATAAAAAATAAAACAATTTTAAGGCAGCTCAATTATTTTATAGCAGCTGATGCAGCATCAGTAGTGACTGGATCACAACATGTCACTATAGAATTGGTGCTGTCTGCAAAGTGAAGACCATGCCACACTGATCTAAGTAATAAGGTGCACTTACGTGTACGATCACATTTGACATCTGTCAGTTCTAGGTAAAGGTTACTACCTACTTCTTTTGCCATTATTACAATAAATATGTAATCATAATTGAAAATGTTAAGCAATTGTTCAGTTATAACTTCGAAAAAATAAATAATATTTTATGCCCAAGGTCAAGGTCACGTTGTTGTATTTTGATGAAGTGTCAAATGTGTTCTATTATCTTGGCCCTACATTAGTCACTCTGATTCCAACGTCGCCATTTTGAGAGTTTGTGTTTAGTAAAGCAGCTAACATAAGATTTGACAGCAGCATTTTTAATGTAAATAGGAACCAATCTATTAATAGTAAACCAAGTTGCTTGAAATTGGTCGAGTATTGCAGAACTACTTATGTAGACGTATTGTTACAATATTTATTTGTGGTTCCAACTGTGGATTCGTAAAATAAATCTGGATCTTTTTGTTTTCTTCATTTGAAATTATATAATGTATCTAATGGTGGACTAGCGATACTCTAGGTAGGTACTTATATAACAAATATTCTGAAACACAAATTTGTTGATTTGCAAAGAATTTATTATTAACAAAAGTTGACGATTTTCATATTTTTTTGATTTTAATTTTTTATTCTGAAAGTTATGAATATTTAAACCCTTTACTTCGTAATGTGAACAATAATCAATATAGTTGCCCTCCGAATAACCCAATTTTTATCTCAGTAAGACTTTTTTTTAAGTGAAAACTTCTTTATGCGCGTTGAGCGCTTTTAGCGTGATCAAAAATCATGAAACTCGCGTGACCGTCACCTAACGCTTCGTAGCACTCGTAGCCGATCCGCTACGGCGTAGCACCACTTAGGCGTGCGCGGGGTTACAACCCGTAGCAGATATAGATTACTTAGTTTTTACTTCTATCGGCTGTCACCGAAGACAGCGGTTTTTTATATAAATGTAGAGCTTAACACTATAAAAGAAAACAAAATGTCTGCCAAATAGCGGAAAAGTGGTTTAGACCTAAGTACGCAGTGTATTTCTGTATTAAAATAGTTGTTATAAAGGGTGTAAAACACCTCTTAACGAAGCCGAAAAGCACTTGTTCTTCCCGTCATTGCGATAATTTTTTTGTTCTACACCATACCTGGGAACCTTCTAGTTACGGAGATATTGGAGGTCGAAATTACAACTTTTCGACAATTTTTTTTTAATAAATACAAGTTTTATTGTATTTTTTTACTTCAAACACCTCTACGACCCCCGTTCTTTTCAATCCATCCATCAGAAAAATGTTTTAAGTGCATTACATTGAGTTATACCACAAAAGACTATTTTTCACCCCCAAAAAAAAGGCGTTTCACACCAATAATTTTTGCGTAAAGTTAGTTAGTCTGATGCTTGGTGAATGCTTGGTTGACGGCTTTGTGATGAGGTGGTTTACACCCTGTGTAAATACCCAGAATATCGCTAGTCCATATCCGGACACATTGTAAAAAATACATGGACTGAATGAAACTCAATCGTTCGTTCTTCATAATTAAACCATTCATTCATTTTCAAACGCTTGCAGAATTGAAAGTGAATGGGCTTCGGTTCAATCCGAATGACAAGAATGAGTTTCATTTAGACTGAAAAAGAACTAAGGCAAGCTTTCATCTCTAATCACTAAATACATTTGACACTAAACGTATATAAAACATCAGTATGTCTGTCTTGGGTCTATCTAGGAGCTCGTGACTAAATAATAACAGCCGTTCGGGCCGATCTTGTTAAGCCGTGCTTGCCTAGGTTGGTTTGTGGATGGGTGACCACCCTTACATGCCGAGTTTCCTCCGTGCCTCGGAAAGCACGTTAAGCTGTTGGTCCCGGCTGTCATTTGTCCATCTTTGGAAGTCGTTACAGGTAGTCAGTGGCCCAAAAAGTCTGACAGCCAGTATTACCAAGTGGTGTCGTATTACCCAGTATTAACTGGGTTGTGAAGGTCAGATAGGCAGTCGCTCCATGTAAAATACTGGTATTCAGCTGTATCCGGTTAGACTGGAAGCCGACCCCAACATAGTTGAGAAAAGGCTAGGCAGATGATGATGTCTGTGTAGGGTAGGGTTGGCATACGTCCCGGTACAGCGGGACTTGTCCATGTTTCGAACGTTGTGTCCTGGCCAATAAGTCGGCTGTTCATATATCTGGAAGCCCTCCAAAAATCTATCTTGCTCACATTTTCATCCATGGTTTATCCTAATACAACAACATAACACAAAAACAACTACTACCAACAACACAACAATAACATAACACAATAACAACTACTACCAACAACATAACACAACACTACTTCCATTACAACTGTTCCGGTCAGCGTTCCGGAATTTATGGCAGTCTTATCAAGAGGTATCGTGTTAACCAATAACAAGGCTTTAGAGGTCAGATAGGCGACTGCCTCCATGTAAAATACTGGTGTTCAGCTGGTTAGATTGGAAGCCGACCTTCGAACAGTTGGAAAAAGGCTATGCAGATGATCTGTCGCTGTCATCTGCAGTGGGGAAGACCGTTAAAAGCTAATTGTAGATGGCGCCACCATAGCTGCTCTCAATCTGACCAATGAGGTCTAGGTATTTTAAAATATGAAATGACATTCCTTGATTTTCAACCAATGACGATGCTTGGAACCACCTATGCTAGCGCCATCATTTCTTTTTTATTTGACAGGCCTGTTGGTCTAGTGGTTAGTGACCCTGACTGCTATGCCGGAGGTCGTGGGTTCGATTCCCACCCAGGACAAATGTTTGTGTGATGAGCACGATCATTTGTTCTGTGTCTGGGTTTAATTTATCTATAATATGTATGTATTTAGAAATATATAAGTATGTTTATCAGTTGTCTAGTACCCATAACACAAGCTCTGCTTAGCTTGGGACTAGATGGCGTTGTGTGATAGTTGTGGAATATTATTATTATTATTATTTCCACAGTGTGCATCCCCATTGGCTGAAACAAAAAAATGTTTTTTGTGGTCGGTGCAGCATGTCTTCTTGTTCCATACTTCTATAATACTGGTCATCTCATCAGACACCTCCTTTCTAGCCATATCATACTTCACACAGTCCATACATCGTTTCTAAAACTTTCTTCACGATGTTTTAAATTCGTTTACCCACACTTATGTTTAGTGAATTTTGATGCAAGTAGAGTTTAATTCAATTTTCTACTAATGAGGGATTTACATAATTTCACTTGGACCTAATGGTTATATTCGGAAGCTTATGCAAACGAAAGTGTCAGTAAACGAGCGTATGTGACGTGTGTTTTTTCAAGCGTTTTGGCTTTGGCACCTAGTAACGTAGTCGGATCAACGCCATCTACCGAGTTCTTGGAAACTTTTTTTTTTTAAACCTCTCATTGTAACACAGTGGAATCGCAAATATTCTTAAGTTTAAGTTTTTTAAAGTTAGCGAATAATATGCAATTATGTGGATCACTGCCCTTTTAGATATGTAATGTGTATTTTAATTTAATAAAATATAAAGCTTTCTTCATAAATGGAGTAAGCAGTATACAATCACGATTTTTGTTGTTTTATTTATTATTCAACGACGATGCAGTGGTTAGGAGATTGGCTTCTGTGCATTTGTTAACCTTTTAAATAACATTGGTGTCGATTCTGTTGTGCACAAACTAAACTTAATTTAGGCTACTTATTGCTATCTTTTACTAAAAGACAGTGCGAGAAAAGGACGGCAAGGAAGGAAGTTAGAGATGTCAAACTAGTTTATGCCTTGCGCTTCACCGTGTTTTTAGTCGACATGTTTTTACTTGCACCTTTCATTTGTATGGAAATATAAGTTCCAATTAAATTTGACAGCTCTAAATTACGTCCGTCTCTTTCTTATTTAATTAGAGAGAAAAAGATAGCAATAGCCTAAATTAAGTTTAGTTTGTGCACAACAGAATCGACACCATTGTCACATATACGTGACAAGCAAGTACGTGGCCTTTCTCAAATGTCACAAATACGTGACAAACTGGTAGGTGAAGTTGTGGCTTGGCGTGGAGGGTACGCGCATGCGTTTATGCTCTGCCTTTCAAAAGGTTAAGCAGTAATGGCCTGGTGGTGAGACCGTCGGACTGCTAAGTCATATGTCTCGAGTTCGAACCCAAGTCACACACAAGAGAAGAGATTATTAACCTTTTGACCGCCAGAGCATAAACGCTCGCGCGTGCCCTCCACGCCAAGCCACAATTTAATCAACTATTTTGTCACATATTTGTGTCGTTTGGCGTACAGGGCACGCGCTTGCTTGTCACGTATATGCGAAAAGGTTAAACATAACTGGCGAAATGTGGGTATGCTGAACTCCACTCCCAGTTAGCATTTTTTGGTAGCCGTTACGAAACAAGTCGACACTAAAAAGTCGATACCAGTAACATTCTTAGTAACAGTTACGACACCGCGTCGACTTGCAGACGCAAAGTTACTAAATTTATAATGTGTCTCTCACTTATTCTTTGCAGCGGTTCTGAACAGGGTTCGAGGATATAATTATATATCAAACGATACAAAAATGGTTTAAAGTTTCAGCATTCGTTACTGTATTTCTACTTCCCAAATGTATGGCAACACTTCGCCGGCAAAGTTTGCTTCGCATGCGATGGCTCGACCCGAGCATACGTTGGTATAATTTTTCAACACGCACGCCTCAAGCAGAGGCATTCGTTGTGCGCCGTTTGTGGCGCATGCCTCGCAAGGTCTGTATCTGTCACCGTAAAATTGTCAAACATGTTAGATTGTAATATAACAAGAGAGATTGTAAACTCTCGAAAGATTGTCAAATGAACATACTGCTTACAATATTACGCATGATTTTTCGGTAGATTACAATCTAACAAAGTGAAACCGTAATATTGTGAAATGTATTCGATGGAAGTCAACTCGCACGGTGTGCAGGAGGAGGAGGGAAAGAGGAGTCCCCCTTGCCCCGTGGTACCACTCTCATGCAAAGATAATGTACCATTCCTGAGAAATAGCGATTAATATAACCTAACCTCAAAACACTTTATATTTCCCTAAATAGCGTAGTCAACGGAGCCCCGCTACGCGGGACCCCTATTTCTGTCTGCAGGGTTTAAAGGAACCTAACTAACCTAACGTGGGGGTGCCCCAAGTCGCGATTATGGGAGCAGAGATACTTCCGTCGCATGCATTCCACAATATTGCGATTTCACTTCGATAGATTACAATTTACCGAAAAATAATGCGTTATATTGTAAGCGGTATGTTCAGTTGACAATATTTCGAGAGTTTACAATCTCACTAGAGAGATTAGCAGCGGTGGCCCAGTGGTGGCGGCCTCGACTTACGAACAGTAAGTCGTGGGTTCGAACCCAGACAGGCGCATTACTTTGTGTAATTTATTTCATCACCGCTGCTCTCAAAACGGTGAAGGAAAACATCGTGAGGAAACCGGCATGTCCTAGAACCAAAAATTCGAAGACATGTGACATCTACCAATCCGCACTGGGCCCGCGTGGTAGATTATAGCTCTTTCCCTCTCATTGAGAGGAGGCCGTGTCCCAGCAGTGGGATCATTATAGGCTGATGATGATGATGAGAGAGATTACAATCTAATGTGTTTGACAATTTTACGGTGACATATCCACCTTTAACCTTTTGACCGCCACAGAATAAACGCACGCGCGTGCCCTCCACGCCAAGCCACACTTTCATCTACTATTTTGTCACATATTTGTGTCGTTTGGCGTACAGGGCACGCGCTTGCTTGTCACATATATGTGACAATGGCGTCCAAAAGGTTAACGACTGTTAAAGATATCCAAATTACAGCCGGGACCAACGGATTAACGTGCTTTCCGAGGCACGGAGAAAACTCGGTTGGTAAGGGTGGTCACCCATCCGAGCGGCTGTTATTATTTTAGCAACGAGCTCCTTTATAAAAATATATTATTGATTAAATATTATTTACTATCACAATATTGTCTAATTCAACCCAAAGGTAAGGTGATAGCGAATGACGATTTGTACCTACATGAAATTTAAATAAAGTTCACGTTAAATATCAGAAACTTCACTAAATACTATATTTAGGTGTTCTGTTTTCGCTAATAGTTCGGCTGAACATCAAAGTTGCTGTTTATATCAATTTGTGTAGTCTATAAAACAAATTACACGTATTTCTGGTTTTAGGGTGACTATAAGTTAGGGAAAAGACGGGACAGTCCTTCATTTACCTACTTAGTGTAAAGTATATTTATTGCACTGAGATATGTATGAAACGGATTTATTCATCGTCATGGTCGTTTCATAGGCCAGCGGCACTTTAGATTATAAAATACTAGCTTCTGCCCGCGACTTCGCTCGCGTGAATTTCCCGCTTGCAACATTTCTTATTGGTGCTCCGCTCCTATTGGTCATAGCGTGATGTTATATAGCCCATAGCCTTCCTCGATAAATGGACTATCCAACTCAATGATTTTTTCAATTCGAGCCGGTGGTTCCTGAGATTAGCGCGTTCAACAAACTCTTCTGCTTTATAATATTACTTTAGATTGGTACCTACTGTCCAATTTTATACTAAATACATGGACAGGTTCTTGTAATGGATTATATGTAGACAAATTTTATCAATAAATTATTATCCACCTATCTACAACAATCTTACAGCGCCCCCTTACTGAGCCCCAGAACATGCAGTTGTCAAAGAGACCACAGGACTGCCACTAACGAAGCTGTGGAAGGTGCAACGTTCTGGGCCTGGGTTCTGCGCAAAAAAAAAGGCGATAAAGAGATATTTTATCAAACTAAAAAGCTGCAAAGGCCGTTTTCATTTATTCGGAATTCTCCACAAAGCAAGAATAGTGTCAAAAACAGAATCCTTAAGTCGATTGAAGTACTTATGCCCTGAGTGATAAGTTTGAAAATTGGTCGACCATCAGTTTCCGCGGTAGTACGTGGACTGTCCGATAGTCTCTGTCAAACACAGTCACCCTAAGCGCACGTGCCCATGGAAGCCACATGGCCCATCGACGGATGCAAAGTATAAACTGTTACACATATATGTATGTACATACCTTTTATACTAACTATTTATAGAAAGGTGTAGGTACTGTTCGTCCATGAGACGAAGAGATACTTACAGGTATTTATTAACCCCCGACGCAAAAACGACGGGGGGTTTTAAGTTTTACGTGTCTGTGTGTGTGTGTCTGTCAGTGGCATCGTAGCTCCCGAACGGATGAACCCATTTTGATTTTGTCTGTTTTGTATAAAAAAAGAAAAATCAGATAATAAACGACGACATATTGACAGATTTTCAACCAATGACGGCGCAAGCGCCATTAGTTCCACAGTTGCCAACTCCATTAGTCGGGAGTTTTCTTAGCTATTGTTTGATAAAAATCAGTTCATGATGGCCGCCGTTACAAAATGGCGTATTACATATTTATTCAACAGCGGGAGCTTTTGAATAAATATGTAATCCGCCATCGGCAGCCGCTTTCGGTAGGCTGCAATCTCTATTTGACATTTTGCTTACGGACCGAGAAACAAAACGTCACAGAAAAGCTTTCTTTGATTTTTCTATGAATCAAGTGACAGGTAGGTGACGCGAATAGGATATTATTTGTTTATAGAAACACCGATAGCTGTGGAAGAAGGCACGTTAACCAACAGTTATACGTTAGTAAGTTATAGACACACTGAAAAAAATGTTTGGTTGGATTTAACAGATTTAGCGTAAATTTAACCAAAGTTTGCGGTTGATTTCGGTCCTATCACGAATTTTGGTTGATTTTACCAAACACATTAGGTTGGTGTTGTACCAAATTTATTTGGTAGATTACACCTATATTTTGTACATTTTTTACCAAAGTAATCTAGTAACATTTCTCACCAAAGTACTTTAGTATAATTTTTACCAAAATACTTTAGTAACATTTTTCACCAAAGTACTTTAGTAACATTTTTACCAAAGTAATTTAGTAACATTACTCACCAAAGTACTTTAGTATAATTTTTACCAAAATACTTTAGTAACATTTTTCACCAAAGTACTTTAGTAAAAAGTACAATGTAGTTTGCTGCAATCTACAAAAGAGTTGTTGTATATTTTACCCAACATACTTGTTTTTTTTACCAAATATATTTTGTATGTTCTACTGTTACGTCTTTGATACTAATTACCGAAGGTAGTTTAATAGCAAATGCAAAGGTATTTGGTAAAACTTTCAACAAAAATTTGGTAGACAGTATTAAATTTGGTAGACAGTATTAAATCAGTTTGTTTGTCGTACTGCCTCGTAGCCTCGTAGGTACTACCACAGTCCGCCTCACGCTCAGGGACCGCGCCACGTTTCATCAACATGACTTGTGAGGACTCACATAGTGTGAAAGTCTCGAGAAGAGCTTACTATTGAAATGATCAAGTAAGATCTTGATTCGATTTGCAAAATCAAGGAGGGTCATTCACGCGCGGAGAATCTTAACACCGCGATTCAGAAAGACGTGTCATCGGCACAACGCCATCTAGCGGCATGTTCATGTTTTTTCAATATAATTGTTACTTTGAATACCAAAGACTTCTTATATGTTTTCCTGTCATCTATGTAGGTAAAGAACTATTTTCTGTATTTTTTCAAAATTTTAGGCCCACTGGTTTCGAAGATAAGGGAACGAATGGTAAATTTTCGCCTATTTTCTAATTTACACCTTTTGTATAAAGTGACTCTATGTTTACAATATTCAATCATTTACGTAATAGGTCCGTCTTTGGGTCACCGACTTACATATGTGTACATTGTGTACCAAACATCCCAATTGGTTCACTGGTTTCGGAGGAAATTGGCTGTGACAGATGGCCGGAGAGGCCGACACACGAGTGATCCTACAAGGGTTCCGTTTTTCCCTTTTGAGGTACGGAACTCTAAAATTTAAATAATTAGAAAAATAAGGGGGGGGACGTCTTCGTCATACAAGAAACGTGTTTTTTTTATATTATAGAGTAGGTAGACTAAAGGGCATAATTGAACAAATAACAAAAACTAGTCAAGCGCAATACTTACTAATTTTTAAATACACGTAAAAATTATAAAATGTTGGACGAAACCCTTCGTGCGCTAGTTCGACTCGCACTTAACCGAATCATTTTTTATTAAATGGGTCTGCTACTCATTACCAACTGTCCCGGTAAATGTAACTTTATATTGCTTTGAAACTAACACAGTAACAATGATAAAATCAACCGAACTATGCGGTTGTGACTTGTTCAGTAAAATGTACAATATTCTTTGTTAATTTACACCATGAACTCTTGTAGGAACTATATTTTGACGTCAACCTTTTTAATTTTGTAGGTTCAACTGCGATGTCTTGTTATATTTATCAGATTTTTATTATGAAAATAACCAGATAAAATTGGTGAAATTTGTTTGGTAAAATATACAATATTCTTTGTTAATTTACATCGTAAACTCTGGTAGGGACTATATTTTGATCGCAACCTATGTAGTTTTATAAGTTCAACCGCGAGGTCTTGTTATATTTATCATTTTTTTATGATAAAATCAACCAGACTAAATTGTTGACATTTGTTTGGTAAAATGGACAATGCTCTTTGTTGATTTAGATCAAAACTCTGGTACCAACTTCAACCTTTTTAGTTTTGTAAGTTCAACCGCGAGGTCTTGTTATATTTATCATATTTTTATGATAAAATCAACCATACTAAATTGTTGAGATTTGTTTGGTAAAATGTACAATACTCTTTGTTAATTTACACCATGAACTCTGGTAGGGACTATATTTCGATCGCAACCTATGTAGTTTTGTAAGTTCAACTGCGAGGTCTTGTTATATTTATTATATTTTTATGATAAAATCAACCAGACTAAATTGTTGACATTTGTTTGGTAAAATGGACAATACTCTTTGTTGATTTAGATCAAAACTCTGGTACCAACTTCAACCTTTTTAGTTTTGTAAGTTCAATAGCGAGGTTTTGTTATATTCATCGTAGTTTCCTTGTAATTCAGCCAACCTTTGCTTATTTGGTAAATCCAACAAACCTTTTTTTTTCAGTGCAACTGCCGTTAGATAGCACTGGACGCGACCAATCCCTCAAAAAATCAAAACCTTTTATAAAATACTATCGGTCGCCACGCGGTTTCATCCGCGCAGTTCCCGTTCCCGTCGGAGAACGGGAATAAAATATAGCTTAAGCTACCCATTAAAGACGTGGCTTTCTAATGGTGAAAGAATTTTTAAAATCGGTCTAGAAGTTTTAGAGTTAAATCCTGAAACACAAACAAACAAAAAATCAAATCTTTCCTCTCAAATATATTAGTTCAGACAGAGAGAAAATTGAAAAGAGTGTCTCATGAAGCTTCTTGCCCATTCTTCTCCATGAGATCTAAGTTCTCCTAAGATTTTGTTAAATTCTTGGTAAGTAAAGAAACTGACTGCGTCGTTGCTCTACGCAAGCGCAATGCTCAGCATAAGTTCCTGGGTTGGATTCCCAAATCGGTCAAATTACAATTTGGTTCTATCTGGAATTTCACAGAAGACGCCACGGAGTCTGTATTTGCGCCTAATTGATGGCAATAGGGTCGCCCCCTATTCATCATCATCATCATTTCGGCCGAAAAACGTCCACTGCTGGACATAGGCCTCTCCCAAGTGTCGCCACATTGACCGGACCCGTGCGACTCGCATCCCACGGATTCCCGCAACGTTCACTAGGTCCGGTCCACCTAGTGGAAGGTCTTCCAACGCATCGTCTTGTCGCCACTCCAGAACTTTGCCCCTGATTGAGTATCACGTGAAGCCAAGCACGCTTTTTGAAGTTTTCTACTTAGAAACAGGCTAAAGGATATAAATTGAAAGGTCAGGTACTCACAGGAGGCTGGGAGCCAGGAGATTACCACACTGTATCACTAGCAGTCGTATTTCGCGATATTTTGGTGTTTTTTTACCGCGCGCGCGGATTTCTAGCCGGCCGGCGTTTTTTTTTAGAGTTGGAACTTTCCCGTATATACAGGAAAAGTTTTTAACCAGTGCGCAAATTTTGACATGATAAACTTGAATGTATTTTAATAGACACGTATTTTTTATTTTGATATGTGTTAGTAGTAAAAAATAAAGTTATCGCTTACGAGACTTATTTACCTATAAACTTATTTTATGGTCGCTTGCCAGTCGGGCGCCCGGTCGACCGACTCACGCGTCGACCGGTCGCCCAACCGGCAACCTGAGATCAGCTGAGTTTTGTAGGTGCGCTCGCTGGATGCGACGGCGCCGACGTAAACTTACCTACCTACGCGCTGACGGTTACTGACCGCCGTTTCGCGCTACTTTTTTAAGTTTAGGCTGTGATATGTTATTTGTAAACGTATTCCAATTTTTCCTTCATACTTTCATGGGCTTAGGATACATCGTACGTCAGCAGCCAGCGCGTTTTCATTCACAGTATTACAATTAAATTATGTCCATGTTATGCTTATTTTAAAATGGGACAAGATGGAAAAATTTGAAAAAAAAAAATTAAAACTAAAAATGGGAATGTGTTCTATTACTAACACTGAGCTACCATTAAAAATTTACGCAGTGGTTAAAAACTTTTCCTGTATAGACTAGCTGACCCGCGCAACTTCGTCTGCGTCACATAAGAGAAAGAGAGGGTTACAGAGATTGGGTCGTAAGCACCTATAATACAATTTTCAAAGAGCACATCATGACACATCCTTCCGCATAATGAAAATGCGCGCCCGGTACATGATCATTATTTTGCTGCGGAGTTATTTAAAACGGTGGCGGTGTATCTCCTAAGATATGCATTGAAATCAATTTACGTGCAATACGAAACGCGTTCATCAATTCTGTTAATATTGTTGATAGCAAAATTTGAAGTAGATTGAACCAAGGAATCACATTGTTTAATATATATGAGAGAATAGAGACTTCGCGGAACACACACATACACATTACACTTTATTCTGTATATAATAATATATTAGTTTATTGTCCCTCTTTGACGTTTTGGGATGGGTCTCTGCTGTCAATGTCATCTCAAAAGCCGTGTATCCAAGACACGGAAGCGGAAATATGTCATGCGCCTGCGATGATTGGGCGATACTACTGCCACTGACAGATGTGGGAAAATCGAGAACGAAGAAGCAATTCAAAAATCGGAACAAGCATGGCGGGTAGCTTGCTACAAAATTATTCAAGAAACATATAACGCGGAAGCTTTGAAAACCCTTTGTGCAGTGCTAATACCAGCTAGGAGTTGTGGCAGTCTGGGGTGAGTTTAGGTTATTAAGCTATTTGTTTATTTTATCTATTTTCTGTACACCACACACCCTAGCAAGTGGAACTGGCGAACAGAGTCACAGAAGGCTTCGGAGCCAGCGGTACGTTATGTTATTGGTCTCCTAGATCAAACATTGGTCCTTACTCGAGCGCGGATTTGTTTAATTCCGAAGCCCTGTGATTTTGTCGTCATCCCGTGCTAGCACACAAAACACGCGGTCGCTTCCGTGGCCTAAGTGCTCTGGCGGTCTATGAGTAGCTTTGGCACGGAAACTTCCAAACCCAACTCCTAAAGACGACTGAAAATACTTGGCGGTCTATAGTATTTTCGGTCGAATTCTCTTGTTGAGGTTACCGAGCGGTAAGGTGCCTATCAAGTTACACTGCACAGAGAAACACACACTTTATCAACGGTATTGCGGTAGGGCTACACATAGTTTATACGTAGTGTCCCTTATATAAAAATAGTATATACCTACAGCCTATTAATAGGTTTACACAACACAAACATTCACACTTGAAGTCGTTTATTGATATTCTATTTTGTAAATACTTAGATCTTCCTGAAAAGGTACCTATTCAATATTAGTTGGCTTACTATCTAGCGGCTCTGGATAGCTAGGCAGGTGCTATTTATTCGTGTCTAAAACAGTGATTTATTTGGGGTAAATTGTGTGAAACATTGTGCACATTTCAAATACTTTGTTTGTATTTTGTTGTACTTAATTGGAATAGATTCGTAGTATAGGTCCTACGAAAGCGGTATACCTACATAGTAGTCAGCAGGTTATCAAAAAATCTAAGCGGTCTAGATCTGGTAACCAAGTTGAATTCTGATTTAGTTCCCATTGGGGGAAAAACATTTTTATATTTTTGTTTACAAATTGTTTATATTTTATTGAGTGTTTATTTTTAAATTTTATGGACTGAAAGAGTGTTCAATCAGACAAAATGCCTACTAAAAGTCAGGCTAATAAGCTCCTCAAGGTGCGGTATGATATGGCCATAGTGAATTTAGATCTGTTGCATGATATTTCACAGTCGGGTTTGACCTCTGAAACTGAAAGGAATGAGTTTAAGCTAAGGTATAAGGATTTGGAAACCATTTATTCAGAGTTCACATCAACACATCTAGAATTGCAGGCCGGCCTTGAGGGAGATGAGGAGCCTGATAATTTTAAAATAAAATATTTAGGTTATAATAAAAAATACTATGATATTAAGCAGAGATATTTAGAATTGTCTCCTGAGGTCAGTAGTCATTCTTCTGAATATGGTACTGCATGTTCCATGGATGGAACAAGTAAAAGCAAGCGGGTGTTTTTACCACGGGTACAGTTACCTACTTTCTCAGGTAAAATAGAAGAGTTTGTGTCCTTCATGGACCTATTTGAGGCACTGGTGGGGCAGGACACAGCACTGACCAATACAGAAAAACTGTATTACCTTGTAGGGTCATTGACCGGAGAGCCTAAATTACTCACCCAACATTTGTCAGTCACCGGAGACAACTACTCAATTGCTTTAGAGCTATTGAAAAATAGGTACAACAACAAACGGTTACTTGCGGATAAGTTATTACATAATTTGCTAGGCACATCCCATGTAAATAAGAACTTGAGCTCGCTAAAGCCATTTCTAAACACATTGTTGGAAAACACCAAGGCTCTAGAAAATATGAAATTTCCAGTAGCGGAATGGTCATACCTCCTCTTCTTCATCAACTTTCAAAAGTTGGAGGCAAGTTTGAAGAAGCAGTTTGAGGACAAGGTTTCTGATAAAGAATTGCCTAGCTTTGCGGACCTCATCAAGTTTTTGGAAAATGAGGTGAGAATTTTGGAATCAAGCGGGGAATCCCACAGCGGTAAAGGTGGTGCTTCCACATCTAGGGCACACCATGGTGCTTCTCAGGGCGCCACAAAGGGGTGCAAGTTATGTAAACAGGGTAACCATAATTTAGCAAAATGTGAACAATTCTTATCACTAAAGCCGCGCCAGCGGAAGGAGCGCGTCAAAGAGTTCAGGCTCTGCTTCAGGTGTTTAGGAGAACATAACTTCGCTCAGTGTACATCGGGATGGTCGTGTTACAAATGCAAATCGACCAAACACCACAACCTCATCCATTTTGATTTGCCACAGCCGGCGGCGACTAGTGCGGGGGCGGAGGGGCCACCAGCGGGGGATGGACCTCGTACTCCTGCCAACACTGGTCGGTCAAGCTTACCCGGACCGGATAGGGTAAATGTGCCGAATGGGGTAGGCGGTCCCAGTTATGAACCGAATAGGGGAAGTTCGGCAACTTTGGACCAAGGGGCGGTTTTAACGTCGCATAATAAGGCGGCGGTTCGGAATCCTTGTCAACGGACAACAGTGCTGCTGGCGACGGCCGTATACGTGTTCTGGATATTTGCGGAGAATATCAGGAAGTGCGCGCGCTACTGGACGGGGGGAGCACTTTTGTTACCGAGGCTTGCGCTAGTAGGCTAGGTTTGAGGCGGTTTAAGTCTGAGATCGTTACGCTCACAGGATTAGGGGGGTTACCGGTTAGTGACTGCAGGGGGGGAGTTAATTTAAGTATTAGCCCCAGGTATGCGGACCACCCTCGGCTTGTTACTACGGCCACAATTTTGGGTAACATTACTCATAATTTACCTAGCACAAACTTATCGCCGAATATAGCGACTTGGTATAGGGGAATCTACCTGGCTGACGAACAGTTTTATGCTAGCCGACCAATTGATATACTAATAGGGGCTGATTTGATGGGTGATATTATGATAGGTGGCATAATAAAGGTAAATAACTACTTACCATGTGCGATAAACACGGTGTTCGGGCATGTGCTTATGGGTCCGGTGACCTATGCGATTCCACAAAGTGAAAATAATGCGGTTCATTATTCACATTCGGTTTTTGCGGCGCATGTCACTACCGATCAAATCCTGGAGAGGTTCTGGGAGGTAGAGGACATTCCGGACAACCGTGTTGTTAACCCTAAAGATGCTGAGTGTGAAACATTTTTTAGGGCCACTCATCAGCGGGATGAGTCGGGTAGGTACATCGTTAGGTTACCTTTTTTGGATGATAAACCGGAGTTAGGTGACTCGGTTTTGTTAGCCAAAAGGCGGTTTTTAGCTATGGAAAGGCGACTTTCCTTTAATGACGCACTACGTGAAAAATATATTAAGTTCATGCGGGAATATGAGCAAATGGGGCATATGTCGGTCTGTGACCGGGACCCGGCCGACTATGCCAGCGGAAAAGGGTATGTCATACCCCACCACGGTATTTTCAAGGCGGACTCCGAGAAAATTCGTGTGGTATTTGATGCCAGTTGCGGGACGACCACGGGGTTGTCATTAAACGATACTTTGCATGCGGGGCCAAAGTTACAGCGGGACGTGATGGAGATCATTTGTCGGTTTCGGATGTCGGCATTCGTGTTCACAACCGACATTAAGATGATGTTTCGTCAAATTATTATCCACGAAAATGACAGGCGGTATCAGCTCATCTTCTGGAGGGAGGCTGCGGATCAGCCTTTGCGTCTATATTCGCTAAACACTGTGACTTACGGTATGAAATCCAGTCCATACCTTGCGATTAGGACGTTGCGGCAGCTCGCTGATGATGGTGCTGCTGAGTATCCAGCTGCAGCAGATCTCATAAGATCCTCTGTATTTATGGATGACATTTTGGGGGGAGCTGACTCTGAGGAGGAAGCCAAACAACTGAAGTCGGACCTAACAAACTTGCTTCGCGCTGGCGGTTTTGAGTTGAGCAAGTGGGTCTCGAACAGTGAGCGGTTGCTAGATGATGTTCCTGCGGAGGACCTAGAGAAACCACGGACCTTTGACAAGGTAGACGGGCCTGGTTTCTTCAAGATCTTGGGGGTAGAATGGGATCCCAATAGAGATGCCTTTTCTTATCATTGTAAAATAAAGGACAACAAAGGTTGTACCAAGCGGACTATTTTGTCAACCTTGGCAAGAACCTTCGACCCACTAGGTTGGGTAGCACCGGTACTTTTCCAGGGCAAGGTTCTCATGCAGCGGCTTTGGAGGTTGAATTTGTCGTGGGATGAGAGTCCACCACCGGATGTGGTAGCGGAATGGGCTGAAATAATTGCAGATTTACCTCAAATTGAAAATATTTATATGGGGCGTTTTGCTCTAGGCGGTAATACTAACACTTGCACCTTGCATGGATTCTCAGATGCGTCTGAAAGTGGTTACAGCGCAGTGGTATATCTGAGAACCATGGACAGAGGGGGTGAAGTGAAAGTGTCTCTTATGATGGGAAAGTCACGAGTAGCGCCATCTAAGATAAAGGTCACAATTCCTAAACTGGAATTATTAGGTGCGGCTTTATTAGTACGGCTCGTTAAATACGTCGCTGAATCTATCAAGGGGAAAGTGGGGTTAGAGGAGATAGTCTGTTGGTCGGATAGCACTATTGTGCTCTCATGGTTGCGGATACCTCCTCACACATTACAAACATTTGAAGGGAACCGGGTCTCCCAAATTGTTAATTGCGGGTTAGATTTAAAATGGCGGCACGTACCATCTGAGCTGAACCCTGCGGACGTCGCAAGTCGAGGTTGTCGAGCTTCGGAACTACTCGGACATAACTTATGGTGGGACCCACGATGGCTTCACGGCGAAGCATCGACTTGGCCAGCGGATAAAGTAAGGCAGGACAAAGACCTACCAGGAACGCGGAAGTCCTCCCTACAGGTTCAAGTCCATGTGGGTACGGCGGAACCAGATCCCATTTTCAATCGGTTCAGCTCATTAGCAATGCTACAGTCGGTCGTAGCTTATTGCATTCGGTTTGCGCATAATGCTAGAAATCCATCCAACAAAAGGTTAGGTGTTCTGACGGTTCAAGAACGCAAGTCGGCCATGGATCGGCTCGTCAGTCTAGTCCAGCAAACGGAATTTGCTGCGGATTTAGACTCCTTAAAGCGGGACAAGCAGTGTTCCACGCGGCTGCGGCGGTTGTTTCCCTTCATAGACAATGCGGGTCTTTTGCGGGTAGGGGGGCGCCTAGAACATTCAAGCTTGCCATTTCAGGTGAAACATCCGGTTGTTTTACCCAAGAACCACCCACTGACTAATATGGTTATTGACAATGCACATCGGGTTCATTGTCATGTTGGCCCAACAGCCCTACAGGCAATTTTACAATCAAATTTTTGGATTTTATCGGCTCGGCAAGCCATTAGAAGTCGCGTTTTTAAATGCATTGCGTGCTTTAGGACTAAGGCGAAGCCTGTCGAACCCATGATGTCTGCGCTACCAAGCGATAGAGTTAACGCGACTGGGGTTTTTCATACGGTGCAAACGGATTTTGCAGGGCCATTCTCTGTTAAAGCATCGCGCCTTCGTAACGCGAAGGTTTTAAAGGCATACCTATGCGTGTTTATATGTTCGTCGTCAAAGGCAGTTCATTTGGAGGTCGTAAGTGACCTAACGACGGAGGCCTTTACAGCAGCCTTGTCGCGGTTTACAGCTCGGCGCGGTCTCCCGAGTGTTATCAGGTCCGATAATGGTACCAATTATGTAGGGACGAACAAGCACTTAAACGAGGTTCATAAATATTTACATAGCAAGAACGTTGAGAAAGCTCTGGAGGACGTTGCAGCCAAGAGCGGTATAACTTGGTTGTTCAACGTACCAGGGGCTCCTCATTTCGGTGGTCTTTTTGAAGCGGCTGTCAAATCTGCGAAAACCCTTTTAAAGCGGATGATAGGAGAGCAGGTTTTGACATATGAGGAAATGTCTACGGTATTTGCCAGAGTTGAAGCGGTACTCAACTCTCGGCCACTTTGTCCGTTATCACAGGATCCTCAAGACCTCGAAGTGTTGACGCCAGCACATTTTTTAATAGGTAAGGCCTTACTTTCGGTACCCGAGTACAATCTGGTGGATGTACCCGACACGCGGTTTGGTCGGTTTAAATTAGTACAAGCAATTTCTCAACGGTTCTGGAGGCAATGGAGTGACCGGTACCTGCATTGTCTTCAGAACCGGAATAAGTGGACAACACCTACGGATCCACCTAAAATAGGGGACCTCGTGTTGATTAAGGAAGAAAACGTTCCTTGTCTCAAGTGGAGACGAGGTAGAGTAATAGAGCTTTTGCCGGGGAAGGACGAAGTAGTCCGTGCCGTTAGGTTGAAGACTCTTTCAGGTTCGCTTATGAGGCCAGTGATAAAAATTTGTAGGTTACCGCTGGACTAGGTTCTGTTACTACGAACCTATACTATTTTAGTTAAAGATGTAGTTTTTATATTTTGCAGTTTCTTTTTATATTTTTATATTGCGATTTATCTTTGATAAAGGCTTTTCAGCCTTTCTCGGGCGGGGGGATGTTTAATATATATGAGAGAATAGAGACTTCGCGGAACACACACATACACATTACACTTTATTCTGTATATAATAATATATTAGTTTATTGTCCCTCTTTGACGTTTTGGGATGGGTCTCTGCTGTCAATGTCATCTCAAAAGCCGTGTATCCAAGACACGGAAGCGGAAATATGTCATGCGCCTGCGATGATTGGGCGATACTACTGCCACTGACAGATGTGGGAAAATCGAGAACGAAGAAGCAATTCAAAAATCGGAACAAGCATGGCGGGTAGCTTGCTACAAAATTATTCAAGAAACATATAACGCGGAAGCTTTGAAAACCCTTTGTGCAGTGCTAATACCAGCTAGGAGTTGTGGCAGTCTGGGGTGAGTTTAGGTTATTAAGCTATTTGTTTATTTTATCTATTTTCTGTACACCACACACCCTAGCAAGTGGAACTGGCGAACAGAGTCACAGAAGGCTTCGGAGCCAGCGGTACGTTATGTTATTGGTCTCCTAGATCAAACACACATTTTCCCATACAAACTTTGCCCCCCACCTTTTCACCCCCTTAGGGGTATAATTTCAGGAAATCCTTTCTTATCGTACTATAGGCATACGATAAGAAATGATTTTCTGAAATTATTATACAAAAAATACACCCTCCAAGCTTCAGGTTTCTACAATCTGCGGTAAAGGCTGTGCGTTGATCCATCACAGTCCTTCAGGACAAAGCATTTTTATTATTTGTAGATAGTAGGATTTGAACTCGTTTGTATTTGTAACTTTTCGGGCTTAATGTCTGATGTACATTCGTATAGTCTACATTTTCTTCGTAGTATTATTTTATTTGTAAATACAGGGTGGAAACGATTAACTGGGCAGAAAGGGGAGCTTCCTTAACCGTTGTGTATTAGAAACAGGATCGATTGGCATCAAAAAATGTTTTGTGTAAAATAGCAATTTTCTTGCTAACTGTACTTTTTTTTAAATCTGTGAATGGGGATCAAAATTTCAAGAAAAAATACGGATGGTTTCCTAAGAGCATTTTCATGTAGCTGCTTAACGGTTAAGGTTTATCATTATTGGCATCAAAAAAATTGTTTTATATAAAATGGCAATTTTCTTGCTAACTGCACTTTATTTTTAAATTAAATCTGTGAATTGGGATCAACATTTAGCGAAAAAATTATGGATTGTTTCTAAGACCTTTTTCGTGTAGCTGCAGTTCCCCTTACTGCCCCGTTTACTGTTTCCACCCTGTATTACCAACTACTTATACCGAGGAAAGCCGATTTTCTTGAGTTCCGATATTTTGGGCGTATACACTTCAAAAATCAAATTTCAAGAAAATTGAGAAATTATATTTACCTGTATAAGATTTGAAGTATTTACAGCAACTTTTAAAGGTTTATACTTCATTGGATTTTGTTCTATAGGTGTATGAAGTTTATTAATTTTAAACACAAAACCCTCTTTTTTATGTCTCTGGATGAAATTTTTTAAAAATGCTGAAACAGGTATTTCTTTATTTTTTATAATAAGTATTTACTCTGAGTTTCATGATTCTAGAACAATCTAAAAAATTTTTTTCATACAAACTACCCCCCATTTTCACCCCCTTTTTCCAAAATTTTCCATAATTTCTATAGCCTAAATGTTATTCTGAGTTTATTTAAATAGATTAGTGAAGTTTTCATCAAAATCCGTCCAGCAGTTTTTACGTGATGCGCGTTCAAACAAACAAACAAACAAAAATTTTAAAAATGGTTTTAATATGTTCAGTTACTTATTTTAAGTCACCCTGGGCGATTTTTTTTTTTAAATCTTCAATGTACAGATTTTTTGGTCTCAACGATTTTATTATATGTATAGATGCTCTGTGGTTGGAACTGATTTTGCGTCTTAACGCCGTCAGAGGGCGGGAGCGATGCGTTGTCCTTTTCGCACTCACAGTAAAGGGCGAGTGCAAGTGGCGGCAAATTCAAAATATTTATACAAGCAAAGGCAAGGAAAGGATTGGGAAATCATCCAGAAGCCTGTTCAGCCCCAATAGGCTAGTTTCCACCATCAATAAATTGCAAATCTATTTAGTCCGTCAGTTAGAGTATTGGAAAATAATGGACACGCGGGACACGTATTTTTTGTTTTTGTAAATCAACTAATATTGACAAAGATAAAACGCATCAAAACTCGGGAGTGGGGGCTCGTGACGTCAGAACTCACTAAAAATGATACCAAACAGTGACGTATTGAGAATTTTAAAAGCGTCGTATTATCTTCGTCAATTTTGGTCTAAGTAACAAAAGAAAAAATACGGGTCAAATATTTTTTGATAATCTAAGTGACGGACTAATTAGATTTTTTCAGTTAACAAGCCTATTGCATGGTACGATGGTACTAAAACGTAACTGGCGACCTATTAGGTACTCATCTGTCCAACCTTTGGAGACCACAGGCGTGATTTTATATTATGTTGATGAAATAAAACAAAAAAATCATTTACATAGATATATTTGGCACTAAAGTCTTTGGTACAGTTCGTTATTATTAAGTACAAGTATCTTACAGTAATAAGTAAGTATGTAACTAAATATTTATTAAAATTACTTTAAATAAGTACATCAAAGGACCTCGGGCACTGCGCGACCACATTAATTAAATACAACTCTAACTAAGTACATCAAAGGAGCTTGGACAGTATGCGACCGACGTTTGGCCGCAGAAGATTCAACCAGAAAGAAAGTTTGGTTTGGTCGCCCCACCGGGCAGCCTAGGTACTAGTTTTTTCAAGAAAGGGGCATGCAGTCATGCGACCTGCCGTGGTTCCGCACAGTTCAAGTGGTCCCTAAGACTTTCAATCTAGCCCTTGACTTTGCAAAGCAGGCATTCATTTCCAAATGATGATTGATGTATTAAGATTACACACAGCGAAAGATTGACAGGTTTCTTATTTGTAATTTAAGTAAATGGTTTATAAAAAAAGTGACTCGAATGGGACACTATAGGCCAACGCAGACCGGGACGACAGGGCAAGGGATTAAAATTTTTGCTAATGGACATTCAAACTTATTGATATAGAAATACGACCGTCGCCAATCCCTTTCGATGCCACGGCATAGCAAATTACGTCGTATATAGATATCAATACGTTTGAATGTCTATTGGTAATTAAATCCCTTGACGTCGTCTGCGTAGACCTTAACCCACTACCAAATCCATTGGCCATGGCTTTAGCTATTAACTTACCGTTGACCATTTAATTAAAAAAAACCAATGATTTTTGCCATTTTTGAAAAAAATCTAGTTTGTCAATTGTCAAGAGAAAAAACATCATAGAGATAGGAAAGCACAAAAGCACTGCTCACATTTTCAAATCGACAAATTCTTTTTCATTTTGATCGTCATATGCCAAGGGTTTATTGCACTAGCTTTTAATAATACATTTTTAATCATAGAGTCCTAATTATTGCATATTTATGAGTATGTACATATTCATTATCCTAAAGTTAAATAAAATTAACCTGTGAATGACAAATTAACAAAGTAAAATGCAATGATAATAATTTAAGTCTGCAGATTCTGTTCGCTTTTAAGTTCTAACGCCCAAACGTGTTGTGGCCACCCAGTGCGGCCTTTACTTCTCTTCTCTGCTGTTGCGTTCTGCTGTAACAAAAAAAAAACAATAGCATGAATAAACCGACTTTTATTATCCAGACTTTTTCAAGGTTAAACCTTGGAGGGTTGTATTGATGATTATAATTCTATAACGACATAAATAACAGTCGCGAACGATATTATTTTAATCAACATACAACCTAGCACAGGCCTGCAAATTGCAAAAAAAGTAATAAAATTTGAATTTCGCGGGCAACCCTGGACACATGATAAAACATTTTTTTGTCTGTCAACAAATAGACATAATGTGTGTGACAGAACGGCTAGATTAATATTGACGGGTACTTTTACTGGTAGATAGCAAGTGTTCTATGGCGTAACTTAGACCACTTTTATTTTAGACTAGCGGACGTCCCGCGGTTTCACCCGCATAGTTCCCGTTCCCGTGGGAGTACGGGGATAAAATATATCCTATGTTACTCGTGGATAATGTAGCTTTCGAATGGTGAAAGAATTTTTAAAAACGGTCCAGTAGTTTTTAAGCCTATTCATTACAACCAAACAAACAAACAAACAAAGTTTTCCTCTTTATAATATTAGTGTAGAAAAACAATTAGGGTACTGTACAAAAATAATAAAATAAAACCCTTGAAATCCGATTGAAATAGGCAAGTAACCAGTACAGTAGGCAAGTAGAGTAGTAGTATATGTATAACAATAATTTCACGCGTACGTAGGCCGCGGGTATCAACTAGTCAGAAATATGTGTTTAATCTGAAATTAAAACAAAACACCCCAGTTTTAAACGAAACGTAATAAAAAAGAACAAATTATGATCATAGACAAAGATCTTCCTCAAATATTTTTTACCATAAACTAAGTAATTTTACGGACAAACTTATCTTTTTGTAGTATCCACGTGTTTCAAATTATGACAGTTTACGCGGTCGTTAAAAAAATACAGAAAAAAGTCTGTTCTCAGTAGCTGGTAGATATTTTTTTGTGTGAATGCTACTGGACTACTTGAGATATTCGTTTTTGCATTTATGTTACTTGAAAACGGGACTTTTTTTCAGATAGGGTTTTAAAGATAAATATTTTTTTGCAACTAACTGTTCGTTGAGACAATGGGTCAGTTACAGTTTCAGGTAAAAATTGTTAGGATCAATCTATAAGAAAAGACACAACAGCGAAGACTCAAAAATCAAAGCATTTATTTCAAGTACTTAGGCCAGTTTACAAGCACTTTTGAAATGTCGAAACAAAGACAACAATGAAATGTAGCTACAGTCCCAGTCACAAGGCAACTGGGACTGTAGCTACATTAGACGCGCGGGTGAAATCAGAATTTATCCTGCCGTTAGGCCCGCTCTTAAGGGGAAAGCGTCAGGGTATCCCGCGAAATTAAAATTTTCTTACGTTTTTTGCAATTTACAGGGCAATGTTAAGTTGTATGTTGATGAAAATACCGGTCGCGGCTGTAAGACATTATATTGCATGGAACCATGGTACAATAATACACACATCAACACGGTCTAGGGATATTTCATACTCAATTAAATAACTCGAAAAGTACTGACCGCATTGGAATCTTTTATCCACAGATTTGTTTGTAATTTATCTCAGACTAATTCCAAATTCAAATTTTTGAAAATTCATTTGTTTCGGTGGCATAAAAATGTCTTGATGTATAGGAGAGGGAATTTTCATTTGTGCGAAATTTAGAAAACAATACGAATTACGTTTAGTTACAGTTTTTTTTTCATTTTTAAACGAAAGATAAAGTTAAAATTGAGGTATTGTAGCCATGCAACGCCGACATTTGACGAGGGCAGAGATGTTACGAGCTGTGGGAATGCTGGAAGCTGGATCTGTTCAGCGTAATGTTGCTGAGGCCATAGGGACCGATCAAAATGTAATTTCAAGATTGTGGACACGCTATCGTGCCACAGGTGAAGTAGCGGAGAGGCACCGGGGGCCAAGTCGCATCACTACCCCCAGACAAGACCGATTTTTGCAAATTACTGCGCGAGCTCAACCAAATGCAACGGCGACTCAATTGGTCCAAAGGCTGCGAGTGGAACACCAAGTGCTTGTGAGTGACCAAACTGCAAGAAGGCGGCTGCATGAAAGCAATCTACGCTCTCGTAGACCACTCCGGGTCCCACCTTTACGGAGAGGCAATCGTGGACGAGGATTAGAATGGGTTCGGAACCACGTGGACTGGGGCCGTGAGCAATGGTCCAATGTGCTGTTCACGGATGAATCCAGGTTCGGCTTCCATCCAGATTCACGAAGGACGCGTGTTTGGCGAATTCCTGGACGATGGCGCCGTCTCCAGAACCCTCAGGAAGTTCACCCATACCAAGGAGGAACAATTATGGTTTGGGCAGGAATTCGTCTTGGAGGACGGACGGATCTCGTTTGGGTGCGGGGCAATATGACGGCAGAACGATACGTCCAACAGGTGCTGGGGCCCGTAATCTTGCCCCACAGAACACAAATGGGGCAAGATTTCCTGCTCATGCACGACAATGCCCGGGCACACACGGCGAGAACGGTAGCAGCTTGGTTACATACACATAATGTTAGGGCCTTAGACTGGCCTGCTCAATCGCCAGATCTAAATCCCATTGAGCATGCGTGAGATATGCTGCAAAGAAGAGCTCTGAAGGAAGTTCCTGAAAATCTGGCTACAGAAGATCAACTTTTTGCGCACCTCAGAAGGACATGGGACAATATTCCGCAGCAAGACATTGCCAACCTTGTTTTGAGCATGCCGAATCGTTGCCGATGTGTTATGAACATCATGGGCGCTTTTTCAGACTACTAACTTCAAGTTTATAAACACAAATTAAATGATTTTTCTATTTTTTTTCAGTTTTTACTCACAAATTAAAAGTTAATTCATATAAGTACGGTTTCCGTCTATGCTTCATTTTTTTCCATAAAATCCTGAAATTTTAATCTAAGTACCTTATCCATTATTAAAAAATGGTAGAATATTAAATAACGTATCTTTTAAATATATATGTCACCGTAAAATTGTCAAATACGTTATATTGTAATATCTCTAGCGATATTGTAAAGTCTCGAATTATTGTCAAATGAACATACTGATGCTTACAATAAAACGCATTTTTTTTCGTGAAATGCATGCAATGGTAGTCAACTCACGCGGTGTGGAGTGAAGGAGGGTTCCCCCTTGCCCAGTGGTACCACTCTCATGAAAAGATACTGTACCATTCCTGAGAAATATCGATTAATATAACCTAACCTTAAAACACTTCATATTCCCCTAAAAAGCGTAGTCGACGGAGCCCCGCTTGGCGGAGCCCCTATTTCCGGGTGCAGGGTTTAAAGGAACCTAACTAACCTAACGGGGGGGGGGGTGCCCCAAGTCCCGATTATGGGGGCAGAGATACTTCCGTAATGTTCAGTTGACAATAATTCGAGATATTACAATATCGCTAGAGAGGAACACGTTATATTGTAATATAACGTGTTTGACAATTTTACGGTGACATATACATGTCATATAAATAATTAACACATTGATAGTAATTCGCTTTTTTTAAAATATCCCTAGACCGTGTTGATGTGTGTATATGACCATGCATGGCACTATTAAGTACTACTAAATTTAGTCTAAGTTGAGCTCCGTGTGCCAGCCAGCGTTCGTCCCGCGCCAAAAAGTCTGCATGCTCCAGAAAACACAATATTATACTAAATAAAAACTACATAGAGATAAAAACCACTCATTCATTACACCTGCGTATCTGTTTACTGTAAGCACGCGACATTTGTTTATATTATTATTTAACAACTTCCCTTGTCTGGCCTTGTTTATAAGAACGCCGGATGAACGAAGAATAATCTCGCCAGGTTTGGCCTCATTTTGTAAAAAGTATCTGTTTTTTTATGAATTAAGAGGCCCGCGGAGCATGCATAGTTCATAGAAACGTAATATCAAAATAATTTGTAAATCAAACATATTCATAAGGTAGTGTGTATTAATTTTGTTTGAAATACAGAATATCTGAATATCTATGTAGGTTCCTATATATTTTGATTGGACACTGATTTAAACAAGAGTTATGAAAAAACAAGTATTCTATAGAAAATGTAAATTCCTCTTATCTCGTGTTTACATTATTATCCTTTCAAAATATATATTTCATTAACCTAGATATTCTGTAATGCAATCGAAATACATACACACTACCTTAAGAATATGTTTGATTTACAAATTATTTTGGTATTACGTTTGCATGAACGACGTATGCTCCGAGTTTGTGTCATTGAAAAGAATAAGTTATTGTAACAACAGTGAATTTTTCAAGTGGGCGTGGATGGCAAAATCCAAAACAATGAGAAAATAGCATAAGTTAAAGGATACCGGACCTCGATTTTGAGGAAAACTTAATCTACCTAAGTATATCTTTTTTTTTTTTCGAAAAATCTATATATTCGTAGCCAGGAATCGAATTCGTTGATTTTGGGAAAACACACGCCGTGTTATTACACCATTCGACGAAGAAGGAACATTACATAACTTGTTTATATTGATACCAGCTATCGATTTATATAAGTGTTATGCGTGGCCGCTACTTTGAAATAAAATCAAATGGCGGAAAAAATCCGGGCACGCTTCATACAAAAATGTTTCAAGCCCTTTGTACATCTATTTTATTGGGACCTTAATATGTATACAATATCTGTTAAGTCATGCAGGAATATTAAAGCGGTATTTTCTAAAAAAAAATAGAATAATGTATGTTCCCGTCACAGGAGATGAATTTTAAATAACCTTTCCTAGTAATTTTTAGAATTACCATCAAAACAAAAAAGTATTTCATTAAAAAACAGTATCTATTTATTAGATTTACCGAAAAAAAAACTGTAATAAGGACCATCCATAATCTTATTTCTTACTTACTTACTTAATATTTTATAGAATATGCGTAAAAAAAAAGTGCTTTTTCATAGAAAACAGGGTCAGTTTATTAGATTTACCGAGAAAAATTCTTGCTTGTATATCCGAGTACATTCCGGCTGTAGAATGTTTGATAGCGTTTGATTCGTCGGGCCATGTGGCTCAGCGTAATTATATAAAGAGAGTTTGGTTCAAGCTATAGGCGGTTAGCGGTTTTATAGGGGGCGTTATTTCCAATCCCTGCACAAAGTCATCTCAAGGTTTGAACTGTTGAACTCCTGGGATACAATTATTACTAGATTGAAAACTAAATTGTATGAAAATGTGGATAGCGTGATAATCATGTAAGCAGTGTTATCTTTTAGTGAACTGAAGTAAGTAGTTGAAGTTTTTGGACAGGAAAAAAAACATCGTGAGGAAACCAGCATGCCTAACAGATATTTCTTGACGGTATGTAAAGCCAAACCCGAGGCTCATGGACCACATGATAAAAAAGAAGAAGAAAAAACAAAAGAAAAAGCAAAAAAAAGCTTCCTTAAAAACGTGGACTTCATTCTCTGTAAATACAAAGATTGCGTCAAAAACACGGCGTTGTAAAGTCAGTGAGTGCAAAAATTGACCAACATAATCAATAACTCTAACCAGGATCTAAGTCAGCATGCGCCACAATTTAGTCAACAAATTAACTATGTCAACGAAAATCCAGTGAAAGAGAATGTACAAAAACATCTGTTTATCTTAGTTGTAAATTATTATGATAGCTCGCGAATGGGAGGGCCATGTGGCGGAATGTAATTTTATCATGAAATGTGGTCCAAGCTAGTGGCGATCGCAGGAATTACCGCAATAACAGCAAAGTACCGCCCCTTGTTTGCAGTTCCGATGGCTTACCGTGAAATTCCGAGAGACAGAAATAGAATATTTTTTTCATAGAATCATGAAATAACAACCATAATTCAACCATTTTTTCCATTTCTTGCTTAGAGTGGCACTAGATGGCGCTGTGTATAATGTCCAGCGATATTTATCTATTTAAAAATATTTTTGTGTATTTTGTCCTGGCGGGCTAATAAATGATTTTTCTTTCTTTCTTTCTTGAGAATAATGAAAAGGAAAAAATCTGTAAACCGAAAATATGTAGTTGAATAACAAAATAACTACAAGTTTATTACGGAACACTCGGTGCGCGTGTCCAACTCGCACCTGTCTGGTTTTTTTTCAACGAGATCGTTTTCAAGTGGAAACTAAGTCTAATTCCTATCTCTACGAGTACTGTGAAGTGGAAGACACAAATTAGTTTTTCAATACACTTCCTCGAAAACTGGTTCTTATTGCACTATGATTAGGTTCAACATGCAATGTATTTCACACGCGTGCGTTTTTTGACAGTGTTCCAACACGTGTGTGGGAATGAAAATTGCCACATATAACTATTCATAAACTTAGTCCGAATTGGTTCAATATATAGTCAGAGGTGAATGTTTTGTTTTTAATTTCGGCAAAGCAATATGCGTCTTTTCGGAGGAAACATTTTTTGAATATTCAAATAGTGTTTATAAATTCAGTATCATAGATAAACATGATTATTTAAAACTAGTATTTACTTTTATAAACAAATTAACATTTATTTGTGTTCTAAATTCTACTATATTAAAATATATATACAATATTAGGCTGTATAACGACTTCATATTTTGTTTCTCCTTTAACCAGGGACCTGTATAATAAACATTACAATCCGACAATTTTGTAAATAGTGACATATTTGGGAAGTTGTATTGTTGTAACAAGTGTTGTTAAATCTTTCAATAAGTGTCACCTGTAAAGAGAAAATGTTTATTAAACCGAAATATGTACAATTATCGGTAAAATTTTACAACTTTGTCGGTTTATCACCATGGTAAACTTGTAAGTTGTAATTTTTATTAAACAGAAACTTGTAGATTTGAAACTTGTAAAATACAATTACAATTTACAATTAGTAACTTACTATGTGTATGTTTGGGCCCTGGCAAAAGCAAAGCGCGGAAAAAAATATTTAAATTATAGTCGTAACACTTCATAACTACAATATTTTTCATTTTTATTTTTTTTTTGTCTTATGTTATCACTTATTTTTGTGAATGCTGGTTAACCTATAATTGGCGACTGTGTAAGTCCAAGACCTTAAAACATTTTTATATCTAAATGCTGTACACAGAAGCTGTTGGTGAACCTATGTTAATAAATAAATAAATAAATAAATAAATAGAAAGTGGACACGTGGACATTTATTGTCTCGGCTCAAAAAGACCCTCGCCTACGGCTCGTGTGTTAATTGCGACTCGAAATACAATAATAAACTTTCTCCCTTTGTATCAAAATGTACTATTTTCTGGACGCTTGATCATCTGAAACCGCTATCGCTCACACCTTGTTCCACACCCCGCCACGCGCTATACTAGGTAGAGGTACATAATTACAGAATTATACAGAAACAATATAAATACATTTATTGCCGTACCTGGTCTCTGTCTACCCGTGACGTAGTTCCGTCTAGCGAGAATAACTTAATGTGATGAAATACAAGATTTCATTTGGAACTATAAAGAACTGGATTATGGCCGCGGCTTCGTTCCCGTGGAGGTCGGAAATTGACCCAGAAGATCGCACTACTGCGATGAAAAGTACCCTAAGTGTTCATCCAGGTTATAAACTAACTGAGTGCCAAATTTCATGCAAATTCGTTTAGTAGTTTTTGCGTGAAACAGTTACATATGCTAGATAAAATCCTGATTCTTGAAAGCGAACCGCAGAATTATAACAATTTCCAAGCCTTACTCCATAAAAACTCATTCGAAAACATTTAATGGGTTTATAATATAATTTCCTGTCATAATACAGGGTCTAAAATATTAGTTTTACTGTTTCGTTGGCATGTGTTTGTTTTATTATTCGTCTGTGTAGTGATAAATCATAAATATAGTTGTTGTAAGTTTCAAGATTTTTTTTGAGACTTTGATTTCCATTCTCTCCGGTTTCTAGAACGAAAACATCATCTGCATAGCCTTTTCCCAACTATGTTGGGGTCGGCTTCCAGTCTAACCGGATGCAGCTGAATACCAGTATTTTACATGGAGCGACTGACGACCTGACCTCCACAACCCAGTTAGTACTGGGTAATACGATACCACTTGTAAGACTGGTTGTCAGACTTAACAAACTAATACCATCACCACTAAGTGAATTAATAAACTTAAAGAGTTTGATGATTTTAATGATTATTTATTTTGTAACTACGTGTAACGGTTGCGAATTAGGTATATTTTGTTTAACATACAGCACTGATCTGCAAATTGCAAAAAACTAAGAAAATTAGTTTTCGGAACTGAAATCATCAAATTAATAACTTCTCCTAATGGGGGGGGTGGGAGCGGGTGTCAGACTTTTACTGACTAGAACCTATCCATGTTCCTTCCTCGCCCTTTATGTTCCGGGGCCGCGGCATCTCTTTCGAACAGTCCTGCAGCCCCGGCAGGTTCACGGTTACCCTGGCGCATACACCTCTGAAAATCTAGGATAAGTTTTGACAATTCCTAAATATATATATATATTTTTTTTTATTAAAAACGGTTGGGTATTAACCCACATTTTTCCTTTCCAGTTATATTTAACTCCCATGTAATCGGGCTAGCCTATTGCCATCAAACGGGCACAAATCCAGATTCCGTAGCTGCTACCGACAAATCACCGTTTTACCCAACCTGACAATCGAACCCAGGACTTCATAGTCAGCAGTCTTGCTTTCGTCCACTAGACGTATGATACAGTCATTAAATAACTGTATGAAAATACAATTCTGTTTAGTCCGTCAGTTAGATTATCGAAAAATATTGGATAAGTACTTACGTGTTTTTTGTTCTACTAAATTAGGGGCCGTTCAAGTATTACGTAAGCAGATTTATTACAATTATTTACCCCTCCCCCCACCCCTTGTCAGCAAGAATAAGCAAAGCGTAGCCCCCCCCCCCCCCCCCTATAGTGCTTACGAAGTACGCACTGTATCGTCTTTAATTATTGTTATAGAGAAAGAAAAATATGATCCGATTTTTTTTTTAAATCTATCTAGCGAACAAAAAACTAATTAGTTTTTTTTTTGTCATTATATCAGTTACTATAATACTATAATAGAAAATAATAACTAGTCCGATTAACGAAGATACGATACGACGCTTATAAAATTCTCAATAGGTACGTCACGCCTTAGTATAATTTTTAACGAGTTTTGACGTCACGAGCCCCCACTCTCGAGTTTTGATGCGATTTATCTTTGTCAATATTCATTGATTTACAAAAACAAAAATACGTGTCCATTATTTTCCAAAACTCTAACCGACGACGTACTAAATAGATTTGATTTTTTTTGATACTGTCCTCATGCCTATTTGATTCTAAAATGCTATCCTAAAGCACCCCGATACGACCAGACTTTTAAACATTTAAAAATAAATGACGATAAACGCATGCAGTCGAGTGCAAGCCACTATTCTCTGGGGAATCAAGCGTTATCTACTAACATGTGTGTAGTTCAAGTGCAGTACTTACTGGCGCCAGTGGCTGGCCCGTGACGCTCACTAGTGGTATGTGCCAGTTGTAGGTATGTTTTTTGGGGTTCCGTAAAAACGGGACCCTGTTACTAAGGCTCCACTATCCGTCTGTCTATCATCAGGCTGTATCTCATGAACCGTGATAGCCAGACAGTTGAAATTTTCACATAACAGACATAACAGATGTATTTTTGACGACCCGAATAGTGTAGCGGTACTCGAATGGCGTAGCGGTAGTGAGGCTGCCTTACGTTCTTAGGGTCCTGGGTTTGACGAATCCCGGTAGGAGCAAATGTTTGTGTGATGAGCATGGACATTTGTTTCCGAGTCATGGATGTTTATATGTATAATAAGTATGTATTTACAAACAAAAAGTATATATATCAACTATCTGGTGTCCACGACACAAGCCTTGCTTAATGTGGCACTAGATGGCGCTGTGTGTAACGTCCAGCGATATATATTATTTTGTTGCGGTAATTTGCAACGTAGCGTAGTTCCCGTTCCCGTGGGAGTTTGGGGATAAAATACAGCCTATGTTACTCGCTGATAATGTAGGCTCTATCCAATCGGTCCAGTAGTTTTTAAGTTTATTCGTTATATGACATACAACAAACACAAAAATACAAATTTTGCCTCTCTATAATATTAGTACAGACACAGATGGTACAGACAAATAGTTAAAACAGAATCCCATACAATAAACGTGTTTTTTTTTGCGGTTGATGAAGATGATTTTTTTAATGGTACGGAACACTTCGTGCGCGATACCGACTCGCACTTGGCCGTTTTTTTTCTAGTTTCAATCAGTGTGCCTAAGTTTGGCGATGTTTAATTCGGGTGATTGCAGTGAAATGAATCATAGACTAGCTTATCTATTTGGCTGAAAGTCATTATTTCCTTTGTTTCAGTGGTTTATGGTTTAATAATAACAGCGTTATTCAGAATAATAATAACAGTTCGGATCAATCATTCAGGCTAAGCCGTGCTTGCCTAGGTTGGATGTGGATGGGTGACCTGACCAGCCATCACATAGGTACCGAGTTTCTTTTAGGCGGAAATAAGTTCCTCGGCTATGAAAGACCCCAAAGAAATCACCTGAGGTTCTTAAAAAACCGACTCCAAAAAACTCAAAAAAAGTGGAAAATAACTGTAGCTTCAGAAGTCGGTGACCTTTGTTTGATTGATTTACTTAGATTTTCGTCACCGACTTCTGAAGCTAAAGTTATTTTTCACTTTTTTGTGTTTTTTGGAGTCGGTTTTATTTTTTGGAAAAAAGTTTTTACTTTTCACTTTTTAGTAGTTCACTTGTGCTTACCCCTTCACAGCGTAGCGGCGTGAAGTTATGTTATGAAAAAAAAAAAATCCGAAGAATTGAGAACCTCCTCCTTTTTGAAGTCGGTTAAAAACAGACGAGTCACTCCCAAAAGTACTAGCTTTACATAGATCACAAAGAGCTCACCTGATTTCCCTCTACAGTCCATCTCCGTGGTGGCAATCAGCTTCAAGGGTACCATCAGGCTATAATAGAACCCAAAGAAGTCACCAAAAGAGTTCCTTTTCACTCAAAAGTACCTACTAGGCTATCATATATCACAAAGATCTCACCTGATTTCCTTCAACAGTCCGTCTTCTAGGCGGTGTATGATGCAGGTCTGCCCTGAAGCCACCGGCGGGCTCTCCATCCGTCTCCAGCACCTTCAGCAGGTAGGAGATGTAGGAGGTCGCCAGCCGGAGCGTCTTGATCTAACAGGAAAGGAAATGTTAATGTCCGATTAAAAATTGAGAATGGATCGGTGACTTCTGGGTGGGGGATGTTTTTGTTCGGTACTTTTTTGGAATTCCTATCTGGTAAATGAACTGGAGATTTAGGGGCCTGAAATGGCTTCTATGGCAGAATTATAATCATCATCTGCCGAACCTTTTCCCAACTATGTTGGGGTCGGCTTCCAGTCTAACCGGATGCAGCTGAATACCAGTATGTTACATGGAGCGACTGCCTCTCTGACCTCCACAACCCAGTCAGTACTGGGTAATACAGCACCCTTTGGTAAGACCGTAATTAACGACTGTCAGAGATCTAAAAATGACAGCCGGGATCAACGACTAACATGCTTAACGATTAACATGCTTTCCGATGCACGGAGGAAACTCGGTACCTCTTGGCTAAATAATAACATCTTCTCGGGTCGATGTTTAGGTTAAGCCGCACTTGCTCCTGTTAGTCCATGGATGGATGACCACCCATCACATACCGGGTAAAACGGGGTGAATAGAAATGCAGGGGTGAATGGAAACAAAACTTTAAAAGCGATTTTATCGCTGAACTTATATTGTAAATTACCAACAAGGTACCTTTATAATTAAGTATAATTTAGTTAACACAATAGAGTACTTGTTGGTACCGTACCTATCATGTGAATTCAACTTTAAAATCCATTCCAAAGTTTTGTTTCTATTCATCCCTGCATTTCTATTCACCCCATTTTCCGGTATGTGATGGGTGGTCATCCATCCATGGACTAACAGGAGCAAGTGCGGCATAACCTAAACATCGACCCGAGAAGATGTTATTATTTACCCAAGAGTTCCTCCCCTCTAATTAGAATACGTCAGATTATAATATGAATTACGTTACAGTATAGAATGGTCTTAAAGTGACAATTCAGAACATCAACTGAGTCCGTGATTCATATTGTTACCCTATTCTGATCCTATTAAAGCGTTAAAAGCCACTTTAGACCCCTAGTGTCATTAGACCGCTCCAAACGACCAGCAAATGGCAAAACATGTAACAAATTTGAATTTTGGGAGCTATTCTAGCGCTTCAATCTTAAAAGAAAGCCCTTATGAGCATCAGCAGACTATCTATAGTTACTGTCAGTTAATAACGTAATAACGGTCATTAACCTACTATCATACATTAAAGTTCTAACTTTGAAATCCAAAAAAAGCCTGTTCAAATCTTGAATAGTCATTTATCGTGAACTTCAACATTTTTTCTAATGAAAAAGGATATTGTAATCTCTCTAGCGAGATTGTAAACTCGCGAAATTAATGTTGTCAACTGAACATACTGCTTACAATATAACGCTTTATTTTTCGGTACATATTGTTATCTATTGAAGTGAAACCGTAATATTGTGAAATGCATGCGACGGAAGTATCTCTGCCGACATAATCGGGACTTGGGGCACCCCCACGTTAGGTTAGTTAGGTTCCTTTAAACCTTGCTTACAGAAATAGGTTCTCCGTCGACTACGCTTTTTAGGGGAATATAAAGTGTTATAAGATTAGGTTATATTAATCGGTATTTCTCAGGAATGGTACATTATCTTTTCATGAGAGAGTGGTACCATAGGGCAAGGGGGCCCCTTCTTCCCTCCCGCTCCTGCACACGACGCGAGTTGACTTCCAACGCATACATTTCACAATATTACGGTTTCACTTCGATAGATTACAATCTACCGAAAAATAATGCGTTATATTGTAAGCAGTATGTTCGTCGATCTTTCGAGAGTTTACAATCTCTCTAGTTATATTACAATTTAACGTGTTTGACAATTTTACGGTGACAGATAGATGGCTCATTTGTTTTTGTTCGTACGAAGAGATATTAGGGAAAGGTCAATGACCAATATTGCGATTGTAACTGGCAGTAACTGTACCTACTCAAGTACCAACAGAAACTCCTCAAACCCAGAAATCGTACTAACCTTGGTCATCTTAGTGTCTGGTAGGACGTTAGGGATATGCTGTCTGAGACTCGAGAACGCACTGTTGATGCTCTGCGATCTCTTTCGCACCATCTGGTAAGGTCAGATGTAAGAGTGAGACGGAGGTATGTCCGTCGGTGTGGGGTTGAAGGTAATTGCGCGGGGTATTTAGGAATTAGGTTTGTTTTTAGTGGAGAAGTATTACTGTCAAATTATAATATTTTGTTTTTCTGAAGGGATAGAACAATCAAATCAAAAAATTGGTCAACAGGATCAGTTAATCGATTCAAAAAATTAGGTTGACTGATCCCGAGGGATCCGCCTGTGTGGGATCAGTTTACTAAACAGCCCTAGCTAGACGTTGGTTTACATTATTTTAACGGTGTTTTCATATATTTTATGTCTTGCTGAAAACTGCAATAATTCGTAGACAAGGCTTATAGAAATACGTAAGCATTGCATTAGGGAGCTGCGTTCAAGTATTACGTAACGCAATTTTTGGAGATTTTTGACCCTTCCCCCCTATGTAACGCACCGTAACGTTTTTCTGTACCCCCCTCCCTCCTAGTATAACGTTACGTAACTACCAAGCGGGAAGAACTCGACTCCAGGTTTTGTTTGAGCTTCTTATGGTTGGACATATAAACAGTAATTTAATTGTTCGTAAAATGATATAGAGATGTTGTATTTCTGCTTTTGTTATATGGTTTGACTTTTTTATGATTTTAATGCTGTTTACTGATGACATTCTAATAATTGTTTATATTTTGTTTTGCTTGTACTTGATTACTGCTTCTGTTATGATTTTAAATGTAATTTGTTGTATAATTCCAACACAGTGTAAATTGTTTGATGAATGAATAAATAAATAAATAAAAGACTCCTTCCACAAGGATTGGCGTATAACAGCACTAGATAGAGATAAGTGGAAAGAGGGAAGGCAGCCCTTTGCCCTGCCGTGGGACACAAATGGGTGATACTTAATAATAATAAAAACTACCAAGTGAAAATTTTTACCTAAAATTGACAATAATGTGGCGTAAAGTACCGGAAAGTTGCTATAATACCTTTATTACTTTGAAGGTTTAAAAAAACCATGTTACTTAACGCGTAGTTCAAACCCCGGTCCCGCCCCGGTAACGCATCGTAACGTTTTACAAGAACCCCCTCTCACCCCACATACGTTACGTAACACTTTAACGCTCCACGCCCATAACTAAGAAACTGTACAAAACGACAACACGAAAACGAAGTATAAAACAACAAATAGTAGCACAGATTATAAAATACAATACATCCTTACCTTAGAAAGTTTCGTATCAGGAGGCACATTTGGTATACAGTCTCTCAAATCTGAGAACGCTGTGTTGATACTCTGTGTTCGTCTTCTCTCTTTCTTGTTGGCTGTGGTTCTTCTCTTGGCGACCCTCACGAAGGAGGGGGGTGCGGGACGGTCGTAGCGGAGAGGGAGGGCTTGGAGGTCGCAGTCTAGGCCTACGAGAAGAAAATACGGTAGTAAAATATCACGCCTGGATTCAGGAACTCGTAGATAAACATTATCAATAATTAGTGCAGGGGAGTAGCTACCGCCGTATCTGCCGTATCAATTAATCAAGCAAAAATGAATCAAATTTCCCATTTTTTTTCAGAAATGACAAAAGTAAAAAAAAAGCAACATTTTTTTTTCCTGCGTAAAGAGTGCGTTCAAAAGTTGGCAACACCCTACATAGGTTATCGTTAAACTTACCGGTGTTATTTGGCGCGAAATTATGCGCCATATTGTGATGATAAGTGTCGTATGGTTCGTTACCAGCCATCTGCATTTCTTCGTAGCCTGGAACAAGATGATTTTATTAAACGTAGGTAATAATTAGGCGGTCGCTGAGCTTAATACCACAATACGCTCATGACGGGAGTCGCTGATATGGCCCATATCAGCGACAATAAGTCTGCTGGCTGAAGTGGGAGTGGGCGAGCCATGTCTATAGAATGCATCAGGACTGATGGGCCTAAGCCGTCACTCAGTGGGTGCCAGAAGACAGGCGTCGTCACCGATAGAGGCCTAAAATACGCTGGCGACACCTTAAAGGCGTTTGAGCGAGATTGACCTGAGAGTAACCCCACGTAGAGAGGAGTTAGCAGTGGGACAATATAGGCTAATAAAAAATTGAAGAAAACATTTAGGCGGAAGAGGAGAGGGAGAGAGTAAAGCGAAGGAAAAGATGAATGGATTGTATGAGTAATGATATGAAAGAGAAGGAAGTAAACAATGCCGTGACGTCTGATAGCGGAGAATTGAAGAAGAAAACGTTGAGCTGATCCCAAGTAGAATAGAACATTTAGCTACTCGGAAGCTCTACACAAAACACCGTTCCCAAATAAAATGGGACATACTACGGCAGTTCATCATCTTCTGCCAGCCTATTCCAAACTATGTTGGGTTGTCTTCCAGGCTAAACGGATGCTGTGAATACCAGTACCAGTTTTTTTTTTTTTAGGATGGGAAATCATCAAATAACTTCTCCCACTCTGGGCGGAGCGGGAGGGAGTGTCAGACTTTTACTGACTAAAACCCATCCATGTTCCTTCCTCGCCCTTTACGTTCCGGGGCCACGGTATCTCTTTCGAACCGTCCCGCAACCCCGGCAGGACCCAGTTAGTATACTGGGAATTGGGTGATATGATACCACATAGTAAGACTGCTTGTCTGACATTTTTGCTTTCCGAGGCACGGAGGAAACTCTGTATGTAATGGGTGGTCAACCATCTACAGACCAACCTAGGCAAGCACGGCTTAACCTAAAGATCGACCCGAGTGGCTGTTATTATTTAGCGACATGACAGCTAGCAGTTAATTTATTGAATTCTTACCATATCCCCTCGATATGTAGTGCGTGGTGTCATGATACATGTCCTGGGTGTCGAACTCGTGTGCTTCTCCGTTGGCGGCCGGCCAGTACACTCCGCCGTCCATGGGGCTTCCTGAAGACAAGGCAGTAATATTTTCAAACTGTAAACTATGGTCTTTTGACCCATTTTGCATCAAAGCACTCGGTTAAATGCAAACTTTTTTTTAAAAAGCGCGTAGTGCTTAATTTTATTTATCTTATTTTTCCCCCATGTCAACAATGCGGCCTAACCTAGTGTCTGAGTGTATTTAGTGCTTATTGCTTATTTTAAATTCCCTTCGTGCTTGCTATTTTGTGATCCTAAGTTTTCTACTAATATCTCTGTGTCTACTCGTGGGAACCTGTAATTGGCTCTGTGTCGCTTATTCAATTGTTACTCACTTATTTTAGCTGTTGGTTCTCCTTTTAAAAAATAATAATGTATAGGGTAGAAACTTTCAGGGCGGTAAGGAGAAGTACCTTAAGGCGCTACCCCGAGCTAAGTGGCGCCCTCATTGAATAAAAAATCGTAGCATAGCATAGAAAACAAAAATAAAAAAATTGAATCGTGGAGTTTGTTACAAAGAGGATAAAGTATTTTTACGTTGTTAAAACAGGACTCAAAATGTTTAGTATCCAAAGTAGATAGCAAAAGTACCAAAAGCGGCCGTTTTTGACAGTTTTGCCATCTACTTTGGATACTAAACATTTTGAGTCCTGTTTTAACAACGTAAAAATACTTTATCCTCTTTGTAACAAACTCCACGATTCAATTTTTTTATTTTTGTTTTCTATGCTATGCTACGATTTTTTATTCAATGAGGGCGCCACTTAGGTCGGGGTAGCGCCTTAAGGCGCGTCCCCGAGCAAAAGCCGTTTTTTGTGCTTTTTTTGGAGCCAACTACTCTATAACCAAAAGAAATACCAAGTAATAACAAATACATTCAATTTCTACATATTCTTGACTGCAAAATGGTAGTTTTTTTTTTAACATGCTTCTTATATTTTTATCATGCTTCTTCTCGTAAAGTTAACATTATTTTGATTTCTTTCTTATACTAATGGATAGGCAACTTAATAATGAACATAATGCTGGTTTTTTTTTTTTTCTTAAAGACGGAAATTTGATTTTATAAAGAATAAAAACCACTAATTTCGCACTATTCGACCCGCAGTGACTGACGTAAAAACCACTTCGTAGTGCAAGCTGATCAGAACTGTATTCTAACAGTGATTCAAACGAAGTTTGAATCACCACAAATAGAGTTGCTAATTTCGCTTGGGGTAGCGCCTTAACCGTTGCAGCTACGCAAAAATGGACTTAGGAAATAGGTCTGAATTTTTTAATATTACTCCAACGAAGACTTTTTTAATTCTCAGAGAAGTTTTTGGTCACTATTAGAAACAGGATCGATTGGCATTAATAAAATGTTTTCTTGCTTTTTGTATGTTTTTTTTTTAATTATTAAATATTTAAAAAGGGATTAAAATTTCAAAAAACAAATGATCGATTTTCAGACCACAAAGTCCATTTTTGTGTAGCTGCAACGGATAAGGTAGGCCCCTTTTCTGCCCCGCTAACATTTTTGAAGAAAATAAATGCAAGATTTAACAAAAAATAGTCGAACAAGCTATTTGTTTTACACTTTGCAATGTAATTGGTGGGTTAAACTGTAAACCAAATAGCTTGTCCGACCGTACATCATTTGTGGCACAGCTTTTCAGCAGAAATAGTGGATCGTTCTTACCTTGGTGTGAGGGTTGGCAGTAGTAAGGCGGTTCGTATCTGTCGAAACCCTCGTCTGAAGGGGACATGCTGCCATAACTTGACATTGGACTGCACCTGGACAAAATTATAATTTACTTTGTAATTTCAGGTCCAATTTTCTTTATGTTATCCTGCATACACTTATTATTTATTATTGTATGTGTACACATGTTTGAGCAAATAAATCTTATCTTATCTTATCTTATCTTAACAAATGTTAGTTGCGGTTACGGAAAAAGTTTTCTTGATTCGCAACTGGTTGCGAACAAGGAGTAAAAATTCCTAATTCGCAACTGGTTGCGAATCGCAGTTGCGAAAACGGCCGGAGGGGTTTGTGTGATGAGCATCGACATTATTTTGTTTCCGAGTCATGGATGTTTATTTATTTATTTATTTATTTAAACTTTATGCACAAAAAGTACAAAGGCGGACTTAATGCCTTGGGCATTTTCTACCAGTCTACCTTAGGGTGATGCAGAGATAAAACAGTAGGTGCAAGTACAGAAAATTATGAAGAATAAAATATAACAATAAATACATATATACATACATACAACAAATGATAAAAAGTGAGGAAAGATAAAAAACAATAAATAAACGTAGATGAAGAAAACAAACAACTTAATTGTGGGATAAGTCTGCCAACTTTTTATGTAAGTGCTCACGAACTTTTATTTTAAATGTGAGCCGACTGGTTGCCATCCTGATATTCAAAGGGAGCGCATTCCAAAGAAAAACCGCCTGGACAGGAAAAGAAGCTTTAAGAACACCAGAGCGGTGAGTAGGACATCGTAGAAGACGGTATAAGTATGTATTTACAAATAAAAAGTATCTATGTAATTATCAACTATATGGAGTCCACGACACAATGCTCGGTGCTTAGTGTGGCACTAGAAGGCGCTGTGTGTAATGTCCAGCCATATTTATTTATTTATAGGTACAGGAGGACAGAAGAGGAGGAGCTGTAGCCTGCGATCTTTGTTCGCGTGAAATTATGTTATAAAATATTACTTTGAATCGGATTTTGATAGCTATTTCATGGTATTTTTACACGGAACTCCCATTACAAGTAAAAACAAACGTCAGCTACCTGCCAGTAAAAGTCACGTCTAAATCAGTATAGCCGTTTCGGAGATTAGTCGGAACAAACAGACAAAAAAATACCCCAAGCAGGTTCTTTCATGTTCTTGGTAGTTTGCTTTGTTTGATGTTTTATAGTTTATTATTATTGTATATTTTTTATTTGGCGATGGTGTTATTTACCTGAAATAAATGAATATATAATTACTATTTGCAGACCATTCAATTTTATTTATTTGTATACAGGGTGACTGGATCTGGACCCGCCATAGCAAATTCGCACATAGAGGAGGTCATTTTCTAATTATTGAACCTTACTTTCCCTAGCCTAAGTTTTATAGTTTAGGAGATATGTCAATTTGTATACTTTATTGAAATTTTTCTTAAATTTGAACTTCAAGCATTCATAACTTTTTTTTGCTTGATTTTTGTGGGTTTTATTTACTATTTGTTGGTAGTCATAAACATTGGTGATTAAAATACCTCGGAACTTCCTTCAAACTAGGGTAAAAAAATAAGATAGTACGCTTTTTAAAGAAACTAATGAGAAATCAAAATCAATACGGTGAAAACCAACCTCAAATAAAAAAAAAGCTACGGTGTTTCAATAATTACTTTTTATCAAAATGTGTTTTCTAGCTTAGACCCTTTCCAACGATATCAAATTTGTATTAAAAAAGTTGCTAGTTTAAAAAAAAAAACTATTCAGTATAGGTTTGTTGAAGCTAATTGTGCAAAGAATTTTTGCAAATTTATAACTAGGTAGGTTTATAACTAGGGAGGGGAAATTCTTAATGGATTTACATTTTTATTATTCAAAATAATACTTCTGCATACGAATGGATATGTCACCGTAAAATTGTCAAACACGTTAGATTGTAATAGGTTGTAAACTCTCGAAATATTGTCAACTGAACATACTGCTTACCTACAATATAACGCATTATTTTTCGGAAGATTACAATCTGGAGGTCTACAATCTAGGGTAGATTGTAATCTATCGAAGTGAAACTGTAATATTGTGAAATGCATGCGACGGAAGTATCTCTACCCCCATAATCGGGACTTGGGGCACCCCCACGTTAGGTTAGTTAGGTTCCTTTAAACCCTGCACTCAGAAATAGGGGCCCCGCGTTTGTCAAAAGAACACTTCAAAGTAATCCTCCACATCGCTGTCATCGGGAAACGTACCCAGAAGACTGGCAGCATTGCCACGTTGAATGGCAAAGCTAAATCTTTGGCCAAAGAAAGAGCCAGCCCTCTGGTCACGCGAAGTGTCGATCAGTCGGTGGGAGATTTATGCGCACTCGGACCCCATGACCCGAGTGTTTCGACCCTAAACGGCTCAAAGCTAGTTATACCAATAAGGTTACAGTATTTGTGCCGTTTGAGGATCTCAGCAGCCGCAGCAACAGCGCCTGCACAGCCCGCCGTTCTTGCAACACGACAAGGCGCAAGAGTGTCGACACAACTTACGTCCCACACCAAAGGCCTGCCAACGCTCCAACATTATAAATAAGAAATTATTTGACGATGTATGGAAGTCTGGCCGTTCGTTACTTTTTTCACGCAAAAAATAGCAGTTCAGTTCATTAGGCGAACATAACTGTACTGAACAGCAGATTTCTTTTCGCGATGTCATGTTTGATCCCATAGTAAAACTTGTTTGTTAATATGAGTACAAACACGTGTTTATTATCGTACTCTAATTGCCAGTCACCATCAATATATATATTACAAAAATAACTTAAGACGCCTGCGGAGCATGCGTATTTCATACAAACGTAATACCAAAATAATTTGTAAATTAAACATATTCCTAAGGTAGTGTGTATTTATTTCGATTGAATTACAGAATATCTAGGTTCCCAAATATATATTTCGATTGGACACTGATGTTAACAAGAGTTATAAGAAAAATAAGTTTTCTATAGAAATTTTAAATTCCTCATATCTCGTATACCTACGTATCATTGTCCTCTCAAAAAATATATTTGGGAACATATATATTCTGTAATCCAATCGAAAGAAATACACACTACCCTAAAAATATTTTTGATTTACAAATAATTTTGGTATTACGTTTGTATGAAATACGCATGCTCCGCCGGCCCCTTAATATTGCGCTCAAGTTACACACAAGCTTTAACTCATTTAGGACATTGCGTTTCATTTAAATACGTAAAGATTTATCAGCTGATACCCATACACTACGGACTCTACAAACTCGACTCAATACAAAAAAACCGGCCAAGAGCGTGTCGGGCCACGCTCACTGTAGGGTTCCGTAGCTTCCCAGACCATTAAAAATACCAACATTTTTCGTCAGCAAAAATAACTTTGTTTTTCATAGTATTTGTATGAAAAACAAAGTTATCATTTGCGTTTTTTTGAAAAAGTGCTATATAACTCAAAAACTATTCAACTCATCAAGTTGAAAATAATTTTCCTAGAAAGTTCATATAAAGGTCTACTTCTGTGATTTTTTTCATATTTTTTAAACTTATGGTTCAAAAGTTAGAGGGGGGGGGACACATTGTTTTTGACTTTCGGAGCGATTATTTCCTAAAATATTAATATTATCAAAAAATGATTTTAGAAAACCCCTATTCATTTTTAAATACCTATCCAACAATATATCACACGTCAGGGTCAAAATTAAAAAAAAAATCGCTCCCCACTTTACGTCTGGGGGAGGTACCCTAATAAAAATGTTTTTTTAAATTTTTATTTTTGCACTTTGTCGGCATGATTGATATACATATTGGTACCAAATTTCAGCTTTCTGGTGCTAACGGTCACTGAGATTATCCGCGGACAGACAGACAGACAGACATGGCGAAACTATAAGGGTTCCGTTTTTTGCCATTTGGCTACGGAACCCTAAAAATGGTAGGAGAACACATGTCTGTAACATATGAACAACAACGGTAGCATTATCTTAACGGGCTCAGCAGCGAGCGTGGTCTCAAGTGGGCACTTGAAATGTCAGTGATTATGGTGTGTAACTGTATCGGAACTGGTGCAGCGAGATTTGAGACAAAGAAGACATAAAAACTTCGGAAAATAAATTGTTATAGGTACCTACATCTTATTTCTTGGGCTTCTGACCTGGCTTTACATGCCATCAGGTATGTTGGTATCTGCGGGACTGTTCGAAAGAGATACCGTGGCCTGGCCCCGGAACATAAAGGGCGAGGAAGGAACATGGATAAGTTTTAGTCAGTAAAAGTCTGACACTCCCTCCCGCTCCGCCCAGAGTGGGAGAAGTTATTTGATGATTTCACATCCGAAAAGAAAAGAAAGTCATGCTGCTTTCCTCACTGGTATACTAAGTTGACTGATACACCTCTGGTCTAACGAAGGGGTATCGTATTACCCAGTACTAATTGGGTTGTAGATGTCATTGAATATATAAGCAGACGCTCGACGTAAAATAGGTACAGCTGCTTCCGATTAGACTGGAAGCAGCCCCCGGCCCCAACATAGTTCTGACACCCTGGGCAGATGACTCATGGAATAAAATACAGCGTCTCTCAGTCTAACTGTCCGATTGTGGGCGTAACTTGGGTAAACAACACTCGCATAGGTATTTTTGCGCTCGATTCCCAGATGTTTTTGCATCAGGGTTTACGCAATAAGTCACGACAGCACTGTTGGCGCAGTGGGTGAGCGATCGACTGTTGTGTTGCGTGTGGCAGGCTCGGTTCCCGTCGCGGGCCTGTTCGAAAGAGATACCGCGGCCCCGGAACATAAAGGGCGAGGAAGGAACATGGATGGGTTTCAGTCAGAAAAAGTCTTTCACATCCTAAAAAAAAAAAGGCTCGGTTCCCGTACGGAATAAATATTTGTATGTTCCGGGTCTGGCTATTGTGATGTGAGTTTCGAACCCACGCACCTCTGATGTTTCGGATTCATGTGCGTATTGTATAATTATCACTTGCTTCGGTGAAGGAAAACATCCTGAGGAAAACAACATGCCTGAGAGATATTTCTCGACGGTATGTAAATCCAAGACAGAGGTCCATGGGCGACATAAAAACATGTGACACCAGGTTAGGTACTAACCACATGAAAAAGGATGATACCTAAATCCAAAAACATTAATTATTTATTGAAACAGGAAGTACCCACCGATATTATGTTATTAAGGTCAGGCGCGACATATTGTCTTATAACGTAAACTGTTTACATTATACTCATTTGATAACCAAATGTGGTCCACGTGTGTCCCAAACTTTATAGTTTTAGGATACTATAAGCCGTGTGTTTAGTTATTTTAGATGATATTTTTAGTTTTACTGATAGGCATGATACGGTGGAACGTAATGAATTTGGTTGCTAGGCATTGAGTCGGTTTCTTTTTAGCGTATCGATGGCTAAAAGTTCGAATGTGTTTAGCCCAAAACTCAGACATGCGTACTCCGCTCACTGATGCAGCAAGTAGTAAGGTGGGCTATTTGTCTGTGGGGAGGTGCTGCATACGCACTTAAGGTCTGAGCCGTCCATGACCCCTTCTGCAGAGGTTGTCTTTGCTCCCGCGCCGACTTGGGTTCGAAGTCTGTTTAGAGATTTCCAAGTCGGCCACAGCAACGGGGCCGATTTATACTTAAAGACTTTACTTTGCACACATGTTAAGATGTAAACGGACCCTTCACAAAGCCGTCAACCAAGCATTCTGTACATCACACTAATAAGTAACTACGAAATGTTGCAGGGAAAGACTTTCTTTTGGGTGAAGATGTTTTTTACGGTACGGCTCAATGTAATCAGCACGACTTTGACCGTGAAAATTCGTTCCTCGACTCTTATGAACTTGGAGTGGAGTATTGATGATTTTGATGATTATAATTCTGTAACACTTAGTTTATGTCTGACAGTCGCGACCGATATGTTTATCAACATACAACTTAGCACTGCTCTGCAAATTCCAAAAAACTTAAAAAAATGAATTTTGCGGGCCACCCTGACGCTTTCGCCTTAATTATAAAATATTTAGGTACAAATAAGCTCGTACTGCTGACAATTTGTAACTGTAGGTACTCGATTTTCAAGAAAAAGATGAGAAAATGTCGAAAATGTGAATAACAAAAAAAACTTGATTTTCTAATTTTATGTAATTATTTCAATTGTAAGTATATTGCATATTTCCCAACATTAAAATATGCAACATAAAATTGTCTTGATTAACAAAATAAACTTACCTTTATAATCGATCGACAAATTAAAAAAAACTCAGTCTACTTTACACACACATCACTACTATTAAAAATACTTTCAATTTTATTATTTATCACCACTTTTCTAAAACACAACAAATTCACTAAAGTTTATTAATAAAATATTCCACTTAATTTGATAAACAACACGACACTTGATAGATTTTCGAAAAATTAAACCATCAACGACTGTCAGACATGTTGACAGGCGCGTGACAAGCTAATTCGCGCGCTTTTAGTGACTGGGCTCTTTTTCAAGTCGACTCTTTGGTTTGGGATTGTGGGAGGAGCTTCTTTATTAGGGAGCGATGCGATTTAGGAGCAAAAGGACTTATGTACCGTTCGCTCTTTGTAGCAAATTAGGTGGGCGTTTGGATCATGTGAAAAGGTTTAACCATATTCCCTCAGAATATTATTAATACATTGTTACATAGGCTATGAGGGAGGCCTTTACCGAGCATAGAGGCTGAAAAAATACATTCTATGGTGATCTACTAATTTATTTAAGAAGAATTTATTGAAGAACGTTGCTATAATTTTCTGTAAAAGTCTATACAAGACTTACAATTTTTTTTGTAAGAATATAGGTATTTTAAAACGTAGGTATGCTCAACTCAAAACTCATTATCATTCTTACTCGGTTACTGTGAAATTCGATGTCTTGATGAAATAAATTAATAGAAAATTCAAAAGCCTGATCTGACAATGGAAATTAAACAATATTTTTCACATTTTAATTCAATTAGTATTTTATAAACTTCCCTTACTACCTTTGGTTGCTTCCGTTTTTAGCCACCCCATCTCATTGGACAACAGTCAAGCAGAAAATTTTCATCCCGCCCAATTAAGGAGGAGCTTCCTACCATCCATTTGTCTCTTTCTTACCCGCTGATTTACGATCTATACGTCCTTTTCTCTCATAAATTTCCATTATGGCACGATATCCACCTTTTACTTGATTATGCTAAGTGATTATTGCAATTTTAGTGTGTATTGCTTATGCCCGCTACTTTGACCGCCGTAGAGTTCGATAATAGTCCCAAGGGATCATACTACGGGCGGGATAAAAAGTATCCTATATATTAATCCAGGTTCTAAACTATCTGTGTGCTAAATTTCATCCCAATCCGTTCAATCGTTTCTACGTGAAAGAGTAAAACATCCATCCATGGTCACAAATTTTCATATTTTTATGTTTTAGTAGGAGTTGGATATCGTCATCAGTAGGTATATAGTCCTTTCCTTGTTACTTGTGGTCGGCGCAACACGTTATTTTCTTCCATTTTCCCCTGTAAACCGTCACGCTATAATTTACTCCTTTATCTTTATCTCTCCTCACACAATCCATACATCGTTTCTTTGGTCTTCCTCTCCCTGCCTTTCTCTTACCTAATAATTACTCAATAACACCTCGGTCCGGTTTAGTGCCCGATTATTGCATCTTTAGTCTCGTCTACACGCGTTTTTTTTAGGTAACTTTAACTTAGTTCGCAGATTCTATCCATCCACGTTCCGGCTGGCTTAGAGAATAGGCATTTACGACAATATCAAAAAATTACAAATCTTTTTAGTCCGTCAGTAATTCAGTATAGATAGAGTATTGAAAAATAATGGACACGTATTTTTTGTTTTTGTAAATCAACGAATATTGAGAAAGATAAAACGCATCAAAACTCGGGAGTGGGGGCTCGTGACGTCAGAACTAGCTAAAAATTATACCTAGGCCGCCAGGCGTGACGTATTGTGAATTTTAAAAGCGTCGTATCTTCGTCAATTTTAATTTACGTAACAATAGAAAAAATACGGGTCAAATATTTTTTAATATTCTACCTGACAGACTTATTAGATTTTTTATGTCGTCTACCCTATTTCCATTTGCGAATCCAACAGTTCGTATTTATTTAGGCACTACTACTAACCAGGTTGTAAAATATCTATGTGCCAAACATCGAAATCCGTGTAGTAGTTTTCGCCAGAAAGAGTAACCATCCATCCATCATCACAAACTTCGCATTTATAATATTGGTAGGGTTAATTAAGTCAGTGAAAATGCTTTCTGAATAATCTTTTATCACTAAGCTAAATAATCAAGTCGTTACCCTAATTAATTAAGGCTTCAATATAATAAAATAGTTAAGTAACAAAATGAATAAACGTAATTATACCAAAGTGTTCATTTTAGACCACTAAAGTAGTTAGGAATCGAACCCCACACAAGAAGGCGTGAAGAAACAAAACAATTAACCGAACCGCAACGCCAAACCAAATAAAAATCGATTACAATCTAACATAATCGAGTTACATTCCCCTCACTAACTCATCACCCTATCTATATAATTATATTATTATCTGTGGTACAGTCCTTTCATGGATGATTTATCTCTGGCAGCCACAACTCAACAGCTAGCTAAAGCGAACGATTCATCAAGTTTTTGTGTATAAAGAAATAAATAGAAGAAGAAGCAATGAAACATTATTTTACTGCTTTTTACATCCACATTTCTCTGGCATTCTCTGCTCGTGCAAAAAAAATACATAAGTAAACATTTAAATCACAATTGGAATCCGATTTGTAATCAACTCAAATATTACTAATTTGGTTGCAAAAAACAGCACCCACCTTTTTTTTATTAAATATAATTTTTTGCAGTACTTAAATAAATTGTCCGAAATGTAATCCTGTGTTTTTATCAAGAGAATCCTTCGAATTGTGCTTGATTTTATAGGGGTGGACTGAAAAGGGATAAGAAACGCTGGTATGGAACCAAAAAAAAAAATCGCAATAACGATGTCATGTCGCTGATGATAAAGCTCATTATGATTTTGACAGCGATGCAAAATGGGGATGCACACTTTGGAACTAATGGCCCTAGCATACCTGGTTCCAAAAGGAATGTCATTTCATATTTTAAAATATCTTGACCTCATTGGTCAGATTGAGACCAGCTATGGTGGCGCCATCTACAATTAGCTTTTAACGGTCTTCCCCATTATTTGTTGGTAAAATAAATGTGAACAGACTATAATTATATTACTATCTGTGCTACATGATATTGCCATCACTCTAATGATCTGTGGTTGCAGATAATTTATTTTTACTGTCAATATTTTGACATTTGACATGCGCGCCGTAATTTGATTGTTGGCATTCGTTTTTCGAATGATGATTATGAGGCACGTGCATAGCATAATCCGCCTATGTTCTCTTTACTGCTGAGACACAAATTTCTATATGAGTGAGAGGGGCGTTAAAATGAACAGTACTCGAAAAACGAGTATGACTCGTATCTTTCTAAAGATCCAAATTAGAAAACGACTTCTGTTCTTCTGGCTTTTTTTGTTTCACTGCCTTTTTTGCCACCGACTTCTGGAAGTAGTTATCTTCTACTTTTAATGTTTTATTACTTTGAATTTTTTCGGAAGTCGGTTTTTAGAGAAGTCAAGTTTTTTTGCAAAGGAGTTTCTTATTTCATCGTTTTAGTTGCGGTATGACGGATTATATCCCTATCAAGAATTATCCGAATCGCCCAAGTCAAATCATTAAACAAGCTTGAATCAATTACCACAAAATGTAAGTAAACAACATTCTTAGCAATTAAACTAAAGTAATTGTATTCCCTAAAAACGGATATTCTCGCGGCACGCGTTTGCTCCCTAGGGTACGATCACGCCCATACCTTGTTAATTAGGGTAAAAAAACTTTGACACGACTCGTGTCGAATGACATTTCAGCTGTCAATTTTGCCGCATTTTTTGTGGCATAAAGGATGTGGTATACCAGGGTTTTTATTTTCAACCAGCTGTTGTTCGCGACCTTCGACCGTGTGAAATTATTATAAGAATATTACTTCCCTCTTTAGATCGGATTTTGTTAACAATTTCAAGGGTTTTTTTCCAGGTACCCTAAACTTTTATCTTTTGTATTGTCAGCCTAACAATGATGAGCCAGTAAAAGGCACGTCAAGTTCGGTCCAGCTGTTTCGGATATTAGCCGGAATAAACAAACAGACAATAATTTTAAAAATGTTTTCGTGTTAAACCTGTAAAATTATAGACTATTACATATTTGTTATTTGTTTATGTCACCGTAAAATTGTCACACGTTAGATTGTAATCTCTCTAGCGAGGTTGTAAACTCTCGAAATATTGTCAACTGAACATACTGCTTACAATATAACGCATTATTTTTCGGTAGATTGTAATCTATCGAAGTGAAACCGTAATATTGTGAAATGCTTGCGACGGAAGTATCTCTGCCCCCATGGAATCGGGACTTGGGGCACCCCCACGTTAGGTTAGTTAGGTTCCTTGAAAACCTGCACTCAGAAATAGGGGCCCGCGTAGCGAGGCTCCGTCGACTACGCTTTTTAGGGGAATATAAAGTGTTTTGAGGTTAGGTTATATTAATCGGTATTTCTTAGGAATGGTACATTATCTTTTCATGAGAGTGGTACCATTGGGCAACCTCTTGCCCCCCTTGACCCATCCTTCTCTCCCTCTCCTCCACACCGCGCGAGTTGACTTCCATAGCTTGCATTCCACAATATTACAGTTTCATTTCGATAGATTACAATCTACCGAAAAATAATGCGTTTTTTTGTAAGCAGATGTGTTCGTTTGACAATATTTCGAGAGTTTACAATGTCTCTAGTTATTTTACAATCTAACGTGTTTAACAATTTTACGGTCACACAGGCGATAGGTATACTCGTACATATACACAAGTGGTCGTGAGGAGCTCGTGACTAAATAATATCAGCCGCTCGGGTCGATCTTTAGGTTAAGCCATGCTTGCCTAGGATGTTCCTCCGTGCCTCGGAAAGCACGTTAAGCCGTTGGTCCCGGGCCCCGGCTGTCATTTGTCCATCTTTAACAGTCGTTACAGGTAGTCAGTGGCCCCAAAAGTCTGACACCAGTCTTACTAAGTGGCATCATATTTCCCAGTATTAACTGGGTTGTGGAGGTCAGATAGGCAGTCGCTTCATGTAAAATACTGGTATTCAGCTGCATCTGGTTAGATTGGAAGCCGACCCCAACATAGTTGGGACAAGGCTAGGCAGATGAATATACTAAGTGGTCATAACAAAAGTAGTTATGCACTTCATAGTACTCACACACATGAAAAGCTCAGTGTGCCACCCACCTAAAGGATCAATTTCTGTAACGTCCTAATGTCAAAGTTCCCGCCATGTCATTTTTTACCACAGATAATTGATTCCAACAAATCCATGTAACGAGAGGTTAATGATGTGTAAAATTATCCAAAAATAAAAGCGGCAAGGAAATGGCAGTTACAATTTGACACCTTTTTGCCATAAGGGTGTTTATTTGTGAAGTTGATATTGTATTTATAGATGATGTGGAATTGTGGAGCCATCTTTTTTTGTGGTATTTTGCCAATGGCTCGTGAATTATAGCTTCCAGTCCAAACTGAATACCAGTATCACTATCACTACATATTAAAGAACAAAGTCCTCCGCCGCGTCTGTCTGTCTGTTCGCAATAAACTCAACACCGATTTTCATGCTGTTTTCACTTGTGTTCAAGTATGTTACGAAGCCACGGCAAGATCTAATATCAATTCATTAAATGTACAGAGTTGACCTATCACCTCGATAGATGGCGTTGACGTCGAATTAGATCTCGCTATGGTTTCGTTACCGCGGTTAGTATAAGTAGTTTAAGACATACTGTCCAAAAAAGAAATAAAACAAGAAATTCATTTGTGTGAATCGTTTCATAGAATATACGCTCAAGAGTACTAGTTGTACTAAAGTCGTATTATTTCTCGCCTAACGGAGCCCTAGATTTGTTCAACTTGCATGGATAGAGTGTTTCTAGAGGATAGAGTTTAATGATCTCATCCATCGTGCTCTGGCCATTGCCGGGGTGCCAGCTGTATTAGAACCTACTAGATTAGCACGCGTCGATGGCAAGAGACCATTGCAGGTGGTTGACCATAATGCCATGGAAGTTGGGTAGGCCCTTGGTGTGGGACGCAACTTGCGTCGACACCCTTGCGCCATCCCATCTTCCTAGCACGGTGTGCGGCGGCTGCTGCAGGTGCTGAAAACCTCAATCGGCGCAAAAACAATAATTTATTTGGTAATTATGTGTTTGAGCCGTTTGGCATTGAAACACTAGGGCCCGAGTGCCCACTGGGGTCCGATTGCCCACCTATTATTTCGCAGCCTTCTGGGCACTTTTCCTGTTGGCAGCGATGTGGACGAATTTTTCGATGCCCTGTAACCCTTTTTGATGCTTGTACAATTTTTATTTCTATTATAGAGTGTTTCAGTATTCAGGGTGCAATTTTACAATGCAACCTGGAGGGAAAGTACTCTAAATACTGGAGATAGCAAATTTTACTCAAAGGCGACATTCCTTTATTTTTAAAAAGAAACAAGTCTGCATTCACAGTTTTTCGAAAATTATTTTGTTACACTCGGGCATCGACCCCGGGTTGGATCGACTAAAGTTCGACAAAATAACATTCCGTACCTTTTTGACATCAATCGATAGGGTCAATCAAATGGATCAAATATTTCTAACAAACATAATAAGTTAAATGAAAGGGAAACCATGAATAAAAGGGCTTTATGTTGTTGAATTAATCCCACTGAAAAACTGTTCTTTAGTTTTCATGGTTTTCCTTTCATTTAATTAATCATATTTGTTAGAGAGATTTGCAGTAATATGGCTGGCCCTATCGATTGATATCAACAAAAAGAACAGGATGTTATTTCTTCGAACTTTAGTCGGAAAAATAAAAACAAAGAAAATCTGTGAAAGCAGATTTGTTTCTTAAAAAAAATAAAGGAATGTTTCCTTTGAGTAAAATTGTCTGTCTCCAGTATTTCGAGTACTTTCCCTCTTGGTGGCATTGAAAAATTCCACCATGTCATGTATAACTTGTACGCGGGCGACGCGCGACGCGGCGACGCCGCTGCCGCGGGCATCAGCTAGTTTTACATGGAGCGAGTGCCTATCTGACCTCCGCAACCCAGTTAGTACTAGGTACTATTACCCCTTGGTAAGACTGGTTGACAGACTTTCGGGTCACTAGGATTATATCCGTGATTTTCTTTTGTTTCTACGAGCACCCTTCGACGCTGTTGCAATCATCATGATCGCGGGAATACTGTAGAGATATGCGGACGGATTTTTTTTATTATGAGCAGACAAATCTGTCTACCCTCTTTCTTAGTCTTTTATTACGCGCACTACTGGAACTCGATTGTAACTCACGACAGAACGCACTCACAGTATCACTCGGTTTTTCTTTATAATGGAGACGCATGCATGTTAGTTTTTATTAGGCTTATCACTGGATTCCACGTACTTGATAGCTTAACCTGTAGAACGATCCGAGCGGCTTTCATTATAAAGCTACTCACTGTACCCAAGCACTAGGAAGGTTTAGCACGAGTGAAAATAAGTCTTTATGTTATTATTTTAATAATCATTGAACAAAAATACCTAATCCCTTTATAAAGTACAAATTCATGAGAAAAAAATTAATAATCATTAAACATTTTAAAAATCTAACTGCTAGAAGTGTATTCTTCTTCGGTAGAAGAAGATTTCCTTGATTTAAATGATTTCCTTCTAGAACTAGATTTCCTCGCTGCTGTATTCACATTCGAATTCACCTTCTTGTATTCACTGCTAGAAGATGCTTGATTCTTCTCATCTTCTGCACTAGCGGAATCTTTCTTAGACTTCTTAGTTTTATCATCACTCTCTTCTACAAAACTGTCGAAAGAATTCTTATTGGCTTCTTCAGAAGAACTCTTTTGCCCTGATTGGACAGTTTTGCCTTCAGAATCTCTGGATTCTTCAATATATTTAGAGTGTTCTTGTTGTTCAGAATGCGCACTGTCCTCTGAGCTTTTTTTGTGAGTTCTCTTTTTTCCGTCTTTAGTAAAGCTTTCCTGTTCGTCACTTGAACCGTACCCTGACGCTGATTTACTGGATTCTTCTCTACGATTTTTGTAACTCTTAGATTTTGTTTCGTCTTTCGATTGACGGTCATCTGTTTCATTGCTTGAATTGCTAGATTCGTTAGATTGGTTATCTTTTGTTTTTTTTTTACTGTCAGTTGTAGAAGTTTTGGATTCTCCTTCGCTGTTTGCTGATGAACTACTGGATTCGTCGGATTGGGAGCCCGATTTTTCATTTTTACTCGCAGTTGAAGAAGTTTTAGATTCCACTTCGCTATTTGCTGATGAACTACTACTAGATTTGTCAGATTGACTGCCCGATTTTTCATTTTTATTGTCAGTTGTAGAAATTTTAGTTTCTCTTTCGCTGTTTGCTGATGAACTACTGGATTCGTCGGATTGGGAGCCCGATTTTTCATTTTTACTCGCAGTTGAAGAAGTTTTAGATTCTACTTCGCTATTTGCTGATGAACTACTACTAGATTCGTCAGTTTGGCTCCTCGATTTTTCTTTTGTATTGACAGTTGATTTTTCTTCATCATAGTTGTCAGAACTGTTGTTGTCTGCCGTATTTCTGTTGCTGATTTCTTCATTTTTTCTATGTCCATCATCACTTACAGTTGTTTTACCAGATGTAGAGTCTGCAGTAGCCTTTCCTGCAAAATCATTATTAGTATTTTCAGTATTCAGTTTAGGTATATGTTGTTTTATGGTTATTGTTATTGTCGCTAACTTACGTTTAATTAAATTTATCGTTTCAGTCCCTATATCTGTTGTTCTACGGCGAATTTTGGGATTAACTTTTGAGGCGTTAGTGACTGCTGTATTTTTGGTGTCTGAGGTGTCTTCTTCCTTCGAGCTAGTATTTTGGCTAACAGCATCAACATTTTTGAAGCTAGTGGCTGTATCTTCTTTCTCTAAGACATCAGTAGTTTTGTCTTTGTTACTGTTGTTAGTCGATTCTTTTTCGAAATCGTTATCCTGTGGTTCATTATCTTCAGCTGAATTATTTTTGAAATCTGAAGTACTATCTTCTTCATTCGAAGTATTATCGTTACTTGTATTAGCTTCTGATTTAGAGCCCTCCTTGTCTTTGGTGTTGGCGTGTTTTCTTATCACTTGTAAAGAGTGTGTATCTTGATTGCCATTTTTAGTTGAGTCTCTATGATTGTGTTTTTTAGTTTTAGATTGTTTATCTTTTACAGCTGAATTATTATCGTCATTAGTGTTATTTTCATTTTTTGTAGAAATTTTATCATCTTTGTCACTATTATCAGTTCTATCAGAATTTGAGGCTGACTTACTTTTTTCCGTGGTTTCATTATCGGAGTGATCACCAGACTCATGATTTGGCGAACCTTTGACAATTTTGTAACGAATTTTATGCTTTTCGTTTTTGTCAACTGATTTAGTATTTTGATCAATTAGTTTACTATCTTTGCTGTGATAACCGATATCATCAACACCTTCATTGGGGCCAGAACCGTTGACATTACTGAATTGTAAATCTTTTTTAGTTTTCGTCACATTGTTTTTTATTCTTCTTCTGTAATCTCTAATCCTCAATTTTTTGTCAGATATTTTTGTTTGTTTACCATCTTTCTTAGTTTTAACATCACGAGCATCATTGGTAAGTCTATCACTATTTTCAGAACCTACTTCTTTATTAATTTTAACAGATTCAAATCCCATGGGAAAAAGGCGTGAGTTTATGTGTGTAAATTTATGAGATTTTTTATGGTTGGTGATGGTATCATCGTTTTCGTCGCTGTTGCCTATAGATTCACCAACTTTGTCGAACTGGCCTGTTACAGTACTCGTATCATCGTCATCATTATTTGTTGATTTGGTTTTTGTACCTGATTCTACTATTTTTTTAATTTTATTCTCACCTTCATCTTCTTTAGCGTCGTTGCTTTCATCGTGATCGGTTTTATCATTATTTGTTGATTTAACATTCTGAGAAGATTCATTATTGTCATTGTCTATTGACTCAGTATCGTGATCATTCTTTTGTCTCAAAATATTACCTTTTCTTTTTAAATGTGTTGGTTTGTGTCTTCTTTTTTCAGATATATTCCTCTTATGCTTGTCGTCACCATTTGCATTAAAATCTTTTTTAACGGAGCTATCATCAAGTTTGGTGTCGGTATTTTCATCTTGACTATATTTAGGTTTTTCATTTATTACGGTGGGTTCATCAGTTTTATGAACATTTTCGTTTACGACAGTTGTGCCGTTTTTGGTAATAATTTTATGTTTCTGACCGTTATTCTTTCTCGACTTGGTTCCTGTGACAGACTGGTCAGTTGCGTTGTCCTTATCTGAATCTTTGTTTTTGGATTCATCTTTTTTAATGTCACTGTTTTCATCTGTACGAGGTTCGGGTTTTTCACTAGTAACTGTTAATTTATCAACTTTTGAAATTTCATAATTTACAATTTTATTAGAATCAATTTCATGAATTTTCTTATGACCTGCAACAGTTCCAATTTTAGTATTATGAGGTCTACGTTTACGGCCGTGTTTTTTTTCAAATTTATCATCTTTTTCAGACTTGTCAGACGTATTAACATCATCATTGTTATCAGAACCTTTATTGATAGAGCCTTCACCAGCGTTCTTGTTTTCATCTTGACCTGTCTTGGGTTTTTCACTAGTTTCTGTTAATGTTTTATCGTCCAATTTTCCATCATTTACAGTGTTTGTAGAGTCAGGTTCACGGTTATTATTTTCTTCTACAAGTTTTCCAATTTTGGTGAGGTTCTTTTCTCCGCCATTTCTCCTAGGTTTTTGTATCTTGACAAACTTGTCAGTTGCAGTGTTGTCATCACTGCCATCGGAATCTTCTTTGATAGAGCTGTTACTTTTATCAGACCTCTTTTTTTTACCGGCATCGTCTCCATCTTGTCGAGGTTTGGGTTTTTCACTAGTGGTTGTTAAACTATCATCTTTCGAAGGTTCATCATTTTCACTTTTTGTGAAATCAATTTTATGCGTTCTCTTATGACCTACAATTGTGCCATATTTAGTATAATTTCTACGTTTATGGCCGCGTTTTCTTCTAAATTTATCAGCCTGGTCAGGCTTGTCACTTATATTGTCTTTGATAGAAGTGTCGTCATTTTTAGGCTCATCCCTTTTGGTGTCATCGTTTACATCTTGACCAGATTTAGGTTTTATATTAGATGCGGTGGATTGGTCATTTTCATGATCATTCTTATGTTCTTTTTGTCCTGCAACTTCACCAACTTTTATGTGACGATTTCGTTTACGTCCGCCATTTCTTCTAAATGTATCACTGTTGTTCTCAGATTTATCAGATGCCTCTTCGTCATAATCATGTTTTTTACTAGAGCTGTCATTATTTTCACTGTCATTGTTTTCATCGTTACCAGTTTTCGGTTTCTCACTAGTTACTGTAAGCTTATCATCTTTCACAGTTCCATCAGTGGTTGTGGAGTCAGTATCACGAGAATTCGTGTCACCTACACCTTTGACAATTTTTGTATGTTTTCTTCGTTTATAACCATGTTTACTCCCAGATATACCGTCTTCTTTAGAGTTGCTAGATGCATGTCTGGAATTTTCATTAAAATCTTTGTTGTTTTTATTTTCAGTTTCCACAACATTTTCTACGTCTTTCTCACTGTTAACTCCGGATTTGCCATCTTCACCAGACCTCTTAGGTGTATTTTTATTTTGAGATCCTACAACTGTTTTGTCATATTTGTCACCAGTTTTTCCAGATTTACCACTTTTGTCAGAGTTGCTAGATGCATCCTTGGCATCTTCATCAGAGTATTTGTTTTCGGCATTTTCAGAACCATTCACTTTTTTGTCACCATGGTTTCTGTATTTGCCATCTTTACCAGACTCCTCAGGAGCATGAACATTTTCACCTTTGTTATATTTCTGGTCGCGACTTTGTCCAGATTCATAAGAATCTTTGTTTTCACTAGTTTCAGATCCAACAACTTCCTTTTCATCCGACTTTCCGAGTAAAACATTCTCATTATTACCCACATGGTCTTCATTGTTAGAGTTGTTACCACACTCGGACACATATTCCTCCTGTTCATCATTCCAAGTATCATCATTTTCTACGTAGCCTATTTCATCATCATTTTGTTCTAAATCTTTATCTGTTTCATTTCCGCCATCTCTACTGTCAGAGTCTTCATAACTGTTTCCATTGCTAGAGTCATCATCACTTTCAGACTGATCTTGGCTGCCGTTGGTGTTATCATTCTGACCAGTTTTTACTGGCACTGTTTCAGAAGTTGAATCATTTCCAATATTTTCAGAGTCTGATTCCTGATCGTTTTTCAGTCCTTCAACTTTGTCCCGTTTGTTGGAATTTTCATCTTTTTGGTCCGACTTTCCAAGTGCATCTTCATTTTGTACAACATTTCTGTTATCATTACTTTGAGTTTTACTACCTTTGTTATATGTTTTATTAGAATCTGCTTTGACATCGTTATCAGATCCTACAATTGTTTTCTTTTCACCATCTTTACTTTTAGATTTATCATCGTTGCCAGATGTCCCAGGTACATCATCATCATTTTTCGATCCAACTTGATCGTCGACACTACTTGGAGTTTTGTCACCTTTCCCAAATCTGCTAAGTTGATCATTCTCGCTATCAACAGTGTTTTTATTAATGGAGTCAGCGATACTTTTGCCAGATTCTACCTCTTTTTCGTCTTCTTTGCTAACATGACTATCAGATTTACCTTTTCCAGACCTTTTCCTGTGAGGTTGATCAACCTTTTTATCAACACTGTCCTGATTAATAGAGTTACTATCATTTATGTCTGATTCAACCTCCTTTTTATCTTTTTTGCTACCATGACTACCAGATTTACCACCTTTTCCAGACATTCTCCTGCTAGTTTGAACGTCCTCCTTACCAACATTATCTTCATTAATAGAGCCACCATCATTTTTGTCAGATTCTACCTTCTTTTTCTCTTTTTTGCTACCTTGTCGATCCGATTTACCACCTTTTCCAGACTTTCTCCTGCTAGGTCGATCAGCCTCTTTATCAACACTATCTTTATTAGTAGAGTCTCCATAATTTTTGTCTGATTCTACCTCTTTATTGACTTTTTTGCTACCTTGACTACCAGATTTACGACCTTTTCCAGTCTTTCTCTTGCTAGAGTGATCGTCCTCTTTATCAACAATGCTTCCATTATTAGAGTCAACATCAGGTTTGCCAGATTCTACCTCCTTTTTGTGTGGTTTGCTACCTTGTCTACCAGCTTTACCATATTTTCCAGACCTTTTTCTGTTATGTTGATCGTCTTCTTTATCAACATTGTGTTCACTACTGGAGTCACCATCATTTTCGTCTGATTCTACCTCCTTTTTGTGTGTTTTGCTACCTTGTCTACCAGATTTACCATCTTTTCCAGACCTTTTCCTGCTATGTTGATCGTCTTTTTGATCAACATTGTGTTCACTACTGAAGTCACCATCATTTTCGTCTGATTCAACCTCCTTTTTGTGTGTTTTGCTACCTTGTCTACCAGATTTACCATCTTTTTCAGACCTTTTCCTGGCGTGTTGATCGTCTTCTTTATCAACATTGTGTTCACTACTGGAGTCACTATCATTTTCGTCTGATTCTACCTCCTTTTTGTGTGTTTTGCTACCTTGTCTACCAGATTTACCATCTTTTCCAGACCTTTTCCTGCTATGTTGATCGTCTTTTTGATCAACATTGTGTTCACTACTGAAGTCACCATCATTTTCGTCTGATTCAACCTCCTTTTTGTGTGTTTTGCTACCTTGTCTACCAGATTTACCATCTTTTCCAGATCTTTTCCAGCTATGTTGATCGTCTTCTTTATCAAGACTGTGATCACTACTGGAGTCACCATCATTTTCGTTGTATTCTACCGCCATTTTATGTGTTTTGCTACCTTGTCTACCAGATTTACCATATTTTCCAGACCTTTTCCTGCTATGTTGATCGCCTTTTTTATCAACATTGTGTTCACTACTTGAGTCACCATCATTTTCGTCTGATTCTACCTCCGTTTTGTGTTTTTTGCTACCTTGATTACCAGATTTACCACCATTTCCAGACCTTCTTCTGATAGGTTGACCGTCCTTCTTTTCAACACTGTCTTCATTAGTAGACTCATCATCACTTTTGTCAGATTTTACCACCTTTTTGCCTTTTTTGTCAATTTTGGAAGACTTGTTTTCATTTTTGTTTCCATTGTTTCCATGTCTACCATCCTTGCCAGATTTAACATTTTCGGCATCATCATGAAAATCTTCATCACTTGGTCCATTATCATTTCCGGAGCCTACAGCTTTTTTAGGTGCCCTACTGCTGTCATTGTTTTGATCGTCATAAGTTGTATAACCACTATTGTTCTTAAATTGAGATGTTTTTTTAGATTCAGTTAATTTTTCATCTTTGCTGCGTTTGTCTTTTTTAACATTTTTAGTTACTGATGCTATATTAGTTCCTTTCGTTTTTCGTTCGTTTTTGACTGCCGAAGAATTGTCTGTCACGGGTGATTTGCCGGGTGTAGTGTTATCTACATCATTATTCTTGGTTGACTTGTCATCAGTTCCTGAAACCTTCTTTGTAATCTTTTCGTTTTTGGCTGCCGAAGAATTATCTGTCTCGGTTGATTTGCCTGGTGTATTGTTATTTACATCACTATTCTTGGTTGACTTGTCATCAGTTCCTGAAACCTTCTTTGTAATCTTTTCGTTTTTGACTGCCGAAGAATTGTCTGTCTCGGTTGATTTGCCGGGTGTAGTGTTATCTACATCATTATTCTTGGTTGACTTATCATTAGTTCCTAAAACCTTCTTTGTAATCTTTTCGTTTTTGACTGCCGAAGAATTGTCTGTCTCGGTTAATTTGCCAGGTGTAGTTGCTCCCCAATATTTGTCTACCACAGTTGTTTTGGTAGTTTCTTCATAATCATTATTTTCTAATACATCATCTTTCTTTGAATCTTTTTTAATCAAGGTTGTGTTTCTAATATGAATTGATTTGCCGTTTTTGGTTTCTTTGTTAATGGCGTCGGATTTATCATTTTTATCATTAGTTTTCTCAATAGTCTTATCTGTTTTGTTTTCATCTTGTCCATCTTTATCAGTACCCTCAGTCAATTTTGAATGACCTTTTTTGGTAGTTTTATTATCATATTTTCGAGTGGGATTTAGTTTATCATGTTCTTTTAATAAATTATTAATCACGGTATCTTTGTCAATAACTATTGTTTTATCAACCTTGATATTTCTGTTATTGTCTTTGCCAATGTCGTCAGGTTTGTCATGTTTTCCTAATTGTTCCTTAATTTTCTCAACAGCTTTGCTTTTTCTGTCGCTATCTTTTAAACCTTTATTTTCTTTGGATTTGCTGTTTTTGGTATTTTCATAATCGCTTTTGTCATTGGATTCCGACTTGCCATCATTTCCTACTACCTCTTTAGTTTCTGTGGATGTTTCATCTATTGTTTTCATTCCACTCTCATCTTTATTAATAGTTTTAATCACCGTGGTTTTACGAATCACAATAGACTCATTTTTGATACCATCATCATCGTTATTGTGTACGGGCCTAGACGTATCATCAGTTTCTAATGCCTTTTCTACATTTGTACCAGTTTTAGGTGTTTTGGTGTTATCTTTTCCTCGGTGATCAGTATTCTCAGAACGTACCGTTGATTTACCATTTTTGCTAATTACATCACTGATTTTGTCAATGTCATATTTTCCCAAAGTTTTATCTTTTTTGTCAGTAACATTTTTGTCTTTACCAGCATTTTTTATCTCCGTAGTTTTATCACTTGTTTTACCATTTTCACTAGAAGCATCATTGTTAGTAATGTCGGACTTGTCGTTTTGAATCACAATAGCTTTATCGACGGTTGATTTAACAGTTTTATCATTAGCCTCGCCAATTACATGTGAACCATCTTTTCCCAGAACTTTTTTGACTTCTTCAACAGTTTGAATTTTTTTTCTCAAGTCTGGTATAGCTTTACCAGTAACTTTGATCACCGTAGTTTCGTCGATCACGAGTGGTTTACTGTTTGTGGTAGTTCCTCTATCGCTTTTATCGAGGGTTTCAGACTTGCTTTCAGTTCGTGAAACCTCGCTAGTTTTGGTTGGGGTTTGGTGTTTTTTTTCTTTTTCACTGTTATCTTTGTTAATAGTTTCAATCACAAGATTTTTATCAATGACAAATGATTTATCAGTTTTGGAAATTTCGTCATTATCATTTCTATTTGATTTATCATCTTTATCCGAACCATTTTTAGTCGTAGTCTTTTCATTCGATTTATCATATTTAATCGTGCCATCTTCTTTTTTTTCAATGGGCCCAGACTTCTCATTAGTTTCTAAAACCTTTTCAATACTCTTAACGGTTTTATCTTTCTTGCTAACATCACCATGGTTGTAAATATGTTTAGTCACTGTGTTTTTGTCAATGATAATTGATTTGCCAGGATTTCCGATAGATTTTTCGTCAACTTTATCAATGGTTACTAACTTATCATCATCTGTTTTATGATTTGTAATTTTAGTAAAAGCTTCAACAATTTTTTCATTACCTTTTACAAGTTTGCCAGTTTGTTTAGGTAGTGCAGATTCGTCAGTGGGAGCTCCATTGTCAATTTCACTGTTCCCATCATTTTCGCTATCCGGATGTGTTGTGTGGGTAATTTTAGATGTTAAATCTTTGTTGAATACAGTTGTTAAATCATTTTTCAAATTACTGGCGCTTTCGAATGTTCCTTTTAGCAAGTCTTTATCTATTACAATTTCTGAGGCATCTCCACTTGTTCCTTCATAATCAGTATCTAAAGTTGTCAATGGTGTGGTGTGAGGTGTCACAGGTGTCAGCGGTGGCAACGGTTGGAAGGGGTTTAAAGGTGGTAAAGGCTCAAATGTCAATGCTCTGTCAATAATTACTGCATCATCTATATTGGCAACATTGCCTACTGGAATCGCACTTAGAGGTAAAACAGATGGATTCCTACCAAAGATAGTAGTCGGACCAGACCTGTCAATACCGGGTATATAGCCAGGTCCTGAACCAAAACCACCATCTCTGTAGTAGTTAGGTCCGTAGTACGGACCATTCGGGTAACCATTAAATTCCGGAACGATTACTGCAGGAACTACATATCCCGGAGCTACTCCTCCGTAAGTATCATCATCATCAACAGTAGATGCAGGAGTAGCCATATAAGAACCAGTGGGTGCATCGTAAAACCTTAATCCAAGATTAGGAGTTTCATATACAGGCCTTCTTTGAGGCCCAGGATGGTGATGGGCAGGAGTAACACCATAATCATTAGGGACAGCCCCAAGCTTCAAAAGATGTTGTGCTTGCGTTAGAATGTCACTTATGTATTTTACATTGGCGTCCTGACTCTGTCCATCATTATCATATTGATCATTGTTACCTCCTTGGCCAAAACCTCCATTCAAGTATTTACCAGGAACAGGTCTTGGCTTTATAGGTCCAGGGTAGCCAAGGCGGTCACGGGCACGGTTAAGGAGTCCATCCAAAATCTCATTCGGGTTTGAGTGATATCCGTTTCCATGTCCATAATTTACATTATCATTAGGAGCAAAATCACCGTATCCAGAATTAACTCTTTGGTTTCCAAACTGAGGTCGATTATAGAATCCTCTCAAATCTCCGTTTGCATTACCCTGGTATCCATTTAAATGTCTGGCAATAGCGTTGTATTTTCCAGAATGTGCCTTGTTTTCAGTTGGGCTTACAAAATGTTTACTTAGTCCTCTTTTAAGGACATCTTTTAAATCTGCAGTTTCAACAGCAGAATTGTCTCCTTCATTTTCAGGCTCATTTACAAAGTGATCAGTATTCACTCTCTTATCACCTCTAAGGTAACTCTTGTCCACATACCCAGAACCCTCAAAGGTAGAATCAGAATCATCAGAAACATTTCCACTATCATATTCTCCAGAATTTGTTTCTTGATTTTCAGTGTTACTTGCTGAATCAACGAAATGTACTTTGCTTGCATCAGCACCTTGGTACTCGTCCTCAGAATATTGGGAGGCATCATGGGCATGATCTATATAATCAACAAAAATAGCCCTTTGGTGTTGGTCTCCAGAACCGTTTGCAAAGTGATTATTACGGTGATGTCCAGCCCCTCGAGCCAATCGGTCACTGTTATAAGGATGATTCCAATAACCGTTTCTATTACCGCTATTATGAGTACCTGAGTTTCCAATATGTCTATTGGTACCACCATGGTTTCTAGTATGATGTCCATAATACCCATTTTCGCTTGCATAGTTTCTATGTTGGTTGTATGCATGTGTTTCGGGAATACCGTGGTTAGGTATATGGGAGAAGTGTCTTATGGGACCTCTATGGGCTAGACTTGATCTAGCTTGGATTTCACTGAGAATACCTGGAAATGGAGAAATAAGTCAATATGGTGATGGAAACGCATGCTATAGATAGATAGTAGATAGGGGAGAATAAGGTACGGGCAAAGTGGCATTCTATGAAGAAAATGAAACAAAAAATATTGTAAAGGACTGACTTATACCAAAACTTGAAGAAGAGAGCGAGAGAAGAGAATAGGAAATGAGCCAACAATCGGGCACAACATCAGACTCCGTGGCTGCTACAGAAAAAGTTCTGATAGAAATACCCAATTATACTTTTTGCACGACCCGGGAATCAAACCCAGCAGCAGTTCCGCTACTGACCACTCGACCAAAGACGTCAATCTTCCATTTTTAAAAATTGAATCTAACGATTTTTCGGTTTTACGAGGAAAGTTTAGAGTATGAATGTGGATATCATATGCGCATCCACATTCATACTCTAAACTTTCCTTCTTTACTTTCGTTTCTTTTTTCTTTCCTTTTAGTACTCAGTACTATGAGTAGAGGAAGACTAAAGAATCGATGGATGACTGTGTTAAAATGATAAAAGAACATCTATGTACATACCTATACCCATGTTTGCAAAGAATAAATGATTTGATGATTTGAATGATATAGAAAGAAAAGAAGTGTCTGATGAGATGACGAAAGACCGAGAACTATGGACAATTGGACATGCTGCGCCAACCCCAAATGAATAGGGTACACGACTAAAAAATAAATTAGTCCGTCACTTAGATTATCAACAAATATTTGACCCGTATTTTATCTTTTGCTACATAAACCAAAATTGACGAAGATGCGACGCTTTTAAAATTCTCAATACGTCACGCCTTGGTATAATTTATAACGAGTTCTGACGTCACGAGCCCACTTCCGAGTTTTGATGCGTTTTATCTTTGTCAATATTCATTGATTTACAAAAACAAAAAATACGTGTCCATTATTTTCCAATAAGTACTCTAACTGACAGTCTAAATAGATTTACAATTTTTTGATACTGCCACGAATGAATAGCACTCGTATGATCATCATAGATCGGAATAGGTAGAGCTATTTAGGTTCATTGACCGCAAACATTGATGTTAATATGGATATTCCACGGGATTCCGACTGATACTACGGGATTTTATTATTAAGTGAATGGCGTAGTGGTAGTGACGCTGCCTTACGTTCTTAGGGTCCTAGGTTCGAATCCCGGTAGGAGCAAATGTTTGTGTGATGAGCATGGACATTTGTTTCCGAGTCAGGGATGTTTATATGTATAATAAGTATGTATTTACAAACAAAAAGTATATATGTAGTATATCAACTATCTAGTGTCCACGACACAAGCTTTGCTTAGTGTGGCACTAGGTGGCGCTGTGTGTTAATGTCCAGCGATATTTATTATTATTATTATTTATTGTTGAAGCGTATTGATTATTCTAATTAAGATTTTATTGTAAACTAGCCGATGCCCGCGGCTTCGCCCGCGTAAAATTATAAACTAAAACCTTCCTCTTAAATCACTCTATCTACTCGTATTAGAAAATAAACCCGCATCGAAATCCGTTGCGTAGTTTTAAAAATCTAAGCATACATAGGGACACACCAGACGCGGCGGGAGACTTTGTTTTATAATATGTAGTGATAGTGATACAAATTGTTCTATTTGAAAATGTTTTGATTTTCTGAGGAACAAATAATTTGTATGGTAATATGTTTTTGTACCTACAACTTCAGAGTAAAATGTTTTAATGATTGTTGATTCTTGAATAAGAAATTGTTACGTAAAAAACATTTTTGTGGTTTAATGAATCAAGATTATCTATTTATTATACCTCATTGGTAACTACAGCTTTGAGCCGTTTGGGGTCGAAACGCTCGGGTCATGGGGTCCGAGTGCGCGTCTCCTTTTTAAGGAAATCTCCCGCCGACTGATCGACACTTCGCGTGACCAGAGGGCTGGCTACTTCTTTGGCCAAAGAATTAGCATTGCCATTCAACGTGGCAATGCTGCCAGTCTTCTGGGCACGTTTCCCGATGACAGCGATGCGGAGGAGTATTTTGACGCCTAAGTGTCCTATTGACATTGTTGTAAATATATTGGTACTAGTTTTACGTTTAGTTTTATTTTTGTAATTATATATAGTTTTATTATACTATCCTTAATCCCGTCCTTCTTATATTTACCCGTCAGAAATGAAGTGTAATCTTTCATTAGTCCTGAAGGCGAGAATAGTTTTTTTATGATTTTACTACCTACTTAAAACCAAATCCCGGGACTCGGGGAATATCCATATTATTCTAACCTGTGGCAAGTACATGAATCAGCTCTACCTATTCCGATCCATGATGATGATGGTGACGGCACGTACCTTGATTGCTGCTTGCTATACCGCCTTGGTTATACTCAGTGTGAGACCTGGATTCATCAGATTCTTCACTCCCTTCACCAGATTCCGACAGAGACTTGCGATGTATTGTAGCTCCATCTTTGTGAGAGGTTTCTGTAAAAATATTTTCAATACACTGACTCGAAAACTGGTTCTTTTTGCACTACAATTAGGTTAAAAATGCAGTGTGTTTCATACACGTGCGTTTTTGTTATTTTTTCTACATGGGTGCAGAAAGCAAAATTGCCACATAACTATACATATACTTAGTCCAAATTGGATCAATGCATTTTTTTTTTTTTTCGGAGAAGCGATCTACGTCTTTTTTTTGTAAACATTTTTTGAATATTCAAATTGTGTTTATAAATTCAATATCATAGATAAAAATGATTATTTTCAACACACTTGCTCATAAAGTGGCTCTAATTTCACCGCAATCAGGCACATAATGACACCTGTAATCAAACTGTGACTTTTTCATTGCTATTATTCACAAGTGAGTTATAGGGTTTTTTTTTTTATTTTATTGGTTGAATTGCTTTGTTCTTAAAAAAGTTTCGATACAAAAAAGATCGTGTTCAATAGTACAAATAAATTAATGTACCTATTGCTTGCTCATTTCATACAACTTCGTACATCTACATAGATAATTTCAACTTATAAGTTTTTAATAAATAAAACTTTCACTCAAATGCAACTTTTTTTTTACTTTTTTTTTTACTTTTTTTTAATAATAAAACTTTGAATTCCCCATTTCGTACGTGGCTAAAACGCTATCCGCGAAAAGCCAAAAAAAAGAAACCTCATTCTTTTAGTCTATGGCCGATCGCCATTGTTAGATGCGCGCGCATAGGAAAACTGATTAATTATTCCCGCCATTGCGAAAAAAAATTCACAACTCGTTTTCACTGTTGAAATTATAGTTATTTTTAGTATTATTTTATTCTCAAGTGTGTTGAAAAACGTCGTATGATACACGTGTGTGTTGATGATTACCGTCCTCGGCTCTCTTAAGAACCTCGCCTAACGGCTCGGGTCTCAATGGCGCCTCGGCGGTAATCACCAACATTACACACTTGTACCATAATGTACTATTAAGACTAAGTAATATTTACTTTTGTAAACAATTAACATTTATTTGTGTTCTAAATTCAAAAAAATTAAAAAAAAAACTATTTTTTATATTAGGCTGTATAACAGCTTCATACGCTTGCCTCTCCTTCAACCTGGCGAAAGCAAAGCGCGGAAAAAAAAATCAGTCTCGTAATAATTCATAACACCAATATTTTGCATTCTTTTATTTTATTTCTTCAAAAGTGTATTGAAAAACGTCGTTTGTTACACGTGGACATTAAAATTTGTTATTGCAGTTCTCGGCTCAAAAACACCCTCGCCTACGGCTCGTGTGTTAATACTGCCTTGAACTACAATAACAAACTTTCTCCACTTGTATCAAAATGTACTATTACATATATATCACATTTATGCTAGGACAAGGTGTAAACCTCGGACAATTTACGAAACCGTCAACCAAGCATTCTGTATATCAAACTAAGTAGGGTTTTCGCAGACTGTCTTAAGACTGACTATTTTTCTACTAGTGCGAGCGATTTTTTAGCAATAGAGGCCCGCGGAGCATGCGTCGTTCACGTAATACCAAAATAATTTGTAAATCAAACATATTCTTAAGGCAGTGTGTATTTATTTCGAAAGAGGTATGGTTATTATTACCCAGGTATGGTCTAGATGTAGAACAAAAAAATAGGAATGACGGGGAGAATAAGTTTCTTTCGACTTCGTTAAGGGTAATTTACACCCATTAAACACAATCCGAGGTTTCCTCACGATGTTTTCCTTCACCGATGTCTATGATGTCCACCATAGTTTATCGTGGACATCATCTTCGTACTACATGTCTGTTGATTGTTTTTTTGGGTTGACAGTACCGTACTTTATTGATTAAAGGCGCTTAGACGAGCTAAATTAGCAACTCTATTTGTGGTGGTTCAAACTTCGTTTGAAATGCTGTTAGAATAAAGTTCTAATCAGCTTGCACTACAAAGTGGTTGTTACGTCAGCCACTGCGGGCCAAATAGCGCGAAATGAGTGGTTTCGATCGATTTACAAAAAAAACTATTGATTGGATTAAAAAACTAAAACAGTATCATGCTAATTAATATAGTGCTTGTAGAATTATTTGCCAAAAAATCAGGATTTTTTATTGTTTGAAAGATATTTTTAGAGGTAAGTTAGTGATTTCTTTTATCGAACCAAATAAATTGTATTATGTTTTCAAAACAGTATCATGCTAGCATATATCCTGAAGAATATCATATATTTTTCTGGTCTTGTTTATAGCAGTGAATCATATACTTTTAGTAATTATAAAACTCGCGTTTAGCTCGTGTAATCGCCTTAAGTAAATAAAAAGCCACATGCATATTCCCTATTAACAAAAATGTAAGTACTCGCCTTCTTCAGCTTGTTGATTATGATTAAAGTCACTATTAGTGACACTGCTCGTATCAGATCTAGATCCAGCCTGGCTTTGAGTAAGACCACTGTTGCCCAGACCGAAGCTGCTAGTCATTGTCTCATCATAAGAACTCTTTATCTGTTGCTTGTTGCCAAATTCATCAAGGGACTCCACGTCGCGTGTATCGGCGCCATTTTGATCTGAAAAGAGGTTGGTTACTTTAAAATCATCATCATTTTAGCCGAAAGACGTCCACTGCTGGACATAGGCCTCCCCCAAGTGTCGCCACATTGACCGGTCCCGTGCGACTGACATCCAGCGGATTCCCGCAACCTTCACCAGGTCATTAGTCCACTTAGTGCTCCCACTCCCCTAGACCTCCGTCTTCCAACGCATCGTCATACGATTCGCGGTGGAGGGCCGGTAGTCTCGACATAGATAACGGCAAAATCGTTAACTTTCGATCGCTGATTCATCATCATCATTTCAGCCGAAAGACGTTCACTTCTGGACATAGGCCTCCCCCAAGTGTCGCCACATTGACCGGTCCCGTGCGACTCGCACCTAACTCATCCTCTCATCCTCTCACTAGGTGGACCGATGACCTGGTGAAGGTTGCGGGAATCCGTTGGATGTGAGTCGCTGATTACTAACGAATAAATTCGGTTGCAATAATTATGCTTACGAGAAACGCATTTAGGATGCAGAGACTTTCATTACTCGCATACGTCATTGTTGCAACCGAATTTATTCCTTAGTAATTAGCAATCGAAAGTTAAGGTTGTCGTTATCTCTGTCGAGACTGCCGGCCCAGAACTTTTCGGCCCCATCGGCCATCCGTTCTGCGAGAAACGTTCCCTGCCCACTGCCACTTAAGTTTAGCAATTCTTCGGGCTACTTCGGTAACCTTGCAAGGCAGTTGTCATGTCTTTAAAAATCTCGAAACAACGTACCGTGACCAGAGAACTCTTCCCTTTGATACTCTTCCTGAGTCTTGGAGTCATCTCCACTCTTTCTAGACGTCTGCTGGCTCTGAAGAAGACCACCCTGACCTAATACGCTCAGGGCTTGGGTGTCCTCTTGTTTCCTGTTGCTTTCCACCTCTTCGGAACGAAGGCTTTCTAGATCTGTCTGGCTGGATGAAGTCCCGTCTGCGCCTGAAAAATAAAAAAAAGTGTTAAGGCGCTACCCCAAGCAAAAGCCGTTTTTTGTGCAGTTTTTTGGAGCCAACTCCTCTTTATCCAAAAGAAATACCAAGTAATAAAAATACATAAAATTTCTACATATTCTTAGACTGCAAAGTGGTAGTTTTATTTTTTATTTTAAGTCTCATAATGTGTAATAAATCCCCTCACAATGAAACCACAAAAATGAGAAAAAAATATTTATAACATGCTTCTTCTCGTAAAGTTAACATTATTTTGATTTGCTTCTTATACTAATGGATAGACAATTTAATAATGAACATAATGCTAGTTTTTTTTTTTTCAAAAGACGGAAATTTGATTTTATAAAGAATAAAAATCACTAATTTCGCACTATTCGACCCGCAGTGACTGACGTAAAAACCACTTCGTAGTGCAAGCTGATTAGAACTTTATTCTAATAGTATTTCAAACGAAGTTTGAATCACCACAAATAGAGTTGCTAATCTTGCCTGGGGTAGCGCCTTAAGAATGTTATCGTTTTTGCCATTTTCATTGATTTTCGAGTGCTTTCTTGTGCGTTTTCTACTTACGTATGTAAAGACAATACTCTGTATTGCTTTCATTTTAAGTTTGAATGTTATTTTATGTTTAGTTTATGGTCATTGAACGACACAAGACATAATTATGACGTTTACTTATATAAAAATGTGTTTTGCAAAATGATTTAATTTCCAAAAGAGATAAAGAATTGTGAAGGTCGGATAAATGGACTTTAAATGTAAATGTAATTTAATCTTTATTTACAGGTTTGTTTTAATATCTAATTGGTTAATTATGATTTATTTGTGTATAGTTTAATTTCGTTGTTAAACAATAAAAATCTTTATTTATAGAGCAACGCAAGTCTTTTTATTTGGACTAAAGAATTTAAGAAATAGTATTATACGTATAATTGTCAGTTAATACGTCTCACAGCTATCGGTGTTTCCTTAGCAAAAGTTAGTTTGAAATATTCTATCCGCGTCACCTACCTGTAACTTGATTCATAGAAATATCAAATAAAAACTTTTTTGCAAAAAATAAAACCGACTTCAAAAAGAAAAAGTGAAAAATAACTTTAGCTTCTGAAGTCGGTGACAAAAAAATTGAATCAATCATACAAACGTCACCGACTTCAGAAGCTAAAGTTATTTTTCACTTTTTCTTTTTGAAGTCGGTTTTATTTTTTGCAAAAAAGTTTTTTTGCTATTCGTTTTGTTGAGTCTTTCGCTTATTCAGGATTGTAATTTATAATCACTCGCTGCGCTCGTGATTCTATTTTTCAATCCTTCGTTCGCTCAAGACAAGACTCAAAATCAAAACTCATAGGAAAAACGAACATTCCTCACATGTTGGTTAAATAACTCTAGTTAGATAATTATGTCAATAAAAACTTTTTTGCAAAAAATAAAACCGACTTCACACAAAAAAGTGAAAAATAACTAATTAGCTTCTGAAGTCGGTGACCTTTGTTTGATTGATTTAATTTTTTTGTCACCGACTTCAGAAGCTAATTAGTTATTTTTCACTTTTTTGTGTGAAGTCGGTTTTATTTTTTGCAAAAAAGTTTTTATTTTTCACTTTTTAGTGGTTCACAATATGTGCATACCCTTTCACAGCGTACCAGCGTGATTTTTTGTTATGAACTGGTGTAAACAATAGACAGACATGAGATTTCAGCAATCCCAGTAAGAGACACACATTTGCTACATTTAATGAGGAGTTCCGTTGCCTTTCTACGAAGTTCTTCATCAGATCTTTACCAAATTTAAATGGGATCACTCCGAGAAACTACTCTTTCAAAAACTACCCAAATCGCTTCTGGTGTGCCTATAAAATTTGAAGAGTTCTCTCTATTTCTCCAGGATTTCCCCATTATCAGGATCCTGACTTCATGATTATGGGACCTTCTGGGAAGTATACCCTTTCAAACAATTAAAAAACAAATTCGGTCCAGTCATCTTCGAGTAATCGGGGAACATTGAATTGAGAACCTCCTCCTTTTTGAAGTCGGTTAATAACGACGTTATGGTACGTGACTCAAATATCCGGATAGCCTTTAAAAGATTTGGCCGAGAATCGGTAATTTGCTTCTAAGAATTGAAGAGTTCCGTTCCTTTGTCATGGATCCCATAATCAGAACCTAACAAAATTCTCATCAAACTACCCTTGAAGTGCCCTTGCCAATAAAATAAAAAAAAACTTATCCCCAATAAATGGAACTTAATACACCTAACTGTCGAAATCTGGGAATATTGTACACATCTGCGTACCCCCTCAGAGCATACAGGCGTGATGTTACGTCATGATATTGTATAAACAATAAACATTCAAGCGATTGCAGCAGTTACTGCAGATTTACCGTGTATATTTGAAGAGTTCCATTGTATATCTCCGAAGATCCGGATCAGATCTTCAGCAAATTAAAATATAACCACACGGGAAGCACCAGCTTTCAAATTAAAAAATAATCATCAAAATCGGTTCACCCAGTCGAAAGTACTGAGGTAACAAACACTGTCGAAATCTGGGTGTATTGTACACATCTGCGTACCCCCTCAGAGCATACAGGCGTGATATTACGTCATGATGTTGTATAAACAATAAACCTACAAGCGATAATAGCAATCACTGCAGATTTGCCGTACATTTTTGAAGAGTTCCATGGTATATCTCCGAAGACCAGCATCAGATCTTCAGCAAATTAAAATGGGACCACATGGGAAGCACCAGCTTTCAAATAAAAAAAGAATCATCAAAATCGGTTCACGCAGTCGAAAGTTATGAGGTAACAAACACAAGAAAAAAAAAAAAAAAAAAAAAACATACAGACGAATTGATAACCTCCTCTTTTTGGAAGTCGGTTGAAAAAGAGTTTCTATGGCGTTTTGCTTCTAGCCGTCTTTAAACAAAATGTGAAACAGACAGAGATAGCAACCTACCGATTCCTGTCAGTAAGTTATTGAAAATAGCCGTAAGCCGCAACGAAGCATAGATTACGCGCGCACTTTTTGAAATGTATTTTTTTTTGACATAATTTATTAAGATCGTTGACAGATGTTTTTTTTTAATGGAACTGCTTAACGTGCTTTCCGAGGTATGGAGGAAACTCGTTATGTAAGGGGTGGTCAGGCATCCACACACCAATAAGTGCCATAAAATAAAGGCATGTATTTAATGCGGCAACTAAGTAAAATGAATATAGGTTTTAAAAAAAAATAGAGTGGGTACCATACAGGGTGAAATTGAATAGATGCGACAAATTTAAATATACAATAATACGTGTTGTCAAGAAAATGTATATAATATCAAATGTAAAATTGTAATGAACGAAGGAAGGGTAGTGGGCGGCGCGCGGTCGCCGGGAAGGGATGTCAGCGCTGGCGCACATGCGAGGTTTGGCAACGTCGCGCGATACTTACATTAGAAACTAGGCTAAATTAGGTAAATGACCGCTATGAACGGGAATACCGATAATTCGTACTTAAATAAAGATAATAACATCAATGGACCTTTTGAAAACGATAATCGCGTAATTTTTTTTAACGATTTAGATAGTAGAAAAAACAGTTTATAATTACTATGTTACTGTAACTGAAGCTCCCATTTCATTTTGTCGCATTTATTCAAATTCACCCTGTATATAATGGGTTGGCAGCTAATAAGGAGTATCGTAATAAGTAATAGGTAGCATATTAATATATCAGTAATAAGCTCCGTTTTAATTTAAACTAGCATCAAGTTTTTCTTTTGGGAACTGAATTAATACTTAATGGCGAAAATAAAATAGAAAATGGGCATTCATTACTTCTGGGTGGTTTAAAAAAAATAACCACGAAGGGGACCTTCTAACCTAACCTGTCCGTGTCGGGGTGCCCCAAGTCCCGAGCTCGCTTCGCTCGCTCTTGCATCCTTAGTCAAATAAATAAATAAATAGTTGGTAATATATTATCTTTGCCACCCTACTAACATTATTAGTCGCCAAGTCATTATTTATAGCTCCTCGCCTAATATTTTATTTGACTGGTATAGTTTATTTGCTACCTAAACGCAGCTGCTAGTTTTTAGTTTTTATAACACCTTTAATTTTGAACCTTACATAATATAATAGTCGCGGAAATATTTAATCGCTGGCAAGTTATTTTATTTGTTGCAAACATTTAGTCGACTTTTAAGTTATTAGTCACTCCGAAAATAATAAGCTTAAAATAAATGCTTTGTATTTGACTTACTTTGCAAAATCGTCCTTCCAACACTGTTCTCCTGATTGGCCACCTTGGATTGTTCTTCAAGAGATGCGGTCTTTGCCAAAGTCAGGCCACCTTTCTTGGATACACCAATCTCGATAGCATTGCTGGTCTTCTTGCCAGGGCCACTTGAACCGCCTAATGGCAGGTTCAGCGCTGTGGGACATGCAACGGAATGATTTAAGGCGCGATTAGACTAGGCAAGTCTTCATGCAAGTATGACATCACATTTGCGTACAAGTTGCTTGCATTGGAAACATGTTTTCAAAAGTTTGCAAATTGCATACAAAGTGGAGATGTTCCACAATTGAGTAGGACACGTCCACTCGTTCACAATACGAAACGTGCAACTAACGTTTGCGCGTTCAATTTGCACGTCACTTGAATAAAATGTACCTACAAGAGTTCAAACTACTTCATAAAAGTTGTAGCTTGCATGCAGGTTTGTTCAAGTTGTATGCAATTTGCAACTTGCATACAAGTAACTTGCTTAATGGAATCGCGCCTTTAGATTCGGGAATGGATTAAACGGGGACTGTCCTCGTACGGTCTAACAAGCTATGTGATTTACAGTTTAACCCACAAATTACATTATAAAATGTAAACCAAATAGCTTGTTCGACCTTAAATTCGGTATTACATTAAGTTACACACTTTTCTGATTCGTCAGCAAACTTCACTTGACTTCGTGCACATTCTTCTCCATGAGATCTACAATTTTGGAATGGGCAACCACATTTATTATGCCTTTTTTTTTCGTATGGGAAATCATCAAATGACTTCTCCCACTCTGGGCGGAGCGGGAGGGAGTATCAGACTTTTACTGACTAAAACCCATCCATGTTCCTTCCTCGCCCTGTATGTTCCGGGGCCACGGTATCTCTTTCGAACAGTCTCGCAGCCTCGGCAGGCTGTGGCCCTTCCGGGCCCCTTCATTTTGCAGACATCTCTTTGAGGCGCGCGTGGAACACGAACGCGCCGTCGACACAGCCTGTCGTCATAAGACGTAACGGATGGCGAGCTAGCCCATAGCTCACCGTCCACAGGCCCGCATTTATTATGCATGTGGCTGGTTTTTAGGTAGCTTATTTTTGACTTTACAAAAGTGCCTATCTCGGATCTATTTGAAAGAAATGCTTTGAGTTTGAGTTAAGGGGACCAAATATCTATGAGGTATTAAAAATAAACGTACCTGGCAAACCGTCGATGGCTAACGCCTGCGGAAGAAAAAGAAAATGGTTAGAAGAAGAAGTACTTGAGGTAGAAGCACCAGGATACCCCAGAAAATCGATCTCACGTTTTTTTTGTAATTTACAGATCAGTGTTAGGTTTTATCTTGATTAATACTTATATGATTCGCGGCCGTAACAAACCATCATGTGCCTAGCCTTTTCCCAACCATGTTGGGGTCGGCTTCCAGTCTAACCGGATGCATCTGAATACCAGTATTTTACATGGAGCGGCTGCCTATCTGACCTCCACAACCAAGTTAGTACGGGGTAATACGATACCCCTTGGTAAGACTGGTTGTCAGACTTTTTGGGCCACTGTAAGACCTGCCAAAGATCTACAAATGACAGCCGAGACCAACTGCTTAACGTGCTTTCCGAGGCACGAAGGAAACTCGGTATGTAATGGGTAGTCACCCATCCACAGACCAACCTAGGCAAGCACGGCTTAACCTTAAGATTGACCCGAGCGACAGTTAGGTATTATTTAATGTAAAAAATATGGGGATTAAATGACTAAAGTATTGTATTTGTTATTTTAATTATTGTAACTCTATAATATTTGTTTAAAGGATCAGCACTCGAGGAGACTGATTTAAATGCACTCAAAAACTCCTGAAATTATTCTAGAATAGGTATATTGCCTCACTTACCACGACGACTAATACCGCTGCCCACTTCATATTAAAAACTATTTACGACATCAAGTACGCAATCAGTTTTATAAGCTCACCTGAACAAAACCCTGCCGAAATCATTTGTTTCGAAGCAAGCTGGGTAAATACAGACATATGAAATATTAGTCGAAATTACACCGATTTTATACATAAAGTAAATAATATTTATTGTTAATTCTGTTGATTTTTCGTTAAGATTTGTGTTAAGTGTTAATATATGGCCTCTTTTGTGTTGGATTTGTAAGAAATTGCGTTTCGCTGATCGAAGAAATTTTCTTTTGTTAAATTAATTTAAAGTACCTACGCCTGTTGTCGTCATCCACCACACGGGCCCCAGTACCCTTTTGGTGGATGTCAATTTGTCACGGGTATTTCAAACTTTGCACAGAACATAATATGCTTATAAAAGATGCTGTTCTCACGATGTTTTCTCCATTTGCCTAAAAGGCACCCAGTTACCCAGTTTTAAAGATCGTCATTAAGCTGCATCCAGGTTGATTGGAAGTCGAATGTGAAAAGACGAGGCAAATGAATCATGACACGATTGTAGAGGTGTGTGTCCAGCTATGGACTGAGATAGGACGATGAAGACGTAACACGTGACATGCCCATGCGCCAGTAATATGACGTAGGTTCGCACCCAAACAACATTATAAATCATTACCTTATAATTGAAAACAAAACCTTTTTATGAATACCAAGTCTTTAGTCTACCATGTTGTTTAAACACAATATTAATTATTCAATAAGTAAGTAGGTACCTAACACTGTACAAAACTGCTGTGTGATTCTGTAAGACCTCATTCTAAACTTCGAATCTGAATCCGCTGTGAGTTTGTCGATTGGCATTCTAAAAAGTTAAAAACTCGGTTGATAATTTGAATTTACACTAGCGCCACCCTTGCGAGCGTGTCACCGAGTTGAACTAAATTGACAGGAAGATTTTGACAGATAAAGTATGAGATGACGTAAAAAGTGGCATTCTGTAAGGTAATTCCCCCGTCACTTACCGGTGATGCTTGCACAATGCAAACTCAAGGTCATTTTGAAACTTTTACGAAGTGAGAGTGAATATCGATGTGAGTGTGCGAGTTGTTGTTTGAATTTTACAGAATCGACCGACTGATCTACAATAAAACACATAATTATTGTAAGGACGTATCAGAAATAAAGACATCACACAAAACAAGAGAACCAAGGTCACCGACGTAGCCCGAAGATGGGCACACATTGTTCGCAGAACGGATGGCCGATGGGATCGAAAAGTTCTGGAGTGGTGACTGCGAACCGTAAGACGTTACGTTGGAAGGCCTCTCACTAGGTGGACCGATGACCTGGTGAAGGTTGCGGGGATCCGTTGGATGCGACACACGGGACCGGTCAATGTGGCGACACTTGGGGAGGCCTATGTCCAGCAGTGGATGTCTTTCGGCTGAAATGATGATGATGATGATATTAAGGATTTTACTTTCCTGTCAGAAATATGCAAAGCAAACATGCAAACAAACACACATCATGTATGCAGCATGAAACAAATATACACCATGCATGTAGCAAGCATCAGCAAGCACGCAACAAGTATGCAGCAAGCATGCATACAGTATGCAAGCAAGCATGCAGCATGCAAACATGCATACAGTATTCAGCATGCAAACACGCAAGCATCATGCAGCAGGCATGGTCTCTATCACGGCTCCGGCGCTCCGGCGGCCCCACGCAAGCTTGTCGTCGCAGATGGGTTTAACGCTCATCACCTGCTCCTCAGCTAACGGCCCGCCTCGCCCCTCCACACCTACGCCATTTTAAATTAAACTCTAGGGGTAGGGCAGACCAGACTGCGTGGAGTCGGATTTACAGCGATTAGTTTTTGCAAATGTTTTACGACTAATGTAAAATTAGGAGATTCAAATATTATATAATTTGATATTATGACAAAATAGTTTTAGAAGTAAAGATTGTTATGTAAAACAAAATTGCGGAATTGTTAACATTATGGTTACTGAAGTTATAGAAAACGTGTAAAATGTGTCGTAATGGTTTTCGGACAAACAATTTTGGGAGAAGAATGGGAGGGAGAACCGGTTGCGAGAGATTGGCCTGAGAGTACGCACGTATGGAGGAGTTGATGACTATAGGGGAGGCCTATGCCCAGCAGTGGGACAATATAGTCTTATATAAAAGTAGGCTGATGCCCGCGGCTTTGCCTGCGTAAATTATATACTAAAACCTTTCTCGAGAACCTCTCTATCCATAAATGATAACAGAATGAAAATCGGTGCAGTAGTTTTTGAGTAGGTATATCGCGAATAGACAGACAAACGCGGCGAAGGACTTTGTTTTATAATATGTAGTGATCTTTAAATATTCAACTTTATTGCTAAAGCATTAGGTTCAAGATTGATTTGGTAAATTTTACAGTTTTGCGTAGGTACCTTTAACCAAAAACGCATATTTTTTACCTTGTTTTGCAAAAACAATTAGCTATTTGTATTTCGCCAAGTAGCGCACATGTTTCACGGCAATTATAATAATTGTAACGACGTCATTTGATATGATTTATTAACATTACGGTGTAGCAGTGAACAAATATGAATAAATAATTAACATTGGTTTTAAAAGATTTTTATTTTCCGTCGCGCGTCGTAGGTAATGATGATGATCGCAAAATCAGTAGGTAATTAAAGTAAAAGTACCCTAGAATAGCCCGCGAATTTAAAATACAACACACAGCCACAGATTATACAAGCGAGGCTGGATTAACTACCGCCATTTTGTTTTTTTTTTTTTCATAGTACACGGGGCTATTTTAGTTTTTGGGGGCTATTTGGTACCATAGAAATCACAATATTATTGGGATTTTTCACCAGGAATTTCTCAGTAACAGCCAATCAAAGTGTTGCTAGAGTTTGTAAAAAACTTCTACCACACACCGGCCGACAATTATCGATATTTTTGTTCGATTTCTGGGCCTTCCCAAATAGCCCCCAAAACCCAAATAGCCCCGGTTTAACCAAACCCAAATGCCAAAGTAGGAATCAAAACCCTTTGAATTTCGCTGGCTACCCCGGCGTTTCCATTTCTCGTTATCATTAACAATAAATTGCTTTCCGTACTTAGTTTATTAACAAGTTAAATGAAATTTAACATTTAAATAATCCCCGACACAATTACTAAAAGTTAATAGAAAACAACTCGTTAATTCGCCATTTTGTGGCGGCGGCCATCTTGGACTGATTTATATCAAACACAGCTAAGAACACTCCCGACTATTTCACCTTTCAAACAAAAAACAAACAAAATCAAAATCGGTTCATCCGTTCGGGCGCTACGATGCCACAGACACGCACATACACACACACATACACACTCAGGCACCGGACACGTCAAACTTATAACACACCGTCGTTTTTGCGTTGGGGGTTAAAAATCATGCAAGCTCTTGTATTATACAGCGTGTTAGGTTAAACGAGGCATATATTGAGGGAAGGTGTTCAGTATTCGATTCTCAATCCAAATATGTAAAAAACCTTGTAACCTTAATTTTTGACATAATTATCGAATTATAGTTATTTAACCAACATGTGAGGAAAGTTCGTTTTTCCTATGAGTCTTGTCTTGAGCGAACGAACGATTGAAAAATAGAATCACGAGCGCAGCGAGTCAATCCTGATCAATCAGATTTCAATCCTGAGTAAGCAAGACTTAACAAAACGAATAGCAAATGAACTTGCTCACATTTTGCATACAAAACATTTCACCACTCCCAGCAAGAAAGTATTCAGTCATCATAGGTAAATAAATTAAATAGTCACAAAGCAAAAATTTTATAAAAAACATTAATCTTAACTTATAAATATTTCTATTCTAAACATAAAATTATTAATTTTTAAAAAAATCTTTAAAACTTAACATAAAAAAATCAGGCAAGGTTAGTTTCTGAACGGGATCATTACTTTCCTCACTGTTCAAACAGTGAGGAAAAACCAACTTTCCTCATTGTTTTAGTAGAGGAAAGACATTTCTTTCGTGCGGGAGTGGTGAAATAGTTATTTATCCAACATGTGAGGAAAGTTCGTTTTTACTATGATGAGTTTTGATTTTGAGTCTTGAGCGAACGAAGGATTGAAAAATAGAATCACGAGCGCAGCGAGTGATTATAAATTTCAATCCTGAGTAAGCGAAAGACTCAACAAAACGAATAGCAAATGAACTTGCTCACATGTTGCATACAAAACATTTCACCACTCCCAGCAAGAAAGTATTCAGTCATCATAGGTAAATAAATTACTTAAATAGTCACAAAGCAAATCAAAATTTGACGATGTAATTTTTTCAATATTTTATTAAACTGTTTCTGAACTTATACACTTACAATAACTTGATACATTTTATAAAAAATATTAATCTTCACTTACTTATAAATGTTTCTATTCTATGCATAAAATTATTTGTCTACTAGAGCGCTTCCGCGTATCGCATTTAACAACCCCGCTTACTTCGCGATATAAGAGTGTCCTGTAATAAACGTGTTCTTGAATAACCAAAAATTATCATCATTCAGAATATTGGGATTACGGTTCGTGCTTTAGTGTCATATAATGATACTCGTATTGTGCGAGGACCCGTTAATTATTATGCAAGGTGTCAATCAACGACTGCGAACATTCAGTCAGTACCTAGTTACCTAGATTTGCCTGTCCAAAGCCAGATTTAAAGTATGAAGGGAAAATGGATTATACCTAGAAAAGTCATTGACCCGCACACATGTTCTGCGATAAGCGCATGGCGCACACGTTGCGAAACTTAGGCGAAGTTTTTGGTATGGATCTATCTGTTATGTATTAGTGTTTTCTTTTTGTTCATATGTTTATTAGTATCATGTAAGCATGGACTATTGCGGGTTTGAATAAGGTGTCGATTCTGTTGTGCACAAACTAAACTTAATGTAGACTATTGCTATCTTTTACTAAAAGGCAGTGCGAGAAAAGGACGGCTATAGCTATGCACTAAGTTAGAAATGTCAAACTAGTTTATGCCTTGCGCTTCACCGTGTTTTTAGTCGACATGTTTTTACGTGCACCCTTCATTTGTATGGAAATATTAGTTCGAATTAAATTTAACAGCTCTAAATTACGTCCGTCTCTTTCTCGTTTTATTGGTGAGAAAAAGCTAGTAATAGCCTAAATTAAGTTTAGTTTGTGCACAACAGAATCGACACCTAAGTCCCTCGTTTAAACAAACATACTGTATATTATGGTCTGTGCTGTATAGTGTATTTATCTATGATGCAAGCTCAAGCTTCATAATGAGCAAAACTTCTACCCATTCATTCAAAAATGACCGCCACGTTAAATGTACAGATTGTTGATGTTTCTGTCAAAAGTGCCATTGAATAGATATTGATATTGATGTTTCATTCGAAGATTTCTTATTGGCATGAAGCGTTCTGAATTGAACACACGCAAGTGCATATCACGGCAAACGTCAAAGTGACACTTGGCTTGGCAGGGACAACATAAACCGAACGCACTTCAGTTCGTATGTTCAGGAATCAGGAAATCAAAACATCTCCAAAACGAAAACCTTTCTGGCATTATATTCAAAAATGACGGCCCCCGCTGTCGAAAACTCATCGTGTATATTCTGTAATATAGTAAACAAGAGCGTAAGTACGGAAATAATATACGAAGATGACGATGTTTGTGTGTTCCCTGATATTAGACCTGCCAGCAAGTTACATCTTCTAATTGTACCTAAACATCATATTGCGGATGCTAAATGCTTGACAGCTACTGATAAAGATCTTGGTAAGTGATTTAATTGTAAATCTAATTAGAAATTAGCTTAGAAAATGATTGAAACTGTTATCTACTATCTGATAGTGGGTAGGGTGGCCATTGTTTGAAATCACGATCTCCCCGATTTTGTTTACAGAATATTGTTTTTCTTCTCTGTCTTCACTACCTTGGCTAAAGCCACTTCTGAAGAAAATACTTTTACAGCATGACCGCCCTTAGGACGACCCACTGACCTATTATTATGTAATCTGATGTTAATCCAATATCCAGCTGCTAAACATCTTGCTTGATTTTATGATAGTATACCCCTAAGAGCACTTTCTCGTTTTGAAATTTTGTGTAGGTTGGATTCAAGGTTTTGCTTCCACAAAATTGTTTATAATTCCATAACTTGCGGTAAATAAAATTATTAAAACATTGCAACACTAAAAGATGCGGTCCAAAATGTCAAACAATGTTTATTCATATTATAGATAAATTTGCCAACAAACTCGATCATTTTTTTTTGTATTTGTTTTCAGTTGAAAAAATGCTGAAAATTGCTCACGAGCAGTTAGCCAAAAATAACCTATCTCTATCCGACGCTCGTTTAGGGTACCATTGGCCCCCTTTCCGTAGCGTCAAACATCTACACTTGCACGCGATCGCGCCTGCTTCTGAAATGGGATTCATATCTCGATTGGTATTCAGACCGGACTCATATTGGTTCGTTTCTGTAAGTATCCTATATATCTTTTCTTTTAAAAGTCTACCACATTAAATACAGTACATGGATATTTTGGCGTGGGAACCAACGACGCCAAAATCTTAATTTTTCCCGTAACTTTCGCAGAAATATACAGGGTGTAAACAACCTCATAACGAAGCCGTTATCCAAGCATTCTGTACATCAAACTAAATAACCCAACCCAAAAATAATTGCTGGAAAACGACTTTTGTTTTGGGGGTGAAAAATCATGTTTTGTGGTAGAACTCAATGTTACACACTCAAAACATAGTGCTGATGGATGGATTGAATATTATAGGGGTCGTGGAGGTGTTTAAAGTAAATAAAACAAAATATTACAGTCAAGTTTGGATTATAAATCTAAATTGCTGCATGAAAGAGCTTTTGGCGCTTTATTGACGTTGACAGAATTAAGGCATTGTGCGCTGTTGTAAAATAACTGTTCAATGAGAAGTATTGATAACTGTGCGTTTCCACAAAACATGCTGAAATCTCTTTCGTCCCTTATTCCAATTTTTTTCTTAGTCAAAATCTGTTATCTCACCTTACATCATGTTATTATGTGGTTTGGCCAATGAGAGCGCACATTAAGGCGAATGCTCACATACTGCCCGCGAAATTCAAATTTTCTTACGTTTTTTGCAATTTGCAGGCCAGTGCTTGGTTGTATGTTGATGAACATTTGATTCGCGACTGTAAGACGTATTTAGTTACAGAATTATAATCATCAAAATCATCAATACAACCCTCCAAGTTCATATAGATCGAGGAATAACTTTGACCTTGAAAAAATAGTTTCTCGATCTATATGAACTTGGAGGGTTGTGTTGGTGATTTTGATGATTATAATTCTGTAACTAAATACGTCTTACAGTCGCGAATCAAATGTTCATCAACATGCAACCAAGCACTGGCCTGCAAATTGCAAAAAACGTAAGAAAATTTGAATTTCGCGGGCAGGGTGTGAGCTTCCCCCTTAAAATGAAATGAGAGCGTTAGTTCCGATAATGTCCGCACGCCAAATAAATCTTGAACAGTTATATCTCTAATCTCAATATTCAGTTGCTTGTAAATTAATAATGATACTTATTTTCCTTTTTCTTTTCAGCCTGACTACGTGGTTTCCAGGTTATGAAGAGGCTAGACTTCGGCGCTTTAGTTAAATCTAATTCAAGGGGGTTATTGAAATATGTGGTGGATTTCTTATTATTGGTTTATCTAATATTCCAAATAATTATTTAGGTTCCAATTGCGACGGTAACGGCCATCATTATATGTGTTCATCTGAAAAAAGCCTGGACTGTCCTACGGCTGCGCAAAGACCTGTCATTAATTTCGTCGGTCAGAAATGACTTACTAAAAAATGTAAAAAAATAGTTAAGAGTTGTGCCAAAATTAAAATTCCTCTGCATGCACAGAAATAGCGAGACGGACACTATTTTGTTAACTGGCCGCAACTTTCAGCATTTCTCATTTTAGTAACATATGTGTTTTGAACATTAATTCCTATGGGTAGTTTGAAAAACGTTTACGAATTATTATAACAAATGAAAAGCTCAAGATATTTATAAACATACTTGTACCTATTGTCCCATGTATTGTATTGTTGTATTAGTTTTAGCCTAAATAGTAATTTAATATAATTATGGATTTTGTTGGGTATGTGAAAGTTTTTTTTAACATTTTCGTCAATGAATCGAATGCACTTCCTCTGTCGTGTGACATTTATAGTGATTGCCATGTTCGATGAGCTTTTTACTTTATTCCAAAATGATTTTAGTCGAGGTACGCCTTCTAGTTCATTATTAAGTACATTTATTAATTTTAGTATGTCACCCACGTCTGTTGAAATACTTTGACCTTGAGCTGCTCAATTTCAAAGTATCTATTATATATTGAGCAGTTCACGCGTAGTACGGAAGACCATTATATTTTTCCATTATAATTTCAATGCATTTGCGTTAAAATTGGCATGAGTAGATTCTCGAATTCAAATAAATGACAATCGATTTAACACAAATAGGTAATTAATATCGACTAAAAGTACACTGACCTTACAGGTACTTAATTTTCACAACACTATAACGCACAATAAACTTTGCTGTCAAAATAAAATTGTTTATTTTCCAGCAGTTTTTCAGTATTTATTGAGATAATACAATCAGGACAGGTATGTTAGTTACAATTTTTATTTAATTAACTTTACAGGATATTTTCTTTAGCTATTATACAGTTTCTTTGCTATTTTATACCTTATCTTCTGAGGAAAATAAACTATTTTTTTAAATGTGAAGACAACTCAAATTAGGATGGTTATCAGTGTTAGAGACAAAAAGACGACCCACTGACCTTAATAGCCATTTTATATCTATTTCTTTGTCGTCCCTGGTTTAAAAAAGCGGCCAAGTGCGAGTCGGACTCGCCCATGAAGGGTTCCGCAGCAGATTGAATGAAAGGTAAATTGCTGTTTACGATTTATGACGTTTTCAAAAAAACTACTGAATAGATCTCGTTCAAACCAATTTTCGGTGGAAGTTTACATGGTAATGTACCTACATCATAATTTTTTTTTTAGTTTTTTCATTCTCTTATTTTAGAAGTTACAGGGACTCACATTTTACCACTTTGGAAGTGTTTCTCGCGCAAACTAATCAGTTTAGAAAAAAGTGGTATTAGAAACCTCAATATCATTTTTGAAGACCTATCCATAGATACCCCACACGTATGGGTTTGATGAAAAAAATTTTTTTGAGTTTCAGTTCTAAGTATGGGGAACCTCCAAAATTTATTCCTTTTTTTCTATTTTTATGTAAAAATCTGAATGCGGTTCACAGAATACATCTATCTACTTACCAAGTTTCAACAGCATAGTTCTTATAGTTTCGGAAAGAAGTGGCTGTGACATACGGACGGACAGACAGACAGACCGACAGACAGACAGACAGACATGACGAATCTATAAGGGTTCCGTTTTTGCCATTTGGCTACGGAACCCTAAAAACTGTAACACACTTGAAATTGGGTAATTTGCTGGTGCAATCGCCTTGTGACTTTTTTCATTAACATCAAATAAAGTAATGGGTACTATTCAAGTCAAACTCTAACATTTCAATATTCTAGATCAATGGAAGACTCAGAACTCGACTCCTCAGAGCTTGGTACTCAAGATTACTGGCAGAAGGCCTATACCAAGGAGATAGAAAACTTTGATGAGCACGGAGATCCTGGAGATGTTTGGTTCGGTGAGGACAGTGCTGACCGGGTGATTAACTGGATCTGTGACTGTGGTATTAATAAAGATACTGCTGTTATTGATTTAGGTGAGTTTATAAAGCGTTCCACTCTTCTCAGGGCGGGTGTAGGGACTACATTTTTAGACAGGAAGATTTCAGTGCTATATTAACGCATTACATTATGGTAAAGAAGGATAATGAAGCAGCTTAGTTTTAAACTCTATTTAAATTCATGTTTATGTTTCAATAGCTTAGTAAAAAACCGATTTAAGACAAAAAAAAAACATATGATGCAATTACAATTAACTGTGGACTGATGACTTGGTGAAGGTTGCGGGAATCCGTTGGATGCGAGTCGCACGGGACCGGTGAATGTGGCGACACTTGGTGGAGGCCTTTGTCCAGCAGTGGACGTCTTTCGGCTGAAATGATGATGACGATGAATTAAAAACATGCCAATTTCATGTTATTGTCCATTCTACCCATCGTTAATAATACCATTAAGGTCCATGTTCACCAAAAAGATGGCAGTCTGATTATCTAAAACAGCTGTTTAAAACACATTTTTGTATGGGAATATGTCACAGTGACAGCTGTTTTTAGCTAATCAGGCTGTTATCTTTTCGGTGAACATGGACCTAAGAAGTAAAGTTTGTGTGGTAGTTGGGGGTAATCTCTGGATTGTCTAAACCGATTTAGAAAATTCTTTTACCCATAGAAAGACCTAAGCAACAACAGCACTGGATAGGCATAAGTGGAATAAGGGAAGTGAAGCATTTGTACTGCTGTGGGACACAAATGGCTGATATTAATAATAGGCTATATTTGAAACGTTCTCCTGTGACAATTTCTGAAGAAAATGTAGCCAGTCAAAAAAATAAAAATTCTAGTTTTATCAAAAACTCATTTAACGATCAATAAAAAATCTCAAAAGGTATCTCTCCCAGAATTTTGTAATTTATCAATAACTAGCGGACGTCACGCGGTTTCACCCGCATTGTTCCCGTTCCCGTGGGAGTGCGGAGATGAAATGTAGCCTATGTTACTCAGGATGAATGTAGCTTTCCAATGTGGAAAGAATTTTTGAAAACGGCACATTAGTTTTTGAGTTTATTCATTACAAACATACACACAAAAATACAATTTTTTCCTCTTTAAAATATTAGTGTTGATTGATATTTCATCTTCTAAAATTCCAGGTTGCGGCAACGGCTACACATTGTCTGAGCTAGCTAGAGAAGGGTTTACGAACCTGCTCGGTGTGGATTATTGTCAGGAAGCTATCACTCTCGCTGAGAAAGTGTCCCAGACTGAATTCCCTCATATTAAGTATACGGTAAGTTCTTCATTTGAGTGGCAGTGGCCCAGTGGCTTCCTTACGAACCTTGTGGGTTCGGACCCAGACAGGCGCATTACTTTGTGTCATTTATTTCATCACCACTGCTCTCAAAACGGTGAAGGAAAACATCGTGAGGAAACCGGTGTGTCCTAGTACCAAAAAAATTGAAGACATGTGACATCGACCAATCCGCATGGTGGATTGTAGCCCATTCCCTCTCATAGAGAAGAGGCCTGTGTTGTCCCAGCAGTGGGGACATTAATAGGCTGCTGATGATGATGAAGTTCTTCATTATATTCTACTAGTTGTTGCTCGCGTTATTCGTCTGTGTGGAATTATCATAAAACGACTATGTTTCCCATTATTGTAATATTTTTTTTATCTGCTCCAAAACACAAATAACTGACATTGCTCATAAATCATCAGTCTCGCTCGAGCAGCGCTTGCGGTCGGGTGTGATTCGTGTCTAAAATGACGTTAAATACGTTAAAATGTAATGGGTGCAATGTAGTGATATGTGAGGTGCTATCATATATTCAATACAAACACGATGTAATGGACAATGAGAGTCTCATAAAAATATGTGAATCCGCGTTCGCAGAAAACGAAATTGAAGTGGCGAAAATGCTGCTCTTTGAATCCATACCATCCAAAAAACGTAAAATAGTACGAAGAAAGGAAGGCAAAACAAGGAGAAATGTGGAGGACATAATAAACGTCTTCAAAGAAGTGGATCCAGACATCATTCCTATTTTTGTTGCCCGAGATCTGCAGAAATTGCCCCCCATTTCGATCGACCATGTCGATGTCATTACTTTGTTGAAGGACATCACATATATCAAAAATGAAATTACCAAGATAAAAGAGAATTATGCTACAGTGGAGCAAATCAAAGACATGCAAATGTTAATAAAAAACAAGAACTTCGCTTTTACTACAGATGAAGACAATGTAAATATTCGAAAAAGAGGTGCTTATTTGTTAAACAGTGGCCCGATTGGATTATCACCGTCAATAAATGTTAAAAATATTGAAGGTACGTGCACATCAACGGATTTGAATGGCAACGGTGGCGCACGCGACGGCGGAGTGGGCGAGAGCGAGAGCGCGCGAGAGTTGTCGTTGTCCGTCCCGTTCTTGAACGACAGTCTACAGATCATACATGCGGATTCGCTGGTTCACTCAGACAAGTTGATGAAACTGACAGCGCGTCAAAGTCATGAAACGTCACTTAACGAGAATAACAAACAAGATACATTTGTGGAAAACGAAATCTTTCAAGCTCCAATTCAAACATGTTTTGCACAAATGGTGATCAAAGAAGGCGAATGGAAACAAAAGGTTGTGCCAAGTGAGGAGTGGCAGTTAAAACAGCGGAAAAGACTAAGAAATCAATTCATTGGGAAAACGGGGAAGGCCGTCATGGAGTCGGAAAGCAATTTCAAAGCGGCGGATATAAAAACACCATTGTTTATATCAAATGTCAACAAAGAAACAACTGAGACAGATATTTGTAACTATATACAGGCTAAGACAAGTGAAAAAGTTAATATTGAAAAAGTAAGCATGAAAAAGGATCGCCCCTATAATGCTTTCAAAATTTATGTCTCTAAACATAAATTAGAATTATACTTAAACAATGAGCTGTGGCCGGATGGGATAAAATTCAGGCGTTTTATATCCTTTAAGATGCGAGCAGCAAAGTCGACGTATGCACCTGTGGTTGCACAGTTGGAATCCAGTAATTAGCTTCTATGGATCAAAATAAATGCAGTAAATTTATTACTTTCAATTGTAAAAATGTGAAGCGAAGCGTGAACTGTATTAAGTTGATATGCAAAGAGGCGGATGTTGTGGCGCTGCAAGAAACGTGGCTCATGCCATATGATCTGGCATTTTTAGGAAGCATTGATGAGGAGTTCAGCTACACAGGGAAATCAGCGGTTGATTTATCGTCCGGTGTGCTGCGCGGTAGACCACATGGTGGCGTGGCGCTATTGTGGCGGAAAAATGTGTTCAAAGACGTGATGGTGTTAAAGTGCAATAGTGATCGCATTACTGCAATCAAAGCAGTAACCGCTGACCAACGTGAGATAGTGATTGTGTGCGTGTACATGCCCACTGATCATCCCGATAACTTGCCTAGTTTCACACAGTGCCTGGGCGAAATAAATGCAATAATCGAAGATAGTGACATCGAAACAGTGTATATGCTAGGGGACTATAATGCTCATCCTTCAGCCCTATTTGGCGATGAACTGTTTAATTTTTGTGCTGACAGAAGGTGGGTGTGTGCAGATGTAAAAACACTTGGTGAGTCCTGTGATACTCATACTTATGTCAGCGATGCACATGGATGCAAGAGATGGTTAGATCATTGTGTGGTGAGTGAATCGGCATGGAATACTATAACAAATGTCCAAGTACTGTATAACACATACTGGTCTGACCATTATCCGTTGCAGGTGGAATGTAATTTAGGTTTACTAAGAAATAAAATTAAAATTAATGTTCATAATCAAAACAATATATCTTGGGGTATAAGGAATGATGAAGAAATAAATAAATATAATGAATATTGTAATAATAAATTGAGACTTATAGATTTTCCTATTGAATTTAATAAATGTGCTGATCACATGTGTAATGAGTTATATCACAGAAATGTAATACATAATTTATATAATAATATTATAGAGGTACTTACTGAGGCCTCAATAAATAGCCATAAAAAGGATGTTCACAAAAGTGGAAAAGGTAAATGCATACAGGGTTGGAATAAACATGTAGCTGAATCACACAAGCAGGCTAGGATGGACTACCAAATGTATGTGCTTCATGGTAAGCCTGAAACTGGGTGTATTTATGAAAAGATGTGCTTAAGTCGAAAAATATTTAAGTCAAGGCTGAAATACTGCCAAACACATCAGGAACAGATCCGTATGGATATTATTGCAGCACAGCACTCTGCCAAACAATTCAATAAATTTTGGTTAAGCACCAAAAAACTTGGAAGCAAGGTGGGCCTGCCTGCTTGTGTGGACGGCTGTAGTGAGCCAAAAAGTATTGCCAACAGCTTTGCACAGCATTTTAAGGTAAAGTCATCCTTGCAAACATCTGAAAATCGAGAGATTGATTATTGTAATATTTATCAACCAACATTAATTACCAGTAGGGAGGTGGCTAAGGCTATTGCCAATATGAAGCGGGGTAAGTCACCAGGCCATGATGGACTGAGTGTGGAGCACCTAAGGTATGCAGGAACTCACATAAATAGACTCCTGGCAATGTTATACACTTTATGTATTAGTCACTCATACTTGCCACCTGAATTAATTAAAACTGTAGTAGTGCCGCTAGTTAAGAACCACACGGGAGATATAGCTGATAAAACAAACTATAGACCCATATCACTAGCAACGATTGTAGCTAAAGTTCTGGATAGGGTGCTGGACGATCGCCTTGGCCAGTGTATAGAGATACAGGATGCGCAGTTCGGCTTTCAACCAGGTCTGTCAACGGAAAGTGCCATTTTGACGCTCAAACATACAGTTGATTACTATCTTAAAAGAAAAACACCAATATATGCATGTTTCCTGGATCTGTCTAAGGCATTCGATCTAGTATCCTATGACAGGCTCTGGAACAAGTTAGGTGAAGTAGGTATCTCTCCAGAAATAATAGGCATCTTCTCATACTGGTACAGTAACCAGAAAAATGTTATAAAATGGGCAAATGTTTATTCGGATGAATACAGATTAGACTCGGGTGTGAGACAAGGGGGGTTAACATCCCCTAGGTTGTTCAATTTGTATGTGAATCAGCTGATTGAGGGGCTGAGCAGCATGCATGTCGGTTGCCGCATAGATGACGTAAGTGTTAATAACATAAGTTATGCAGACGATATGGTGCTTTTGAGCCCGTCTGAGGAAACTTTTAAAATCTTGTGAAACTTATGCAGAACATCATGGGTTAAAGTACAACGAGCTTAAGAGCGAGTTTATGGTTTTTGTTGGTAAAAACAAAAAACCCAATAGTGTTCCTACGCTGTGCCTAAATGGAGTTCATTTGAGACAGGTGGCTCAGTTTAAATATCTTGGTCATATAGTGACAGAAACACTAACAGATGACCAGGACATAGAAAGAGAGCGGAGGGCACTATCGGTCCGTGGAAATATGTTGGCTCGTAGATTCGCTCGTTGTACAGTTGACGTTAAATTAACGTTATTTAAAGCTTACTGCCAAAGTTTCTATACAGGTGGTTTATGGACCAGTTTTAGACAGCGGACGTATAATGCACTCAGAGTGCAGTATAATAACATTCTCAGGACTCTGGTGCGGCTTCCGCGGTACTGTAGCGCCTCAGGCATGTTTGCAGATGCGCACATAGATGATTTCTATGCAATTATGCGTAGGAAAACCATGTCTGTGGTGCACAGTATGAGGGGGAGCCGCAACGAGATACTGAGAATGATTGCGGATAGATTGGACTCGGCGGTCATGCGTCGCTTCACTAGCCTGCATGTGACAGGTGCAGGTTAGTGAAGAATACTAGTTAGACTTATCTCCATTAAGTTTTTATTGTACTAACTTAGTTTATAAGACGTCTGTTACTAATCTTACTTTTGTGTAATCTAACATAGTGATAAGTTTTTCTGTTACTAACCTTTTACCTACATTGTTATTTTGTGTACTAACATAGTTGATAAGATTTCTGTTACTAACCTCTGCTATGGACCTTAGTTGTCTGAGAATAAACTATTTTTATTTTATTTATTATTTATAAAGCCGCTAAGCCGAAGTGGGACTGGACTGACTGAGCTGTGGGCCAAAATAGCCACTTTCTGGAGCCCTGACACAGCCAGAAGGCGTCGCGGCAGACCTCGTAGAAGATGGCGGCGCGAGCTGGACAAAACCAACGACCAGTGGTACACATTATAACCCAAGATAGAAACAATTGGAGGTCATGGGGAGAGGCCTATGCCCATCAGTAGACTTGCAATAATATTTTCATGTTAGACTGCCGTGAAGGTGGTGATCTGATCTTGTTTGCGGGACGAACATGGTCAGATATCTAAACTAATATTTTAAAGAGCAAAGATTGAATTGTTTTTTTGGTGTTTGTTACGATTTAACTCAAGAACTACTCAACTGGTTTTAAAAATTCTTTCTCTATTAGAAAGCTACATCTTTACGAGTAACATAGGCTTTAAATTATATTGATATCATGGAAATTAACAGAGCTATCATAAATTGTGTGTTAGTGGCAAGATAAAGAGGTTTGCAAAGAGAATTGCAGTGGCAGTGGGACACTCTAATAGGCTAACAAAAATAAAGTACTTTCTAATTTATTTATTATATTTTTCAGGTATTTGATATTACTGAAGACAACGGGAACGAGCTAGGAAAATTCGGTGTAGTACACGACAAAGGTACTTACGACGCCATTGGACTGAATCCTGAAGACCCGAAGAGGTGCAGAGAGAAATATATAAACCAAGTTGTGAATATGTTATCTGACGATGGTAAGAATATATCTGGTCATGCCCATCATCATTTCGGCAGTAATAGCCTAGTGACCATCAATGAGTAAATAAAACATGCATATTTCATAAAAAAATTCATCTGTGGACGACGTGACTGTTCCTAAATTACCCTTTTTTCCTAAATCATGCTATTTATGGTCAGCTTCTCCCTAAGGTGAAGGAGCAGTGCCCCGCCACCCCGCAAGCACTGTAGGTTTCGACCCTGACTGGCTTCCACTGACAGGAGGACTGAATTCCAATTAGGGGTTTGTCCTGGCCCTGTCCCGTCGCCGACCGAATCGATCTGACGCCATTGTTTTACTATTGTGTCTACTACGCTAACAGGTGAAGGTTTAAAATTCATTGTACCCATGTTATGATCATACCTAGTACCCTAGTAGCGTGACCATCGGACTGCCAAGTTCTCAAGTTCGAACTCAAGGTACGCACCTTTAATTTTTTGGATTCATGTGCGTATTGTATAATGATCACTTGCTTTTCGGTGAAGGAAAACATCGTGAGGAAACCAGCATGCCTGAGAGATATTTCTCGACGGCATGTTAAGCCAGTCAGAGGTCCATGGGCGGTATAAAAACTGACACCAGCACCACCACGACCCAAGTGTGAGGTTGCTTTACGTTCTTAGGGTCCTGGATCCGAATCCCGGTAGGAGCAAATGTTTGTGTGATGAGCATGGACATTTGTTTCCGAGTCATGGATGTTTATATGTATAATAAGTATGTATTTACAAACAAAAAAGGTATATATGTAGTATATCAACTATCTGATGTCCACGACACAAGCTTTGCTTAGTGTGGCACTACATGGCGCTGTGTGTTAATGTCCAGCGATATTTATTTATTTATTAGGTACTGGCCACACGATAAAGAAATAAAGATCATCATTTTAGCCGAAAGACGTCCACTACTGGAGTACTAGACATAGACCCCCCCCCCCCTCAAGTGTCGCCACATTGACCGGTCCCGTGCGACTCGCATCCAGCGGATTCCTGCAACCTTTACCAGGTCATCGGTCCACCTAGTGGGGGTCTTCCACTCCAGAACTTTTCGGCCCCATCAGCATGGCCATTTTTACTAAATTATGAGTCTAATCTGTGTTTTAGTACATTTTCCGCAAAATTATTAAGTATATTTCTTTTTTACCCGTCTAAGGTGAAGCCAAAGGGAAGATTTTTGATTTTAGCAGTCTATTTATGTATGTATGTACGTTATGTTGTTTGTATTCAAAAACTCAAACCATTTATTTCAATTAGACCATTACGGCACTTACATTAGGGTCTAGTTTTCCCTCCTAAGGGGGATTCTCTTAAGGGGGATTTCAGGAATAAGCCCTTTTGAATGTCAAAAAATACAGAAAAGCAAAGCTGCAGTCACAGTCATAAGGCATAATAACTTGTAAAAGTACTGTAGTTTATTTACGTGTGTGCAACCGTAGCGCCTAAATTATTCATCCGATTTCGATGAGTAAGGTGTCAATCGATTAATTATTATGGCCTGGGTAACATAGGCTACATTTAATTCAGTAGTTGGTTTTTTAGTGGTAGTATACCACACAAATTCTTGTTTTCTTTTCTTTTTCTTCTTTAATTCTCCTGTCAACCGTCACTAGTGTGACGGCTTTTAACTACAAAATAATGCAAAAAAATAATTTTTATTTCAGGTCTATTCATAATAACATCTTGCAATTGGACTGAAGAGGAACTATTGAAGCATTTCTCTGAAAAAATGAAGCTCAAGCGAGTGATACCGACGCCTCAATTCAAATTTGGCGGGAAAGTTGGCAGTGTGGTGTCTTCCGTTGTCTTCACTAAGAAATAATGTTAAAAAATATATTTATTTGTTAATGGGCTTGTTTGTTTTATTCGTCAAATATTCAATACCTTCGCCGTTGTGTTACCAAAAGCAGTGGTTTCTTCTCGACTTAGGGACTACACACTAATTCAGCACCATTTGCATTTCGCTGAACGATTTTGGTTACACTTAACAGTTCTGCTTCCATCAGCGGCTTGTATACATTTTGCATGCCTTACGGTAGAATCACTTGAAACATGTAAATCTTTTTAACACCATTGTAACAGTGTTTTCTGCAAAAATAAATGATTTGATTTGATTTGATTTGATTGGCGTACGGCGTCGTAAGAATGAGAAAAGATGTCAAGCGCTGAAACGCTTCTCTATGCGTACGGCGATGAATATGCTCCGAAGACTGTAAGCTCAATCTATGCAGGTGGTCGCAAGGAGTCTAGAACCATCCGTGTACAGTGCTGTTCCGCCGCGTTCGACGTTGAATGCGTGGCTATACTTGTATAGGTACTTGTTTGCCGCGAAACCTGAATAGCCGCGGAAAGCTGAAGGGTATGTGTACGTGTCTCCATACAAAATCCTTGTTTTCTATGGGCATAAGCTATATAATAAGTGTGAGTATTTCTTTAGGGCCCAACTTCACCAAAGCACACCCTATGTGCCTATGTGTAATCCTCTTCGCTGCGTACAGGAGATGCGTAAGAGCTAGGGTGTATCCTCCGAAGCTATGTGGAGATGTGTAAAAGAGGAGAGAAAGGACCTACCGCACGCCGCCGCTCTCTCCTTGTCTCCGCTGTGGGCCGAGTGCGGAGGCTGGCCCAAAAAAATACGAGACATCTCTTCTCTGTGCTCAACCGTTTCCACAAAAGCTAAGCGGAAACGACGAGTGTTAATAACAAAATTCTATTAGTGGTAAATAAAGTTATGAGTCGCTCTATTAAAATGTTCGCGCAGCGTCGCATCTCGGTGTGAATTTACCCTTAAGGTTACTTTTGAGGGTCCATAAGTGTGAGAGCAGCGGTGGCGGCCCCGACTTACGTGGTAAGTCGTGGGTTCGAACCCAGGCAGGCGCATTACTTTGTGTAATTTATTACATCACCCTTGCTCTCAAAACGGTGAAGGAAAACATCGTGAGGAAACCGGCATGTCCTAGAACCATAAATTCGAAGACATGTGACATCTACCAATCCGCACTGCCCCCCCCCCCCCCCCGTGGTGGATTATACAGCCCATTCCCTCTCACTGAGAGGAGGCCTGACCCAGCAGTGGGAACATTAACAGGCCGATGATGAAGTGTGATTGACACTGGCTTGGCCACCATCAGGGATTTTAACTTTGATAAGACAAAAAAATTGTCGCTAATTAGTCAAAATTTGTCGCCAAATATGAGAATTTGTGGGTCTCTGGTTCAAAAGATATAAGGGTTTATAGGTGGCCGATCTGGAGAGTCCCCAGCTTGCCCACATTTTTATCTCTGAAACTAGGGCACCTAGCGAAGATCTGTTTTCTTCCGCTATATTATTATTCGCTACCCTTATCTTTTGAACCGGTGACCGACAAATTCTGATATTTGGCGTCAAATATCGACTATTTTTTTGTGTTATCAATATCAAAATCCTCGCTGGTGGCCCAGCCAGTGTCAATCACACGGTGTCAGGTCGAATTTAATAGAAATTATACCCAAACTTAATTACAATGCAACAAAAACCGCAAATCGAACAAAGAAGACAAGGTCGAGGTAGGAACAATTTTATTTTAAAAGTTAAAGAACGCCACCTCCATTCAGTAAAACAAATTGTTTTACACTGGTAATGTACAGTGCCATCTATCGTTTTTTTGGTGGAAACTGGCCTAGAAAAAACCTCATAAAAAAAACTCATTATTTATTACAATTTATTTATTAAATATTCTTAACAATAATAACCAACCTGTATGAAAAATCTTTGTTACATGAATCTTCATTTTAAAGTAAATAATAACATACTCCTTTATCCATACCTTATTACAAAAACCTTATTCTTATTGGATCTGTAGATTGATGTACAAGGATATTTTGGCGCGTGGACAATTTTGGTACTACTACTAGGGCCGCCATCTTTTTCGATACAATTTCAGAAAAAATTCTACCTCCATAGGCAGAGCCCACTTCGTTTGAGCGCCAAATTATCCTTGTAGAACTGTACCAGTGACCGTTAAAAAAGAAAATGTTTTTAGCTTTGCAAGACGAACTTTTATTATAAAAAAAAAACAGTTTTCCGTTAAAAATCCAATAGGAATAAGACTAACCCAAATTTAATTTAAAAAAACATAAATAAGTGTATCTACATAAAACCCTTAAAGACTAATAATATATTAATAATTGTGCATGATATATTTAATAGGGCGTCTTCTTCATCCATCTATGAAAAAAAAAATATATTTAGTAAGCATTGAAAAACTTTTTTCTTTTTTTTTTTAATACACGTATGACGGTCGATGTTTTCACCCTACGACATAAATACCCAGTTACTAATACTATTTTTACAGGTACTAAGAATAAAGAAATAATTTTCATTTTTTTTTATACATATACTTAACTTATTTTTGAAAGAAAAGTTTTTTCAAAGGAATGTTACATTTAATATATTTTTTTTATCAAATTTTTCACAAAAAAAATGCATAGATAATTTAGTTGTAGCATTTTAAATACTCCGAGTAAATTAAAGCAATTCTTAATTTTAGGCTAAAAATTGATCACAACTCATTAAATAAAGTAATAATAAAAATCATGGTTTTCTGAGCAAATAAGATAAAAAACTAAAACTATGAATCAATATTTTTGGTTTTAGTTATGGCCAGTTAGTATAGTCCATTCGCAATTATTTAAACCCCGATAACATAACAGCAACTTTATACTATTGAGAATAAAGAACATTATGATTTTGACAACAGATAAAGACACCCAATACTTTCTTCTATAGTGTGTTCAAAATAATCAGTTCTTACATATAAAAACATAAAACCGGCCAAGAGCGTGTCGGGCCACGCTCACTGTAAGGTTCCGTAGCTTCCCAGACCATTAAAAATACCAACATTTTTCGTCAGCAAAAATAACTTTGTTTTTCATAGTATTTGTATGAAAAACAAAGTTATCATTTGCGTTTTTTTGAAAAAGTGCTATACAACTCAAAAACTATTCAACTCATCAAGTTGAAAATAATTTTCCTAGAAAGTTCATATAAAGGTCTACTTCTGTGATTTTTTTCATATTTTTTAAACTTATGGTTCAAAAGTTAGAGGGGGGGGGGACACATTGTTTTTGACTTTCGGAGCGATTATTTCCTAAAATATTAATATTATCAAAAAATGATTTTAGAAAACCCCTATTCATTTTTAAATACCTATCCAACAATATATCACACGTCAGGGTCAAAATTAAAAAAAAAATCGCTCCCCACTTTACGTCTGGGGGAGGTACCCTAATAAAAATGTTTTTTTAAATTTTTATTTTTGCACTTTGTCGGCATGATTGATATACATATTGGTACCAAATTTCAGCTTTCTGGTGCTAACGGTCACTGAGATTATCCGCGGACAGACAGACAGACAGACATGGCGAAACTATAAGGGTTCCGTTTTTTGCCATTTGGCTACGGAACCCTAAAAACAATCCATTTCAAACATTCGATTGTGCCTTCGTATTAAAAATAACTTGTAAAAGATAAATAAATGAAACAATTGCGTAACAATCAGCATATTAGTGTTAGATTTAGGCCAAAACTAATATCTTTCTTTGATAACGATAAATGATTTAGAAATACTTAATTTCAGTTTTATCTCAACCGTGTTTTTTTAAGATAAAAAAAAAAATAAAAAAATAGAAGAACTGAATAGTATAAACAACCATCTATGACTTTGTTTTTAATTCTAAAAGCCTAAAATTTAAAAAATTGCCTGCAAAAGAAAATAAATTGCAGACCAACACTCTAATTTATAATTTCACATCTGGAATATTTCATTTTCTTACATAGTAAAAATTAATGCGCTTACGAAACATTTTTTTTAAGGAATTTGTATATCCACACAAAAAATTTACATCATCTAAAAATTCTGCAATTTTTAATTTATGATACATTCTTACAGATAAGCAAGAAAGAAAAACCGTGAAATCTATACACAGAGTTTTTTTATAGACAATATCACACAGCTTAAGAGTAGCAAATAGGCCTATAATAGAGAAATGCTTATTTTCATACCAGTCATTTATAGAATAACCATTTTAATTAATTTCTATTACTAAAAGCCCTTTCCGGAATATTTTTTTTCACATGGTAAAATGTGTGCATTCACCGTCAAAAAATTAGAATTTACTTTTAATTTAGGCATTTTATCTAATGCAAAAATAGAGTTATCTTACAAGCCGCGCAGCAACATCAAATGTATCTTTTGCTGCCCGAATTTTTCGAATTTGACAGTGTTTGTGTGTAAGCTTACGAATTACGCTATAACTGCATGAGCAGCACTTACAATTCTGTCAAAAACTAGGCACTCGAAAACACACCGACATACCTACATTTGCACGTAAATAAAAACGTATAATATCCATGACCATAGTCGATCTTACCAGTTATTAGTACCTTTTTAATTTACATACCTACTTACACATTTATTTTTTATTAAAATAAATGAATTTATAATAAGTTATAAAAGTCATATTCTAATTTCTTAATGTGAGACTGTGAATTCCAAAATACCCAAAAATTTTTAACACCACATAAAAAAAATACCCAATTTTTTTTCAAAGATGTTCTACTAATGAATTGCAATTGCACAAATGAAGACGCTTACTAGATTGCTTGCAAGCCGACAACCTATAGTGCTTGGCACCTAAATTTTATACTACTACAACTTTCACATTCTAATATAATTATGTACAATGGTTTAATTTTTTCATTTAATGACGTAAGGGACATTGAGATCACTGTCCGATTTGCAAAGCTCTGCTCACTGGCGACATTTGGAGATCTATCAGCACTCAATGCCATTTCCTCCGTCGATATTTCGCAAGTTTAGTTTCCCACAATTGACAGATAATTCTTACATAAGTGAGTTTTAATACAAATGCCTACAATAAATATGTGTGTGAGTCATTTGCGATATCATTGATGCAGCCCGGCTAGCATGGGCAGGGGATAAAATTTTATCCACCGGTTATTTCCACTTTTGTTTGAATTTTGTCCCTTGTCAGTGGAAATAACCGGTGGATAAAATTTTATCCCCTGCCCATGCTAGCCGGGCAGGTGTAAGATAGTAGTCAAACGCTGGCCTATCAGTTATATTTAGAAAAGTAAACCTTTGTTTCTTGCACTAATTCTTAACTATATGAAAGAAAGGTCGCGATGTAATGGCCCTTGAGGCAGTCCTAACTCCAGCACAAGACGTTTTCAGGCTGAAATGATGATTACGAAATAAAAGAAAATACGTTTAGCGCTGACCACGGCTTCAACTAACAATTTACAATGGCAGACGGAAATACAACATTAGTTTTTGTTTATGCGAATCATTTCCAGGGTTATACATTCAATCGGCAATAGAACCAAAATAGCTCGAAGAATCGGATGCCACTGGGCAGAGCATATTGCTCGCAGAACAGATGACCGATGGTGCCGAAAGGGATTGGAATGGCCACCTCACATAAGATGGACCCATGGCCTATTGTAGATCGCGGGAATCCGCTGAATGCGAGAAACATTGGATCTGTCGATGTGACGACTCTCAGTGGGGCCTCTTTGTCTAACTGTGGACGTCTTTGGATTAAAATCATAATGTTATGATGTCACAATCAAATAAGTGTTTTCAGACGGATTTTTTTACAAAAACAACTATAATCGTACTATTGATTCTCAAAATTAACGTTTGAAACAAAAACCTTGCCGCGGACGTAGAATGACGTCATTAATGACCAACGCATTGACGTTGGAGACTAAAACAAATATTTGCTAGCGGCTACCGAGTTGAAAGCGAAAATCAATTGAACGGTTTATTAATAGGTTTGCAAAGATCAAACGGTTAAGTCAATATTAGGTAAAGACCTTGATATTTATGGCCAGGATTGGTCCATACTAGCTCGAGATAGAAAGGATTGAGAGGGACAGAGGACGGATTTCTCCTTTTATCTTTCAGGGTATATAACTTTTAACGATTTATCGGAATGCATGAGACTTTTTTAAGACGATATAGATGGAATGCAAAACTGCTGAACTGCGTTGCGGAGATCAAATAGGCAGTCGCTACACTCGCTATTTAAAACAGTAGTATTCAGCTTCATCTGAATAGTCTGGAAGCCGACATCAACAGTCTGGAAGTTCCGGTATAGGCAAAAATAGACACAGTGAAAGACGATTTTGACCTTTTTTGAGTAAGGCTCACCTCTCCTGAGGATTTACAGCAGATTCCCTGATCGGATCTTTAGAAATCATTAGAGAGCACTCTCGGGACTAACTAACCGATCGAAGATTGACGAACTCTTATTCTCTAGCCAAAATCACACCCAAACAATCAATTTATTGAATGATTCAGCGGGAGACCCAACAGTATCCATGACAACGCCCTGCAGGCAATTTAGTTTGGTAACAAGTGACGTGTGAGCGAACAGCCGAGAGCAATGAATAAATTGGTATTTTATAGGCCAACCATATACGGGGCCAATCGATGACAAGATACAGGTTACGAATCTACGATTTTCATTATGCCAGTGGTGCTTTTCAACAAACGATAGGACTTTATATCGTGTCCTGATGCCTGCATGCTACAGGAATTGATGGACGCTTCTGATAGTGCCAAACCTCTGGGCCAACTCAATAGACACACATTTATGTATCTTTGTACATTGACATTTAAACGCTACAACGACGCCACGACGTTATTATCGATTTTGCGTGGGAAAGAATAAAATCTTGCATACTAGCCTTCTTTGTGACTCGGACGAACATAGAAGACTATTCCATCGAGCACACTAGCTTCATACCCGGCCTATGCTATGCAGTGTTTTTGATCGAATTTGCGAGAAGGGCAAAAGTCTTCTAAATCTTTTTTTTTTTGTTTTTCAGAAGAACTGTGTGGAAGATGTACTTAAAAAGTTTTTGTTTTCAGTTTCGCCCACTTGAAGGTCGTAAACTTATCTCACGGGAACCAATTATTGGACAGAATATCGTGTGTAGTCTAACACAGGTCATCGAAATCCGTCCGCACCTATATCTATCCATACTTATCTGTTTTTTATCTACATTCCGAAGTACGAAAATGATTCACAACGCATTTAAACTAAACAATGCAGTCTTTAAAATAAATGTCGTCAAGGAATGTTACATCATTTTTTAGAAAATATTGAAGACAGAATTCTTCATAAATGCAATGAAGCTATTTGTTTTTGTTTAGAGTACGAACAAACATTCACAAACTACACATCAATGGATTAACAAAAATATAAAAAAATCCACGGCTTCAAATGAAAATTACGCACTTGGGACTCAAATTCAGTCTGTTGTGAATTGTGCGTGATGGGTCATAACTGGCATAGTCTGTCTAGGTCCGCCCAGAAGCATAGAACTTTCCGAGGTCTAAGACTAGGGGCAATTGCTTTCAAAACATTTCATTTTCAAGATGATTGGCTAAATCGTTTTTTTTTTGTATAGGACTTAGGACCTCAGGAGGCTCGACCAAAATCGCAATCAAAACGTGCAAAAAAAGAAATTATGTTAGACCAAGCTAGTCTTCTTAAAGCATGTGTTAGCCACAGGATAAAAATTTAAAACTGACCAGAATTTTTACTTGTTCCTGATACAAACTTAGTGGAATATGACCTACACTTACCAAGATAATTTTACATGTCTCGGCCTCAACCATCTCAAGGGGCACATAAATGAAGTGGAATAGTCAGCTCGTTGCCATTTTGGATGTTATAAAGAGCTCCTTTATGATCGTAACCTCTGAGAAACTAAGCAAAATGACACGTTTTAGCACCTTATGCTGAGAGCCCACAAAAGAGTTCTCTGTTAGATTGTCAGCGACACCTAGGCATTTCTGGTGCTTTTTGGGGAGTTGTGGTGGATCTAATTATGATTAATTTTCCCACACATATGCAAAAAACCGCTTTGGACGTGGAGTTGCCGACACCAGCCATTTTTTATTCATTGATTTACTTTACCGTGTAATATGGAGAAAAATTTAGATAGTAATAGGTTGACTATACCAGCTTCCATAGAAAAAAGTTCAACCCCACTTTTTGCCCACTACCCTCCTTACCTAACAAACAATAAATTCAACTTACACACCAACTTACTGTACAAAATATAAAGAATGACATTAACAATCAACATCAGTATGAAAATCGCCATTAAATGGTCGATTTTGACAGTGGCGTTCAACACCACTAACTCCAACGGCTACAAACGTTCACAATACCTTGAATCCTCACTCACACCCTCATACAAAAGGTATCCGAGAACCGCAACAAGCATGGTCATAGCCAAAGTAACAAATTGCAGAACTTTCAGCTGCTTCATATCTCGATGCAATGTGGCATAGTTCTTTTCTAAATTGCTCAGAGTCGCAGTCACAGAATCAGGTTTTTCTAGAACTTTCCCATCAATAACGTTACCGTTCTTTGGTATATCTTTATCAGGGAATTGGCATTTTAGACGGTACTCATCAGTCTTACTACCAGTTGATGCTTGCCAGATATCTGTCAGCTCTTTCGGAGTTAGGTCAGTTTTCGGGATTTGAATTGACATGACAAGGAATCTGTCTTTAGTAACTGTGCGCAGTTGAATGCCTGGTTGGACTACAATCAGGACAGTTTGCGAGGCACCACTTGCTAAAGTACCCGAGCTAGGTCTTACTCGGAACTTCTCCGGTGCAGTGGTCCTAATTTTGAAGGACACAGCACTTTCATCCATGTTAGTAATGGTAAATTGCCCAGAAATTTCATCACCATCAGTTTTAAACAGGATAGTATCATTAGGTACAAGACGTAACATCTCTCCTGGAGAATGTTGGCCATCTCCTTGCTCGGCAAACGTGACTTTCTTAGGAGTATGTTCCGATTTATTTTCCGGAATGAACTCAAAGGTATAATTATCTTTTCCGCCCCATACTGCTAAGGCTTGCTCAGGCGCCACAATGTCTTTCAAAGTATCCTTCGTAACAAATCGCATTTTCTCTACAGCTTTTGCTGGTAGTAATGTTTTAACAACTTTAAAAGCAGCGGAAAGGACCCAGGGCATCTGATAGATCACAATATAGTTCAGGAAAAATGGGTAGTACACTTTGAAGAGTGTTATCAAGTATTTGACTAACTCCATATCCATATTACCTAGTCCGCTGCCATCCATATCAAAGAACATGGTAATTCTCTTACCTCCTTCCTCTCTTTCGACTCTGTCAAACCAGTAGATCATGATTTTCTTCAGCTCCTCATAGTCCCTCTGGCCTTTGACGTGCATCTTGGCCTTGAAGATTAATAAAAGACAGCCGTCTACATCTCTGCCTCTTGGGAAAAATACTCCCTCTTTAATGTAATCTAATCTGATGTTTGTTTCGTTAATATCACTTGCTCCGACAGATTTTCGCCATGTTAAGATATCCCACAGCATGTCTGCACCAGCTTTAGCGTCCTTATCCACATGAGCAAGCACCCTCTTGAGGTATTTTTCATCTTTCGTACGATCCAAGTCTAATTGGTGAAAATCCGGAGGTGGTGAAGTTTCCTTCAATCTTGCTTCAAATAACGCTCTAACGTCCGCCGGCGTCGCCATTTTAGAGAATTGGTTATATCATGCGTTAATTAACGGGTAACAAACACTAATTTACGGCTCATTAATTGAAATAACACACAGAAATCATGAGTGGTGCGACTGAATTGAACTGAAGTGGGTTTACTTTTTTTTTTCGTAAATGTCACACGTTCTGGAAGGTCGAGGTGGAGGTCCATCAAAATAATCGTAGTCTTAACTTTTGCCAAACTTTAAGATATCTTCCGATTATATGAATATGGTTTAAATAATATCAATTTTATCGAAATTTGGATGTTGAAAACTGCTTTAAAATCCAAAAAAAATATTATTCATAAAAACTTGCATCGTTTTTTTAACAAAGTTGACATTTACATGAACACACTTAGCGATTTTTTCTGACGTTGTTTCTGCGTAGTGCGGAACGTTTTTGACATTTCAAATTTTGTATTGCCGCTTAATAAAAATCCTTCTATACCAGTAGAATTTATTTGTTTTGCAAATGAAGTAGTTTTATATTATTAAAAGACGTCAACAATTTGTCAGCGGAGAAATTGACTGTGGTGGCAATACTAATTCTTTCAGCCGGACAGGGCACTCGGACTCTATGCCCCTAGTGTTTCAACCCTAAATGGCTCAAACACATATCTACTACTACCAGTTAATCATTGTATTTGCGGCGTTTAAGGTTTTCAGCACTTGCAGCAGCCACTCCAGCACAGTACACCATGCTAGGAAGATGGGATGGCACAAGACGGCAAGAGTTTTGACACTTGTTGCATCCTAGACTGAAGGCCGATCCATCATCCAAAAGCATTAAGTATGGTTATCCATCATCGCATGCTATGTCGTTGAGTTCTCAAACAGGCACCTCAGTGGTGGCATGCGTCAGCGAGATCATGTCATTAATTCTGGTGCGCAAAGTACAACAACCAACGCTGAGTGTCCGGGCCCCGGACACGCTCAGCAGTATTGGTTGAAGTATTACCATCTCTGGGAAGACGGGTTCTCGGGCCGATCCGTATTTCCACTTTCCAAGCGTTCATTGAGCCTGTGTCGGCCGTCGCTCAAACATGGCACTTCAGAGACAGAATCAAACAAGTTATTTTCCTGGGGAACTTTGTTGTACGCCAATAGCAACACTGTGAATTATCTGTCAATTTTCCTACCAACGAAAGTAGGTCGAAAATACCTACATATTTTGTAGACATGGGTCGGATTAGGTAAAAACAATACCTAATCCACCTAATCCTAGTATTTAAAAATACCTAATCCATTTACCTAATCCGAATATTTATTCAGTAAAGCCACTGGCCTGTTACGATATTAGGTATCGTATGTGGATTTGGTAAGAAATATGATGGACGTTCCGTTTCTGATGTAGTGTGGAATATTTTCTGATATTTCTGATCGTTTTCTATGGGAAACGGTACTTTAAACTAAAAGTCAACGTAAAACTTTTGTTTTTGTTTTTAACGTAATATAGTTAGGTTAGGTTAGGTTAAAGTTCACTTTTATAAAACAACTCAAAAAACAAATATTTTTATCATTTTTGAAAAATAGCTTAAAATTAAAACTGGTGTACCTACTATGTATAGAAACTACAGCATTAAATGATTATTCAAATGCATTTCACCCTAATATCACATGAGTTTCTGATTTTTACACATTTATTTTCATAAAAAGACGTGAAAGTTTTGTTATTTTCTTTGACAGTATCATTCCATAAGACTTAAATCGCTAGAGCAATATCTAGTCCAGTGGTATTCTACGTAGATGGCGCTGGCGGCAGTGCTAATTAAACTTGAACCTTAACCTCCACATTTTAAGGTACGGAATATCTTCTATGTAGACTGTGTACGAATATTTCGTGCCATACCTAATCCTCGACGCTTTGGATTAGGTACGGACTCGCATCGAAAAATACCTAATCCACATACCTGTTCCAATATTTATGCCTCACGTCTAATATTTTGCCACTTGCTTCGTAGTGGCCTGCATGGACTTTTTATTCAATTTAAAACTGTTTATTCACTCAATTAGCATCATGTGACTGACTGCACGGCCTAAAATAGACGCCCGTAAAACAATAAACACAACACAACGCCCACATAACAAAAGAAAGCATATAAATTAAGCGCTTAGTACAGATATTTTCATTGACGATAAATCAATCGATAATAATCACGAAAATTGCTAGATACAGTTGTAAACAGTTTTAATAGTGTCGCATAACTGTTTTGAGACATTAATAGCGAGCAAAAAACGCAGTGCTGTGTAAAACCAGTGAATTTATATGAAAAACCATTGAACAGTTTGATTCTGATATTTTTTACGTAATATTCGAAGTTGGATCGAGTTTAGTGCCGAGAAAGCATGACAGTGTTGTTTATTTGGTAAGTAAACTTGTTTTTAATACAATATTACAGTGTATATGTAGGTCAACATTGAAAAAAAAAATTGTTAATTTAATTCATTTTGTTACGACCGGTTTTGACCATCGTGTGATGTAAATTTTATTTTGAATACACAATAAGACTTAATAACTTGTGTTGCGCAAGTGTTTTAATTTAAATATTGTTATATAAGTGTCCGTAGTGTGATTTATTAATGTGCATCTTGTTTTGAAATTTAGATTAATTATAACAATATTATCAGAGTTAAGCAAAATTGCTTAAGAATGCTTTATTCGTAAAAGCTCTTCAAAAATCTATATTTTACAGGCATAGCTTGTTATTTTTCAAATGTATTGTCAAGTACTGAATTATGTAGGTACATAAACATCACTTAATTCTTAATGTCAGAGAATATTTTTTAAGACTAAATGACTTTTAAATACATTTTCAACATATTAACTATTACTAAACCATTAAACTATACCAACTACGGTACTTTAAATAAAACTATACAAAAAATAAACAATATAATATTTGGGACTTACTTGCCACCCTGCCCAGTCCACTCAAGAATTTAAACCCTGTATATTTAAATAAATAAAAAACACGCATAATGCTACTCGTATTATGAGCCCCCACAAGCTTTATAACGACAATGTATTCTGTCATTATAAAATTAAGTATGATATTTGTGAGATGAAAAATTATTGATGGTCTAAATTATAGATTCAAAAGAATCTAAATATAAGGTCTCGAAGATTTTTCCCTAAACATGCATCAGAAGAATGATAATTATTAAATAAATTAACAAATTTTCATTCTGCACTACTGCCCTCATAACGATAGGGAAAACATTGTAATAAATTGTAAAAAAACATCGAAATAAATCAAAACTTTCCTCATTATGTTTACCTTTACTGTTTTTTTTTTCCGTTAACTGTGACCATACTCTGTCCTCCGTCCTAGGACCAAAAATTCAAAGATATGTGACATCTACCAATCCACAGTGGGCCCTCGTGGTGGATTACATATTTGTAGGCCTATTGCCTCTCATAAGTAGAAGGCCTGTGCCCCAGCAGTGAGTATATTGGTTATAATGCTCACATTAAAATGGATTACTAACTGACTGCAACTTCGTCTGCGTCACATGAGAGAGAAAAAGCTCACAAACGGACTAAATGTTCCCCATTTTTGCAACATTTTTCATTTATGCTCCACTCCTAATGGTCGTAGCGTGATGTTATAGCCTATAACCTTCCTCGATAAATGGACTATCCAACACAAACTTTTTCCATTCCAACCAGTAGTTCCTGAGATTAGCGAGTTCAACCAAACAAGCAAACTCTTCACAGGTTTATAAAATTAGTAAAGCTATAGATTTATGACATGAACAAAAGTACCAGTGGTAACAACATAGACACTTGTGGTAGAGTGGCACCAGTGGAAAAAATCAAAAAAAAAAAGTTGCCCCCTTTTTTTTAGGATGGGAAATTCATCAAATAACTTCTCCCACTCTGGGCGGAGCGGGAGGGAGTGTCAGACTTTTACTGACTAAAACCCATAATGTTCCTTCCTCGCCCTTTATGTTCCGCGGCCGCGGTATCTCTTTCGAACAGGCCCGCAACCCCGGCAGGCTTCGGCCCTTGCGGGCCCCTCCCTTTATGCTGACATCTCTTTGAGGCGCGCCTGGAACACGAACGCGCCGTCGACACCGCCTGTCGTCATTAGACGGACGGACGGCTAGCTAGCCCATTGCTAATCGTCCACAGGCCCGCGTCTACGGTGGCCGGTAGCCACCACGTGGCCCCCGACGCCCGGTGCGTCTCCCGCGGCGGCTGGGAAGAGAGGCTCTCTCCCTCTCGCGTTCCGCCACCTCCTTCGCTAGCATGACTGCTTCGCAGAAGGAGGTAACGGCTTCCCATTCCGTCTCGCTCCGGACCATGGATTGAACCAGGGCCGGACGCGAGAGGTCGCCGCCGCCGATCGCCGCTACGAGGACACGGCGTTGCTCCGCCCACGCGGGGCATGCGCCCGTGTGCTCCACCGTGTCCTCCGGTCGATCCTCGCAGTGGAAACACCCAGGCGTTTCCTCCCGCCCGATTCGGTGCAGGTACCTCCCGAAACATCCGTGTCCGGTGAGGACCTGCGTCAGGCGGAAGGTGAGGACGCCGTTGCGCCTCTCAAGCCACTCCTCAAAGAGGGGAGTTACCGCCACTATCGTGGCGTGCCCTGCACGGGGTTGCGACAGTCGCTCTCTCCATGTCACCTATGAGATCGCGCCGGAGGTCTGTCCGGACCTCTTTTATACCCTTCATCATGGTCATCATGGTGGTAGTTCGCCTACCCATATCAGCCTATAATCTTCTCACTGCTGGGATACATGGCCTCCTCTCCATGGGAGGGAATGGCCGCCACCACTGCTCTCTAGCTTCTGCCCTTATCCCAATTCAATTGTGGTCGGTGCAAATGTCTTCTTCTTCCATAATTCTCTATTACTCGTCACGTCTTTAATCCATACTAATCATAATCTGCCTAGCCTTTTCCCAACTATGTTGGGGTCGGCTCCCAGTCTAACCGGATGCAGCTGAATACTAGTATTTTACATGGGGCGACTGCCTAACTGACCTCCACAACCCAGTTAGTACTGGGAAATACGATTCCACTTGGTAAGACTGGTGTCAGACTTTTGGGGCCACTGACTACCTGTAACGACTGTCAAAGATGGACAAATGACAGCCGGGACCAAACGGCTTAACGTGCTTCCCGAGGCACGGAGGAAACTCGGTGTGTAAGGGTGGACCCATCCACAGACCAATTTAGGCAAGAATAGCTTAACATAAAGATCGACCCGAGCGGCTGATATTATGTAGCCATGAGCTCCTCTTTAATCCATACTAATATGTATTATAAACCGGGTGCGGCGTGCGTATGACCTGAAGGATACTAAACTGTATTAGAGTAACAACAATCTCTTGTTGGCACTGAGGCTGAAAAGTGGATTGAATTTGGAGTTTTACTGACTCCTAAGTCACAGATTTTTCTGGTTTAGGGGTCAGGGTTTCAGCTTTTGTATGCCTTAACTATTTGTGAACTTTGCTAGATATTAAGAGGCCTGCGGAGCATGCGAATTTCATACAAACGTAATACCAAAATAATTTGCAAATCAAACATATTCTTAATATAGTGTGTATTTATTTTGATTGGATTACAGAATATATAGGTTCCCAAACATATACTTTGAATGTACACTGATATAAACAAGAGTTATGAGAAAAAGAAATTTTGTATAGAAATTTTTAAATTCCTCATATCTCGTCTTTATATCATTGTCCTTTCAAAATATTGATTTGGAAACATAGATATTCTATAATACAATCGAAATATATACACACCTATACCTTATGAATATGTTTGATTTTCATATTATTTTGGTATTACGTTTGTATGAAAAACGCATGCTCCGCCGGCCCCTGAAGCATTTGTACGTAAGGATTTGTATCAATAAAGTATTATTATTAGTTTATCCTGGTTTTTACGCTTTTGAGGCGAAAGAAGTACCTAGGTATGTAAGGATTGTAGCAGGGGGTAAACCTCGACAAAAAGGCATAAAATGTCTGACACCAAGTGAAACATACAGGGAGGTATTCTGTGTTTGCTGCCTATATCCACGGGAAAAAGCCGTAACTTTATGTATGTTACCCGCGACCTTCGTTCGATGGAAATGATTAGCATCAAAATTATATTTTCCCCGTTTTTGTACCATTTTACATTAAGGCGCGTCCCCGAGCAAAAGCCGTTTTTTGTGCTTTTTTTGGAGCCAACTACTCTATAACCAAAAGAAATACCAAGTAATAACAAATACATTCAATTTCTACATATTCTTGACTGCAAAATGGTAGTTTTTTTTTAAGTCTCATAATATTTAATAAATCCATCCCCTCACAATGAAACGACAAAAATGAGAAAAAAATATTTATAACATGCTTCTTCTCGTAAAGTTAACATTATTTTGATTTCCTTCTTATACTAATGGATAGGCAACTTAATAATGAACATAATGCTAGTTTTTTTTTCTTAAAGACGGAAATTTGATTTTATAAAGAATAAAAACCACTAATTTCGCACTATTCGACCCGCAGTGACTGACGTAAAAACCACTTCGTAGTGCAAGCTGATCAGAACTGTATTCTAACAGCGATTCAAACGAAGTTTGAATCACCACAAATAGAGTTGCTAATTTCGCGTGGGGTAGCGCCTTAATTCTCTGCTCCTATTGGTCATAGCGAATAGCGTGATATTATATTAGCCTAAAGCCTTCCTCGATAAATGGGCTCCAACGCTAACAGATTTTTGATTTTCAGTACAAAACATAGGTAATTCCTGTGATTAGCGCGTTCAACCAAACAAACTGCAGCTTTATTATTAGTATCGATATTACATACTATCTATTATCAGAAAAGTAAGCACCTATTTCATAAAACAAAAATTAAGTCATGATTTAAGGCATTGCAGTGCAGATATCCAATACATTTAAAACATAATGACATGATTTATCTTATTAGCTCACATGATTTAATTATTTTTTTTTATTATTTTACACGATTTATTTTTTATTGACATGATTTATTCTTTCGTTAACTTGATATATTCTATTGAAATAATTATTTTCAAATTTTATTTGTATTATTTACTTTTAAATTGTAAACATTAACCAACTTTTAAGTGTTAAATTTTATTTTTGAATTGTAAACGTTAAAATCCGTGTTGTATTAGTTTTAAATGAGTTTTTGATACAATGTAAAAATTGTTTATGAAATGACTTCTAAATGATAAGTCCTCTCCACATATCTTACTTTTGCTGTGCCCGACAGGGTCCACGATTGTCTCTAAATATATGTTTACCACCTAAGCCTACATTGTGGAATGCAATAAAGTATTGAGTAACATTTTTTTTTAAACTATTGTCATTATCAGGAAAACATTAAACAATTAAATAAAATACTATCACTACATACTCGTAATATAAAACAAAATCCTCCGCCGCGTCTGTCTGTCTATTCGCGATAAACTCAAAAACTACTGCACTGATTTTCATGCTGTTTTCACCAATGGGTAGAGTGGTTCTCGAGGAAGGTTTTAGTATATAATTTATACGCGGGCTTAGCCGCGGGCATCAGCTAGTAGTAATATAAAATAAACACAATTTATATTATTATAAGATTTTTTTCCTGTTTTTTTCCTGTTATTTAGGTACATGACGAGTTAATTAGGTATTGATTAAATTGGCTGATCCTTTTGGTACCTAAATAAATATATAATAATACTAGCTGACCCGCGCAACTTCGCCTGTGTCTCATAAATTGAGATGTAAGCTATCCTATCTTTCAAGTTGGAACAAACTGCACACGGTGTACAAATTTGATTAAAATCGGTTAAGTAGTTTAGAAGTCCATCGCGGACAAACAACGTGACACGTAATTTATGTACTTATATATGTATATATTAAGATTATAAATAGCTGAGTATTATCAGCCCATGGCTTAGTTGCCAATACCCTCGGAGGCTCTCGTTAGGCAGCTGGATCAAGAACTTGATTCAGAGAGCGGTACTCCTGGACACGGCTCGTATTGTTAGGAGGTTCCTCTCTCTGGAGCCCTAACCGCCGGCCGGTAGCTTGGACGCTGTTCCCGTGACGGTGGGCTACAATTATTTCTTATTTTTAAATGTTTTTACCTACTTAGTTGACGACCCGAATGGCGCAGCGGTAGCAAGGCTGCCTTACGTTCTTAGGGCCTCGGGTTCAAATCCCGGTAGGAGCAAATATTTGTGTGATGAGCATGGACATTTGTTTCCGAGTCATGGATGTTTATATGTATGATAAGTATACAGGGTGTAAACCACCTCATCACAAAGCCGTTAACCAAACATTCTGTATGCATGTATGTATCTGCATCAAACTAAGTAACTTTACGCAAAAATATTGCTGGGAAACAACTTTTTTTTTTGAGGTTATAATAAATTGGAAAGCCATGGGGGAGGCCTTTGCCCAGCAGTGGGACAGATCAGGCTGACATAAAAAAAAACATAAAAAAAATAATCATGTTTTGTGGTAGAGCTCAATGTAACGCACTTAAAACATTGTGCTGATGGATGGATTGAATAGTATGGGGGTCGTGGAGGTGTTAAAAGTCAAAATCTTACAAAAAAAACTTGTATTTAAAAAAAAAAACTTGTCAAAAAGTTGTAACTTTGACCCCCCATATCTCCGTAATTAGAAGGTTCCCAGGTTTGGTGTAAAAAAAATGATCGCAATGACGGGGAGAACATGTGCCTTTCGGCTTCGTGAAGAGGTGTTTAACACCCTTTATATTTACAAACAAAAAGTATCTATGTAGTATATCAACTATCTGGTGTCCACGACACAAGCCTCGTTGCTTAGTGTGGCACTAGATGGCGCTGTGTGTAAAGTCTAGCGATATTTCCACCGTAACGCCTAAACTGTTCATCCGATTTTGATGAGTAAGGTGTCAATCGATTTGTTATTATGTACCGGGTAACATAGGCTACATTTAATTCAGTAGTTGGGTTTTTAGTGGTAGTATATACCACATTAATTCTTGTTTCTAACTGTACTCATGAAAGTAGGTCGTTAAAAGACCTATCAACGCTAATTAATTACGTTCTTATCAATTTCATTAATGAAAACGTTGTAGTTTTTTTTAATTAGTAGGTACACATGGCAACACACCAGGCTTTACTTTTCCAGTACAAAACGACCTCGTTTTGTTTACATTTCTCGTACTATGAGAGATCTGCATAAACTGGTTTTATAAAGCTTGATTGATCGCCGCGCGTAATAGACATACTAAAAAAAAATGTGTCTGTTTGTTCCGGGTGATCTCCGAAACGGCTGGACCGATTTTGACCGGAATTTGACTGGGAGATAGCTGAAGTTATAAGGATTAACTTAGACTTAATTTTATTAGGCATTCGCTGCTTAATTTTGAAAATCGACCCGCGCAGCTTAAGTAAACCTATCACAAAATACAAAAATGCACTCCTGGTGCATGCAATCCTGGCAACACTTCTGCTGACATTAATGGCGTCAGTCGTGATTCTAAGTACGTAGTCTGATTTTAAGTCCCTACCTAAATAAATAAAAAAATAGTTTACATAAATAATAATATGACTTTCATAAAAAACGATGTCAACGACCATACATCCAGGGTTCGAAAATATACACAATAGGGTAGTAGACGGAGAAAAAACTAATTAGTCCGTCAGCTAGATTATCAAAAAATATTTAACCCGTATTCTTTCTTTTGTTACGTAAACCAAAATTGACGAAGATACGACGCTTTTAAAATTCTCAACACGTCATGTCTTGGTATAATTTTAAGTGCGTTCGACGTCACGAGATATAACAAAAAACTATGTGTGCATTATTTTCCAATACTCAAACTGACGGTGCGAGACCTTTCCGATCGAGCTTTCGACACGGTGTCATATTTGACAAGACCGAGGAGATATCAATGACTACAGTAGGGTCAATTTAATGCCTGCCGGGGCTGCGGGACTGTTCGAAGGAGATACCGTGGCCCCGGAACGTGAAGGGCGAGGAAGGAATATGGATGGGTTTTAGTCAGTAAAAGTCTGACACTCCCTCCCACTCCGGCCAGAGTGGGAAAGTCATTTGATGTTTTGCCATCCGACAAGAAAAGGTCAATTTAATAGATCACAATTGACATCTGTCAGTTCTAAGTAAAGGTTTCCTTTTTTTGCCATTATTACAATAAATATATACTTAATAGTAATTGAAAAAAGTTAAGCAATTGTGCAGTTCTAACTTCGAAAAAATAAATAATATTTTATGCCCGCCGTTACAAGGTTACGTTGTTGTATTTTGATGAAGTGTCAAATGTGATCTATTCAATAGACTAATTTCCACCATCAATAAATTGCAAAACTAATTAGTCCGTCAGTTAGAGTATTGGAAAATAATGGACACGTATTTTTTGTTTTTGTAAATCACTGAGTACTGACAAAGATAAAACGCATCAAAACTCGGGAGTGGGGGCTCGTGACGTCACAACGCACTAAAAACTATAGCACGGCGTGACGTATTGCGAATTTTTAAAGCGTCGTATCTTCGTCAATTTTGGTTTATGTAACAAAAGAAAAAATACGGGTCAAATATTTTTTTATAATCTAACTCACGGACTAATTAGATTTTTTGAGGACACAAGCCTATTGCCCCTACTACGAGTATAATCATTGTTTTAGTATCTAACATGACATCTGACATTTCTGAACACCTAACTCTTCACAAACGCCTCTTGAGCTGTCAAATGATTGATGAAAAAAATCGACCAAGCGGGAGTATCAGACTCGCGCATGAAGGGTGCCGTGTTCCGTACCATCGTTCGTAGCAGGGAAGCCCCCTTTATTTTTGTTATTTGTTGCTATAGAGGTAACTGGAATACACTTAAACAGCCCGCTGACTTAGTAATAGGGTCTGGTTGGTGCCACTTTGGGTGCGGAACCCTAAAAAGAACCAGCACTCTATGACATCTGACAGTTCTAAAGACATCTCTACACAAACTTCTCTGTAAAAATATTGACGAAAAAAAGTAAACGATTATGACTGAAAATATACAGCGTGTGGCAAATTCAAAATATTGTCTTTACCATTCATGCATTCTTCAAACTCAAACTCGTGCCCCGCTGACACGTCATTGTTTACAGTGATTGCACCTTTATCCCGTAGTCTTATAGTTCGTTTTCGCAGTTCAAACTGACGTGGTTGATACTACGCTGAAATGTTTTGAAAACAACCTTGCAGATAATACGGTACCCACGCTGTGTTGGTTACAGAGGAATGCCCATTCATACGGAGTTATTATGTGATCGAAATGTCAACAGAAATGGCCTTTAACGAGTATTGTTCTTGAGCAATTTCTCTTCATCATCGTTGAAATCATCGGCTGGCTGTTTGAAGTAAAAATCTTACAAAAAAAAAACGCGAATTTAAAAAAAAATGTTGTCGAAAAGTTGGAACTTTGACCCCCAATATCTCCGTAACTAGAAGGTTCCCAGTTCCCAGGGCCTCGATTCTGCTATTACCATAGTGACAGAGTTGTCGATCATTGATTTCATAATGGTCAAGTTCTGTCAAATTTTGACAAGTTTGTTAATTCTACTATCATAATGGCGCCATTATGACTTTTCAATGGTCAAACACTGACACTTCATTGAAAGAAATGTCATAGAATAATAATCTCGTACATGAAATCTGGCATGAGTAAATGTTCGCATTTAGTAGTAGATTTCGATAACCATTTGAACTAAGGGTTTTATAATAATGGCAATACGACAATGCCATTAAAACAATTTTATTACGAGACCATTGACCGACCATTGTGAATTTAGCAGATTACGAACTTTAAGCAAAATGACAATGGGATGAGAATGGAATCGTGTTGGAGTGACGAATTTATTAAAATAGTAGAATTAGGCCCCAGGTATGGTGTAGAATAAAAAAAATATCGCAATGACGAGGAGAAGAAGTGTTTTTCGGCTTCGTTAAGAGGGGTTTTACACCCTTTATAGCATTATCAAAGGACGAAATAACGGGGCAGAATGGTTACCGTAAGACGGTAGAAGAAGTTTTAAAATCATAAGTTTTTTTTTTTTGTAATCCCTATACTCTGTTCCGAAACCACTGTAACTCCTGAAAGCCAGAATCATAGCGCCAAGACAATGAAGCTCGATAAAGTCTCAAACAATTGCAACTGCCTTAGATCCCGCAACGAAATTAATCAGAAAAAAATTATAGCGGAGGAGTAGGAAAACCATTATATAGGCATAACGACAGTATCGAAACATTACAAATCTATTTAGTCCGTCATTAGAGTATTGGAAAATAATGGACACGTAGGTATTTTTTGTTTTTGTAAATCAATGATTATTGACAAAGATAAAACGCATCGAAACTAAAAAATTGAATATGAATTGCAATTAAAACCCTGTAAAAAAGGCATTTGGCAAGTTCCCAAATACTTTTTTTACATCTAAAACTATATATTCGGTGTTACGATATTAATTATTGCATTCCCTTATCAATTTTTTAGTCCACTACAGAGCCATATTTGTTATTTTCGTACAGTAAAATTACCAAATTAATTAAAACGTGTAAATATTTAACAACTATTTGCGACGTTGCCAACTTTTGGGATACGGCTCTTAAGTACGTAACAAAACAACGGGTCAAATTTTTTTTAAATCTACCAGACGGACTCATTACATTTTTTTGTAGTCTACCCTGTTACTTCAAAAAATATTTGTTCAAATTAGGCTGATAATCACCAATTTTGGACTTCAAAGTTTACAAGCGACAGACCCTCAAAACCGCTCTTCGACACTTCCAAGCGTTGTAGCTGGCAGTGGCGCGAACAACTCAATTCCCACCGGCTTCCCTTCAGAAGTTTAGAACACAACCACTCTCTACTTACCGTAATTGAAAAAACTGATAATGAAAATGAGGTCAAAATGAAAATCCAAGATGGCGCCGACGAAAAATTACGGTTTTTACTTCATGGGTGTCGTTTTCATGGTTTTTGGGGTCGCTGATAATACAAAGAGGTCAAAATGAATATCAAAGATGGCGTCGACAAAAAAAAACGGTTTTTTCTTCATGGGTATATTTTTCGTGGTTCTCGGTGTTACAGATAACGAAAATGAGGTCAAAACAAACAGAAAAAAAATTGAAAACAAAAAAATAAAAGTCTAAGTATCTCATTTTTTTTTCCTCGGCTTCCCCTGACTCTTTTTTCACCCTTGGCCACTGGTAGTGGTAGCTGGTAAGAAGAAGTGGTTGATGTTATTCCGAAGATCTCGGGAATGACCAGCAGTGCAAGTACGTAAAATTCGATAGGACTCGATTAGATAAATTTGACAGTTATTCTCGATAAAATGAGTTTCTGACTCGATAAAACCTCGTTTTATCGAGAATAACTGTCAAATTTATCAACACGAGTCTTATCGAATTTTACGTACTTGCACTGCTGGTTGACCCTCTCGCAGACTGGGTTAGAATGGCACTACTGGATTAGGTGTCAATTTATAGCCTTGCATGTGTAACTGGCGAACTTAACTCTGTGTGGTTCTTTCTTCAAAAGACCATCTCAGACACTAATCTGCATAGTCCTCATGTGAATTAAGCAAGATTGTCTGGACTTCAAAAGAGACTATGACCTCTGAGTTTGTTTCGGCTATTTCTTCTCAGAGCAGTCAGGTACGAAACACCGGCCCTATCTAGTTTAAAAAAAATGACGTGTAAAAGTGTTTGAGAAAACCATACTTGCTGAATAAATATCATGTATCATTATCATTTATCAATTGTATTTCCACTTCCTAACTTTTTGTGGCGACCGCGAGCTGGAAGACGTTGCGTTGGCAGACCTCCCACTAGGTGGACCGATGACCTGGTGAAGGTTGCGGGAATCCGCTGGATGCGAGTCGCACGGGACCGGTCAATGTGGCGACACTTGGGGGAGGCCTGTGTCCAGCAGTGTCGGCTGAAAAGAAGATGTTGAACCTTTTGTGGAATTCAGGCTATCTATTTTGGAGTCAGCTTCTAGTTTTACTAAACAACTGCATACCATTGTTTTACACGAACGTACTGCCTATCTGACCTCTAAAAAATCCAGAATAATCCACAGTTCTATTGAGCCTGTTTATCTCAAAAACTCTCTGGTGCTATTTGAGCACTTTATCACAGTTATCAGTGGTAAATACTGAGTGTGATAAAATCTCTTATCAATGCGGTTTTGGTCGTGTTATGTTAGCATCGTATTTAATGCTGGAGGATTATTAGCTTGGTTGTTTGCTTTGGAATTTGATGAGCGTAATGATGGGATTAGGAGCAGCCTTTAGTCGTAATTGCTCTGAATACTTTAATCATTTAGATATCTCGTTTTCCGTTGAGCCTAATGATGGAAGCAGGAGAAGCATTTAGTCGTTATTCCTCTGAATACTTTAGTCATTTACATCTAGTGTTTTTTGGTCAGCCAGACCCGCTATCAGCATCATCATCTGCTAGCCTTTTCTCATCTGTGTTTGGGTCGGCTTCCAGTCTAACCAGATGCAGCTGAATACCAGTACTTTACATGGAGCGGCGACTGCCTATCTGACCTCCACAACCCAGTTAGTGCTGGGTTATACGATACCCGTTTGAGCAGACTTGGTGAGACTAGTTAACAGTATGAAGCTGATCACCAGTATTATATCCTAGCTTAATCCCGCGGCTTCGTCCGCGAGGTGTTCTATAAATGGTCGCGATCATATTGTATTGTATTGTATAACGGGCTGATGTCCGCAACTCCACGTCAAACGTCGCAATTACAATACCGGTATCAAAAGCAGCCTATGTGTTAATCCAGAATATAAGCTATCTTGATACTAAATTTCATCCAAATCCGTTCAGCAGTTTTTGCTTGAAAGAGTAACAAATATACAAACACACGTACGGTCGAACAAGCTATTTGGTTTACAGTTTAACCCACAAATTACATTGTAAAATGTAAACCAAAGCTTGTTCGACTAATGATGGAGCTACTGGCTATCAGAACTTGACCACCCATCCAAATACTGGGCAACACACTATAATCATTTTATCACATTACGGTGAAATCACATTATCACGCACAGATCAGGTGGCCTACCATCACGTCTAAAAGCAGTATTGTTTTAATCTTATTTCAGAGTGGGAAAAGGATGGCACTAGACGTAAACTATAGCTCCGTCTCTTTCCCGCACTGGAGTAACTTTCAAACAATGCTGCTTTAAGAGGTCATGGTAACCCCCCAGCATTTTCTTGCATCCCTTTCTGTCACTTAGACTTGCAACCCATCAGAGTGAGAGGTCCTATCGAACGTTAAATTGCTACCGATGTGAATGGATCATCATCTGCCTAGCCTTTTCCGTCGGCTTCCAGTCGCGACTTGCCATAGAGCGACTGCCTATCTGACCTCCACAACCCAGTTAATACTGGGTAATACGACACCACTTGCTAAGACTGGTTGTCAGACTTTTTGGGCCACTGACTACCTCTAACGACTGTCAAAGATGGACAAATGAGGCCGGGACCAACAGCTTAACGTGCTTTCCGAGGCACCGAGGAAACTCGGTATGTAAGGGTGGTCACCCATCCACAGACCAACCTAGGCAAGCACGGCTTAACCTAAAGATCGGCCCGAGCGGCTGTTATTATTTAGACACGAGCTCCTGAATGGATACTTGCGTTTAAATTCTAATTATAGTGCATCCAAACATCAAAACAAAATGTTATAATTATTATGTAATGTTCGATACAGTACCTACAGGTAGGTATATAACTTACAAGAAAATGTCGTGAGGAAACTTGGCATTAATATGCAATACATGTGTCGGGTTCCTGAGTATTGTTGGTCACCGGTCACGTACACCATGGTTACGGGCGTACGTCATCGTAAACTGTATCTAGGTTTGTACGTTAGAAGGGAATACAATTTACAATAATAATAAATAAATATCGCTTACATACCGAGATTCCTCCGTGCCTCGGAAAGAACCAGGGGGGTGAAACGTCTATAAATTGGCTTCAAACAAAATTTTCATAGATAGTGCTGCCATCTGTGTGTTTAAGGACACCAACTTTTCAACTGTTTGACAGCTTTCAACTGTCATAATGTTCGTCAAGTGTCATAATGTGAATAACAGTTCACAAGTTCGGATCCTCAGTCAAGAATTACTTTTTGTATTTATTTGGTTGAACAAAAACTAACAGCGCCATCTAACAGCTTAGGTACACAGTTGCAAAAAACGAAAACTAGAGTTGCGCATCTATATTGTATTATGCAGTGTATTATCTATGGAAAGCACGTTAAGCTGTTGGTCCCGGCTGTCATTTGTCCATCTTTGACAGTCGTTACAGGTAGTCAGTGGCCCAAAAAGTCTGACACAAGTCTTACCAAGTGGTATCGTATTACCCAGTATTAACTGCGTTGTGGAGGTCAGTTATGCAGTCGCTCCATGTAAAATACTGGTATTCAGCTGCATCCGGTTAGACTGGAAGCCGACCCCAACATAGTTGGCTAGGTAGATGATGAATATAAATAAATATCTAGACATCTACCCGCATTCTCCAGTTAACCCGCGATCATGGCGCTTGCAACACCGTCGAAATATCGAGAGCTCAAAAGTTAAGGCGCAGACACATGACTTTTAGTGATTTTAAATTGATCATCACGTCTTAACTTCTAGTCTAATTTCTTTGAAAAAAATATATGTTATACTAGACCATTTCTTTCATAATTTGATATGTGAAAATGTGAAGAAATATTTTTATAACTTAGTGTAATTAATTTGTAAAGTAATGTCTAACGCGGCAAAAAAACCATCATCACGCAAAAACTATCGGGCGTATTTGCATGAAACTTAGATCATCTCAAAGACAATTTAATGCCCTTTATATTAGTATACGGCTTTTATCCGTATTGTGTTTGATAAATCAAGGTGGGTTGTTTTTCGAATAATCTTGGTGCGCATTGAAGCGGGGCTCCTCGGGGCGACGGGCGGCAGTGTATCGCTGACCACTCTCACGCACGGGTATACGCTATTGCTAAACTTCTCCCACTCGCTCAAGGTCGTTGGCGTGAGGTAGCCCCTTAACCCGCGATCATGGCGCTTGCAACACCGTCGATATATCGAGAGCTCAAAAGTTAAGCGCCATATAGCGCCACACTAAGCTACGAGGCTGTGGACACCAGATAGTTGATGTACTACATTATTATACATACAGGGTGTAAACAACCCCATCACGAAGCCGTCAACCAAACATTCTGTACTTACAACAAACTGCGCAAAAATGTTTGCTGGGATATGGATTTTTGCTTTTTTTTATTGGGGTGCCCAAGTCATTGCTTTAGTTTTCTTCAGTTATTGAAGTGAACACTTGTTAAGGCGCGTTGAGCACTTTTTGGGTGAGCAAAAATCATAGAACTCGCGTGACCGTCACCTAACGCTTCGAAGCACTCATAGCCGATCCGGGCGTGCGTGGGGTACAACCCGTAACAGATATAGATTACTTAGTTTTCAGTTCTATCGTCAGTACCCAAAGACTGCTCCGAATGTCTTCTTTTTCCACGAAACCCTGATTCTTACTCTAAGATAAAAGTAGCATAAGTTACTCATTCCTTATAACATCAGCTATTCGCCAGTAAAAGTCCCGTCAATATCGGTCTAGCCGTTTCGGAGATTAGCTGGAACAAACGGACAGGCGAAAATATACTTAGTTAAAGTTGAACTCACCTTCATTCGGCACCAACAAAGCCATTCCAACCGCTCATTCTTGATTGGTTACGGTGAATGAAGATACTTTTTAAATTAAAATTCAAGACACTTGTACAGGTAAAAATGTCCATTCTGTCACGTACGACGATTCTCATTTCTGATGTTCATGAGAGAAATGTCGATTAAATAAAATAACAGCTGATTCTATTTTGGATAGCACGTAGAGTCGAGAAGGCATCTTTATTGCTGTAGTAGTAGTACCCTACTAATAAACTTCTGTCCGCGGCTTTGCTCGTGTTAAGGTGAAAAATGCTCCAGCTCCATTTTTGCAATTTGCAGGCCAATGCTAGGTGTTTTATGAACTTGCCGGGTTGTATTGATGGGTAGAAGACTAAAAAATAATAATTAGTCCGTCAGTTAGATTATCAACAAATATTTGACACGTATTTTTCTTTTGTCACATAAACCAAAATTGACGAAGATACGACGCTTTTTAAATTCTCAATACGTCACGCCTCGGTATAATTTTTAGCGAGTTCTGACGTCACGAGCCCCCACTCCTGAGTTATGATGCGTTTTATCTTTGTCAATATTCATTGATTTACAAAAACAAAAAATACGTGTCCATTATTTTTCAATACTTCAACTGACGGACTGAATAGATTTGCATTTTTTAGGGTTCCGAAAAACGAAACCCTTATAGATTCGTCATGTCTGTCTGTCTGTCCGTCCGTCCGTGTGTCACAGCCACTCTTTTCCGAAACTATAAGAACTATGCTGTTGAAACTTGATAATAATATGTAGATGTATTCTGTGAACCGCATTAAGATTTTCATACAAAAATAGAAAAAAGAGAACTTAGAACTGAAACTCAAAAAAAAATTGTTCATCAAACCCATACGTGTGGGGTATCTATGGATAGGTCTTCAAAAATGATATTGAGGTTTCTAACATACTTTTTTTCTGAATTGAATAGTTTGCGCGAGAGACGCTTCCAAAGTGGAAAAACGTGTCCCCCCTCCCTGTAACTTCTAAAATACGAGAATGATAAAACTAAAAAAAATATATGATGTACATTACCATGTAAAAAATTGATTTGAAAATTGGTTTGAACGAGATCTAGTAAGTAGTTTTTTTTAAAACGTCATAAATCGTAAACAGTAATTTATCTTTCATTAAATCTGCTACGGAACCCTTCATGGGCGAGTCCGACTCGCACTTGCCCCCTTTTTTTATACTGGCGTCATGCCTATTCTGTAACTACATACGTCTTACATTCGCGAATCATATTTTCATCAACATACAACTTAGCACAGGCCTGCAAATTGCAAAAAAACGTAAGAAAATTTGAATTTCGCGGACTACCTTGGTGCATCAGCCTTAAGCTGTGTTTCCACTAGAGAAGAGCGTAGCGAGCGTAGAGCGTAGCGAGGGATCTGTGTGGAACTAACCAATCACATAGCTAGAACACCTCAAGCTGTGAAATAAAAGTGTTATTAACCTTCGCTACGCATCCTGGCTCATCTCTGGGAAACGCAGCCATATGGTTCATCATCATCTCAGCCGAAAGATGTCCACTGCTGGACATAGGCCTCCCCCAAGTGTCGCCACATTGACCGGTCCCGTGCGACTCGCATTCAGCGGATTCCCGCAACCTTCACCAGGTCATCGGTCCACCTAGTGGGAGGTCTTCCAACGACACGTCTTTCGGTTCGCGGTCACTACTCTAGAACTTTTCGGCTCTATCGGTCATCCGTTCTGCGAGCAATGTGCCCTGTCCACTGCCACTGAAGTTTGGCAATGAGGGATTTTCTTTTTCAACTCTTCCCTAGTCGCTGGATAGATGGCGCTGGTCTGACTACGTTACTGCAAGGAATAGAACGTCACATAATATCACTTGGACCTAATGATTATATTCAGAAGCTTATGCAAACGAAAGTGTCAGTCAACGAGCGTATGTGACATGTGTTTTTTTAAGCGTTTTGGCTTTGGCACCCAGTAACGTAGTCGGATCAACGCCATCTATCGAGTTCATGGAAACTATTTTTTTTTAAGTGTCAAAAAGAAAACCTCTCATTTGTCGGTCGTCGCCTTATGGTTGGATATGATTTTTCCGACGATTTTAAATATCGTGATTTTACTCGAGATTGCGAAATGCCGAGTAAAATCTTTCGCTTCCAATATGTACGGACAAAATATTCCATGCTTCCAAAGCTGGTCTATTTTCAATACTAAACAGTCTGCAAACGTCTGCTCTCTGCCAAGAAGGTGCCGTCTAAATAAGGAAGAAATAGCAACTTTTTTTTCTATAAAACGCCAGTACCGCATAGCACGCTGCGTCGTCTGGACTTGCAACTTCTAAATTAAGGTGAAAGCGTCAACCCGCGAAATTCAAATTTTTGAACGTTTTTTTTTTTTTCAATTTGCATGCCAGTGCTAAGTTGTATGTAAGTAGATGAAAATATGATTTGCGACTGTAAGACGTTTGTAGCTACAGAATTATAATCATCATATTGATTCAATACAACCCTCCAAGTTCATGTCACTCGATTGATTGACTATTTCAAGTAGAAACGCCAAAGTAGGCCACGAAATTCAATTTTTGTAACGGTTTTTTTTTCGACTAGCAGGCCAGTGTCAGTTTGTGTGTTGAACAAAATGTGATCTGCAACCGTAACAAATAAGGCTTTTACACTTTTACATAGTTATAACATTTAAAATCATCAATACAACCCTCTAAGTTCATTTAATCCCATTGAATATTTTTTTCATGAAATAAGATCATTCAGTGAGATCATTTTCACCATTATGTCCTGAGTTATAAGGTTGAAAGTGGTGTACCGTCCATCAGCGCGGTAGTATGTACCTAACGTTTTCACTGGATCGAATCCAATCTGCTCTTGACCGCCTTTCAATATCTGCATCTTACACGCGCAATGACGTCACTTGCGGAATCAAGCGCTCATTTTCCAACACATCTTGAATCTGATTGATTTAAGTGACGGCTTCCTTGTGAATTTCCTCTACCGTTTGATTGAGTGCCTTTAAATTGCTTGCGTTAAGCCGAGGTGCAACCGGGATTTCCGTTGCGGCTTTAGTTATAGTAAATCTCTTTATACGGCCGAATATATTTGACTGGAAGTCGACCGAAGCAGTTTAATTAAATGCCTAATGTGAACTCATAAACTCGACAACTAGGTATACAGGGTGTAAACAACCTCATCACGAAGCCGTCAACCAAGCATTCTGTACATCACACTAAGTAACTTTACGCAAAAATTATTGCTGGGAAACTACTTTTTTTGGGTTAAAAACCATGTTTTGTGGTAGAACTCAAAGTAACGCACTCAAAACATTGTGCTGATGGATGGACCCCCAATATCTCCGTAACTAGAAGGTTCCCAGAATGATATAGATCATCGCAGCAGTTCAATTAAATGCCTAATCTGAACTCATAAACTCGACAATTAAATAGGTATATTTTGTCGAGTATTTTGCATGCTCTATCAATACCAAGGCTACCAACCAACTTATTTGAAGGTGGGCCAACATTTTGATTTCGGTTCCACCGGCGGGCCAACTACCTAGTAAGTAAATAAAACTTGCTGTACCTACTTACCTATTAATGGTAGAGAAACATGAAAAACCAAATAATATCGTTTTTTTTTTTAATTCTGCTATTTTATACAATTGCTACCGTCCTGCACGGTCAAAATATTATTGGCTAAAATATCTATGTGGGAGTGGCGTACGAAATGATGTATTACGTTGTAGTCGCTACCACCCTGTATATTCTTATTAAATAAGTCTTTGATAAGCGAAAAATGTAGTCCAAATCTCATGAAATCCTTGACACAGATGCATGCAGGTGTAACGGCGTTCTTCATACGAATCAATAGACATTTTTTGTTTGTTTGTTAGTTTTTACGTCCTTATTCATTGGCAGCAATTGGTCCGAAGGCCGGGAACTGAGGCGTTTAATTATGCAGATAACGTAAACTTTATGGTCCATTGTTTATTGAATAACTGGCTAGTAGAGTACTCGCTGGTTTGCTCGTTTAGTCTTAAATAACGAGTTACTACACTTCAATAGTAACTGAGAAGCTCATGGCTAAATTATAACAGCCGCTCGGGTCGATCTATAGGTGCCTAGGTTGGGCCCGAGGCACGGAGGAAACTTGGTATGTAAACATCGAGTTTCCTCCGTGCTTCGGAAATCACATCAAGATGTTGGTCCCGGCTGTCATTTTGTAGATCTTTGACAGTCGTTACAAGTAGTCAGTGGCCCAAAAAGTCTGACAAGCAGTCTTACCAAGATGTATCGTATTACCCAGCACTAACTGGGTTGTGGATGTCAGATAGGCAGTCGTTCCAATACATTCAGTTGCATTCAATTAGACTGGAAGCCGACCAGTGGCGTAACTATAGGGTGGCAGGACTGGCAAAATGCCACGGGCCCCCGGCCTGACGGGGCCCCCGACCCGAGAGTCTGTGAGCTCAAAAGTGACCTAACATTTTTGACAAAATTTTAGGTACTTATATAAATTTTATATAAGTACCTACTTAAAATCAATTACCTACCAATACTGCCGTCCTAAAGCTATAATGCCGTTATCCAACAAAATCATTTTTCGAGTTATGGGCAAAAAAGCGCGGCCAAATAAAAAATGCTTGCCGTTTCTTAACTTTCTCTCATATCCGTGAGTTAATGGTATCAAAAAATCGATCTAATTTTGTGCTTTCAAATGACCCTACTAACACTTGCTAATTAAGATATAATATTAACAAAAATAGGTTTTTTGCGTTTTAGTTAAGTGTTTTAGCAATTTACAGCATTAAGGAACCACGACTATAATGCCGCTAAGCCTACCTTAACGGCATTTTAGTGTTTGGTTTTCATTAATTTTTTTTTACATTTAAAATACTTTAAAAAATCTCTACATTACCAAACTATAATGCCGCTAAATAACTGTAACGATGATATAGCTAAGCATCATGACACCAAGAACAAACACTATGCCAAACTGTAATGCAGCTAAAGCCAATTAGCCGCAATTAAGACTAGTAACTTTTGTGAATATTTTTCCTGCATTTATTTTTTAGATTGATTACTTAGCTTAAATGCCGCTAAAAATAAAACAATAAAATGTAACCGCGTTCTAGCTTTGAAACTCGAGCACAAAAGTTGAGGAAATCAAATAAAATGGTAGTTACTTACAGAAATAAAATAAGTAGCTTAATCTGAAATTTTGATTTTTTACATTTAAGGCGCTACCCCAAGCAAAAGCCGTTTTTTGTGCATTTTTTTGGAGCCAACTCCTCTTTATCCAAAAGAAATACCAAGTAATAAAAATACATAAAATTTCTACATATTCTTAGACTGCAAAGTGGTAGTTTTATTTTTTATTTTAAGTCTCTTAATGTGTAATAAATCCCCTCACAATGAAACCACAAAAATGAAAAAAAAATATTTATAACATGCTTCTTCTCGTAAAGTTAACATTATTTTGATTTGCTTCTTTACTAATGGATAGACAATTTAATAATGAACATAATGCTAGTTTTTTTTTTTTTTCAAAAGACGGAAATTTGATTTTATAAAGAATAAAAATCACTAATTTCGCACTATTCGACCCGCAGTGACTGACGTAAAAACCACTTTGTAGTGCAAGCTGATTAGAACTTTATTCTAATAGAATTTCAAACGAAGTTTGAATCACCACAAATAGAGTTGCTAATTTTGCCTGGGGTAGCGCCTTAATGACTGTGCGTCTGGATGAGTCTTCTTTAATTCTAAAAAAAACACTTTGTGAGGACTTAGGTACTTGTAATAACTGAAAATGTGATCTTAAAAAAAAACACCTAAATCACACTTTAATATTGTTATTTTTTCGTGTCGATTGTAATGCAGCTAAAAAAATTACTAATTATTTCATTAACGTACTTCACACATGTTTAGTAAGCTCTTGGATGCGAGTTTTGAATTCTTCTGTCGGATATGGTATATTAAGAATATGAGCAGGTGATAAGGATTTCACAATGACTTTTGATTTGTTTATTGAAGCTTCTGCTTCTTCAAAGTCCTCAAAATCATAAAGTTTTACTTTTCTCTTCATAGCCAACTCGACTTGATGGTGCACTTGATCAGCACTCATAAACCTGTGCCCTGGTTCAATAATATAGTTAGAGCATCATGCCAGATGACTGCTAGTGGCCAAAACCTATTGAAGCACAAGGTATCAAAACGCTGTGTTAAAAGTGAGACTTTTCTATGTCAAATTGCTCAATTTTGGTGTCTCTAAGTCGTTTCTTCTTAATCATGTCTAAAATGTTTTTGGATCTTTGTGGAATAGCAACGCGGACAATTTTAAGACGCAGAGTTTGATCTTGGGTTTTTTAATATATCCATATAATTATTAAAAAAAAACCCAAGATCAAACTCTGCATCTCAAAATTGACCGCATAAAATGAGCGCAAAATCGAATTCGCGGGCTAGTACCTACTGGTAGCACGCTACGCAATCACTTCAAACTAAATAACTACATAATTTCGATACCTAATAATTAAATTCAATTAATATTGCAATTTACTTCATTTAGTTCAAATAAATACTTTAGAAGATATCGCAGGTTTATAATTATGAGAAACCAAAAATAAGTTGTCCGTGTGAAGAAATCTAAACTTTTTAAATTAATCTTTATTCCTGCATTGTTTAGTAAACAAAACACTATCGTAATCATGTTGTAAATAAAAAACTTGGAGTAGTTTTTGACCTTGATAAACAGTTCCTAGACCTTTATGAACTTGGACCTTGGACTTGGAACCAATACAACCCGTATTGGTGATTTTGATGATTATAATTCTGTAACTATACATAGGCCTTTATAGTCGCGAGCAATATTTTAAACAACATACAACATACCGCTGGCCTACAAACTGCAAAAAACATAAGAATATTTGAATTTCGCGGGCTACCCTGACGTTTTCACCTTAAACCATGGTGGCACACTGCTTCAGACGCGGGGAGCCGCGGAGCGAGAGCGAGTGATCGAGGGTAGTTAACCGCGTTTTAGTGTGGTAACGACTGATAACTGCATTTTTGTGTTGACGTCGTAAGCAATTTAACTATATTTCAAATTGAAAATGCCGTTATTGGCGTATTCACTACAAAGTTTCTTATTAAAAATATATCTAAGTACTACGCATAAATGCGGCTAAGTGACATTAACGACCTTTTTAACTAGTATTTTCATTTAACGGCGATTTAGTTATGCAACTGATGATAAAAATTTTAGTTATAATGTAAATTATAAGCCCTTAGTCACTTTTTAGTATAGTAATGTTGCTTACCTGCGTTTTAGCGTAGGAGATATTACATTTATGGCAACTTAACGGCGTTTTAATTTTTTCTATCTCGTGATTTATAAATAGTAGAGAAACACTGCTTAGACAGAAAGATAGAGATTTTTTTTCTGATTATGGTGGTATCAAAAAACGAAAATCGACCAGATGCGAGATAACGGCATTATTGCTTGTGGACGGCAGAATAACCCTACTAGATGGGAGGACGTTGTTATAAATATATGCCTATGCTTTGAAAATTATATTTAACTAAAATGGACACAATATTACTATTGGGTAACTATTTCAGTGATTTATTAAAACTAAATTAAATATCGCTGGACAAATATCGCTGGACATTAACACACAGCGCCACCTAGTGCCACACTAAGCAAGGCTTGTGTCGTGGACACCACGTAGTTGATATACTACATATACTTATACTTTTTTGTTTGTAAATACATACTTATTATACATATAAACATCCATGACTCGGAAACAAATGTCCATGCTCATCACACAAACATTTGCTCCTACCGGGATTCGAACCCAGGACCCTAAGAACGTAAGGCAGCCTCACCACCACTACGCCATTCGGGTCGTCAGAAATTAAAATGTGACGAGTTTTCTTGGGGCCCCATACAATGGATTTGCCAAGGGCCTCAGATGATATAGCTACGCCACTGAAGCCGACCTCAAAATAGTTGGGAAAAGGCTGAGTGTTAATGTGGATGCGTATAAGAGTAGAGGAAGAGCAAAGAAACGATGAATGTACTGTGTGAAGTATGATATAGCTAGAAAGGAGGTGTCTGATGAGATGACGAGTAATAGAGGAGTATTGAAGAAAAAGACATGCTGCGCCGACCACAAATGAATTTGGAAAAGGGCAAGAGAATGAGACTTTTTCTTTTCGAAAATTAAAAAAAAAAATAGTTTCCAAGAACTCGATAGATGGCGTTGAACTAACTGCGTTACTAGGTGCTAAAACGCTTGAAAAAACACACGTCACATACGCTCGTTGACTGACACTTTCGTTTGCCTAAGCTTCCGAATATAACCATTAGGTCCAAGTGAAATAATGTGACGTTCTGTTCCTTGCAGTAACGTACCGAGATCAGCGCCATCTATCCAGCGACTAGGGAAGAGTTGAAAAAGAAAATCCCTCATGATGAAAAGCTACCAACACAAACGAATAGTGCGTTGTTTTCTTGCTCAAAGCTTCAACAATTAACCAGAAAATTCCTCAACTCAATGGAAATGTTTGAAATAACACATTAATTGTGCGCAGGAAATTACAAAACGCAGCTCTGAATGCTCACATACTTTGACCATGTAGTTATTTAAACATTTAGGTTAGTTAAGCAATGGTTTACTTGGTAAGAATAAGTTACTACCTTTGATAGGCACCTACCTTTTTACCCAACTACGACGAGGAAGGGTTATGATTTTAGCAGTCTATTTATGAATGTATGTATTGCTCATGTTCCTCCGAAACGCCTCATCTATTTCTCCGATTTTGATGAATAAGGTATCAATCGATTCGTTATTATGGGCCGAGTAACATAGCATTCATTTAAAGTTCCGTTTATATCCAATAACATTGTACTTATAGGCTTTTTGCGTTGCAGTTGGAAAATTATAGTTTCGAGTGGTTGACATTATAAAGCAGTTATCGTCATTACTATTGTACAGTCCGCCTCGAAATTACATGACCACCATTAAAGTTGACTGTCATTTATTTTATTTATTTCGTTTGTTTTTTTTTTTTTTTTTTTTATTCTGTGTGCACTTGTGGCATGTGCCTAATAAATGACATGTATTTTCTTTCTTTTCTTTTCTATTTAAACTTCATAAAACGTCCCAGCCCGGCTAGCATGGGCAGGGGATAAAAATTTTATCCACCGGTTATTTCCACTGACAAGGGACAAAATTCAAACAAAAGTGGAAATAACCGGTGGATAAAATTTTTATCCCCTGCCCATGCTAGCCGGGCAGGTCTATTTGTTTGCGTAACACTTTTTCCTCTATATTCTTTTAGTTTTCATTTACTTACTTGAATTGTTGACAAATATTGTGTTTTTCGAGCTAACCTGGGGGTCTAAAATGGCCACTTTAGCATAATCGTAAATGAATCACGTTAAAAAAATTAAATTCTTAAAATGGTCTTTGTAACCATTAGCATAAAGTCCATTTTAAGAATTTTTAAATTTTCGTGATTCATTTTACTGAACAATTTTTAAATTAAGTGGGCGCAACACGTTTTCTTCATACATTCTCCCCTGTCAGATGTCACGGCATCATTTACTCCTTTCTCTTTCATATCACTCCTCACACACAGGGACTCAAACTGTAACCGCAATAATGTGTTTTTAAAACAGTTTCAACAGAAAAACACTTTTAGATGTAACAGATACAATAATGTTACCGAATCAAACTGTAACCTTTTATATGTGATAACCCTTTATTTATCACAATGACAAATTCAGAGTTACGATAATGAACCTTATGAGCTTCCTCCACCCATAAAATTCATATCAGTATCGGCAAACGAAGGAATGCTCGATAATTTATATTCAAATTTTAACAAAATATTTTTGGCACCATTCTTATCCCTGTGAGTACCTTTACCACATACACTGCAGTCTACGTAACGGTATGGTGATTTCGAAACGTGCAACTTTTGTTGAATTTTTTTCTCATAACATTTGCTACAATTTTTAGTTGTAAAAGCTTCATTTATTATATATAATGATAAATTTTTCCGTTGTTTTATAATTTTCAAAATGTCATTATGTCTAAATTTTCTGTGACCCTTGAATGTTCCTTTGTTCATAAAATCAAAACCGGCTCCGTAAACAACTAACGTATCTGGTTCTTTTCCAAAATATTCATCCACAATTTTATGATTTGTTTTTTGATCATTTATATATTTATCAAACTTTAATCTTTGTAATCTTCTCTGCTCGTATATTTTCTGTTTTTCATCTAACCATTTTAGTTGAAATTTAGTATAATCTTCTACATTTGAATTTTTACAACTAATTATAAAACCCAATTCTTTTTCTAAAGATTCTCTATCATTTCTTATCTTCAAATCAACATCTTTTGTAAATTTCAATCTCTTCTTTTCCCTTTGATGTTCCTTTGTTTCACAAACAACTCTTCCCTTTTTCAAAGTTTTATATTCAAAAGTATCATTAGATGAATTTCTATTGCATGTTACAATTGGTGTTTTGGCTCCAGGATCAACTGCAATTATTTTATTGTACTTTTTGTACAATTGGTTTTCATTTTCATTTAAAGTTTCCTCTTTCTTTAAACGTTTAGCTTTATGTTTATCCTTTTTTACAACCAATCTATTCATGGATAATGAAACACAAACACCATCTGTACTAAAACTCCAACCAAAATTTTTGGGTAATGAAAAATACCGTCTCCAGTATTTTTTTGAGTCACTTTCTGAAAATTTAACCCAAGTAGATGGTGTGTTTTCTGCATCGACTCTACGTAAAAGTTCATGTAAGCATCTAGAATCATAGGTAATGTGTTTCAATCCATGTTTATAAATTGGGAAAACATTGAAAGATTTATTATTATTTTCATACAATTCATGTTGAATTTGTACAAATAGAGGAATATGTTTCCAAAAGTTTTGTTTCATTTCCTTTTCTGAAATTTTATTTAAGTACTTCAAACCATTTTCCAATTTCACTATCGCTGTATGTATTTTTATAAAAAGCATTGAATGTGGAATCATGTATTTGTGATTTTGTCAGTTTTTCAGAAAACTTATGATACATGTATTTCTTTAGACGTTTGAAAATGCGTGAAGATTTACATTATTCTCTAAAATTGTCTTGTATTGATTTGCAATTAATGTTAGATTGGATGTTCTCAAAGTTCCATTGTATGTTGTATTTTTATTTAAAATTTTATACTTTTCAATAATGTTGAGAGGGTCTTGTAATTTGTGATTTTTTCGTTTGAGTATGTAAACTGTAGTGGATCAAAATTGGGAAACAATTGTTGAAAATCTTCATGATTATAATAATTTTTAAAGAAATGGTTAACCAAGTACGACAATTCTATACTCAATCTAGACAATTCTTTTACATCTGACCTTATAGTTTTCAACAATTTTTCTTTCTTTTCAGACAGATGACATATAAAAGAACACAACCCCTTTTTGATACAATATACTGATATTTCTTGATCTTCTTCAAGTTCTGCTTCTCTTATTCTTCTTTTTCGTTTTAAACATTTGGAACTAGAAGATCGAGCATGGTCATCTTTTCCGCAAGACGGACAAGGCATCTTTTAAATGCCTCATTAATATTCTTACAACCTATAAGAAATTTAGTAAGTTATGCTATTATATTTGACAGCTTTATCACCATGGAAAATACTCTACTTTTCGTACCATTTGCGAAAAAAATATTTAAAGAAAACAAAAACGCGGCAAATTCGTAGACTAATATTTTTTGTCGGAAAAGCAAAGGCATCAAACTCACGGCCTCGTCGGCTTTCGTAATTTTATTCAACAATTGAATGTCACTTTGAGCAAGTACGAAAAATATATTTATTCAATAAGGTTTATTATAGTGAGGATAAATGTATATATTATGCTACACATTACCAATTAAAGTGTTAATAAGTGTTAATATGTGTAACTGAAATAATCAGTTTTACTACAGACTGCGACTAGATTTCGGCTATCCAATGGCAACGCTGAGTTTACCTGTTAAACACTTATTAACACTGTTAAACCTTTTATATCTGTTACTGATATATTACGGTTATTCTTTTGTAAGTGTTTTGGGTTAATGTCACCGTTAAAATTGTCAAATACGTTATATTGTAATATCTCTAGCGATATTGTAAAATCTCGAAATATTGTCAAATGAACATACTGCTTACAACAAAACGCATTATTTTACGTGAAATGCATGCGATGGTAGTCAACTCACGCGGTCTGGAGGGAAGGAGGAGTCCCCCTTGCCCAGTGGTACAACTCTCATGAAAAGATATTGTACCATTCCTGAGAAATACCGATTATTATAACCTAACCTTAAAACACTTTATATTCCCCTAAAAAGCGTAGTCGACGGAGCCCCGCTTCGCGGGGCCCCTATTTCCGGGTGCAGGGTTTAAAGGAACCTAACTAACCTAACGGGGGGGTGCCCCAAGTCCCGATTATGGGGGCAGAGATACTTCCGTATGTTCAGTTGACAATAATTCGAGACTTTACAATATCGCTAGAGAGATACACGTTATATTGTAATATAACGTATTTGCCAATTTTACGGTGACATTAACACATTTATAAGTGTTACATTTTTGATTCTGTTACCAATTCAACATGTAAAACTTATAATTCTGTAACCTTTATGAAGGTGTTTTTAAGTCCCTGGCCACACAAACCATCCATCTTTTCTTTTGCCTTGCTCTCCTCTCCATCCATCAACATTTATATCTGTCACCGTAAAATTGTCAAACACGTTATATTACAATATAACGTATTTCTCTCTAGCGATATTGTAAACTCTCGAAATATCGTCAACTGAACATACGGAAGTATCTCCGCCCCCATAATCGGGATTTGGGGCACCCTCCCGTTAGGTTAGCTAGGTTCCTTTAAACCCTGCACTCGGAAATAGTCAGTAATCCGTCGACTACGCTTTTTAGGGGAATATAAAGTGTTTTAAGGTTAGGTTATATTAATCGGTATTTCTCAGGAATGGTACATTATCTTTTCATGATAGTGGTACCACTGGGCAAGGGGGACCCCTCCTTTCCTCTACACCGCGTGAGTTGACTACCATCGCATGCATTTCACGAAAAATAATGCATTTATTGTAAGCAGCATGTTCGTTTAACAATATTTCGAGAGTTTACAATATCGCTAGAGAGATTACAATATAACATGTTTGACAATTTTACGGTGATATATCCACTACTTATTTGTCAAATTAATGGTAAGTACTGGTTTATAGGCTTGTGTCCTAAAAAAATCTAATTAGTCCGTCAGTTAGATTATAAAAAAATATTTGACCCGTATTTTTTCTTTTGTTACATAAACCAAAATTGACGAAGATACGCTTTTAAAATTCGCAATACGTCACGCCGTGCTATAGTAAAGTTTTTAGTGCGTTGTGACGTCACGAGCCCCCACTCCCGAGTCTTGATGCGTTTTATCTTTGTCAGTACTCAGTGATTTACAAAAACAAAAAATACGTGTCCATTATTTTCCAATACTCTAACTGACGGACTAATTAGTTTTGCAATTTATTGATGGTGGAAACTAGCCTATAATAATAATTCTATAAGCCTTATAGAATTATTATACTTTTGACAATGCCTTATAGTATAAGGCATTGTCAAAAGTGGTAACACAAATACTTGGTTGACTACTGGTTATAATTCTCGTCAACCCGACATCCTGATTTCCTGTTCGTACCGTCAACGGTAATTCATAGTTAATTTTAATAATGATAACTTTCCATCATCTGACTAACAGCTTGGCATAATGCACATCAAAATTAATTAATTTCCGGTTCCTATTGCGACCATGGTTTCCGTGAATTTGCAAACAGTCGCGCATATTGTCTCCAATATAATACATGTAGATCTTTTCGAAGAACTAAATCTATAATTTGTTGTCGCTGTGATAAAATTGTCATTAATTTTACTGCAAATTTATCAGGGGCGGATTTCATTCTAAACGGATGCAGCTGATTACCAGTATTTGACATGAAATGAATTAAAGGAATTTCGCTGTAGCAGCCAGGGATATGTGCCTTTAATACATGTGACTTAATCATAACTGGCGAAATGTAAATAAATTAAATATTCGCTGGACATTAACACACAGCGCCATCTGGTGCCACACTAAGCAAGGCTTGTGTCGTGGACACCAGATAGTTGATATACTACATGAATACTTTTTTTTTGTAAATACATACTTATCTACACTAATTATTAATATTATAAAGAGGAAAACTTTGTTTGTTTGTTTGTTTGGTTGTAATGAATAGGCTTAAAAACTCCTGGACCGTTTTTAAAAATTCTTTTACCATTCGAAAGCTACATTATCCACGAGTAACATAGGATATATTTTATCCCCGTACTCCCACGGGAACGGGAACTATGCGGGTGAAACCGCGGGACGTCCGCTAGTTATACATATAAACATCCATGACTCGGAAACAAATGTCCATGCTCATCACACAAACATTTTCTCCTACCGGGATTCGAACCCAGGACCCTAAGAACGTAAGGCAGCTTCACTACCACTACGCCATTTGGGTCGTCTTTAATTAAATTTTACATGAAGCATGCTTTGGCCTGGCTGACTTGAGGCCTCCCCAAACGGGGACGGTATGCCAAGAAATTTAAATTTAATTTGTTGTTATAGTGGCAAAAGAAATACACATTCTGTGAAAATTTCAACTGTCTACCTTTACGGATCATGAGATACAGTGCGCTGACAGACAGACGGACTGACGAACATCAAAAACTTAGTAATACCTAAGGTCCTAAAGGCTTGACGTCAGTATCAAAAAATTGTAAATTTATTTAGTCCGTCAGTTAGATTATTGGAAAATAATGGACACGTATTTTTTGTTTTTGTAAATCAATGAATATTGACAAAGATAAAACTCATCAACATTCGGGAGTGGGGGGCTCGTGACGTCATAACTGGCTAAAAATTATACCTAGGCGTGACGTATTGAGAATTTTAAAAGCGTCGTATCTTCGTCAATTTTGGTGTATGTAACAAAATAAAAAATACTGGTCAAATATTTGATGATAATGTAACTGACGAACTAATTACTATTTTTTGTCGTCTACTCTATTTTCCCATTGATTACCCTTCAGATGCGGAACCCTAACAAGCACTATCTATCTGGGGTTCTAAGAAACTCATCTGAGTACCGTAATAGAACCGAGCAACATTCTACACATCCAAATCGGTTCATCAGTTCTCGATGTAGGTGTATAAAACATACATACAACATGCGAATGGAAGGTCGAATTTTAATGCGCACTGTCCCGATTATTTATGATGTTAGTTTATACCAGCAAATACTCACGCCGTTTTTTAGAGAGGTGGACAGAGTTTATCGTGTTCCATGGTTTATGGTCACATCTCCCATACAACTGTGACGACTCGAATGGCGTAGTGGTAGGGAGGCTGCCTTACGTTCATTCATAGGGTCCTGGGTTCGAATCCCGGTAGGAGCAAATGTTTGTGTGATGAGCATGGACATTTGTTTCCGAGTCATGGATGTTTATATGGATAGTAAGTATGTATTTACAAACAAAAAAGTATATATGTAGTATATCAACTATCTGGTGTCCACGACACGAGCTTTGCTTAGTGTGGCACTAGATGGCGCTGTGTGTTAATGTCCAGCGATATTTATTTATTTATTGTTTATTTTAACTTCATACAATGTGCATCATTTTCTATTTGATTTAGAGGAGCTCGTGGCTAAAAAATAACAGCGGGATCAATCTTTAGGTCAAGCCGTGCTTGCCTAGGTTGGTCTGTGGATGGGTGACCACCCTTACATACCGAGTTTCCTCCGTGCCTCGGAAAGCCGGGACCAACAGCTTGTTGAGCGAAAGTTGGTGGCTCAAAAAGTCTGACAATCAGTCTTACCAAGGGGTATCGTATTACCCAGTACTGACTGGGTTGTGGAGGTCAGATAGGCAGTCGCTCCATGTAAAATACTGGTATTCAGCTGCATCCGGTTAGACTGGAAGCCGACCCCAACATAGTTAGGAAAAGGCTAGGTAGATGATGATGATGAAATCTCGTTGGTCAAACATAAAATAAATTTATTTCAGCCTGAAATAACTTACGTCTATAAATAGACATCTCGTTTCTTCCATTGTTCTCAATATTTCAATAAGTACATACTTATCATGATGTCATTCGGTTTTCTGATCGATCATACAAGTATGTTCTATCAGGGATGTAACGGATGTGATGATATCGGAAACGGAATTTGAACCGGAGGTTTTGGATTTGATATATCGGAATCGGAACAGGAATCGGAATCGGAACAGGAATCGGATTCGGAATCGGAATCGGAGGCGGATGCTAAAGAAGAGAATGTGTGAGAAAGTAGGGTTAATTAATAAAATAAAATAATACATCCATTGTTAATCAGTCTTTTTAATTTCAAATACAAACAATAGAACCGCTGACGAGGCGTTGAAAAAAAATCAATCATTATTAATAAAATAATTATGCATTGTGCAGACGCCAGCACGTTACCACAATCCGACAAATTTCTGCAAAAGATTTTCAACTTTATCACAAAGTTGGAAGGTTCACCTTCTCCGATTACCTCCGATTGAACAGTTAAGGAACAGGTATCGGAATCGGAGGTTCAAAAACAATCGGAATCGAAAGTTCCGATTAATCGGAATCGGAGCTCCGAAACATCCCTGTGCTCTATAGATGGCCAATCTTAGACACTGATTTGATTTATAAACGACTAGGACTTCGTCCGCTAAAATTGTGATATCTCGTCTAATTAGCATGATATCAATATAATTTATAGCCTATGTTACTCGGTAAAGATGTAGCTTTCTAATAGAGAAAGAATTTTTAAAATCGGTTGAGTAGTTCTTGAGTTATCATGTCATCATCTGCCAAGTCTTTTCCGAACTATGTTGATGCAGCACCTGATAGTACACCAACATTTCGACAGTAGAAGCAGTCAAGCCAGAACTGCCAAGTCCAAAAGTCTCAAGTTCGAAACCAAGAAGCACCTCTGATTTTCCAGATTCATGTGCGTATTGTATAATTATCACTTGCTTCGGTGAAGGAAAACATCGTGAGGAAACCAGCATGCCTGAGAGATATTTCTCGACGGCATGTAAAGACAAGTCAGAGGTCAATGGGCGGTATAAAAACTCTAACACCAGGTTAGGTACTGTAGAGATTCGATGATGATCGATCATTCGAGATTGCTAATAAGTACTGGCAGCTTAAAAAGTAAATACTTACTTAAAGAAAAAGAAAGAACATTGTGTTTATTTGGCATTAAAATATTTATAAAATGTTACATAATACATAAACAAACAGCATAATTATAATGCCAAAAGGGCCTCAGTTCAGCATAATGTCAGCTGGCAACACAAGGTTTGCCACCTGACGCTGATTTTCAGCTGCAGCCCACGAGTGCCATGCCACGCTCGACAACATAAACAAACACATATTTAATTTTAAAAAAATTGCACAAATATCAACTAACAATATTATTATGTTACATAAACACATTTAAAATAATTACAGAAAGTAAAAATGATGGAATGTAATAAAATAAATAACATAGGAAAAAAAATCATAACGTAAAAAGAAATAAAAACAAATATTTTTTAAATACGAGTATGAAAAAAGTAAAGAAAATGATGGATAATCATTGTGACAGTAAGATTAAAAAATGATGTAATTTTCTATATCAAACCAAAATGATAGGTAAGCAATTCAACCAAAAAAGGAATATGATTTGGTAGCGTCACAATAGTGTACCAGCATTACAGTCACACAAAAAACAAGAATTTTCGACACTGGTAGAATATGGACATCCTCGGGTTCCCTACTTGAAATCGAATGACGCGAGGTCGAATAACACTTTCTCGAAAACGTTTACTCGATAGTACTTGAAAAGTTGAAATCGATAAATTATGAGCTCGACAGTTCAATACCTCGATGCATCCAAATCTCGAATAACTATAAGCTCAAATCATCGGCATCGGCAGCGCGAAGGCTCATTATCTTGAAACATCATTTCTCGACCGACCATCTAAGCGATTTACAGAATAGATACAAGGATTTTTATTTGAGTACCTACAATATAATGAAACATTAAATGCGCTGAAATATAAATCAACTAAGTATATTAATTGGTTTACATATGACATTTATTCCTTAGTTCGCACAATAACTTTAATTCTTACCCATTTTGTAAAATTACTAGGTATTTGTAATGTTATTTCATTAACTGTCAGCGAAGTAGACCTGACCGTTAGTGTCAGCAGGCTTGACAGATCAAGGGTTGTTATGATTATTTTACAAGAATAGGTATAGTTGATTTAAATTAAACAAATAAATTCGCATATAGAGGAGGTCATTTACTAATTATGGAACCCTACTTTCCCAAGCCAAAGTTTCTTAGTTTGGGAGATAGACAATGATACATTTATATCAATGGAGATGGATCAATTTTTATACTACATTGACATTTTTAAAAACTTTATTTTTTGGTAGCCATAAACATTGGTGATTAAAATACCACGGTATTTCCCTCAAATTAAGGGTAAAAATTAAGATAAGACAGTAGGTTTTAAAAAAAATAAACTTTACTAAAGAGTCTGAAGTAGGGTCCAATAATTAGCAAATGACTTCCTATATACGCGTATTTGCTATGGCGGATCCAGTTACAATCACCCTGCATTGTAGGTATTCAAATGAAAATCATTATAAGTAAGCCCCTATACTGTAAATCGATTAGATAGTCGGTCGAGAAATAATGTTTCGAGATTTTGATTCATCGAGGTATTGAACTGTCGAGCTCATAATTTATCGATTTCAAGTACTATCGAGTAAACGTTTTCGAGCAAGTGTTATTCGACCTCGCGTCATTCGATTTCAAGTAGGGAACCCGGACATCCTCTGCGACTCAGCCTATCCCCTCAAGGAATACTGAGCGTGAAGTTACATGTCACGTCGTACACCGTACCTACAACGTCACACTAACTATAGTCCCCGCCTCGAGAAGCAAACATTTTTGTAAACACATTCGGGTTCGCAACCTTTGGATCAAATAAAAAAATGACAGCGTTAGCGTGAACTTACTTCAAATCAAAATTCAAATGTTTACGTTCCATGATGTCAGATGCGTTCCAGTACCACAAAACATTAGACGACAGCGCTTTGTATCGCCAAAACATAACCCGACCAAGTGAAATTGCTCGTTAGTTTCGTATTACACGTATGATCATTTGAGTTGATAGAATTTGGGAGTATTTGTTGTTGATTGAATTGTCGTTACGTAACTTGGTAGAAAATCTTTGTTTACAAAAATTATAGCTTTTCGTGGCGCGGACTGTAGACATGACATAACGGACTAATTAAAAACTCCGCACTACAATTTAATTTCTCATCAAAGTTTAATTTTTCAAGCCACATGACATTAGTTTCGTTCAAAAAGATAATTGAACGAGTATACAATGACCTGGTGAAGGTTGCGGGAATTCTTCACCACCTACCTAGCCTTCTCCCAACTATGTTGGGGTCGGCTTCCAGTCTAAGCGGTTGGAAGAAAGAAAGAAAAGTGTTTTTTAGACTCACACAGAACAAAACTAAAAAAAAAGCCTGAATTAACAATAAAACAAAATTATATGATGATGCAGCTGAATACCAGTATTTTACATGTAGGAACTGCCTATCTGACCTCCACAACCCAGTTAGTATCGGGTAACACAATACCTCTTGCTAAGACTGGTTGTCAGACTTTCCCATTAGTGTAGAAAATATCTTTAGCTTAAGGCGATTACACGAGCTAAACGCGAGTTTTATAATTACTAAAAGTATATGATTCACTGCTATAAACAAGACCAGAAAAATATATGATATTCTTCAGGATATATGCTAGCATGATACTGTTTTGTAAACATAATACAATTAATTTGGCTCGATAAAAAGAAATCACGAACTTACCTCTAAAAATATCTTTCAAACAATAAAAAACATACTAATATGCATGCGATCATTATGATTTTTTGGCAAATAATTCTACAAGCAATATATTAGCATGATACTGTTTTAGATTTTTAATCCAATCAATAGTTTTTTTGTAAATCGATCGAAACCACTCATTTCGCGCTATTTGGCCCGCAGTGGCTGACGTAACAACCACTTTGTAGTGCAAGCTGATTAGAACTTTATTCTAACAGCATTTCAAACGAAGTTTGAACCACCACAAATAGAGTTGCTAATTTAGCTCGTCTAAGCGCCTTAATCTGGTTACACGGGAATCCCAACATAGTTGTGAAAAGGCAGACAAATGATGATCGATAACTTAGTTTGTGAGACGATCACGATCACTTAATTTATTTACATTAATTTACTAGTATATGCAGGATCATATGGAAAAATCCGGTCAAGTACGAGTTGAACTCTCACAGCGAGGGTTCCGTATAAAGGCTCCCATACACAGGCGCGTTTTTGCGGTTCCGCGTTTCTGCGTCCTGTTGCGATATTGCGATAATGCGTCCCTATTCCTTACACACAGGCGTTATTATTGCACGATATTCTACTCATATCGCAATATCGCAGGACGCAGAAACAAACGCGTCTTCTATTGCGGCAGTGTGTAACTTCGTAGCCATTCAAAAACATAATGTACTAAAAACAGATACTTATCGCAATATCGCAGGACACAGAAACGCGGAAACGCAAAAACGCGACTGTGTGTGAGAGCCTTAAACTTGTAGATATTTTTTTTGTGTATAACGTCAACGGGAAGTACCTTTTAGGTTTTGCTTCCCTTGTGAAATCGCAAAACATTCGACATAAACAGTGATATCTTTTGATCGCGTTAACTAACAAGTTTGATTTCACTGCTCCTAAATGTAACACACCAGAGTACTACTAACCAAAACGCTTTTGACAGTCGGACAACAAACAAATTGATCCTAAGAGTTCCGTTTTTGCCAAGTGAGGTACGGAACCCTTTTTCTTTTTAGGATGTGATATCATCAAATAACTTCTCCCACTCTGGGTGGAGCGGGAGGGAGTGTCAGACTTTTACTGACTAAAACCCATCCATGTTCCTTACTCGCCCTTTATGTGCCGGGACCACGGTATCTCTTTCGAACAGTCCCGCAGCCCCGACAAGATACGGAACCCTAAGCGTGAGCTTTATGTAAGTTTACGTACGAGTATCTATGATAGGTTTTAACAAACATTGCGGTTGTTCTTTTAAAAGGTATTACTTGTTTTCCGTTGCTTATAAAGTATGGAAATCCCAGACACATGAATGTTGAAGTATGTCTTCAAGTTCCCACATACAAACTGTATGTTTTGACTAACATTTATTTTATTAACAACGACCTTCGATGTTGCTTGTTAGCGCAGAAAAAAAAACATTGTTTTGGTTTTAAAGTTTTTAGACGGCAAAGAGTTTAGTTTTTACTGTAGAATTATCTTATTCACTGTGGCAACACTGTCAGAATTTGAATTATAATTGTAACTGTAACTTTTTAAACTAATTCTTAAATGCAATTTCAATTAAGACAATATATTTTTACTTTGACATCACTTTGAAGTGATCGTTATTTATAGGTGGGGTGAAAACCACTTGAATTTGTAAGCTCCAAGCAGAGGCAGTCGTTGTTCGATCGTCAAACAGTGCAGTTGTGTGAATAAAACGTACCCATAAGCAAGCAAAAGGTGTTTTCTTTATACTATAGTGCGCACCACGAGAAGCTAAAATTTATGTAAACAAAGAATTTATACCAAGATACGTAGCGTCATTAGACATGATGACAGTATCAAAAAATCACAAATCTATTTAGTCCGTCAGTTAGATCATTGAAAAAGAATGGACACGTATTTTTTTATTTGTAGATCAATGAATATTGACAAAGATAAAACGCATCAAAACTCGGGCTTGTGACGTCCGAACTAGCTAAAAATTATACCTAGGCGTGACGTATTGGGAATTTTAAAAGCGTCGTATTTTCGTCAATTTTGATTTACGTAACAAAAGAAAAAATACGGGTCAAATATTTTTTAATAATCTACCTGAAGGACTAATTAGATTTTTTTGTCGTCTACCCTATTCAATCAACAAGAAATACTCCCAAATTCAATCAACTCAAATTATCATACGTGTAATACGAAACTAAAGAGCAATTATATTTTGGCGATATAAACCGCTGTCGTCTAATGTTTTGTGGTACTGGAACGCGTCTGATATCATGGAACGTAAACATTTGGGCCACCATTTTGAACTAAGATCACGCTGACGCTGTCATTTTTGAATTTGATCCAAAGGTTGCGAACCCGAATGTGTGTTTACAAAATTTATAGCTTCTCGTGGACTTTAGTTTAACTGATTGGTCCTGTGGACAGGGTGGAAGGGAGACCGACGTTAAAACGGTTACCACATTCATATTTAGAACACACGGTCAAAATGTATGGAACAGTTGTTTTTGAAGTGAGAACTTCTATAGGCGCGTTGACAGGGGCGGATTTGATACGTTGGCTGCCCTAGGCCTACGGAAGATTGCCGCCCCCCTAGGTGCTGTAAAACCTGAAAAATTAAAAAAATAAATTAAAATGAAAAAAAAAGATAGTCTGTAAATGATTTAATTATCTGAATCAGTATTTCAGATTGTTTTTGAGTGTTTACACGTAGGCGCGTGCCATGGGCAATTACTAAAAAAAACCGACAAAATGCCGCCCCCTAAATTTTGCCGCCCTAGGCCCTGGCCTACTCGGCCTTTAGGGAAATCCGCCCCTGCGCGTTGAGTACTTTTTGGGTGAACAAAAATCATAGAAATCGCGTGACCTAATACTACACTTGTAGCCGATACGCTACGGCGTAGCACCACTTAGGCGTGCGCGGGGTACAACCCGTAGCAGATATCGATCACTTAGTTTACTGCTGTTGTCACGCTGCTTCCCAAAGACTGCCCTGCGGCCCCGCATGATTTTTTTTAAATTACTGATGATTTTCATTCGCCAAGAAAAAAAAAGTATGTGTAAAATCGCCACACCTCTATTTTCATTAAGAAAAATCCGCCATATTGTTTATTTTCGTACAGACAGCAGAACAATCAAACAATAAGTAGAATTGTGACATACATGTTTTAAGGTCGAAAGTCGTAGAAATATGTGACGCGATTGAACAATGTCTAGGTTTTCTGGGTGTTGTATTGACAGACAGCCTTCAACGGAAAAAATGGCTCTGAAAATAGGCCTACCTCATTATCATAACAAATTATCTGTAAGCAGCCATGTTTGATAAGTGAGTATACGCGGTAAGGCTGGCTACACACGAAAAGGGAGTACAAAAAAAATATTACATAGAAGTGAAAACTAAGTAATCTGTATCTGAGGCCCTACTCTCTAACGCTTCGTCCGTATATTCGGATCTATACGTCCTTCTCACTCGCACTCATCTGCAGACATGCGCGAGAGAGACGGATAGATCCGAATATACGGACGGAGCGTTAGGGAGTGGGTGGTGGGGAGTAGTACTCCCCAACGTTTCGTCCATACGGACGGATCTATCCGCGTCTCTCACACGCACTCGTCTGCAGACGTGCGCGAGAGAGACGGATAGATCCGCGTATGGACGAAACGTTAGGGAGTAGGGCCTCTGCTACGGGTTGTGCCCTGCGCACGCCTAGGTGGTGCTACGCCGTAGTGGATCGGCTACGAGTGCTACGTAGCGTTAGGTGATGGTCACGCGAGTTCCATTATTTTTGTTCACCCAAAAAGTGCTCAACGCGCTTACAGAAGTTTACACTTCAAAAACATAGTGATTACAGCCAGTTTTTTCCGGTATTGCTTGACATTTTAGCTACATTGCTAATGGTCAATACACTATACATACTGTTATGTGACATATTGACACATCTAACAGTATTTATAGTAAAAAGTGTATGTCGGCATTTGGTACATACATACTAATCAGAATTGTTAACACAGATTTCATTTTTTGACTGTTCAGACTGCCGCGTCTGTCTGTCCCTATGTATGCTTAGATCTTTAAAACTACGCAACGGATTTTGATGCGGGTTTTTTTAATATATAGGGTGATTCAAGAGAAAGGTTTTAGTATAAAATTTTTCGCGGGCGAAGCAGCGGGCATCAGCTAGTCTTCTATATTGTAAGTAGGTAAAATTTGTTTGTAAGTTTGCATGTAATAATTTCACAAAACTGCATTATTTATGGGTGCTATAGGAAAAAAATGTAAGAAAGAAAACATATCAATAAGCTATAAAATATATTCGTTGGGAAAAGTCCAGGCAGATGATGTTATTATTCATATTATGAAGATTAGCCGAGTTATTACAATTTTTGCAGACGAAGTCGCAAGCGAAGTGCTAGTAAATAAAATATTTACATTAATTTGCATGCAAGGCTTGACCTTGATCGATATGCGTGTTTGTATGAGTATGACTCACCTCTGAAACCTACCCTAATCGTTGTTTGTGCGAACTACGTGGCCTAGTGCCATTTAACTTACAAAAAAAGAATAATAAAAAGTCAGTCAGTTAGATTATCAACAAATATTTGACCCGTATTTTTTCTTTTGTTACATAAACCAAAATCGACGAAGATACGACGCTTTTAAAATTCTCAATACGTCACGCCTGGGTACAATTTTTAGCGAGTCCTGACGTCACGAGGCCCCACTCCCGAGTTTTGATACTCGTACGTTTTATCTTTGTCAATAATCATTGATTTACAAAAACAAAAAATACGTGTCCATTACACTTAAAGTACTTACGGGATTATATCCGTGATTTTCTTTCGGTTTTTCGAGCACCCGATATTTCGACGCTGTTGCAAGCATCATGATCGCGGGAATACTGAAGAGGTATGCGGGTGGGACGAAAATTATTAAACCGTGAAAGTCTAAAACAGTACGTGTCCATTATTTTCCAATATTCTAACTGACGGACTAAATAGATTAGCAATTTTTCGAGACTGTCGTTATGCTTACTCTGTTATTTTCGAATTCAAAAGGTTAGTAGCCATTGTTGTCCCACGGCAGGGCAAAGGCCTCCATTTCCTCTTTCCACTCATCTCTATCTAGTGCTGTTGTTTGCCAATCCCTGTGGAAGGAGTCGAGTTCATCCCGCCATCTCCTTCTGGGCCTGCCGCGTTGCCGTTTGCTGCTGTTTGAGACCCATTTTATGGTAGCTTTAGCCCATAGAGTATCTTTGCTTAAGCCTATAGCTCCTCCGGCATGGGACAGATGTGGCCAGTACTGGCCAGGCCAGTTGTGTAAAATCGGAACGTGCCACTTGGCGCGCCCGATCGGTCGTTTCAAGTGCATTTTCCTTTGAACTGTCGTTAAGGCTGTGCTGTGGTATCTGCTAAATTAGCAACTCTATTTATGGTGGTTCAAACTTCGTTTGAAATGCTGTTAGAATAAAGTTCTAATAAGCTTGCACTACAAAGTGGTTGTTACGTCAGTCACAGCGGGCCTAATAGAGCGAAATGAGTGATTTTTATTTAATTGTAGCCTAATAAATCATTAGATCAAAATTCTGATTGTACACTTAGTGAATAAAATAGCGACAAATATTTGTGTGTAAAAGAAAACTAAAAATTAATGCCGTTTAGAAGTAGTTACGAAATTTCAAAGAAAAAAATGCTTTACTTTGAAAGTTGTTTTCGTATATCTACACTAATATTATAAAGAGGAAAACTTTGTTTGTTTGTTTGGTTGTAATGAATAGGCTTAAAAACTACTGGACCGTTTTTAAAAATTCTTTCACCATTCGAAAGCTACATTATCCACAAGTAACATAGGATATATTTTATCCCCGTACTCCCACGGAAACGGGAACTATGCGGGTGAAACCGCGGGACGTCCGCTAGTGTAATAATAAATTTAGAATTATTTCAATTATACAAATTAAAGTTTAAAGTCTAATAAACAACATATATTTTTTTGCACATTTATATTCACTCATCAAAGAGGAGTTACATGGAGAAAACCTCTCGTTAGCAGATACCAACTATTACCCAATAGATATCATATATTAAGGGGGTGGCCCTTAATATATGATATTTATTGGGTAAAAAACATTATAATGCCTTGTGTGTACCCAACCTTTGCCAACTATTGTAATGGTAATCCCTAGACATTTACCGATGACCTTAGCCTCAGCTATTTGCATATAAAATGAAGAAAATTGCTTACACAGTGTATTGTATAGGTTATTTGTTAGTGAATAATAAAATAATAGTTCACCCACAATTCACTAGTTGTTCAAACAAAAGAATATGACCGCTTTGACTGACTACCCATGTCCTGTGACCTATCCTTGCACTGACTGTGTGCAAGCAAAATACACTAAGGTCCATGTTCACCAAAACAAAAGAAGTCTGATTATCTAAAAACAGCTGTCACTGCGACATGTTCCAATACAAAAATTTGTTTTAAACAGATGTTTTTGGATAACCTAGACCGTCATCTTTTTGGTGAACATGGACCTAAGTTGAGGCAGATTTTAGGAGCTTGTGGCTAATATCAGCCGCTCCGGTCAATCTTTAGGTCAAGCCGTGCTAGCCTAGGTTGGTCTGTGGATGGGTGACCACCCTTACATACCGAGTTTCCTCCGTGCCTCGGAAAGCACGTTAAGCTGTTGGTCCCGGCTGTCATTTGTAGATCCTTGACAGTCGTTACAGGTAGTCAGTGGTCCAAAAGTCTGACAACCAGTCTTACCAAGGTGTATCGTATTATCCAGTACTAAATAGGTTGTGGATAGGCAGTCGCTTCATGTAAAATACTGGTATTCAGCTGCATCCGGTTAGACTGGAAGCCGACTCAGACATAGTTGGGAGAAGGCTAGGCAGATTATACCTGATCTGATCGGTGAGGACCTGGCGTATTAAAGGCCGTTTTCTTACTTACGTATAACTGTCAGTTTATTTGCTTACTCTGGTAGCTAACGGTGTTACTATAAACAAAGTTAGTCCTATCCGTGTCACCTTACCTCTGTCACTTTATTCAAAGAAATATTGAAGAAAGCTTTTCTGAGACTTTTTGTTTTTATCGGCCTGTAAGCAAAACCGATACCTGTTGGTAGGTTATTGAAAATGTCCGTTACTCAAACAGAATTTGTCCTGTACAAGACCAAAAGGCTAATATCTCAGCATGGTGCTGTAACATTTAAAAAAAAAAACGTCACCTCGCTGGTATTCTGATAGGGCCCAAAGTGATGCCACGTTCAGATACGGTTAAGAATAAAAAATAAATAAAGTGTAAACGAGCAAATATAATTATGTGAAAGATAATAAAAAAAAAAACAAAACAAAAATAATAATTACATCAACACCCCACGTAACCATAATGTTCGTAAATCTGTGCCATAATTTTCACTGGCAACACAGACGAACAGGGACGCGGGCGCAGACATATTTGTTTGGAATGACCTGCAGTGCAAGTCATAAAATGAGTTTTTATGGAGTCAAAAACTCATTTTATCGAGAATAACTGTCAAATTTATATAATCGAGTCCTATCGAATCCTACGTACTTGTACTGCGGATCTGACATATTTATTTGTATGTACCAACTGTAATACACTTACAGTACGCTAGTTATGTTCAAATACCATGAAATTGGGGTTAGTGATTGCTTGTAATTTCGCTAAATAGGCGTGCAAAATTTCCGTAACTATATATATGTATAGTATATTAAAGGTAATATTTTTCTAAATACTTCCTCGAAAACTGGCTCTTATCGCACTACGATTAGGTTCAACATGCAAGGTATTTCACCTTCGTGTTTTTTTTTAATTTATATTGATTAGGGCGGAAATCAAAATTCCACAGATAGTCGGCGACACAACTTTTTTTGGCATGTAATTAAGGCGCTTAGAGGAGCTAAATTAGCAACTCTATTTGTGGTGGTTTAAACTTCGTTTGAAATGCTGTTAGAATAAAGTTCTAATCAGCTTGCACTACAAAGTGGTTGTTACGTCAGCCACTGCGGGCCAAATAGCGCGAAATGAGTGGTTTCGATCGATTTACAAAAAAACTATTGATTGGATTAAAAAACTAAAACAGTATCATGCTAATATATTTATTGTAGAATTATTTGCCAAAAAATCTGAATGATCGCATGCATATTAGTATGTTTTTTATTGTTTGAAAGATATTTTTAGAGGTAAGTTCGTGATTTCTTTTTATCTAGCCAAATTTACTGTATTATGTTTTCAAAACAGTATCATGCTAGCTTAAATCCTGAAGAATATCATATATTTTTCTGGTCTTGTTTATACCAGTGAATCATATATTTTTAGTAATTATAAAACTCGCGTTTAGCTCGTGTAATCGCCTTAACGATCCACCAGATTTAACAAAATGGAACGGCAAAAAAATCACTTTTGATTGCTAAAATTAGTAAATGATCACCAAAAATTGATCCCCATTTTATCATGAAATTAGAATCAAAAATTTATTTTTTTAGTTAATGACCACCAGGAATAGTTAATGACCACCAGGAATTGAACTGATATGCTCTTGCATCCGAGTCGAGGGAGAACTAGTCGACGGAGCCCCGCTTCGCGGGGCTCCTACTTCTGAATGGTTTAAAAAAAAATAACCACGAGCCTACCCTTCTAACCTAATCTATCCGTGTCGGGGTGCCCCAAGTCGGCCTAGGCAAAACTAGTTTGTCATCAAACACCTCATTATAATTTGGTGCTCAATTTACTAAATTTGGTGATCAATTGATATTTTAGGTGATAGATGTTAGTGGTCACAAAGTAATTTTTGGTGGTCATTATATTTTCCCCCCTTTTTTTATGTCGTCAAAGAGGCGCCTTTATGGCGTAAATATTTTTAGAATAATTATTTAAATTGTGTTTACAAATAGAATTATTAGGTATAAAAAAACAGGACTTTTTAAAACAATAATCTATTTTATGAACATATTAAAATTGATGTGTGTTCTAAATTCAAAAATATTTTAATTTCTTATTTTACACTATTGGGCTATGTGACGCAGACGAAGTTGCGTGGGTCAGCTAGTTATTTATATATATAGCCACGAGCTCTTTTTATAAATAGTTGTATGTACTTACAATGTGAGTGTTTTATAATAAATAAATAATAATAAATATCGCTGGACATTAACACACAGCGCCACCTACGCCTTACCTTTATTACGAGGCAATTGACATGATAGCATTTAATTAACACGAATGTATCAAATTCGCACGGTCAACATACCAAACTAAACATACCTACTTAATTTTGAAATGATTCACTATTGTGTAGGGTAACCATGCGCTTGACATTCTTTCGGACATTTCCCGAAATTCACAAGTTATATTTCCGCTGGATGCGAGTCGCACGGGACCGGTCAATGTGGCGACACTTGTTGGGGAAGGCCTATGTCCAGCTGTGGACGTCTTTCGGCTGAAATTATGATGATGATGATGATGATGACAAGTTAAATATAAGGTACTAGCTGACCCACGCAACTTCGTCTGCGTCACATAAGAGAGAAAAACGAAAGGGAAAAAAATCCCCGTTTCTGCAACAATTTTCATTTCTGCTCCGCTCCTAATAATTGTAGCGTGATGATATATAGCCTAAAGCTTTCCTCGATGAATGGATTATCCAACGCAAAAATATTTTTTCAATTCGAGCCGGTAGTTCCTGAGATTAGCGCGTTCAACCAAACAAACAAACTCTTCTGCTTTATAATATTACCAGTAATAGTATACATATAGTATAGATTAACGGAGCCTTCACTAAGCCATCAACCAAACATTCTATAATAAACAAAGCAATTTACTGAAAAACACGTTTTTTAAACACTGTTTTAGACTATCACGGTTCACAACTAAACTTAAAATGTCACTTACGGGATATCTTCCGTGATTACTCGTATTATTTTGATTGAGCTCCCGATATTTCGACGCTGTGGCAAGCGCCATGATCGCGGGTTGACTGGAGACCGGGTGGATGGAAAATAAAATTGTTAGGAGCAGACAAATCTGTCAAAGACACGGCAAAAAATCACGGAAGATATCCCGTAAGTGACATTTTAAGTTTAACGCGTTTTTTGTGATGAAAAATCACTTTTTTCAGTAGTACTTAAAGTAGCGCACTCAAAACATCGCTTTTATGGATGCATGCGTTTATGTATTTACGGCTGTTAAGAATTTTGTTTGTGTTGATGTTTTAAGGTGAAAGCGTCAGGGTGGCCCGCGAAATTCAAATTTTTTTAAGAGTCGATGAAGGAATTTTTCACCGTCAAAGTCGTTCCTCGACTTTTATGAACTTGGAGGGTTGTATTGATGATTATAATTCTGTAACTTCATACGTCTTACAGCCGCGACCGATATTTTCATCAACTTACAACTTAGCACTGCCCTGCAAATTGCAAAAAAACGTAAGAAAATTTGAATTTCGCGGGCTATCTTAGAGCATCTGCACATCATGTTCATCATTATGTTGTGATGCAAGTTGTGATGTTGTCAGTGGCGTGCCTAAGAGCCAACAATACGGCAAGACGATAAAGCATGCAGACAGTTCAGAGGCCCTACTCCCTAACGTTTCGTCCGTATATTCGGATCTATCCGCGTCTCTCACTCGCACTCATCTGCAGACGTGCGCGAGAGAGACGGATAGATCCGAATAAACAGACGAAGCGTTAGGGAGTAGGGCTTCAGATACCACTATCTCTTCTCTTTTATACACTACTGGCGGAAGTCTCGCGGTTTCACCCGCGTGGTTCCCGTTCCCGTGGGAGTACGGGGATAAAATATAGCCTATGTTACTCGCTGATAATGTAGCTATCCATTGCTGTAAGAATTGTTTAAATCGGTCCAGTAGTTTTTAAGTTTATTCGTTACATACACAAATACAAATCTTTCCTTTTATAATATTAGTGGTAGTTAGTACATTGCATGTCGTACATAAATAAAGGTAGGAAAATAGTGGCAGGGATAAATTATTTGCTGAAACAGAGTTCAATATTAATCAGTAAACTTGCAACTTTGCTAGCGTGTTTGTTTATTTTTCTTGACGTGTCAAAACTGAGAACTTAGATGTGTGATTATGGTTTAGATATGGCCAAATGGCCAAAAAATTAAAAGAAAATATGCCCGAGAAAGCTTGATTATTTCTCTTTGGAGTGCTCAAAAGTGTTAGACTCTTAAAACACTCAAATACAAGAAAAAATAATATCTTACATATCTTAAATAATATCTTTAATTAACTACTTAAAATTTTATGTTAATCTTGTTTATTGCTGTGCCCTAACAGGGTCCATAATTGTTCTTAGCTGTAAGCCCATTGTAACATCTTTTAAAACTTATGGTATTCAAAATAAAATGAATATGAATATGAAAATGTGATACCCCTTGTAACTAAACTTTGTCAGAAGACGGGCGTCGTCGCCGAGGGAGGCCTAGAAAACGCTGGCGTGACGATTTAGATTCTTTTGTGCGAGATCGGGCCGGAAAAAAACAATGCCCAGAGAGAAGAGTAGAAGGCAGTGGAGCACTAAAGGCCGAAGAAAAAAAAACTTAACGTGTATTGCAGTCCTGATATTTTTTCTGCGTGTGTGGTGACCCTACTCAAATTAGCGTTATATTTGTATTACTAAGGTCCATGTTCACCGAAATGATAACAGTCTGATTATCTATAACCAGCTGTCACTGTGACATATTCCAATACAAAAATGTGTTTTAAACAGCTGTTTTTAGATAATCAGGCTGTCATCTTTTGGTGAACATGGACCTTATTAGTCGCGTCACCACACAGGTAGTCGGTAGGTATATGAGATCATTGTGCCACTCATAATGTTAGGTTAATTTACCTAATAACTGATACAGCATCTGCCCAGCCCTTTCCAACTATGTTGGGGTCGGCTTCCAGTCTAACCGGATGCAGCTGAATACCAGTATTTTATATGGAGCGACTGCCTATCTGACCTCCACAACTCAGTTAGTACTGGGTAATACGATACCACTTGGTAAGACTGGTTGTCAGACTTTTTGGGCTACTGACTACCTGTAACGACTGTCGAGGACAAATGACAGCCGGGACCAACAGCTTAATGTGCTTTCCGAGGCACGGAGGAAACTTGGTATGTAAGGGTGGTCACCCATCCACAGACCAACCTAGGCAAGCACGATTTAACCTAACGATCGACCCGAGCGGCTGTTATTATTTAGCTACGAGCTTCTCCTTACCTAATAACTTATACCTAAACGAAAAGGCTGTGTTGGATTTGCGACGCTAACCTCAGCACTAAGAGTTGACATTCCAATAGTAAAAATTAAATTAAAAATTAAAAAAAAATGTTCGACACATTGTACTAAAAGTTAAATAGAAAATAATTCGTTAATTCGCAATTTTGTGGTGGCGGCCATCTTGAATTTTTAATATGAAAAATTAAAAATTCAAGATTTTAATATGAAAAATTAAAAATTCAAGATGGCCGTCTTACTGTGTATAGTATTCTACTAGTCAAGCCCTTTCATTGGATACCCATATTGAGGGAGTTGTTGAATAAATATGTACAGCGATAATCACCGATTATAGGAATTAGTTTAGGCGTTGCTTATTGTTAGTGGAAACTGGCAATAAAGTCGGGTTATTTCTCCTATATTTAAGGCTGGCTCTCCGACGCCGACGTCCTGTTTGTTCAAAATGAGGTGGTCACAACCGGTTTTCATGTAAAATACTGGTATTCCGCTACATCCGGTAAGATTGGAAGCCGACCTAGCATAGTTGATTGCGATTTAGCATGGAGCGACTACCTATCTGACCTCCATAACCGCCTTAGTACTGGGTAATACAGTTCCTTTTGGTAAGATCCTATGGTCACCCGTTCATAGACCAACCTAGCAACCGCGGCTTAACCTCAAGATCAACCCGAGCGGCTGTTATTGATTTATTTCAACGTCTTCGACTGACAGTTACTAGTAAACAAAGTAATTTCTCATGTCTAAATGACATAATTTACTACTCAAGCACAATGGGCACATATACATTGTAATTCTTTAACCCATTGAATGCCGACCTGGTAATATTACGTAGGTACCTACGACAAAGTTATGATGACGTAGTTGGCTGATGGTTTGAGTGCTATGTAGACCTTCTGTTCAAATTGAATAAAATTTAGATTTAAAAATAAAAACTTGCTAGTATCCAAGAACGAACGATTGGCATACAGGGATTTTAACGGCCATTTTCAATTACTTACTAACAGGTAACGGAAGGTTGCTATCTTTGTCTGTTTGACAATAGCTTACGGACCGTAGTTCCTCCGTGCCTCGGGAAACACGTTAAGCTGTTGGTCCCGGCTGTCATTTTGTTCACCTTTGACAGTCGTTACAGGTAGTTAGTGGCCCAAAAATTCTGACACCAGTCTTACCAAGTGGTACCATTCGAATGGTACCACTTGGTAAGACTGGTGTCAGACTTTGGAAATACGATACCACTTGGTAAGAATGCATTCTTACCAAGTGGTATCGTATTTCCCATTATTCACTATGTTGTGGAGGTCAGATAAGCAGTCGCTCCATGTAAAATACTGGTGTTCAGCTGCATCTGGTTAGACTGGAAGCAACATAGTTGCGATAAGGCTAGGCAAATGATGACCGTTAGAAATAAAACGTCACAGAAAAGTTACCTTTGATTTTTTTATGAATCAAGTGACAGATAGGTGACACGGATACTTCAAGCTAACTTTGGTAAGAAACTAAACTAAACTTAGAAACGCCGATAGCTTCGAGACGAAGGCATATTGGTGTCGATTCTGTTGTGCACAAACTAAACTTAATATAGACTATTGCTAAAAGGCAGTGCGAGAAAAGGACGGCTATAGCTATGCACTAAGTTAGAAATGTCAAACTAGTTTATGCCTTGCGCTTCACCGTGTTTTTAGTCGACATGTTTGTACGTGCACCCTTCATTTGTATGGAAATATTAGTTCGAATTAAATTTGACAGCTCTAAATTACGTCCGTCTCTTTCTCGTTTTATTGGTGAGAAAAAGATAGTAATAGCCTAAATTAAGTTTAGTTTGTGCACAACAGAATCGACACCATTAACTAACAGTTATACGTAAATAAGTTATAGAAAACAGCCATATGAGAACTTAGGGCTAAAAACGTAATATTGGTAGTCTACCATAGGAACAAAGAAACGATGAATTTACTATAAAGGATGATATGGCTAGAAAGGTGTCTGATGTGATGACGATTATAGTATGGAAGAAGAAGACCAAGAAGTCCACAAATGAATTGGGATAAGCAGGGCCAGATTTAAGGCGCAGACACATCCACTACCTCCGACCTCCTTAACTTTTAGTCTAATTTATTTGAAAAAAATATATGTTATACTAGACCATTTCTTTCATAATTTGATATGTGAAAATGTGTGTTTTTATAACTTAGTGTAATTAATTTGTAAAGTAATGTCTACCGCGGCATAAAAAACGATCATCACGCAAAAACTATTGGGTGTATTTGCATGAAACTTAGATCATCTCAAAGACAATTTAATGCCCTTTATATTAGTATACGGTTTTTATCCGTATTGTGTTTGATAAATCAAGGTGGGTTGTTTTTTTGAATAATCTTGATGCGCTTCAATAGCGGGGCTCCTCGGGGCGACGGGCGGCAGTGTATCGCTGACCACTCTCACGCACGGGTATACGCTATTGCTAAACTTCTCCCACTCGCTCAAGGTCGTTGGCGTGAGGTAGCCCCTTAAAGGTCTAGAGGCCCTGGGGCAATCAAGACCCCTTCTAGATTGCCCCAGGGCCTCTAGTCTAGACATTTACGCGGACTTATTTTTTGGAACAGGCGAAGAAAATATGTATTCAAGGTGTTACATAAACTTAACCGTTCAACCTCTCGTGTGGTGTGTCGGATCATGAACCTGGTCATGGACATAAGGAATGTATTTTAAACCCCCGACGCAAAAACGACGGGGTGTTATAAGTTTGACGTGTCTCTGTGTGTGTGTGTGCCACAAAATGGCGGATTACATAAAATATTTATTTAACAACTCCCTCAATATGGGTATCAAATGAAAGGGCCTGACTAAAAGAATACTATAATACACTATGATAAATTAAAAATCCAAGATGGCCGCCACCACAAGATGGCGAATTAACGAGTGATTTAATTTTTAGTACATTGTGTCGGGGTTTTTTAAATATTGAATTAAATTTTACTTGTTTGTTATGTTTAAAAAAAAACAAGTTTTTGAGTCCCGTTCCTTGTCTGTCCCGGGGCAAGTGCTCCTGTTGCCCTGCCCTGAATCCGGCGCTGGGGATAAGGGCCAGATAATGATGAGACCATTTGTAATTTTGTATGGTGGCTCCCATGTACAGTCTTCTGTGAACTCTCGGCAAGCTTCAATGGGTTGAGTACCGCAAATTGTTCTAACAACTGCGACATTGAGACCTTCGTTTTTATTGCACATTACTGTGAGACAATGTTGTAAATTGCGTTCATTAATATTTATTAGAAAAATGTTTAGATAACGGGTGATGAACTGGGAGTCTAATATGGCCGCTTTTAGCAGAATCATACTGTTACCTGTTACTGTTAGCCTGCATGTGTCATTGTTGGGCGAAGGCCCTCTCCCCATGACTTCCAAATTCTTCGATCCAGGGCCAATGTGGGCCACTGGTCGTTGGTTTTGTCCAGCTCATCCCGCCATCTCCTGCGAGGTCTACCGCGTCGCCTTCTGGTTGTGTCAGGGCTCCATATAATCGCTGCTTCGGGAAGTACCTGTGTCGCATAAACAGGGAGCCGGTCGTTGTCGTCACTGCGTCCATTGTCTGGAGGACTCGGCGCGGCGTACGCAACTGGCAGTGTGCCGCATGGGAGGAGCCACGCCGTGCCCTAGTGACAGAAGTGGGAACCGACCTGAACGCAGAGTCGTGGGATGCAGTGATCTTCTTCTGTGAAACGGTCATCTCACAGAAGGAGGCTGTGGAGAAGTCGAGACCACTCTCCCGACCTGTAGCAGACGAACCGGGTGTCCGCGAAGGGCGGACACCGCCCTCTTCCAGGCCCCTAAACTGATCCAGAAGGATGGCGGACTTGGGGACGTCTGCCGCCCCGCCGTATAACTGGACCCGAGGAGGTGGCACCCGCGACCTTGGTGTCCTTGACTTTGCGGTGGGAGTACACTTCTCTCCCCCTGCAGACTTGAGGAGGCCCGCAGACGCATCGTGAAAGGTGCACTAGTTCCCATGATCCCCGGTGCAAGTGTGGGAAGGGAACACCGGGGTGGTTTTAGTCGGTTAGAGTCCAACAGAACGCTCCGCGCGCCCCAGGGCGGAGGACATCCGTGTGGATTTTCCACCCTTTTTTATTCGGATGGGAGATCATCAAATGACCTTTCCCACTCTGGGCGGAGCGGGAGGGAGTGTCAGACTTTTACTGACTAAACCCATCCATCCATGTTTCTTCCTTGCCCTTTATGTGCCGGGGCCACGGTATCTCTTTCGAACAGTCCCATAGCCCGGGCAGGCTTCGGCCCTTCATTTTGCTGACATCTCTTTGAGGCGCGCATGGAACACGAACGCGCAGTCGGCACGGCAGAATTTTCCACGCTGGCAGCAAAAATAAATGCCTCTACGTCGCAAAATCAAAGTAGCTTCATGATATGAATCATGTTGAAGTACCTACTTAAAATGGTCACAGACGGAGTTAATATTATGAACTTGCTGATTCTCGCACACCGACCTCCGTAAACGTTGCTTTATCTAGAATATCGACCCATCCGACTGTTACTATTTCGTCACGAACTCCTAACTTCAGCAACTCTCGCCTAATACTACAAAAAATAGTATATAAACACAACAAATTACTATTTTAATGGACAAAAGTGAAAGTTAAGCGTCTCGTTAACACCGCATCATGGTCCATTGCGCTCTTATACAATTTGATGACGCAACAAATGCGTGTACGCAACGCAATGACAGTTGGTTATTCAGCCTTGCGTCCAAAACTGTAAACTAATGTGCATGTGTTTTTTGGAAATGTAACTTTAAAGGCCGCGAGTGAAGTTCAGTTTGGGCTGCAGCTTCTTTATGACTTTTCTTTAGTAGTCTTTCAGAAATCAACTTGACATTTACATAATCATCATCTGTTTGCATTTTCCCAACTATGTTGGGGTCGGCTTCCAGTCTAACCAGATGCAGCTGAATACCAGTATTTACATGGAGCGACTGCCTATCTGACCTCCACAACCCAGTTAATACTGGGAAATACGATACCACTTGCTAAGACTGGTGTCAGACTTGGGGCCACTGACTACCTGTAACGACTGTCAAAGATGGACAAATGACAGCCGGGACCAACGGCTTAACGTGCTTTCCGAGGCACGGAGGAAACTCGGAATGTAAGGGTGGTCACCCATCCACAGACCAACCTAGGCAAGCATGGCTTAACCTTAAGATCTACCCGAGCGGCTGATATTATTTAGTCACGAGCTCCTCCTTTTTGATAATCTAAATGGCAGATTAATTATTTTTTTTCTACATAAATGGATAAAAGAGTACATAAGAGGAAGTCTGAAAGTGGCGCCGGTGACTGAATAGTTGTGTGGTAATCGGTTGTCGTGTGATGCGGAGGGAGGAATGAGGAAAATGTTGGTAAGTATGAGTAAAGATGGAGAGGAAGACCAAAGAAACGATGGATGTGTCACCGTAAAGTTGTCAAATACGTTATAGTGTAATATCTCTAGCGATATTGTAAACTCTCGAATTATTGTCAAACGAACATACTGCTTACAATAAAACGCATTATTTTGCGTGAAATGCATGCGATGGTAGTCAACTCACGCGGTGCGGAGGGAAGGAGGGGTCCCCCTTGCCCAGTGGTACAACTCTCATGAAAAGATACTGTACCATTCCTGAGAAATACCGATTAATATAACCTAACCTTAAAACACTTTATGTTCCCCTAAAAAGCGTAGTCGACGGAGCCCCGCTTCACGGGGCCCCTATTTCAAGTCCCGATTATGGAGGCAGAGATACTTCCGTATGTTCAGTTGACAATAATTCGAGAATTTACAATATCGCTAGAGAGACACACGTTATATTGTAATATAACGTGTTTGACAATTTTACGGTGACAGCTATAAGAGTAGAGGAAGACCAAAGAAACGATGGATGGACTGTGTGAAGTATGATATAGCTAGAAAGGAGATGTCTGATGAGATGACGAGTAATAGAGGAGTATGGAAGAAGAAGACATGCTGCGACGACCACAAATAAATTGGAATGAGGGCAAAATAATGTTGATTATGAATGTATGTTGAAGAATTTTCCATTGCTATATATACCATGAATATTATGTGGATAGAGAGAAATCAATTTATACCGGCTTATTATGTCTGACGCATTGTGCAAATAAAACCTGATTAGTTAATAATATTTCCATTCATGATAAAATACTTTATGTACCTATACCTACTTCTATTCTTTTATTATTTATTTTAGAAAAACCCCAAGCAATCGATTTTCATCAAAATATCCGTTTTTAGGGTACCTTATCCGAAGGGAACCAATGGAACCCTATCACTAAGCCTTCGCTGTCCGCCCGTCTCTCAATCAGCGGGCTGGACCCTGGACCTCATGATCCGTAAAGCGGCTTTCAGACTACTCTATAATTTATTAGCATATAGCACAACAATATCGCTCACCATACATTTGTTGTGAACACGTTCACACTGTACTATACTATACAACGTGTAACGTTAAATGCGCAAAACCTCGAGATGATTTTTAATTCAATTGACCTAATTCTGAGAAAAAGGAAAACATTAAAAATAATTAAAGGTTTGATGTGCTGTTTTAGTTTTACTGGCAATTAGATTTACTGGCAAGAACTATTATTATCCCGCGTATGAGAAAATTTAAATTGGACAACAACCATTTGTGTTTGTTTGTTTTTTACTTATTTTGGCGGGTTTGCGCACTTGATGGCTTGAATTATTAATAAATAGACAGCGCGACATTTCTAAGGAAGATTTTTTTTTAAATGTACCTAACCTATATTAAAAAGTAGTTCAATTGATTCTGCCCGTGATTCTGATCAAACAATTTTCAGGTTTTGCGCATTTAACGTTGCACGTTGTATATTATTGGCTTACTAAATGCTATAAAACGGTGCGATACGCTGAGTTCATAATATCACGTGCCGCCCTCTTCCTCCTCCCTCACCCCCGGCCGTACCGCAAGATTCTTCAAAGAAGCGGTCAAATGAGCTTGCTATATATAAATAATAATAATAATAAAATTATTATCAGAAAAAAGACACATTGAAATTTCACAAAAAAACAATTTTCAAATAAAAGTGAACATTTCATTTCATAATATACTATAAATGCTTGCGATAACATCGCGTAATGTGAACGCCATGCTATTAGTATAGCATTAGGTCCTGCTTTGCCATACTATAGTATAGCGTAGTCTCTGAAACCAGCTTAATAGGTAGACAGTTGAAATTACCACACCGAATATTTCTGTTGCGGCTAAAAATTTTACTATGGTACGGAACCCTTCGTGCCCGAGTCCGACTCGCACTTTGCCGGTTTTTAATTTTCTTTAAAACAGATTCTAAAACTATCTAATCTTTTCAATAATAACAACAAAAACACGAGATGCTAAGAAGGGGAAGTGGGGTAGCCTAAAATCTCACGTATGGAATCATCAAGGGGTCGCCCTGGATGGCACCCAACTAAAAACGTGGTAATTCTCCGTACATATCTTATATAGAAGTGAACAGTAAACTTAGTACAATATACAAATACGAGTATAAATACATATTTATGTAACTTGTTATTATTACTTAACAATTTTACGGTAATTGTATATAAGAATGGCAGATACAAAGTGATTCTAATGTGTTCACGTTCAAGTAAAGAATTTCTGAAGTGAATCAGCGCGTTAGATTTCTGTTTGGTATTACCTATGTATTTAAAGAATTTGTTATGTGAATCAGCGCGTTCGAATTCTGTTTAGTATTACGGTATTACTTCGGGTTTGTGAACTCGTGACTAAATAATAACAGTCGAGGCGATCTACAAGGTTAAGCGACCTCTATGGCGTAGTGGTAATAAGGCTTTTTTTTTCGGATGGGAAAACATCAAATGACTTCTCCCACTGTGGGCGGAGCGGGAGGGAGTCTCTTACTGACTAAAACCCATCCATGTTCCTTCCTCGCCCTTTATGTTCCGGGGCCACGTTATCTCTTTCGAACAGTGCCGCAAGTGGTAGTGACGCTGCCTTACGTTCTTAGGTCCTGGGTTCGAATCCCGGTAGCAGCAAATGTTTGTATGATGAGCATGGACATTTGTTTCCGAGTCATGGATGTTTATATGTATAATAAGTATGTATTTACAAAAAAAAAAGTATTTTATGTAGTATATCAACTACCTGGTGTCCACGACACAAGCCTTGCTTAGTGTGGCACTAGATGGCGCTGTGTGTTAATGTCCAGCGATATTTATTTAAGCAACGGTCGCTGAGGTCGGTCTGTGGATTGGTGAGCATCCATTTCATACAGAGACCACTCCGTTTTTCGACCAAAAGTCGATTAAAGAAAAGGCAAATCCGGTTTGCTAGGAGCTAAGTTGTTAACAGTTAAAACGTTGCGCGGGACTACGGGGATAAAATACAACCCATGTTACTCGCTGATAATGTAGCTATCCATTGCTGAGAGAATTTTTCAAATCGGTCCAGTAGTTTTTTAGTTCATTGGTAACATACAAAAATAGAAACATACAAATCTTTACAATATAGTGTAGATGTAATATTAAGAGGCCTGCGGAGCATGCGTAGTTCATACAAACGAAATACCAAATTAATTTTGTAAATCAAACATATTCTTAAGGCAGTTTGTGTTTATTTCGATTGGATAACAGAATATCTAGGTTCCCATTTTTTTATTTTTATTGGACACTGATTTAAACAAAAGTTATGAGAAAAATAAGTTTTCTATAGAAATTTGAAATTCCTTATAGGTATCTCGTTTTTGTATCATTGTCCTTTCAATATATATATTTGGGAACATAGATATTCTGTATTCCAATCGAAATAATACACACTACCTTAAGAATATGTTTGATTTACAAATTATTTTGGTATTACGTTTGTATGAAATACGCATGCTCCGCCGGCCCCTTAAACACCCTTCACGGAGTCGAGAGGCACTTTTCTTCTCATCCCCTTGGGAACATTTAAGTTTCGAAGATATTGAAGGTCTAAAGTTCGAAAAATTTTCACACGTTTACAAAAAGATCCGCGGTCCGCGCTTGCAACAGCGTCTTAGTATCGGGAGCTCAATATGAATTACAATACGGAAGATAAGTATCTCGTAAGTGACGTATTATGTTTAAAAAGAATACCTTTTTAAGGGAGAAGAGTCATGGTAGTCCACGAAATTCTTGTTTTTCCTTTTTTCCAAATTGTATAGTAAAACCTAACTCGAGAACCACTCTATCCATTGGTGAAGCAGCATGAAAATCGGCGTAGTAGTTTTTAAACAGACGATGCGGCGGCGGACTTTGTTTTATAATATGTGTGCAAGCAATTTATAAATAAAATGCATATAAAATGCATCTACCAGCACAATAAATGGTGTCAATTCACAGGGTTTGAAAGTAAAAATGGGGGTTCCGCAAGGCTCAATATTGGGTCCTTTCCTTTTTCTAGTCTATATAAATGATCTACCCTATTTATTGAAAAACCAACCACAAAATATGGTGCTATTTGCTGATGACACTTCCCTAATTTTTAAGATAAATAGACGGGCCCAAAATCTAGATGAAGTGAATAATGCCCTACTTCAGGTCCAAAATTGGTTCACAGCAAACAATTTGGTATTGAATGAAAAGAAAACTAAATGCATAAGATTTTCATTACCGAATGTTAAAAGTAGTGATTGTGAGATAATATTGAATAAAGAGAAACTCGAATTCGTAGATAAAACTGTTTTCCTGGGGCTTACGCTTGATTCAAGGCTACAATGGGGTTCTCATTTAACATCTCTTGCGGGGCGCTTAAGTTCAGCAGCATATGCCATTAGAAAAATCCGTCAATTCACTGATGTAGATACCGCTAGACTAGTCTATTTTAGTTACTTCCATAGTATAATGTCTTACGGTATTTTGCTATGGGGACGGGCTGCTGATATTGAGTCTATATTTATTCTGCAGAAAAGAGCCATCAGAGCCATATATAATCTTCGTAGGCGCGATTCTCTAAAGGAACTTTTTAAGGATATTGGCATCATGACGGTTCATTGCCAATACATCTACGAAAACATAATGTACGTCAGAAAAAATCTGCATCTTTTTGGTAAAAGAGGTGACAGACACAATTACAGTACTAGAAATAGGGACCAACTAGTTCAGCCAGGCTTTAGACTCGCTAAAGTAGACTCATCTTTCATGGGGTACTGATGAGATGCTATAATAAAATTCCACAAAGTATTCTTGAACTGAATGAGACGAAATTTAAAACATGCGTTAAACGCACACTATGTAAACAAGCATATTACAAGTTGAGCGATTATATCGCTGACAAAAATGCTTGGCTTAATGTTGGTCCTGCTCCACATGGACAGGGGCGCAAAAATTGATAGCATTAAATGGTATTGTTGGAGCTGCTGAAGATTGTACAAACTTATCTTTGCATTGTATAGATTCAATGTTAGTATTATATAATCGCATAGCCCTTATTGTGTGAGTACCATGTACTAGTAAGCTATCATTCACTGGAAACCTACGGCAGTTCTTGACTTGAATGTGCCCTGGCGGTTGAGAGTATGTCATGCTCACTCAAATGTCTCGCTGATGGTGGCGCGTGTGTCGGACCATTTAGTTCCCTTCAAAATGGTTGAGCTGAATGGTGCTGATCCATGCGTCATGTTCGTGAACGGGCGCTGTCAGTTGTGACTGGTCATCTCTTAGTCGCCATGGTTTATTTGAATTATTTTGTTTTTGAGGTGTATTTTATTTTTGTTTTGCTATGGACACTTTTAACGTGCACATCTTGCTACATTGTTCTCACATAATATACCATCTCAACATGAATGATGTAACCAAGATTTTGTAACAATATTTTGATTTAAAAGAGTGTCCATGGAGTTTCTTGCCCGTTCTTCTCCATAGAGATCTACGCTAGGGAATGGGCAACTACAGTACTTTCACAGTTTTTATGTCTTGTGACTGGGACTGTAGCTACTTTAAATGTTCATTTTTGTTTCGACAATTCAAAAGTGCCTGTAACTGGCCTACTTGAAATAAATGCTTTGATTTTGATTGATTTTGATTTTGAATATTTTGCCTGCGTTACAAACCGAGATTTTTCACGCCTAAAGAAAAATCGGTACCCATTCCCAGCAATTTACGAGAATAGATCGATGATCTCACAAATATTTATCGGTACAGTAATCGAACTGGTATCGCCACAGAATTTAAACACTTATCTCGTGAGCCAAAAGGGTCACATTGCTTGAATAGTTGGCTCTACGCCACTGATGTCTTTCGCAGGTCATCAGGGAGTACCTAGGAATAAAATCACGCCTGTTATCCCTGCGTAGGGTTAATAAAACCCATAAAGGTTGTAAAATGACTTACCGAAGGCGAAATGCACATGTTCTCCCCGTCATTACGATAATTTTGTTGTTCTACACCACACCTTGGAACCTTCTAGTTACGGAGATATTGGGAGTCAAAGTTACAAGTTTTTGACAAGTTTTTTTTTTAAATACATACATACAAGCTTTTACACCCGTATGCAGAGTCCTCGACTTGACTCAAAACCGTCTTGACACGCCTTCTTTCCACCCCATTCGAGATATTGACAGCTAAAGTTTGTTTATAATTTGACATATCCGCCCACTTTTCTGTCAAATTCAACGTACAGTAGTACAAGAATCTTTTGACACTTGAATGAAGCCAACAGGGGGGCGCTGATGGTTAACCTTTTGTTAATTGTTTTGTAAGAAATATTTAGAAAAGAAAGAGATGGCTGCATTAGTTTTGATGTTTGCCCCGCGCCAGAAGATTCTTGAAATCGAGAAACTTACGTTGTGGGTGATATATGTACCTACTGAAATTCAAGTTTGACGTGTGTATAATTATTTTCTTGAGATTGTCTAGAAATGGCGAAAGTAAGATGAATTTTGAGGAGTATGTCGATTATGCGAACGATACGTCATATAATTATTTATCGCGACGATATTTACGCGATGCCGATAACCCATTTGACTTTTACAACAACGAACAGTTCCAAAGACGATTTCGGTTTCAGAAGGAGACCGTGCAGAATTTTTTTTTACTCTTGGTATTTGAAAGTGCTAGCGTAGTTCTGATCGTGGACTATCAATTCCGACAACAATCCAGCTACTGCATACTGGTCGGGGACAGCGGCTATGCCCAAACATCGTATATGTTCACGCCTATGCTTCATCCACAGACTCCAGCTGAGTTACAATACAATAGGGCTCACATAAAAACAAGAAACGTAATTGAGCGATTCAAAGGGGTCTGGAAAAGGCGATTTGCATGTCTCAGTAGAAAATTACAAAACAAATTACCAAACACCTTGAATATCATTAGTGCCTGTGCCATACTCCACAATATTTCTATCATGGTAAATGGAGACATGCGGACGCCAGAACCCAGAGTGGTCCAACATAATTCTGCTGCCGTTATCCGAATGCAATTAGGCTCGGCACAGTATGTTTCCATTTTTTTTATCCTATTTCTTTTGACAGAGTACATCCATCGTTTCTTTGGTCTTCCCCTACTCTTATAATAAATATTCGTAATCAAATCTTTCTTCACAACATGTTCCTCATTCAGCCGCATCACGAACTCATACCATTACAACCATAGACTTACCACAACTTTTCAGACGTCTTCCTCTTTGTATTACTTTGTTATTCCATCCATTCACATGACACTACACATCCCCCATTCATCTGAGCATTTTCATATAAAATTGCCTTTCATTTTGTTTTGTAGCCAAACATTGTGATCCGATGACCTGGTAAAGGTTACGGGAATCCGTTGGATGCGAGTCGCACGGCACCGGTCAATGTGGCAACACTTGGGGGAGGCCTATGTCCGGCGGTGGACGTCTTTCCTTTCGGCTGGAATGATGATGATGATTTTGATCCGTACAAGACAGCAGGTCTTACCATTTATTTGCCTAACCGTGGTGCCTTGATTTTCTTTGAAATCGTTCTCTTCACACTATGGAAAACTTTAAAAATCACATTATTTTCGTATGCAGAAACTGTTCGAAAGATTAATAATGTCTATGGGTACTGTCATAACGGATTGGTCGAAGAAAGCAATGTTTAACAAAATTGGAAAGCCATGGGAGAGGCCTTTGCCCAGCTGTGGGACATAGCGGGCTGATATAAAGTAAAATAAATAAATAAATAACCAACCCGTCTTGAGCAAGTTTGGTGATCAATGCTCGTGCCTTCTCAGTATGAGAAGAGGCTATTGCCCAGCAGTGGGACAGTAATAGGCTGGTATTATTTTTGTAAAAGAAAACACGGTTCATTTTTGGTTCCAACGTTCTCGTTCTGAAAACTTTTATCTGCAGCCTGTGCAATGGACGGCCGGAGACCATAGTTGCTAATACCTATTTTCCGTCGCGTTTAATTTCAAAGCTACCTAGTATGTAGGAGGAATTAGTAATTCATGATTATTACTAAGAATTGCAAGCACTTGCTCCGTGGTAAATATATATTGAGCACAGTTTCTTTCCCAAATCGGTGGGTATTTGGAAATGTTCATTGTAGTGGAATTGTATGAGCTATTTATCAAGATCGCGTAAATAATATAGTCGTGACAAATAATCATAATATGGAGTATCGTACACATAAAAGATGAATACAAGCTTAATTCATTTGGTATTTCTAAAGCATGAGAATGAAAACATCGATAGGAAACCGGCATGTCCTAGAACCAAAAATTCGAACACATGGGAGCATTAATAGGTTGATGATGATGATGGTGATGAAAATGTTAACGCAGCATTTTGAATCTCAGAGAACAAGAGCGAGCTTGCATAGGTAGCTCGTGAATTCGTGATGTTTGGGAACTAATATTGGTTTATTTTTGAAATTTAGCAAGTTGTATGAGAAACCAATGCGGTACATAAGTTGCTTACCGAACATCATTTATTTTAAATAGTTTTTGGCTAAGGTTGTTTTGTTTTTTTATTTAGCCCCCAACCTACATCTTTAGTATATTTGTGTTGCGGTATTATACATATACTCGTAACTCGTTAATATAGTACATTCCTTGAGTTTAAGAAACTTTTTTTTTTTTTTAATCTACTGAACGGATTTTGATGAAATTTTGCACACAGATACTTTAAAACCTGGATTAAAACATAGGATACTTTTATCCCGGTAGTAAGATCTCATGGGACAATAATCAAACTTCACGCGGGCGAAGAAGCAGGCAGAAGCTAGTAATAATATAATCAGATCGAATACTTCTAAGCTGCTCGGTTCATCGTTCATCGTCGAAGCCAGTTATGGCAAGAGAGGTTCCCACCACCTTACAAATTGAAGCCCCAAGAACACAACCTGGCTACGGACAGACATTTTTTTTTTGTTTCGCATGGGAAATCAAAGAAAACCCATCCCTGTTCCTTCCTCGCCCTTTACCTACAGTGACCTGCAGTGGCCTATTTGGAAAGCTCTGAATCGATTGCGTACACAAGTAGGCCGCTGCAAAACATATTTGGCAAAATGGAGTATTATTGGTTCCTCCAATACCGAGTGCAAGTGCGGCGGTCCTAACCAAACTATGCCGGGGCTATCTGCTGAAGTGTCCAAGGTGTTCGTTTACCTGCACTTGTTACGACCTGAATAGCGCCTCTGCCACTGCAATAAACGTGGCCACCTACTGGGGCCAAACTATGTGCGTGTGGATTGAGGGCCACTTTGTTAAAATTCTTTGAAAAAGTGCTTAGGATTTAGAAACATTCCCAAAGAATTGTGAAAGTTGGAATGCCATTTTGTGAAAGTCAATTAAGGGTGTTATGGACTGCAAAGTTAGTATAGAAGTACATCGATACGACAAGCAGAAGAAGGTTCATCTTCCGACTGAATTCTTTGCTCAACTCTGGACGACCGGAACTTGCTAATAGAGCAAACTGGCGAAGAAAAGCTCAGAAGCTGTGAGCTCATAAAGCACAGCTGGGTTGGAGAGACCACCATGAAGCCGCGACGGATTGGAGGCAGCAGGGTACAATTTATTAAAAATTGCGGTTTCAAGGGTGTAAAAATGCAAAATCTGGCACTTCCTTGGATTTTACCCCTATTTTTCTAAATAAGTATGTACTCGTATGTATGCTCCAGTTTTTTATGTTGATAATTGTGTGATGTTTATATTTATATTTTTGCTGTCTCGTAGGTCCACTAGTCATAAACTGCACAGTGTGAGGTTATGGGTTCGATTCCCAGGCCATGCAGTGTTGTTGGGTTTTACTAACCCATAGACTGGATCTAATGTTACGTAGGACTAAATGAAAATGAAAAATCATTTTCTTTGTTTTTCTATGTCTTTAAATGTGTTATGTAGATATTTTACTTATTTGTTATACATACGTGATACTACTTTTATAATAAAAATCAATTGGCTTGCATAATGTGTAATAATTTATTTTTAATTTTTTTCGGCGTCCTCCCTTGCAGCCTCACTGAATTGAAGCAACTGCGCGGCACTTAAACGGTCCAGCTTTGCATTTTAGTAGGCTTCCTCTGCTGCCTTTAATAGCCACTTCCTCTCCTGCATTTTCATCTGGCGCAGTTCTTCCTCTCTTTCTTGAATCCGCTTTAAGTTTTTCACTTTTAGCAAATGTGATTCTTGATCTCGTTCCTCATTCCCTTTTAAATTTTTTGGCCGTGCCTCAAACTCCATGCCCTCGGACTCACAGCCTACATGTTATTTGGTACTTACGCGGTACTTGCGCGTATTATTTATGGAGTTATATTCTTGGGTCAGGCGAACCCAAGCATTTTTTTTGCTGATGGGCTGCCCGTCCACGTCGTACATAAATGGAGCTTGTACTTGCGCACAAGTTCCAGTAAGCAGGATTTTTCTCCGGAGGTAAAGCAAACCTTGAGGCCATTTTAAATTCTTGAGAATGATTCTTGAATGATGAAAAAATATTTATTTGGAAGTTAATCCGTTTTATGCGGTTTTATGATTTTGTTCTTTGACAGATGATGTCAACCAAGAGCATTCGATCGAACATCAATTTATGACATCTCTAGCATTGTGACGTATTCTATTAAAACATTTTTAGCATATAAAGCAGCTTGCAACCTTCATGCAACATACTTATTTTGAGTTTGATATGGGCAGCATGTTTTGCAGGTAGATTAAGGTGAGTACTCATATGAGCATTTCAACGTATTGTAATGTTTTTACGAAAGCTTGGCACGGTGTTCAACGTATTTACTTGTAACATTCCTTTGGTTTCCGTCAAGAATGTGTGATGTAACATTGGTTGATAATTTTAGGAATAATGATAGAACTACAAGTTTGCGATTGAAAAGATGTAAAAGGACAATAAAATAAAAGAATATGTTTAGATGGTTTAGACATCTTGATAGAACGAGTAAAAGGCGACTAAAAAAAACCGAAAGAGAACGTAGGAGGACATACTTTGTTGGTACCTAAAGGTTTCTTAAAAAAAGTCAGGTGGCAGTGCTCGAGTCCTGCGTGCGTGCGCCGCGTGTTCCCAGATATATATGAACGTGAATGAAGCAAAAGTAGTACCTAAATCAAGTTTTAACAAAGTGTTAAGCAGCTTGGTGTCTTCATGACTTGTTGAAAATACATGTTTTAGCTAGTCTGTACTCACCCTATGAACATAATTTTGTAGGCGTGTCGGAGGCGGTGGCCTGCAGTGCTTTCCTTGTTACCATGGCAACAAAGACCGTTTCAAGCAAAAAAATGGTCTTAAGCAAGTTTTTGGAATACGGGTGATGTATGTATGTCACCGTAAAATTGTCAAACACGTTAGATTGTATTATAACTGGAGAGATTGTAAACTCTCGAAAGATTGTCAAATGAACATACTACTAACGCATTATTTTTCGGTAGATTGTAATCTATCGAAATGAAACCTTAATGTTGTAAAATGTATGCGTTGGAAGTCAACTCGCGTCGTGTGCAGGAGGGGGAGGGAAGGAGGAGTCCCCCTTGCCACATGGTACCACTCTCATGAAAAGATAATGTACCATTCCTGAAAAATACCGATTAATATACCCTAACCTCAAAACACTTTATATTATTCCCTCTAAAAAACTTAGTCGACGGAGCCCCGCTACGCGCGGCCCCTATTTCTGTCTCCAGGATTTAAAGGAACCTAACTAACCTAATGTGGGGCTGCCCCAAGTCCCAACTATGGCGGCAGTGATACTTCCGTCGCATGCATTTCACAATATTACGGTTTCACTTCGATAGATTTCAATCTACCGAAAAATAAAGCGTTATATTGTAAGCAGTATGTTCAGTTGACAATATTTCGAGAATTTACAACCTCGCTAGAGAGATTACAATCTAACGTGTTTGACAATTTAACGGTGACATGTACACTTCCACGACCCCCGTACTATTCAATCCATCCATCAGTTTGAGTGCGTTACTTTGAGTACTATTCAATCCATCCATCAGCACGATGTTTTGAGTGCGTTACTTTGAGTACTATTCAATCCATCCATCAGCACGATGTTTTGAGTGCGTTACTTTGAGTACTATTCAATCCATCCATCAGCACGATGTTTTGAGTGCGTTACTTTGAGTTCTACCTTGTGCGTTACATTGAGGAGCTCGTGGCTAAATAATAACAGCCGCTCGGGTCGATCTTTAGGTTAAGCCGTGCTTGCCTAGGTTGGTCTGGGGATACCCATCCCTTAGGTCGGGACCACCCTTACATACTTACCAAGTTTCCTCCGTAATCCTCCTCGGAAAGCACGTTAAGCTGTTGGTCCCGGCTGTCCTTTGTCCATCTTTGGCAGTCGTTACAGGCAATCAGTGGCACAAAAAGTCTGACAACCAGTCTTACCAAGTGGTATCGTATTACCCAGTATTAACTGGGTTGTGGAGGTCAGATATGCAGTCGATTCATGTAAAATACTGGTATTCAGCTCCATCCGCTTAGACCGGAAGTTAACCTCAACTTACTTGTTTTTAACTGACGTTCATAGGTCGCAAGTTCAAACTCAAGACCTCTGTTTTTTTTTTACACGCAGTGCCATCTACTGCCACACTAAGCTAGGCTTTTGTCGTGGTCACCAGACGGTTGATATACTACATATGTACTTTTTGTTTGTAAATACATACTTATTATACATATAAACATCCATGACTCGGAAACAAATGTCCATGCTCATCACACAAACATTTGCTCCTACCGGGATTCGAACCCGGGACCCTAAGAACGTAAGGCAGCCTCACTACCGCTGCGCTATTCGGGTCGTCAAATTTCGGATTCATTTTCCTATCCCATCCTATCCTACAATATTATAAATGTGAATGTAAGTTTGTTTGTTACGCTTTCACGCGAAAACTACTCAACCGATCATCATGAAACTTTGTACACATATTCTTGGAGGTATTAGAAGTAACATAGGATACTTTTTATTAAAAAAAAACTAACCCTCACTTGCAGACGAAGTTGCGCGGTTCAGCTAGTTGTATAATAAAGGCTACGTAGGTAGTAATGAAACCAGTAGGTATGTCTGAGAGATATTTCTCGACGGCATGTAAAGCCATGTCAGAGGTCCATGGGTGACACAAAAACTCTGACACCAGGTTAGCCACTACACATACGATAAAAAAGCGGCCAAGTGCGAGTCGGTCTCGCCCATGAAGGGTTCCGTAGCAGATTGAATGAAAGGTAAATTGCTGTTTACGATTTATGACGTTTTAAAAAAAAACTGCTGACTAGATCTCGTTCAAACCAATTTTCGGTGGAAGTTTACATGGTAATGTACTACATCATATATATTTTTTTAGTTTTATCATTCTCTTATTTTAGAAGTTACAGGGGGGGGCACATATTTTACCACTTTGGAAGTCTCTCGCGCAAACTATTCAGTTTAGAAAAAAATTTGACTAGATACCTCAATACCATTTTTAAAGACCTATCCATAGATACCCCACACGTATGGGTTTGATGAAAAAAAAGTTTTTGAGTTTCAGTTCTAAGTATGTGGAACCCCCAAAATTGATGGCTTTTTTTCTATTTTTATGTAAAAATCTTAATGCGGTTCACAGAATACATCTACTCACCAAGTTTCAACAGCATAGCTCTTATAGTTTCGGAAAAAAGTGGCTGTAACATACGGACGGACAGACAAACAGACAGACAGACAGACAGACCGACAGACAGACATGACGAATCTATAAGGGTTCCGTTTTTGCCATTTGGCTACGGAACCCTAAAAAGACTGACTTTCAAAAGTGCTAATTTTAGATCAGAAGGTAGTATTGATCATCTATAAATTGTCGCCTTTGCATGTACCTGTCAGTTATCTATCCTTTCGGTCGGCTTCCAATCAAACCAGATGCAGCTGAATACCAGTATTTTACATGGAGCTACTTCCTATCTGAACTCAAAAACCTGGTTCCCAGTAATTCAATGGTGCCAGGACTTTAATGGTATTTAAAAAACCGCTTTAAAAACAAGTCTTATGTAATTACAATTAGGCATAGAAGCAATTCAATCAACTATGGATAATTGAATAATTACAGCTCGATAAGATAGAAAAGACAATAAAAAACTTCATTTGAATACACATGTACTAAAGCAATAAAGATAGTACTGAAAAGAAGTGATCATTTTTACTAACACTATTTACTGAAGGTAAGCTTAAAAAAAAATGTTACGTAAGTATTTGTTTACAAAAGGCTAGATTCCGCCATCAATAAATTGCAAATCTATTTAGTCCGTCAGTTAGAGTATTGGAAAATAATGAAGACGTATTTTTTGTTTTTGTAAATCAATGAATATTGACAAAGATAAAACGCATCAAAACTCGGGAGTGGGGGCTCATGTCATCGGAACGCACTAAAAATTATACCACGGCGTGACGAATTGAGAATTTTAATCTTTTCACCGCCACGGACTTCAATAGAAGTTCCAGATTTTCGTGCCACCAGCGCCAGGACTTCATTAGAAGCTTTTCATTTTAACTATGTTATAAAATACTAGCGGACGTCCCGCGGTTTCACCCGCATAGTTCCCGTTCCCGTGGGAGTACGGGGATAAAATATATCCTATGTTACTCGTGGATAATGTAGCTTTCGAAAGGTGAAAGAATTTTTAAAAACGGTCCAGTAGTTTTTAAGCCTATTCATTACAACCAAACAAACAAACAAACAAAGTTTTTTTCTTTATAATATTAGTGTAGAAGTGTAGATGTAGATACATTAACAGTATTTAACAGGTTTTTTTTTTATTTTTAATATTTTATACAGCATTGTCTAATATCGTGTCTTCAAATATATATATACCTACTTGTCTTCAAATTGGCAAAAACAAAAACTCCGAATATTTTTAATATCCCCAGAACGCCAAGGACTATACGTGTATAGTCAGCCAGTGATGTGACGCGAAAGTTATCACTGTTTGTTTTCACCCGTTGAAATGTTTTTATAAAATATACTTTATAACACGACGCTTACGCCATCTACCGGACAATGTGCACAACACTTCTCCACCCGAGTAGATCGCAACATACACAAGATCAATGAACGATAAGAAGAAAACATAAACAGTACCTGCAGACTACTAGCGATATCTAACATTCGACGTGAGAACGTGTCAATGAAGGTTACAACTACATACAAGCATGAGATGGTGAAGACACACACTGTCATCTGTCAAACCGCTATATAAACCTGTGCCACCGACGAACTCGTCACTCGCTACTTAGACGGCACAGTGGTCGATAGCCCCGCAGGCACCACTGTTGTCATAAGCTTGACCTGAGCGGAGGCCCCGTCGCCCTCAGGAATAGCTAGCTAGGAGGTGAAGGGATAGGATAGCCCCGCAGTCCATCCCCAGGTCCGCTAATAGGTCTAACCTTAGTCTAACTTTGTTTGCTAAAGTCTGTAAAGTGTTGAAGTAAAGAGAATAAACTCCTATTTGTCGTCAATCGTTGGTTTTATTCCACAGCCACCATTATATTGGCGCCCAACGTGGGGCAACATAACACGACGCTCAATCGTTGGTTTTATTCCACCGCCACCATTATAACTTTAATTTTAATATTTTATATAGCACTGTCTAATATCGTGTCTTCAAATATAAATACCTACTTAAATACTCCGAATATTTTTAATGTACCTAGAACGCCAAGGACTATACATGTAGTCGGCCACTGATGTGACGCGAAAGTTATCACTGTTTGTTTTCACCCGTTGTAATATTTATAAATGTTAATTTATGAAACAATTTGAGTTCAGTAAAGTATGAATTTAGTTAACTACTTTTAAAGAAAGTGAAAATAGACTAATTTCGACCTTTAAATGGGTGCTGACTCCGAATTAACCTGATTTTTCACCCCAAAAAAAGTAGTTTCCCATCAAAAAGTTTTGCGTAAAGTTACTTAGTTTGTTGTACAGAATGCTTGGTTGACGGCTTCGTGAATGGACCGTTTTCTAAAATCCATAATCCGTATCTTTTCTTTCTTGTAGGTAGCTAAACGATACGAGACTGTGACCTTTATTAAATACTGCAGTAGTTGTTTGAGGTCACCGCTCAGTGTTTGGCTATCTGCCAATTCCACCACTTACCCCCGATTAAAAGCCTGATCAACGGCACTGCATCATCTATCTAGCCACTTCCCAACTATGCTGGGGTCAGCTTCCAGTCTTATCGAATGCAGCTGAAGGCGCTTAGACGAGCTAAATGAGCAACTCTATTTGTTGGTGGTTCAAACTTCGTTTGAAATGCTGTTAGAATAAAGTTCTAATCAGCTTGCACTACAAAGTGGTTGTTACGTCAGCCACTGCGGGCCAAATAGCGCGAAGTGAGTGGTTTCGATCGATTTACAAAAAAACTATTGATTGGATTAAAAAACTAAAACAGTATCATGCTAATATATTGCTTGTAGAATTATTTGCCAAAAAAACAGAATGATCGCATGCATAATAGTATGTTTTTTTATTGTTTGAAAGATATTTTTAGAGGTAAGTTCGTGATTTCTTTTTATCGAGCCAAATTAATTGTATTATGTTTTCAAAACAGTATCATGCTAGCATATGTCCTGAAGAATATCATATATTTTTCTGGTCTTGTTTATAGCAGTAAATCATATACTTTTAATAATTATAAAACTCGCGTTTAGCTCGTGTAATCGCCTGAATACCAGTATTTTACATGGAGCGACTGCCTATTTGAACTCCACAACCCAGTTAGTGCTGGGTAATACGATACTCTTCGGTATGCCGGACCACTTTTAACGACTGTCAAAGTTCTAGTATTTTGGGACCACAAGAAAATGAAGTTAAAGTAAATATTATTTTGATGATCAATTACATGAATAATATCAGTAACGGTACATAATAAAGGGTAATTTCACGCGCGCCTCAAAGAGATGGCAGCATAATGGAGGGGCTCGCCCCGGCGGCGGCAAGGGCCGAAGCCTACCGGGGCTCGAAAGAGATACCGTGGCCCCGGAATATAAAGGGCGAGGAAGGAACATGGATGGGTTTTAGTCAGTAAAAGTCTGACGCTCCCTCCCCCTCCGCCCAGATGATGATTTCAAATCGAAAAAAAAGGGTAATATTATTGATTAGTAGAACGCCAAGTTACTCAAAAATAATTGTAAGTTTACTCTTTCTGTTAACAATTAATAGAAGTTTATTCTACTTCCTACAGTGCGTGTCCTCAGCCCATTTTAAAATGACCTCATTTTAAAAACTTAATGTTGCCCTTTCTCAGTAAAACACCGCTCATGGTCACCCTATTTTTGTTATTAACTAGCAAAGCGCCCCGGTTTTACACTGGTGAAACTTACCATCATCTGCCAAGCCTTTTCCCAACTATGTTGTGGTCGGCTTCCAGTCTAACTGGATGCAGCTAAATACATGTATTTTACATGGAGCGACTGCCTATCTGACCTCCACAACCCAGTTAGTACTGGGTACTACGATACCACTCGGTATGACTGGTTGTCAGACTTTTTAGGCCACTGAATACTTGTAACGGCTGTCAAAGATCTGCAAATGACAGCCGGGGCGGAATGTTTAACGTGCTTTCCGAGGCACAGAGGAAACTCGGTATGTAATGGGTCCCTTCCACAGACCAACCTTGCCTAGGTTGGTAGCACGGCTTAAGGGGCCGGCGGAGCGTGCGTCGTTCATACAAACGTAATACCAAAATAATTCGTAAACCAAACATATTCTTATGAAAGTGTGTATTTATTTCGATTGAATTACATAATATCTAGGTTCCCAAATATATATTATGAATGGACATTGATTTAAACAAGAGTTATGAGAAAAATGAGTTTTCTATGGAAATTTTAAATTCCTCATATTTCCTCTAAATATCGTTGTCCTTTCATAATATATATTTGGGAACCTAGATATTATGTAATCCAATCGATATAAATACACACTTTCTTAAGAATATGTTTGGTTTACGAATTATTTTGGTACTACGTTTGTATGAACGACGCACACTCCGCCGGCCCCTTAACCCAAAGATCGACTCGAGCGCCTGTTATTATTCAGCCACGAGGTTCGCCACACATACAGACACTCCTACTAATTAATTCAAGTTCTATTGACTTGTAGGAGTGGCTTACAAGTAATAACTTAATTCTTGGAAAAAGTAATTGATAAAAACCGCCCAAGTTTGTTGTATTGGAGGCCGCTTTTTTTTCGGATGAGAAATCATCAAATGACTCCCCCGCTCTGGGCCGAGCGGAACGGAGTGTCAGACTTTTACTGACCAAAACACATCCATGTACCTTCTAGCCCTTTGTGTTCCGGGGCCAAGTCTCGCAGCCATGGGAGCCGCCCTTTATTATTTATGTTTTATTCTGTTTTTAGTATGTGTTGTAGCGGCAACAGGAATACATCATCTGTGAAAATTTCAACTATCTAACTGTCACGGTTCATGAGATACAGCCTGGTGACAGACAGACGGACAGTGGGGTCTTAGTTATAGGGCCCCGTTTTTACCCTTCGGGTACGGAACCCCATAAAGCCGTATTTTTTTTTTCTATAGTCCGCGCCTTGAGAAGCTATAATTTTTGTTAACAAAGAATTTCTACCAACATACGTGGCGACAATTCAATCCAAAATTCATATAATTATCATACGTGTATAACGAGCAATTTCACTTGGTCGGGTTATATTTTGGCGATATAAAGCGCTGTCGTCTAATGTTTTGTGGTACTGGAACGCATCTGACATCATGGAACATAAACATTTGGGCCGCCATTTTGAAGTAAGTTCACAGTTTCACACTGACGCTGTCATTTATTAATTTGATCCAAAGGTTGCGAACCCGAATGTGTGTTTAGGACCATAGCTTGTCCCACGCGATCGTACTATGGTCGCGAGTTTTTGCAGTTTTTCGCGCGATGTGAAAACAATATGGCGTCACAAAAACAGCTGTCAAAACAAACGCCATATTAATTTCAGAGATGTGTTACGTAAACAAATGCAGGTTAGCATAACGAATGCATGGGAATTGGAAGTGCTATTTATTTTTTGCGATTTATTTTATGTATGGTGTAAACAGACTCTTCACGAAGTCGTCCACCAAGCATTCTGTGCATTTTACCCTACGCAAACATTTTTGCTGGGAAATAACCTTTTTTTTTTTTGCATGAAAATCACGTTTTTCGGTAGACTAAATGTCTCGCTCTTAAAATATTGTGCTGATGAATGGATTGAATAGTACGGTATTAAAGTAAAAAAACTTAAATTAAAAACATGTATTAAAAAAAAAGGATCCCAGGTATAGTGTATAACAAAAAAATTATCGCAATGACGCGTGACGGGGAGAATAAGTGCCTTTTCAGCTTCCCTTTATACATCGCGATCTAAGTTAGCACATGTACGAGTAGGTACGGTCGAACAAGCTATTTGGTATACACTTTACAATGTAATTTGTGGGTTAAACTGTAAACCAATTAGCTTGTTCGACCGTACATTCTCGACAAGCGATTGCCAGCTCTCTTCGGAGAAGGATTTATTAATATTATTTTATTGTCGTTTCAAGTACATTATTTATGTACAATCGCCAATACATAAGACATTCTACTGTAACTGGGGGCTAACATAAATTCACTTTTGATTGAGTCAAACGTTTTCTATCTTACTTACGTATGACTGTTGATTAATATACCTACTTCTGTAACAAAGAATATTATCCCATCCGCATCACCTACTTATCTGTCACTTGATTCATAGAAAAAATCAAAGAGATCTTATCTGTGACGTTTTGTTTCTAAACGGACAGATTGTCAAACAGACAGAGATAGCAACCTACCGAAACCGGCTAGTAAGGTATTGAAAATGATCGTTAGTAGTGAATCTTGCCCGAGTCATAAAGTATTCAATGGCTGACTGAAACTTTTGAGAGGATAAAAGATAGTATGATGTGTAACTTGGGTTTCTATCTTTTTTTTTACATTTTTTTTTCTTCTTCCCCAGAATAACCATCTTTAAAAACGATGAACGAAACATGAAACAACGCCATCTAGCGGCCGATGGGCGGACTACGTAAGATCATGCAACTAGCGCCATCTGTTGAGTGCTAAACGAGATGCCACGCGTAAAATATGCGTCGGTCGCCAGAGTTGTTGTTGTTGTACTCGGCCTCTTTTGTCTATGGCTGCAGATTATGCTCTCGGCGTCTGGTGGAGGCATGTATAGGGATGGAGGTATGACTTTTTTCATGAGATTTTTTTTTATTTAACTGTAGCACACTTTTAAACAGGACAGCAAAGGAACTTTGCAGGGCATTGTATAGTTGCGATGAAATATTTTTCACTTAAACGACACCAAAATAACTAAAACGTATAAAATAGTGTATAATGTCAGCTATGTGACAAGTCTTCGTTTACTTATATAAAAGAAAAATGAGAAAAGTTGCACTGTTACTGCTGTATACAGGGTGTAAGTAAACAACCTCATCACAAAGCCGTCAACCAAGCATTTTGAACATCAAACTAAGAAACCTTACGCAAAAAATATTGCTGAGACTTGACTTTCTTGGGGTGAAAAATCACGTTTTGCGGTAAAACTCAACGTAACGCACTCAACATTGTGCTAGTGGATAGATTAATAGTACGGGGGTCGTGGAGAAGTTTAAAGTAAAAATCTTAAATACATGTATTTAAAGAAAAAACTTGGGGAACAATTGGAACTTTGACCCCCCAATATCTCCGTAACTAGAAGGTTCAGGTATGGTGTAGAGCAAAAAAATGATCTTTGTGATCATTTTTTTTGTCACCGGGAGAGCAAGTGCTTTTCGGCTTCGTGATGAGTCTTTTTGCACCCTTTATATGACTGAGGTCCATGTTCACCAAAAAGATGACGGTCTGATTATCTAAAAACAGCTGTTTAAAACTTATATTTGAATGGGAATCATCATTTAATCAGACCGTTATCTTATCGGTGAACATGGACCTAGGCGGTAAAAAATTTAACTAACAGGTATTCTTATTTAGAATCCAAGAATGAAGTAATTGTTTTTTTTTTAACCATTTACAGTTTTTTTTTGTGTATAATTTCAGATGAAGATATAATATTGCAAGGACTATTGATTAAAAGTGTTTCAAACGATAATATGAAAGGTTTTTAAATGTTTTGTTTCACTTTGTATATTGTTTTCATTTCATATAGGGAATTCATCAATATTACTTGTTGTTGTGTTTCTCAAAATAATTTTCTCGTTTCTATATAACTTATTTCAGAGTGTTATTGTAAGCTTTATTCGAACTTGATTTAGGAGGTAAATTATAATCTTAGTCCAAACATTAGAATTAAGAACGGGATATTTACCATGTTTATTGTTTGTTTTGAGTTTCCGATATTTCGGCACTGTTACAAGCGCCATGGTCACGGATGAACTGAAGTTATTGCGGGTGGATGTTTATGAGCAGACGAAACGGTCTACCCTCTTTCTTATTCGTTTTTCGCGCACGACACCGCTACCATTGTCACATAATTCACTCACAACACGATTCCGTTCCCGACACACAAAACTCACTGTGTCCGTTCGTGAACATCTTCCGGCACTTTTCCGGCTTTTACACAGTTGAACCACTGGGTTCCAAGTCCTCGACAGTTGAAACCCATCCTCCCGGTTGAAATTATCATGTTTAGTAATCTCAATGGCTTCTCTTACCAGTCTAGGTATATAATGGCGTTCTGTCGAGATTACTTGAGGGTTGTGTAACTCAATCCAGTGGTTCGGTCCCGACTCCAACAGATGTTGAGCTATGGCCGACTTCTGGATGTCGTTGTTCTTCACGGCTCTTACGTGTTCTGATATTCTGCAGGCTACAGTGCGTTTTGTCTGCCCGATGTACGACTTTCCACAACTACAGTCTACTTTATAAACACCGGGTTTTTCCAACGGGAAGTTGTCCTTCGGCGAACGCAGCATCTGAGAGATTTTCCTGAACGGAGTGAAAATAGTCTTTACGGCATATTTCCGGAGGATGTTTGCAATTTTGTCTGTCACACCCTTCACATACGGCAAAAATGCCGGTTGCCTCTCGACTTCACACTTCCGGTGTTTATGGGTAGTGTCACGTCTATACTGTGTTGTCTTTAGTGTATATCCATTCTTCTGTAGGACCTTCTCTATATGCGCCAGCTATAATCTTAGTTCTTGATATTTCACTTTATTTAAACTGATTCTCCAGACCGCTCTTATTAAATACAGGGCGTAAACAACTCATCACGAAGCTGTCAACCAAGCATTCTGCACATCAAACTAAGTAACTTTACCGAAAAAATATTGCTGGGAAACGACTTTTTTTTTAAGGGGTGAAAAATCATATTTCGTGGTAGAACTCAATGTAACGCACTTAAACCATTCTGTTGATAGATGGATTGAATAGTAAATGGGCCGTAAAGGTGTTTAAAGTAAAAATCTTACTATGAAACCTTGTATTTAAAAAAAAAAGTTGTCAAAAAGTTAGAACTTTGACCCCCAATATCTCCGTAACTTCCCAGAAGGTTCCCAGGTATGGTTTAGAACAAAAAAGATGATCGCAATGATGGGAAGAACAAGTGCCTTTCAGCTTCGTGAAGAGGTGTTTTACACCCTTTATACACATACTTACATAATGTTTTAATTTTGTCAAACTCGATTAAATCTAATATTTCTACTTTAGTTTCGCGAATTTTATTTTGGACGTCCAACAGTTTTTGTTTAGAAAAAATAAAATATTTCACAGGATAAAACTAATACTTAATAAAACACTATACAGTATGTTAGTTTAAACGAGGGACTTATTCAAACCTGCAATAGTCCATGCTTACATGATACTAATAAACATATGAACAAAAAGAAAACACTAATACATAACAGATAGATCCATACCAAAACCTTCGCCTAAGTTTCGCAACGTGTGCGCCATGCGCTTATCGCAGAACATGTGTGCGGGTCAATGACCTTTCTAGGTATAATCCATTTTCCCTTCATACTTTAAATCTGGCTTTGGACAGGCAAATATCTAGGTAACTAGGTACTGACCGAATGTTCGCAGTCGTTGATTGACACCTTGCATAATAATTAACGGTTCCGCACAATATCACTAGATAACACTTAAGCACGAACCATAATCCCAATATTCTTCACTGGAACTTCGATAAGACGTAATTTTTGGTTATTCAAGAACACGTTTACAGGACACTCTTAAATATCGCGAAGTAAGCGGGGTTGTTTGTTAAATGCGATACGCGGAAACGCAATATTAGACAGACATGCGGAAGTAACGGCGCTCGCGCATACACTGAGGTCAGCGCGGGGTGGCGCGGGATTGTGCCCTGTTGGTGCATCGGGGACATTTCAAAGGAAAGGGGCGGAGTTTGCGCACGTAGCTCAGGACTGGCACGTGTTTTGCCGCGTGACACCTACTTGCGCGCTCAGTATCCATGAGTAATGTATTTAATTAGACAATTATGTCAAAAATTTAGGTTATAGGTTTTTTACTTATTTGGATTGAGAATCGAATACTGAATACCTTACCTCAATATGTCCCTCGTTTAACCTAACACGCTGTATATATAAAACTTGTCTCAGATTCACCCTTCTTCCCTTCTTTCTTTTTCGATTAATAAACTTTATCTTCTATGTTAATCGCACTAAAATGAAAATAATTTTTCGAATTTTCAGATAACGATTCCGATTACGATAATAACACAAAACCGGATTTATTACTACTAATACCATATCAAGGTTTTTTTTATAATTTTATATTTTTTCTGTGTCTATTTGTTATTTTTTTTCTAAATCGTATTATGTGTATATCAACGTTTTTTTTTTATAATTTTATATTTTTTCTGTGTCTATTTGTTATTTTTTTCTAAATCGTATTATGTGTAGCTATCAAAAGTGACAAAGTGTGCAAAAAAATGTATTCTATGTATTTTATCGCTAAATATTGTGGACAAAAAGCTAAATCATATATTTTCTGCTATTTACGTTTAAATCTTCTTTCTGTTTTCATTTTAAAATTATCTTTCAAACACCTCAGCGTAAGCCTTCGGGGAACAGGCGTATCTTAATGTAATTTCATTTAAATTACCCATTTTATTCTTTTACCTCCAAACATATTTTGCTAAACGTATATATAATCATATTTAACCAACAATTTCTTTACCTCTCATGAAAGCTTAGAAAGATGCGAAATGCTGAAATATGGGAGACTGACAATGGGAGTAACAGATCAAAGTGTATTAACTCCACCCACCGTAATAGGAATAGTAGAAACTAATTTTTATCTATTTCAAACCTTGTAACTAATGTCAAATTATGACGCACCAATGTACTGTATTACTTTTTATTTTTTATAATACCAAAAGAACCAAAAGATGAATTTGCATCGATTCAAACAAATTAAATCCATGTTCGTGTTCGTGTGCTCTGTTAAACTATTATGGATTATGCCTTTATCTCAAAAGTTACATTCAATCAAAATCAAAATCAAAGCATTTATTTCAAGTAGGCCAATAACAGGCACTTTTGAATTGTCGAAACAAAGATGAAAATTAAATGTAGCTACAGTCCCAGTCACAAGACATAAAAACTGTGAAAGTACTGTAGTTGCCCATTCCCTAGCGTAGTTAATTGACGGAGTTAATACACTTTGATCTGTTACTCCTCATAATATAATGTAATATTAACGTTCAAACAGTGCTGATTATCAGCCTAGTATAGAAAAGTTTTTTTTTTAACCGGTAACTTTGAACTTGATAATTATGTAACCGATTACAGTTAACAATGACACAAGTTATAACCACAGTGACATCAAATCCAAAGTTTCAATTTCTAACAAACATAAGAAAAATTGAATTTCTGAGTATCGCTTAGTAATGTGTTTTTCTGTATAACACTGTCAATAATCATAACATTGGCTATATGCTCTTGTAAATAACTCATGTAAACTTCTATATACGTTTGTAAATAGCTCATGTAAACTTAATACTGTAAGGGCAAAATCATATTTGCATGCACGGATCAGCGTTATCTTTTATCTCCATCTCTTCTTTCACGTAAGGACGTCATTTGGTGGAGCGAGAAGTACGGTCGCAAGCATCCGCATTCCTTCTCGTCGGACGCAATTTAAAGTGTGTTTAGACTTCTCACTGATGGGTTTTAAGTCCAAGGCGCGGTTTATACAGAAAACACATAGCGAGGGCGTGTTGTAATCAAAGAAATCTAAAATGAACTTAATGGTTATATCGCATAATGTCGTTTTTGTGGGGTGTGTCACCTGGTGGCGGCAACGTCACCTGGAAACGCGGCCACATTGCTCTTTGAGAAAATTAAACGACGCTATCTGACTAACTAAAAGGTTCATTTTAGGTTTATTTGATTATTCGCCACCGCCACACGTCTGTGCCTGTAAATGTGATTTCATCCCAATTTTCCTTGTATAAGCAATCCTCACACGAATACCTGATCGCCGCGTTCATATTTGACTCATTTGTACAGAAATACCGAAAAGCGCCATCTATCGACAGAAAGGCGTGTTTGGGTGAATGCGATGATTGCTTATTAGGACACGGCCTTCTGTTGCGTTTTCAGGTCATCGGTGATGCTAAAAATGCTATTTCATGTGTTTAAAATCCATGAAAATAAAGGTTCGAGATAAATAACTGAAAGTACTTTACCGTACATAGTACATTAGAAAGAGACCGCCGCGTATGAGTGACAGAGACGACGCTCTACAAAGTAGAGCCTTTCTTTTTCACTAAAATTCGATGTGCCATGTTTCAATATACGGTACTATAATTCATTATATCTGGGTCCTTTGTTTTCGTGGGTTTTATGTAATAGGATAAAAATTATATTGTGCTACTAGCAGTTTGCGTAAACTACCCGTAGATGGCGCTATCCCCAATTTTCTAAATTATGTTAATTATGTTTTGATTCAAAGACACCGTATCCCTCCGATTACGTGTATGGAGAATGCTACCTCCTATTTCATTGCACCAATATTTAGTGGTTCATAACACGCAGAACACTTCCAATTTTCGTCGATATTGTGCTGATAGTATCCGGAAAAAATAATAATACAAGTGTACAAGTGACGATAATAAAGTTACATCTAGATGACGGTTTGGAAAAAAGGTACCCCTTTTTTCATTGGGCTACTAACTGAAAAAAAACCGACCAAGTGCAGGTCAGACTCGCGCATGACAGGTTCCGTACCATCGCGTCGCGTGTGATACAACCCGCTGACAGACAGACGGAAGGCGGAGGCTTGGTAATAGGATCCTGTTGGTTACTCTTCGGGTGCGGAACCCTAAACATCGGTTTCTTCTAAAGAAAACAATTGTGTTGCTCCCAAAGTATTTCTACCCACGAAATTGCATCTGCATTACGAGTACATCGGACAACGTCAGAATTATGAAATTAGTTTGTCTTGTACAGTAATACATTTAATTAGCAGAAGGACTGGCAACTAGCCCAGTTTACGTTATTATAGAGAACTTGACATATTTCCCACAGTTATGAATGTTACATATAACAGATATCCATTATGTGATACACTAACTTTTGCATGCGACTACGTCTGCGTGGATGTCGAAAATGTATCGCTGGACATTAGACACAGCCCCATCTAGTGCCACACTAAGCAAGGCTTGTGTTGTGGACACCAGATAGTTGATGTACTACATGTAAACTGATATATAGTAGTATATACACTATATACATATTTTCTCTACTTGTATACCAAATTTAAGAAGTGGTTGAAGTGCAAAACGGTTACAAATCGACTGACAGACGGAGTTACTTTAATATTTTTCAGATCTTTTACTAGTATGGATACCCGTATAATACTTCTTCGAAATTTTTGATTGCAAGTTACGCCATCTGTTGATGGAATTCTAAACGACATTTGGTTGAACCGATTGAGAAAGTTTACCGTAATCCACCACGCGGGCCTGGGACCCTAAAATTACAGAATTCTAATATAATTCACAATATAATTTAAACCCTATTCGTTTCTTGTTAAGATTGTTTTCACTAATCAACAGTCTTATGTAAGCTAGTCTGCGGCACCGAACATTTCAAATTCATCTCTGTTCTTTCAACCTTACCATACATTCGTCTTTGCTCTTCGTCATCTCGTGCAAAAGGGTACAACTGCTAGCTACAGCACAATGTAATTTGAACATTATTCTTAAAGTAAAACGATTGATTTCAGAAGAGCTGATGAATGCTAACGACACTTCGGAGCAGGTACTAGCTCTGGTGCCTCCGGAACTACATAAGTACTTGACCGTACATCCGAGGAACTTTACAGGTTGGTTTATATATTTTTTTTAAATTTAGATGACATTGAATTAAACATTTTCATGTCAATTGACAATGACATTAAATTTAAAAATTTAAAAACCCCCGACACGACGTTGGGTCATAATTTCAATAAGGGTTTCATATTTAGACTTCATCAGCCTTATTACAAAACGTGGTTTAACTAAAAAACCTGGTTTAAACTTCTATAAACTATGGTCTTAACAAAAATGGTATTACAAATCGTGGTTTTGCGATAAACCATATACTATATCATGGTCTGACGCTAAACCTTGGCGACCCCTAGTTTAAAGAAGGTCTAAACCACAACATCGGATCTGTCAAAGTTTCCCTTCTAGGTTATATCATCTTTTTCATTATGTTTTCTTCTTTAAACTCGAAAATCGATTTAATTGATATTATGGATATTGAAGACACACACACAGCAGAAATTTAATTGTGTTTTCAGATCGTTTTTTTTGTTAATCCATTTCACATTAAATTATTAAAATTACCTAAGATGGTAAACAATAAGGCAAATGTTCTATTAGAAACCTAAATTGTAAAGCTAAATGAACTTTGTTCAACCAACCGATTTGTTTAATGTTATGGATTGTTTCATTTAACGCGCAAGAATGTTACGTTTCGATCTACGTACATAAAAATTTTAGAAAATAAATATGACATTAAGGAATATTTTTAAACTTTAACAAAACTACAATCGACGAAATAACTAAATAATGTTTAAATAACCAGGTTTCAATATTTTTAACATTCCTAAACATCATCTAATCATTAACGTATTATAAAACGTTTATTATTCTGGGAATACGGAACGTTGCAATTGAATGATATCATGGTGAACGAATGATTTTTATGTTAATCTGTGGTTGATGGTTCAAATGACAGTACTAAGAAGACCAAGGTTTTTTTAAGTTTTGTAATACGAATTAATTTAGACCATCGTTCTGCAGATAAGCCTGGACTTGATAGTCCAGGTTTAAAACAAGGTTTATTTAGTTTTTTGTAATAAGACTGTTTAAGTTTTAATTTGTCTTAGATATTTTTATTTCATGCTTTTTGTACACAATGTAATGTACATTCTACTTGTCAAGCCCTTTCATTTAATACCCATATGGAGTGAGTTATGACAAAATATGTTATCCGCCATTTTGTGCCGGTGGCCATCTTGGACTGATTTTCATCAAACTTAGCTTTGAACACTCCCGACTATTTTACCTTAACACAAAAAAAAAAATCAAAATCGGTTCAGCCGTTCGGGAGCTACGATGCCACAGACAGACACACACACACACACGCACACACAAAGACACGTCAAACTTATAACACACCGTCGTTTTTGCGTTGGGGGTTAAAAATATGACTGATTTGGTTCTGCTTTATGACCTGATGTGATCGTTCGCTTGAAATTATTATAAAAAAATATTATGATGAATTGTAAACCTCCTTTTAGAAGTCGGTTATAAAGGAAAATAACTTTTCAAGTAATTTCCGCTTCTTCTTTTACTTACAGTTTTATTAAAAAAAGCGGTTCAACTAAAAACTTCTTTAAACTACGGTCTAAACAAAAAATGCTATTACAAGTCGTGGTTTTGCGATAAATCATACACTATAATATCATGGTGAACGAATGATATTTGTAATCTGTGGTTGATATTTAAACAATGGTTCAAATGACGGTACTACGGTCCATGTTCACCTAGAAGATAACAGTCTGATTATCTAAAAACAGCTGTCAATGTGACATGTTCCCATACCAAAATGTGTTTTAAACAGCTGTTTTTAGATAATCAGACCGTCATCTTTTTGGTGAACATGGACCTAAGAGTCAGTTCAGTCAGTCAGTCAGTTCAGTGAGCTCTTGAACTTGTGCGCGGACAGACGTGTTACGCATCGCGGAGTGAATTTTGTTAAGTTTAAGATTTCTTGTGTTGTGATTGGTGGACGTTGCTTTTTTCGATTCCTTGTCACTCCTATAGAGACTTCTTCGAGAGTTCACGCCCAGTAGGCGGAGTTAGAGCGGGATATCGAATTTCTGTCAGTTCGTGGACTTAATTCTGTTTAAAAAAATCTCTTTTAAAATCTCCCAAAAATTGTTGCCATCGGCTGAATACGAACCGGCGCCTGCACGCTTGCGGGGCGGTGTGGTTGCGCACCACGCCAAGCGGTCAACTAAGCCACGAGTTGAAATAATTGTTCGCTATCAGCTAGCTGCCCCAATTTATTGTTTTGCTTGCATTAGTGCTTTGACTATATTCAGCTTCTGGAACTGAATTATTCTTCAGCTATGCCACGTACGGCGCGCTCGCCTCCTGCCCGGTCTACGAACACCCAGCCTTTACTCGAAACGCAATCAGAACCTGATCTTTCTGCTGACATGTCGACCACCGTAACAAGCGTCGATAATATGATAACCAACGTCACCACAAGGGCCGGCAAACGCTTCCGGGGTAACGAGAGCTATGTTGAGCCGGATCAATTTGAGGAACTTAAAAATATGTTGCTTTCTTGGAAAACTGATCAAGACGTCATCCTCAATAAATTAGTGTCCGAGGTGGCCGAACTGAAACATCAAAATATTTCGATCCAGAAGTCTAACTTTGAAATTGAGAAAGCGATTTCGTTTATTAATGAGAGCTATGAGGATATGAAAACCCGACTTGAAAACATGGAACGGGAGCGCATGGAGTATGAAAGCCGTCTTTGTGACCTGGAAAATAGAAATAGTGAGCAGATCGTTGCAGTACTGGAAGCGAAAATCGACTCAATGGAGCAGCAAGCCCGCCAGTGCAATATTGAAATATGTAACTTGCCAGATAAGCGCAATGAAAACCTGCTTACTATTGTCCAGTCTATTGGAACGGCTATAAGTTTCCCCGTATCACAGAGTGATATTATATCAATTAACAGGGTCCCCCATGCACGGCAAGGAGATATAAAACCGAAGAATGTGATTGTAAAGTTGAAATCACGAATTCTTCGCGACAACTTACTCAGCGCCTACCGTAAAAAGAAGAGTCTCAAATCCGACGAATTGGGTATTTCAGGCGCAACAGTACCGGTGTATATTAACGAACATCTGACACTAAAAAATAAGGGCTTATTTCGGAAATGTAAGGAAGTCGCGGGAAAACGTGGTTTTAAATATGTATGGATTAAGAACGCCACGATCCTTGTACGTGAGAGAGATGGGACTGCGGCCATTGCTGTACGTTCCGAAAATGACCTTGAGAAGATCATTTGCAATGAGAAGACAAGTGCATGATAATTTGCCCATTGGGCAACATAGTTTTGACATGTGTGCATTTTCTATTGTTACATTGTTCTATGTGTACATTTTGTGTCCTTGTGTGAATGTTTTATCTACTCAAGTCAGTATGCTATTGGTTATATATTCCTTGATTTTTTACATTATCTGTTACATGCTCTTTCAGTTATTTTTTATGAGAAGTATTGTTATTGTTGTTCATATGCCATGTCTTATATGTATTGCTTATCATATAGTCATGTTAAACAAAGCATCTTTTTTGCCTAAAAAGAAAACGTACAGTTATCATATCTGTTTCTACTTTACTTTAGACGTCATATTGTACGATTATTTCGGAATGCTTCATATTGCTGTACTAACTTGTTTATACGCTAAAAATTGTTATCTATGGCTACTAATAATTTTCTGATATACTACCAAAATTGTAGAGGAATTCGTACTAAGTTGCACACCCTTTATATGAGCATCATGTCGTGTTCATATGATGTTATCATACTTACTGAAACCTGGCTCATTCCAAGCATTCACGATAGCGAGTTTATTGATGATCGCTACACAATCTTCAGATGTGATCGGGATCGTTCAGCGACGAATAAGCGGGAGGGTGGGGGTGTTTTAATAGCCATACTCCGTGAGCTGCGACCCACTACCATGGCGACACAATTTACCCATGCTTGTGTCGAACAGCTTGTGGTTCAGTTACCTGCATCCCAGTCTCATAAACACCATGTCATCAGTGTAGCGTATATGCCGCCTCGCACTAGTGATGCAATATATAGGCAATATTTAGACATGTTGCATCTGATTGCTAATGATTCTACTACAGAGTCATTCTTTATTGCTGGAGATTTCAACTTGCCTGATATCAAATGGTTGGATCAGGGTAATTATGCAGTGGCAGATACCTCAACTTCAAGCGGCCAGCTAATACTGAATTTTATGTCATTAATTAACGGTACGCAATACAATAAAACTAGAAATAGTGTCGGACGAATACTTGATTTGTTTATCTCCAACACTGACTGTCAGACTGTATCTTGTACGTCACTACTTCCGGCTGATACCCACCATCCTCCTTTTTCCGTGTTTGTAGATCTCAATATGCAATTTACCCCGATGAAATGCCTTTCTGTACCTAGGTACAACTATCATAAAGCTAACTATCCTGATATAAATGCAGAACTCAGCTCTATAAATTGGGAAGCCAAACTCGCGCACCTGACCGCTGAACAGGCTGTCAACACTTTCTATGATATTTTATACGGGATAATTAGACAACATGTTCCTGTAACTCGAATTAAAAATTCACAATTTCCTGTTTGGTTCACACCCTCTTTGATCCGTATCTTTAAAAGTAAAGAACGTGCGTGGATTAAGTGGAAAATGTATCAAAACCTGTGCGACTATAATCACTTTTCGAGTTACCGAAAGTTGTTTCAAAATGAGTCCGTTATTTGTTTTAAAAATTATATTAATTCGGTTGAAGACAGTATACCTAAAAACATAAAGTATTTTTGGACATACGTATCCAATAGAAAGGGCAAGACTAAGTACCCAGCCAATATGTATTTTAAAAATGAATTGTCTGATAGCCCTACTCATACATGCAATTTGTTTTCCTCGTTTTTCGCTTCTGTCTATGAACCATCCACGTTTGATCCTGAGAATTGGGAACCATCAAACAAATACCAGGATAGCTCTGCTTTTATACCCGATATTTACCTCACAAAAGAAGAAGTACATCGAGCAGTCAAATCACTGGACCCATCTAAGGGAGCGGGCCCCGATGGTCTTCCACCTATCTTCTTTATAAAAACAGCTGATAACATCTATGCTGCGTTGTATTTAATTTTCAATAAATGTCTACATGATGGTATCTTTCCCACCGTGTGGAAGCGAGCATTTATAACACCGGTTTTTAAAAGTGGAGACAAAGACAATGTAGAGAATTATCGTCCCATATCTATTATTTCCACCTTGTCGAAGCTTTTTGAGAGACTTGTACACAGCGCTCTTTATCTTCAATTGCATGGCCTTATTGTACCCGAACAACATGGGTTCGTCAAACGGCGTTCGACGACTACCAATCTTATGATTTTCACTAATTTTCTTTTTGAAAATATGGACAGGAGAGTCCAGGTAGACGCTGTGTACACTGACTTTCGGAAAGCTTTTGACAAGGTGGATCACACAATTCTTTTGGAAAAGCTTGCTTACAACGGTATCCGAGGCAATTTACTTCGTTGGTTTGCATCATATATATATTTATAACCGGACACAAAAGGTAGTTATTAATGGGTATGAATCTGAGAGTGTAACTGTCAGGTCTGGAGTTCCTCAAGGGTCTATCTTAGGCCCTTTGCTTTTTATCCTGTATATTAATGACATAAAATATTGTTTTGTTAATGCAAATTTCCTAATGTATGCGGATGATATAAAAATCTACAAAGCCTGCCAAAACCTCGATGACTGCCTATTGCTCCAAGAAGATCTTCACAGACTTGATACCTACTGTAAAGATAACAAACTCTTTCTTAGTCTTCCTAAATGTCACAGTATATCTTTTACTAAAAACAAAAATAAAGTTCATTTTACGTATACGCTGAACAGCCAACCGTTATTTGTAGTGGAATCCGTTCGCGACCTTGGTGTGACTATTGATTCACGTTTGCACTTTGACTTGCTTGCATATAGAAAATATAATAAATAAAGCCTTTCAGATGTATGGTTTTGTCATGAGATCCTCGAATGACTTCGTGCGGCCCTCTACTTTTTTGGTATTATATAAAACGTTGATAAGATCTCAATTAGAATACGCGATTCCTATTTGGAATCCGTTCTACCTTAAATACAACATTAAATTAGAAATGGTACAGAAAAAGTTTTTACGTACTGTGAACTATAAATGTTACCATTCAAGGATTCCGTACAAACAGTTACTACAGCAGTATAATGTTTTAAGTTTAAGAGTCTCGGCGTTTACTTCTGGTGGCCATGATGCTGCATGGTTTGTGTAACAATAGATTTGACTGTATTGAAATTACAAATAAGTTACGCTATACGGTACCAAGAAATGTAGTCAGACGGGCGGCCCGCGTGCCCCGGTTGTTCCACGTGGATTCATGCAGGACCAACGCCGGGGCACGAGTGCCTCTTCGTCAACTAGTGGAAACCTATAACACACACTTCATGGACATTGATATAATTTATTATTCTCTCTTTCTAGTAAAAAATTTAAAACACTGGCTATAAATATACTTTCACCACAATCTCAATCTAACATTCATTATTTAAATCAACTCTAAAAGCAAAATTTATCTTTCCGTTATTTATTTGTTTATCTATTAATCCGTGGACAATGGTGTGGGTTACATGTTTACCTATTTATTTAAGTACTTACTCATAATTTTAAACCTGAACATGTAACTGTTTTTTTGTCCCTAATAAATAAAATAAAAAAAATAAAAAATAAGAGGACCACGGTTTATTTAAGTTTTGTAATTCTACCAAATATAGACCATGGTTCTGCAGATAAGCCTGGACTTGATAGTACAGGTTTAAACCAAGGTTTATTTAGTTTTTTTTTTGTAATAAGACTGTTAGAGTTTTATGTCACAAAAAATTAGGAGATTATAACGTTTTAGTTCCCCCCTGGGCATGAAAATGTTACGTTATGTTGGCGTTGTGTTGTCGTAATGTTATGTTATGTTGGCGGTTCTGGGGAGGCTCTACTCAAAAAAGGTTGGGAAACTCAGAACTAACGAGTCCGCGACCTTCGAGTGAAATTATTATCATAAAATATTATGATGAATTGGAAACTTCCTCCTTTTGGCAGTCGGTTAAAAAGAAGATAAGAAGAGAAAAACTTTCCAGTAATTTATAGCTTCTAAAGCATCCGATCTTTACAATAATAAAAAAATGGTGCTGGGCGGGGGAGGAAAGGGTGGGGGGCAAAAAATACTTGAAACGATAAAAGAACGGCCCCATAGCATTGTCAGTCAATAATGTTCCCACTACTGGGCCACAGGCCTCCTCTCTATGAGGCAAGGGCAGTGGTCCACTACGCGGGCCCAGTGCGATAGATTTTAAGACTTCGAATTTTTAATCCTTTAACCCTTTGTACGCCAGAAAATAAAAACACGCGTGCCCTCTACACCCAGCCACAATATCACCTACCATTTTGTCACATATATGTGACACATGCTCACTTGTCACGTATATGTGACAATGGCGTTCAAAAGATTAAACATTATCTTTTCTATTTTCAGCGAATTCCACAGAGCGTATAGCAGTTAAGAATATCACAGAAATCAAACGTGCAATCAAAAGATACAATGACGCACAGACGATATACAACGAAGATATCTTCGGTGCAGTACAAAATGATACGGTTATCATAGCTATACAGGTAAGCAATTCCGATTCTCTAGCAAACGGCATCAAAATCTCAAAAAAAAAACTTTTTCACCACTTCCCTAGTCGCTGGATAGATGGCGCGGATCTCGGTAAGTTACTGCAAGGAACAGAACGTCAAATAATTTCACTTGGACTTGGACCTAATGGTTATATTCGGAAGCTTATGCAAACGAAAGTGTTCGTCAACGAGCGTATGTTACGCGTGTTTTTTCAAGCTTTTTGGCTTTGGCATCTAGTAACGTAGTCAGTTCAACGCCATCTACAGAGTTCTTGGAAACATTTTTTTTTTAATTCTCAAAAAGAAAACCGCTCATTGTTTCTTACAGGTTTTTACTGCATGCCCCATAAATATATTATATGTGCCACAGGCACTACAAAATTGATGTTTAATTAACTAAAATTAACAAGTTTAAATTATCATTATGCAATGGAAATGAATATAAGGTAACAGTAAAAGTAAAATTCAAAGAGACAACAATACAAAAACAATTAAATTAAAATCGAAATATAATTGAAATTACAATTAAAATCATATTCAAAATTAAAACCAATATTACAATTAAAGCAAATTAAAATAATGCATAATTTAAAATTAAAATCAATGTCAAAATTAAAATATAAAATAACTATTAAAGCAAAATAAAATCGAAGTTAAAATAAATTGAACAGTGACAAAATCAAAATAAAAAAATGTAAACAATGACCAAATCAAAATTAATTAAGTATAAAAATAAAATTTACAGTAAAAATTGGTCGTTCGGGATCAAGCTATGGGGTCGCGCCATCTACAACGAGCTTTAACGTTTTTCGCCATTGTATTGAAAGAACAAAATGGCGGCGGCAGTCCCCACTAACTCATATTCCAAAAGTAAGAGCAATGCAGGACTGTAAACGTTTGTATAATATCTTGAAAAACTAAAAGATGGCGTTATTTGTTAGCTCCAGGCAAAAACTTTGGCGTCGCCATTCTCCTTCGAGCCAAAATCAAATCCTTGCCAGCCAGCCCAGTCAAAGATACCTTCTTAGGCTCAAGTCTTGACCTAGAAACTTTACTTTTCGTAGCTATCTCCTTCTTTTCTTCACTTTTCTTCTTGACTTCTCTCTCGATTCTGGAAGGGGACCCTGGGAGGTGTTCCATCCAGATGTACTGCTCTTCAGCTGGTATATTGAAGTTCAAAATGAATTTTCTTAGCGCCTGGAAATTATATTGAAAATATAAAAATAAAACAATATATTTGTTTTATTTTTATATTTTCAATAAGTCTCAGTTGGTATATTTCTATATGTCACCGTAAAATTGTCAAACACGTTATATTGTATTCTTTCGAAATATTGTCAACTGAACATACGGAAGTATCTCTGTCCCCATAATCGGGACTTTGGGCACCCTCCCGTTAGGTTAGTTAGGTTTCTATAAACCGGCCTGCACTCGGAAATCGCAAGCGGGGCTCCGTCGACTACGCTTTTTAGGGGAATATAAAGTGTTTTAAGGTAAGTTATATTAATCGGTATTTCTCAGGAATGGGACATTATCTTTTCATGATAGTTGTACCACTGGGCAAGGGGGACCCCTCCTTCCCTCCACACCGCGTGAGTTGACTACCCTCGCATGCATTTCACGAAAAAGAATGCGTTTTGTTGTAAGCAGTATGTTCGTTTGACAATATTTCGAGATTTTACAATATCGCTAGAGATATTACAATATAACGTATTTGACAATTTTACGGTGACATATACATACCTATAATAATATCGTTGAGACGAAAAAATCTGTACATTGAAGATTTAAAAAAATACCGACCAGGGTGACTTAAAATAAGTAACTGAACATATTTAAACCATTTTTTTAAATTTTGTTTGTTTGTTCGACCGCGCATCACGTAAAAACTGCGGGACGGATTTTGATGAAAACTTAACTAATCTATTTAAATAAACTCAGAATAATATTTAGGCAAAATGAATTATGGAATATTTTTGAAAAAGGGGGTGAAAAGGGGGGGAAAGTTTGTATGAAAAATGAAATTAGATTGTTCTAGAAACATGAAACTCAGAATAAATACTTATTAATAGAATAATATATTAATTAAGAAATACCTGTTTTATTATTTTTTTAAATCTCATCGAGACTCAGAGAGACGCAAAAAAGAGAGTTTTGTGTTTAAAATTAATTTACTTCAAGCACCTATACAATAAAAAAACCAATGAAGTGTAAACCTTTTAAAGTTGCTACATCAAATCTAATACAGGTAAATATAATTTCTCAATTTTCTTGAAATTTGATTTTTGAGGTGAATACGCACAAAATAGCGGAACTCAAGAAAATCGGCTTTCCTCGGTATAAGCAGTTGGTAATATACAGTACATGGTGGAAACGATAAACGGGGCAGTAAGGGGAGCTACCTTAACCGCTGCAGCAAAACATTTTTTTGATGCCAATCGATCCTCTTTCTAATACTGATCAAAAAATTGCCTTAAAGTGAACGCAGCTACATGAAAATGGCCCTAGGAAACCATTCGTAATTTTTCGTGAAATTTTGGTCCACTTTCACAGATTTAAAAACAAACGTACAGTTGACAAGAAAATTGCTATTTTACACAAAACATTTTTTCGACGAAATCGATCCTGTTTCTAATACTCAACGGGTGGCTCCCCCTACTGCTCCTTTAACCGTTTGCACCCTGTATAATACATATTTATTTATTTATTATATGGCTTCTCAACAATGAGTACACGGTAAGGGGAGCTACCTTAACCGCTGCAGCAAAACATAATACTGATCAAAAAGTTCTTCCAGACCAACCCAGGTTGGAGTATTCGAAAAGTCAGAAATTACCGCTACATGAAAAAAATAATACAAATAAAATAATACTACGACGAAAATAGGTAGACTATACGAATACGAATGTTATAATGACATAATACCGGAAAAGTTACAAATATAATATTACTAACGAGTACAAATCCTACTATCTATAAATAAAAAATGCTTTGTCCTGAAGCTGATGGATCAACGCACAGCCTAAACCGCTGATCGTAGAGACCTGAAACTTGGAGGGTGCATTCTTTGTATGACGTTTGCATACAATAAGAAAGGATTTTCTGAAATTCTACCCTTAAGGGGGTGAAAAGGGGGTTGCAAACTTTGTAAGGAAAAACGTGATTCCTTGGTCCAATCAATTTAAACATTTTAACAGAATTGATGGAAGACGTGTTTCGTATTTTATTGAAATTCTAACGGGGTTAAAAAGGGTTAGAAAGTTATTTTAGCGGTGATTTGTTTCGAATTAGATATCAACACTCCATAAGTCCATGTTCACCGACGAGATATGGTCTGATTATCTAAAAACAGCCGTCACTGTGACATGTTCCCATACAAAATGTGTTTAAAACAACAGTTTTTAGATAATCAGGCTGTCATCTTTTGGTGAATTTGGATCTTAGTGCTTTTGATTTACTAATACATGTTATTTTAAATGAAAAGAACTAATACATGTTTGAAAACTCAATCCGATTTTATTCAAAAAACGTTGAACTCACATCGAAACTTGGTGCTAATACTCTTTAAAATTGGAATGTCTCGATAGTCACCGTATGATGTTAACACCGCATTTGAAGGTTTCTAAAGTTTAGGACACGTTCTCAGAGGCACGCAGAGTTCGAAATTTGAAATGGTAAGCAGTTGTAAGAGGTCCGCAACAGTTTACAGCAGCTATATCGTGTCGCGGCTCATTTCATGCACCTTGATGAGAACTGCAGACCTAGCTGGAGTATGACTGTCATCGAGTGTCTAAGGATGAAGACGTTAGGACGTCGAGAGAAGCCCTTTATACTGTTTTTGTAAACATGGTAATTTATTCCAAAATAAATACGTTGTTAATCACAAGTATTTAATTTTGAACATATTTGCCCTTGGGTACGTAATTTGATATCAATTATATGTTTATATTGCATTGATATGTTTTAAGTGCGTTACATTCAGTTCTACCACAAAACATGATTTATAACCTCAAAAAAAAAAAAAGGTGTTTCCCAGCAATAATTTTTGCTTGAAGTTACTTAGTTTGATGTACTCACAGATGATGATGAGAAGATGATGCAAAAGAGGTCAAAATAAAAATCCAAAATGGCGCTGAGGATAATTTTTGGATTTTTCATCATGGGTGTCGTTTTCGTGGTTTTTGGGGTCGCTGATGATGCAAAAGAGGTCAAAATAAAAATCCAAAATGGCGCTGAGGATAATTTTTGAATTTTTCACGTTTTCGTGGTTTTTGGGGTCGCTGATGATGCAAAAGAGGTCAAAATAAAAATCCAAAATGGCGCTGAGGATAATTTTTGGATTTTTCATCATGGGTGTCGTTTTCGTGGTTTTTGGGGTCGCTGATGATGCAAAAGAGGTCAAAATAAAAATCCAAAATGGCGCTGAGGATAATTTTTGGATTTTTCATCATGGGTGTCGTATTCGTGATTTTTGGGGTCGCTAATAATGAAAATGAGTTCAAAATTAACATGAGAAAAAAACGTGAATAAATAATTCTCCATTTTTTTTTCTTCGGCTTCCCCTCATATTATTTTCACCCTTCGCCACTGTTACCCAGTACTAACTGGGTTGTGGAGGTCAGATAGGCAGTCGCTCCATGTAAAATACATGTATTCAGCTGCATCCAGTTAGACTGGAAGCCGACCACAACATAATTGGGAAAAGGCTGGGCAGATGATGATGTACTTACCGTAAATTCGTTGCAATAATCTTCGTACGTAGGTATATACTCTGGTATATCATCATGCAGATCTGCTTTTGGTATTCTGGCGACCATGGGTTTCGGCAAATCTGGTTTTTGATACCTGAAGATGAAGATTAATGACAAACATCGAAGTGAACACCTTATCTTGGACTACAGTCATCATCTATTTAGCATTATCTACATATTTATACCATCTAAACTTTTATAAGTACTAATTTCATAAACCTGAAGCCATGCTTACATAATATTGTAACCCCATGTTTGGATATAACATATTACATTCACCAACACATACCACTTTCAGTGGAGGTACCTATACTAGTAATATAAAGCTGAAGAGTTTGGTTGAACGCGCTAATCTCAGGAACTACTGATTGAAATTGAAAAAAACTTTTTGTGTTGGATTGTCCAATTATCGAGGAAGGTTATAGGCCTGTAACATCACGCTACGACCAAAAGGGGCGGAGCATAAATTGGAAATAATTGCAGAAGTGGGGAAAATTTATTCCTTTTGAGATGTGACGTTGCGTGGGTCAGCTAGTCCCAACAAAACACGGTGGAAGGTATTCATTACATAAAAACAGCAGTTTCCTACGAAACTGCAATGCCTTATTGCCTACACTGTCAAAATGTATGGAACAAGCCCGCCACACTATTCCCAAACCACTGTAGCTCCTGTACGCCAGAAACAACAGTGGGAACCACCAGAAAACGCAGAGACAATGAAGCTCGACGAAGTCCCAGAGAATGTATTTAACTGTCTTAGATCCCGCAACGAAATTAATCTGAAAAGTATAGCGGAGGAGTAGAAAAAAGCCGTCTTTGGCTGGTCATCATTTTCACAGTCAGTGTACCTTTCACCCCGTATTGGGTCGGCTTCCAGTCTTATCGAAGGCAGCTGAATACCAGTATGTTACATGGAGCGACTTTTTATCTGACCTCCATCACCCAGCTACTACGATACTCCTTAGTAAGACTGCTGCTTAGACTTATGGGTTTCTGGGTGTGTAAAGACTTCCAAAATTGACATTTTTCTGGAAGCTGACCCCAACATAGTTTGGTAAAGGCTTGGCAGATGATGATGAAGTATACTTATGGCAAAAACTTACCAAACCAAATCCCAGTGGTCTAGATGGACAGGGCTCGGCAGTAGTATCTTCATCCATCGAAGTATCTCGCTCCTGAAATATTAACAGCGGTTGCTGACTTAGCGTTCTTACAGTAGAGCGGCACGTTGCCAACGGCAGAAAAACACAGCCGTCGTCGACGCTTCGGCGGCTGCCGTTGACGCGTCGTCGATAAGTGAAGACGGCTGAAGTTTACCTGCAGTTGACAACGTGCTGCTCGTCTGTCAGAACGCTTAGCTTTCTAAAGGTCAGGTGTGTAGTCCAGATGTATGAACGAGGTGACAGGAGAGTGAAAGGTTAGTTGCAGGTACACCGTTCTGTAGTTTTTGTCTACCCCCATGGAAAAATGCATGAATGTCTTGTGCTGGATGAAATTCCATAAAAAATTCAAACCTCCTCTATGTAACCTCTTCAGGTTAGGACTTTTTTCGTAGTGCTCACCTTCGTTATAAATGCTGGCTCTAGAAGAAGGGATTCTTCTAGAGCCAGCAGTTTACGGGCGGTTTTAAATGAGCGGTTTTTCGGCGCATAGGTATAAGCTCGTTTTTGGAAACGCGTAAAGGAGCGTTTGCGCGCCATTTACCACACACGCAGCTCGTTAAATGGTTACGCGCGTATAAGCGCGAGTCGCAAGAGACGTCTCGCCGCATGCACACTCAATCCGCGCGAAAACGCCGGAATAAGCGCGTGTACGCGCGTTAAGTTTTAATCGGAAAATTTTCTATTACCACCACAATAATACACTAGTCGAAAACCGCTTTTCGACAGTGCATTTGTCAGTCAGTAAACGAATGTTTTTTAAGTAGATGTTTCATTTACCTAGTCCAATTCTGCCGTATCCCTCCCCTAGGTCCCGTCCTAGATTTGAACCACGTACAGTATGTCAGGGGCTTCCTTAAAGGCAGACCGATGCTTCTAGCAAACAAGACGTAGTCGGCGGCAAACAGCTTTCTGACAGCTGATGTAATTTTCTAAAAGAAAACGCTGATTTTTTACATATTTTGTGTTTCATAGCCTGCTCCTGCGCAAATGCATCGCTCAACTTCTTCCACTTTTCACGAACGTCGCGGCCTAAAATCTCGACGGAACCTATCCAGTTCGTCCCGCAGCCGGGGGTCTTGTTTCACAAGACTCGTCTGCCGTTGGCGTGCTTATAAGCGCGTATAAGCGCGTGGAACCAACCACGCGTACACGCGTTTAAAAAAACAAACGCGTGTGTAAGCGTGGCAAAACGCATCAAAACTTGGGACTAAAAATCATACCAAGGCGTGACGTATTGAAAATTTTAAAAGCGTCATATCTTCGTCAATTTTGGTTTACGCAACAAAAGAAAAAATACGGGTCAAATATTTTTTGATCATCTAACTGACGGACTAATTATACTTTTTTGTCGTCCAGGTCTACCTATTTGCGACATAGCACGTGCAACAGTGCGAAGTTTATTGTGCATTCATCAATCTGAACTTACGTGTTGAATTCTGGTCATCTCCCTCTTAAAAGGAGGGGGCTCGGTCTCATTCGGAGCTGCTATAGGCTTACACGGCATAATAAGATAACCTAATGTAACTTACTTTGATATGTTCAAAATCACGGATGTTAATATCTGGTAAAACTGAAGCGTCTTCTAGTCGAAGGAGTCGTCTTCCATTTATATGGTTATCGAATATACATTCCTGTAAACAATACTCTGTTAAGGCGATTACATGAGCTAAACGCGAGTTTTATAATGACTAAAAGTATATGATATTCTTCAGGATTTAAGCTAGTATGATAGTGTTTTGAAAACATAACATAACTTATCTCTAAAAATATCTTTCAACCAAAAAAAAAAGATACTAATATTAATATACATGCGATCATTCTGATTTTTTGGCAAATAATTATTCTACAAGCAATATATTAGCATTAAAGTGTTTTAGTTTTTAAGTCCAATCAATAGATTTTTTGTAAATCGATCGAAACCACTAATTTCGCGCTATTTGGCCCGCAGTGATTGACGTAACAACCTAACAACCACTTTGTAGTGCAAGCTGATTAGAACTTTATTCTAACAGCATTTCTAACGAAGTTTGAACCACCACAAATAGAGTTGCTAATTTAGCTCATCTAGTCGCCTTAGGAATTATATTTTTCGTCTTGTCGTTGGTTAGATTATAAAGGGTGTAAAAGATCATTAACGAAGGCGAAATGCATTTGTTCTCCCCGTCATTGCGATGAGTTTTTTGTTCTACACCATACCTGGGAACCTTCTAGTTACGGAGATATTGGGGGTCAAAGTTCGAACTTTTTCAATTTTTTTATAAACACGTGTTTTCAATGTAAGAACTATACTTTAAACCCCTGTACTTTTCAATCCATCCATCAGCACAATGTTTTGAGTGCGTTACATTGAGTTTTACCGTAAACGTGATTAGACACCCCAAAAAAAAAAAGTAGTTTCCCAGCAATAATATTTGCGTAAACTTACTTAGTTTGATGTACAGAATGCTTGGTTGACGGCTTCGTGATGAGGTTGTTTTACACTCTGTATTAAATTATTATTATTTAAAATTCTTCGTCAGTTCCTCTTCCCTTGACTGCAGCTCTTGGTTTGCAGAGAATTTAGCCGCTTTGTCGTAGTATTCCAACTTAAGGTGAAAGCGTCAGGGTGAATTCAAATTTTCTAACGATTTTAGCACTGCCCTGCAAATAGCAAAAAAACGTAAGAAAATTTGAATTCACCCTGACCTTAAGGCGACTAGATGAGCTAAATTAGCAACTCTATTTGTAGTGGTTCAAACTTCGTTTGAAATGCGGTTAGAATAAAGTTCAAATCAGAGAGCATCAGCCTTAATGAAACTGGCCATGCGACGCTTCACGCTACAAAAACTGCTCTTCCCATTTCGCACCCTTAGCCGTTACCTTATACTGCGGCAGTCCGAGTACCTCTCCCATCCATTCTGCGACCTGGACCTCGTTCCATTCAAAAGGTTGAGGGTAATCGAATTTGTCTACAACAGGTGCAGCAATTTCATACAGGGTCAACGGAGAGACAAGACATTCTGTTAGTTTTCTGAAAGAATAATGCATAATAAAATAAGAAACACAAAATACGAGAAACGACCGCTTGAGAGAGCAGCGGTGGCCCAGTGGTGGCGGCCCCGACCTACGAACAGTAAGTCGTGGGTTCGAACCCAGGCAGGCGCATTAGTTTGTGTAATTTTTTTCATCACCACTGCTCTCAAAAACGGTGAAGGAAAACATCGTGAGGAAACCGGCATGTCCTAGAACCAAAAATTCGAAGACATGTGACATCTACGAACCCGCACTGGGCCCGCGTGGTGGATTATAGCCCATACGCAAAATACGCGTTTTGACGTGGAGTTGCGGACAACAGCCCGTTGTACAATACAATACAATACAACGACCGCTTGCCCCCGTATGTTGCTTTATAACTTATCTCATTTTAGTACATTTTATTTAATTTTCATAGGAGATTATAAAAGTAAAATCTTCTTCAGACGCGTTGAGCACTTTTTGGGTGAACAAAAATCATAAAACTCGCGTGACCGTCACCTAACACTTTGTAGCACTTGTAGCCGAACCGCTACGGCGTAGCACCATCCGCTACGGTGTAGCATCATCCGCTACGGCGTAGCACCATCAACTTTGTAGCACTCGTAGCCGATCCGCTACGGCGTAGCACCACACTTGCGCCGGGCGCAACCCGTAGCAGATATAAGTTACTTAGTTTTCAGTTCAATCGGCAGTCTCCAAAAACTGCCTCGCATGTTTTTTTTACTTGTACTTCAAAAAGGATTACATATACATAGAATCTAGACTCGATACATAATAATACCCTCACGGATTGGACAGGGTTTTTAACATATTGTATTCGCCGGGTGCGCGATGACAGCGCCAACTAGCGTTCACAATTATGGCGGACATTGAAATGTCAAATGGGCGGCTGTCATTAAGTAAACAAACAAATAATTTCAAGAAAGTATCGTAATTTATATATATTCTATTCGATCATGTAAATCTATAGTGTCGATAATAACGTTGATGTTTTGTATTACCCGTCTAGAGTGACAATAAATAAATTACAGATAGTATGTATACACGGACTTTCTCATCGCTGACTTCACGAGAAGTAAGTACAGAAATAAACAAATGTAATCGAATAATGCATTTTATAAACATTGCAGATGATTATTTATGACTGTATTGTTGTAAGTAATGAACTCTTTTTATGTATTTTCAGTTAAACATGGCCAAATTAATTATAAAAACTGGATTCCGAGCAATAACACACGACATCACTTTCCGACCACAAACGACAATAAAAGGAAGAAAATTAGTTTTAGCTCAACATGTGCAAGCTGTGAAAGAACTTAAATCTAATTAAATCCCAAATCCAAGTACAAATGTATGTTACTGGTATGACGATGTGCGATATTTTTGTTTATTCTCCGGTAGGAAACGGTAGTTGCACAGTAATAGAGATGAAAATTTTATAAAGAATGCCATTTTGAAAAGTGAAGTTTTTTATTTTAATCATTATTTACCACATTTGTATGTGATGATTAATCAATATAATGAAAATAATAATAAACAGATTCTGCCAAAGCGTACTTTTACTGGTAAGAACATAATAAATCTATGAAAAATTATAAAGTTAGGTGAATACTGTTGTTAATTATACATAATTTATTATTGTCTAAAAGAGTAAGAGTAAGAGTCTGTTAAAGTATATTGTTCTGTTCTATTATTGTGTTCTTAAATAAAAGTAAATTGTGTTATTTATTTTGTTTTTTTTAAATCATAGGTACATTTATTTATTAGAAAATATTGAGTTCTGCAAATTTACTAATACACAACAAAAATGCAAAATATCAATATGCAATATATTCTTGGGATGTAACTAGGACTGTCCTGTTCATCAGCTTTCTTGCCTCCGATAAAGTGTGCACTGCAAATGCATGTTTATTTATTTTTTAAATGATACGTAAAGTAAATTTTGCTACTCAAACAAAAGTGACAATTTGTCTGCCGCCGAATGTTCCTTTTTTTGCCACAGTGCGCGCTGTGATCGATTCGAGTTCCCCCACCCCCTACTTTGCACCCAGCCAATACTAGCTTTTGCCCGTGTCTTCGTTTCGCGTTAATTTAGGAATTGACAATCAATGCGGGTTGTATTCTCCATCATCGTAATCATTTCAGCCGAAAGACGTCCACTGCTGGACATACGCGTCCCCCAAGTGTCGCCACATTGACCGGTACTCTCCTTGTGATAATATAAAGCCGTAAACACACCTACGTAATAATAATAATAGTACTCTTTGGGCGGCTGGATCAAGGGCCTGATTCAGAAGGCAGTACTCCTCGACACGGCTCGCATTGTGAGGAGGTTCCTGTCTCTGCGGCCCTAACCACCGGTAGCTTGGACCCTGCTCCCGATACCGGCGAACCACTATTTTTTATATTTTTAAATGTTTTTTTACTCAGTTTTTCTTTTTAAGAAATATGTAAAAATATAAAAAATGCGAATGTTAAATGAATCAAGGAAATAATAATAATATTTTTTATTGTTTCAAAGAATGTGTTACAATAAGATAATGTGACACTGGATCCCGCACTAGGATACCCTGTGTCGCAGGATCCAGTCTCTCTCGACAAATATGGTTCATTATGAACATGTATCAAATGCAGCGGTTCCAATCATAAAATAAAATAAAACTTAAAGGTAAGTAACTCATGATGTATGTATACGATACGAATTAGTGTTAGTTTGTGTGTGTTGGTGTGTAGACTAGTACTCAATTGCAAGTAGGTTTTCTGTTGCGTTATAATTAAGTCCGAGTAACCATTCCTGGACTTCTTTTATGCACCCAAACTTGGTCATGGGGAGAATTTTTAACTTTTTATTGATTTTCTCTTACAGATGTGGTCCAATGTATGAGAAATTGAGAATGCTTTATTTCCAAACTTAAGTTTGCAAGTAACTCTGTTCCACCTAGGGTTTCTACGCGTGCGCTTGTCCATAACCACTGTGGCAGCCGCGGTCTTATGATATTTGAGTACCACTGTCATGATGAAAAGTTGGCGCACCGTAAGCACTCTAGTCTCTTGATATAACGTTTCAGTGGGGTAACGGATTCCTAATCTATGAGAGACTTTTAGGATAGCTCTTTGTGCACGTTCAGCAGCAATCAGAAACGTTTTACCAGCCGAACCCCACGACACTATGCAGTAACTAAATATAGACTGACATTAAGGCAAGGTATATCATCTTTAAAGTATTTTTATCTGATATAGAGCGAAGTCTTTTAAAAACCTACAGAAGCTTTCTAACGCGTGCAGTAACCGATTCTATCTGCTTTGTCCATGTCAAATGTTGGTCTATGTCAATCCCGAGGTATCTTATGAAGCTAACCCGCTCAAATATGGGACAGCTGCAACCACACATGGAGCCACAGTTTCGTTGGTGGAATGTGAGTGCCAGGTTATCAGGTGCATCAGTCTTTTTGCTCACAGAAAAGTTTAGTACCTTGGTCTTTTTAACATTTAAGGTAAGCAGATTGTGTTGCAGCCATCTGGTAACTTTCTGCATTCCAACTTCTGCGGTACTGTATGCTTCCTTCCAAGATTCGCCATGGAAAATAATGGCTGTGTCATCAGCGTAAGCGTATATTTGCGCATTGTCCAATTTGAGTGAGCAGAGACCATCAACGTACAGAAGAAACAAGGTGGGACCAAGGACACTGCCCTGGGGCACCCCAAATGCCATCTCCGCAAGGGTACTTTCGTAGTCACCTAGACACACTTTCTGTTTGCGTTCAGTAAGGTTGGAGGTGAACCATTCCTAGGCAATGCCTCCAATGCCCAAGCGTTCCATTTTCTTGATAAGAGTTTTCCTAGAAACGGTATCAAAGGCCTTGGCAAAGTCAAGAAAGATGCCGACACACCGCCTACCACTGTCAAGGTTACCCACAATAATGATCTACCAGCCCGGCTAGCATGGGCAGGGGATAAAAATTTTATCCACCGGTTATTTCCACTTTTGTTTGAATTTTGTCCCTTGTCAGTGGAAATAACCGGTGGATAAAATTTTATCCCCTGCCCATGCTAGCCGGGCCAGGTTAGAGACAGCGTCCTCCGTTGACCTGCCCCTACGAAAGCCATATTGGTTCGCGGATAGCAGTTGCTTCCCTTCTAAGTACGCCAGGAGTCGCTTATTCACCAGTTTCTCCAGTATTTTCGACACAGACGTAAGGAGAGATAGGCCTAACCGACGCATCCCCAGCCTTATAGATCGGACATATATTGGCAGTTTTTAACTGGGATGGTACTGTCCCCGACGACATGCTCAAGTTACACAAATGTGAGATGGGACCGGCTAGACAGTGTTGTGCTAGTTTTAGTATACGATTTGGAATGCTACCCCAACCGGTAGCTGAATCTGTTTTTAGATTTGCTATGGTAGCTCTGACTTCGATTTCATCGGTTGGGGTCAGAACAAAGGACTGTAAGAGAGATGGGTCAGTCTCATCCAGGGCAAGAGCCATACCAGCAAGTCTCTGTGGTTTTTAATTGAGACAGGGAGTGCTCGGCAAGTTGTGTTCCCTCCCACATTAGCAAAAAAGCCATTGGCCACATTCAGCGAGATTACCGGTTCTGAATTTACGTTAAGCAAAGTGAGGCTGTTCGTTTTTTTATTTTTAAAGTCACATATTCTTTTGATTGCTGTCCAGGTTTTTTTACTATCTGCTTTAGAACTATCAAGGAGATTTTTGTCATGCGCATCTTTAAGGTTTGTTAAAATGTTTTCTGTAGGCTTTTTTTTTTGCAAGGAGTAATTGTCTTTATTTTCAGCTTTTTTAGTCTCAGAGTGAAGTGAGTCTCTTTTACGTACCTACGCATTTAAGCAGACCTTTGGTCATCCAAGGTTTTCTAATGGTTTTAGAGTTTCGCAATATTTCTTTTTTAGTGTGCCGATTTATGATGTGACGTAAATTATTTGTAGAATCATTCATTGACGCATTCAAGTCATCTGAATCCATAATAGGCGTCCAATCTGTACTTTGAATGTCGTTTAGTATGTTAGGATAGTCCAACTTAAGTTTGTATTCAGTTTGCCCAGGGATAGACAATTCGGTATGTAAAGTAAAAATTTACCTACGCTGATTCCAAAACCATTTGGAGATTTTAGGGTCTTATGCCTTATTTTTCTATTTTTAGCTTTCTATATCACAAGATTGTGTTTATTTTCACAATAATACTTGTAATCATTTGACTTTCATTTGACCTCTAAATGACGTCATAACGTAGCCTGAATAGACTACTTCCTTCGTGCTTTTCAAGATAAATAAAAAAAAAAACTTTTGTTTGTCATACCGTCAGTGTCAAATCAAAACTGTCAATGCTAGTTACTGTGTTATTTATTTGAATGCATCGCGCGCTGATAATTTCGCGTTCAAATGATCTTCGCAACAAAAAAGACGACGCCCAGGCTTGTATTCCATATTTACTTCCATGCACCAGTTCTTTTTTAGCGTTTCATTCGCATTTACAAACAATTTGTGTCGGCTATTTGTTGTAGTGTTTTTACATGACGGTACGAAGCATTTAGCACTAGTTGTCGATGACAGATTCAATGCACGGATACGCAGCACGGATAATGGATAGAAATTAAAATTTGCTAAAAATCGTAGGAAAAGAAACTCAAACAAAAAGTTCACATCACAGTCACGATCACAGCATTCACATTTCACAACAAAATAAAAACACGTATCTGTCAAGCGTCAACTGTCATCAATGTCAACTTTAGAGTTATCTATTAGTGTTTTTTGTATGTACTGATAACGTGGCAAAGACTTACAGCTATTCAGGCTATGAAATGACGTCATCACGAATAATACTTTAAAAAATAATAAAAAGAAACTGTTACTTGGAAAAAAAAAGCTTAAAATTAGTTGCTTAAAATTAAATGTTTTACGAAATAAAAATGTAAAAAAAATACCTGAAAAATACTTTACATACCGAATTGATTTGACATTCTTTTCGAATACCCATCAGAACCGTATCATGGTCGGTGAGAGAAGATTGACATACGACAATTTTAGTTGCTTTTTTTGTCTGTATCAAAGCATGATCAAGGCAAGAATTATCACGTGTCGGAAATTGCTGATCAGGATAGAAACCATGATAACCGGTTATGTCAAGGTATTCACTGGAACGTTTGTCTTCTGTACCAGTTTTTATATCTATATTTATGTCTCCTATAATTGCCATGGATGATGTGTTAGTGGCGTTAAGAAGGGTTCCTAATGATAAACAAAAGTTGCTTATGTTGTACACTGAGGGCGACCGATAGATAACAAAAATTGGCAGTTCGCATCATTAAAAGGTGGCTCGTGTATAACGACATTTAGTTCTGATTTATATAGTACTAGCGGACGTCCCGCGGTTTCACCCGCATAGTTCCCGTTCCCGTGGGAGTACGGGGATAAAATATATCCTATGTTACTCGTGGATAATGTAGCTTTCGAATGGTGAAAGAATTTTTAAAAACGGTCCAGTAGTTTTTAAGCCTATTCATTACAACCAAACAAACAAACAAACAAAGTTTTCCTCTTTATAATATTAGTGTAGATTGCTAAACCATCGTTCTGATTCAAATAGCTTTGAGAATAATGGCATTCGTAGCCATTAAGATGCACTTTTGGAGTAGGTATTGTCTTGTAGTCTACATTCAAATAATATGATGATATCAGGTAAGAATTTAGTGTTTTTGTGCATTTTAAAAATTTGAATGTTTTTGAAAAATACTGTGTTTTGTTGTTTGCATTAGTTACCTTGAAGTATAGCTCACAAAATAAAGTGTAATTTACACCACAATAAAATATTTTGGTTACATTAACAAGGAAGTAAAAAAGATGAAAATAAATAATAAAAATAACAAGATGAGTAAAATAACAAAAAAGTACATTTAGTTATCACGTAATTGTGAGAGGGTGCTTTCATTTTTGACAAGTATGTACTTAGCTAGTTAGCTCTTAGCTCCCTCTTCCTAGCAAAATTCTTCCGTTTGCGATCCAGCAAGAGCGGTATTTTTCGGTCGCAGCAAAGTCTCGAGCAAGAAAGTGCAAACGCCTGGATTTATTCGTGAGGTGTTCCGAGAAATATAGGGGTGAAGATGTACCATGTCCAGAGTTATACAGTTTTGTATTCTTCAGGAATTTTTCCTCAGCAAAGATATTGGAAAACTCCACTACGACAGTCGATGTTGTAGCACTCGCTTTGTAAGGGATACAATAGACATCCCTTATTTCGTTAAGTGATTCCATGCTAATTGACTTCATAAGATTAATGGCTTGGTTTAAGAGGTCTGACTTATTTTCCTTCCTCATAATGGGATAGCCCCTAATCTCGACGGAGGTTTTCCTAATGAAACGTTCTAGGTTCTCCGACTTTTCTTCAATATCGGCAATGCAAATCCGTGTAGAATCAATCTCCTCCTCAAGCTTGTTAATTTTAACTTCAGAATCTATAACTTGATTTTTCAAAAAGCAGTGTCTTTTCTATCTCTCCATTAGATGATATAATGTCTGTATTCTGTTGCGTGATGTTAAGCCAGCCGTGCAATCAGAGGGGCTAACTTTGACGTGAGCATTTCCATGACATCCAACTTGTACAGCTCAAACTTATCATCAGTAACTACGTTATCTTCTAGACAAGCCCTTTTGACAAGCCACGTGGCGTGGCGCTTGCTGTCGTGACGTTGACTGTGCACACTATTATTTCGTGTCGTGGCGCGCTCTGGCGTTATTTCTAAACAGCACGTATTGAACCTTTGCAGCGTTCAAACGTGCATAATGTTTTCTTCAGCAAGCTCGCGCCACGAGCCACGTGGTGTAGAAACACATTTGCCTGTTGTGGCGTCCGCGCCACGCCAGAACGCGCCACGACACGACACGACCTACAAATATGTCTCTAACCATACTAAATGTATGCAACCGATATGCTTCTGGCGCGCCACGCCACGTAAGTGTGTTTCCAGCTTAATTCAATCATGATTTAAAATACATGTGGCGCCACCTATTATCATAAGAAAGTTATTGTTGTTTTCCCCGGGACTGCTGCTTTTTTTGGGATGAAATGTATCCTGCGTTCGTTTCTGTACACTTGACAACGTATTTGCAAAATTTCAGGAAGACCCTTTTTGTGGTTTAGGCTTGAAAAGGTTACAAACAAACAAACCTTGCGCATTTATAATATTAGTGTAAGAAAAGGGAGCTGAAAGTCACCCAAGGGGCAATGGAGAGGGCTATGATCGGAGTTTCCTTGCGTGATCGGATCGGAAATGAAAGCATCCGCAAGAAAACCAAGGTTACCGACGTAGCCCGAAGAATTGCCAAACTGGCTTTCTTAAGGCAGGGCGATAAACGGATGGCTGATAGGGCCAAAAAGTTCTGGAGTGGCGACCGCGAACAGGAAGACTTTGCGTTGGAAGACCTCCCACTAGGTGGACCGATGACCTGGTGAAGGTTGCGGGAATCCACTGGATGCGAGTCGCACGGGACCGGTGAATGTGGTGACACTTGGGGGAGGCCTATGTCCAGCAGTGGACGTCTTTCAGCTGAAATGATGGTGATAGAAAGGCTATTTTACTCACATAGGCCTAGATTTAACCCCAGCAGTAACGATCGCTTTTGGCCGCTCCCTTTTACGACCCTATAAATATGAAAAATAGAATATTAAGAAGTCGCATGATGTTAAGATCATCATCATCTAACCTAGCCTTTTCTCAACTATGTTGGGTTCGGCTTCCAGTCTAACCGGATGCAGCTGAATACCCGGTACTATTAAATCAGCACAATTTTTAAACTTGCTTCGGTGAAGGAAAACATCGTGAGGAAACCAGCATGCCTGAGAGATATTTCTCGACGGTATGTAAAGACAAGTCAGAGGTCCACGGCGGCATATAGACACTCTGACACCAGGTTCGATGCTAACCACACGATCAAGAAGAAGAAAGAAGGAGCTGGCGTTCGTAGCTTCTATGTGAGTTTATCTTAATGTAGCATTGTATAATGACAGGCCATCTCAATCTCACAGTAACTCGATTCTCAGTAAGTCTAGAATCAGTAATATGTCTTATGTGTGTATATGTATGTATTTATTTATTGTATATGTCACCGTAAAATTGTCAAAAACGTTATATTGTAATATCTCTAGCGATATTGTAAAGTCTCGAATTATTGTCAAATGAACATACTGCTTACAATAAAACGCATTATTTTTCGTGAAATGCATGCGATGGTAGTCAACTCACGCGGTATGGAGTGAAGGAGGGGTCCCCCTTGCCCAGTGGTACCACTCTCATGAAAAGATACTGTACCATTCCTGAGAAATATCGATTAATATAACCTGACCTTAAAACACTTCATATTCCCCTAAAAAGCGTAGTCGACGGAGCCCCGCTTCGCGGGGCCCCTATTTCCGAGTGCAGGGTTTAAAGGAACCTAACTAACCTAACGGGGGGGTGCCCCAAGTCCCGTTTATGGGGGCAAGAGATACTTCCGTATGTTCAGTTGACAATAATTCGAGACTTTACAATATCGCTAGAGAGATACACGTTATATTGTAATATAACGTATTTGACAATTTTACGGTGACATATATATGTAATTGGTACACCACAGGCTACCTGCAGTATTGTCTCTCCTTTCCCCTTTAAATCCATCCAAAGGTTGACTTAAAATATCGCTTTTAGCGATAAGACCGCCCATTGTGTCACCCCTTGTAAAATGTTTTACGTTCGTATCTCTAATTTTTATAGTGTACATAATAAAGAGTATTCTATTCTATTCTATTCTATACTCATCCAATGAGGGATTTTCATTTTCAACTCTTCCCTAGTCGCTGGATAGATGGCGCTGATCAAAGTTTGCAAGGAACAGAACGTCACATACTTTCACCTCAGACCAAATAAAAAGTAAAGACGGAGCGCTGCGAACAGAAAAGTGAGGCCTGTTTTTGATACACGTGGTGTGTGGGTGTTGCCATGATAATTCAAATTACCCCAAAATAACGTTAATAATTAATAACGCTAAAAATAACGATAACGGATCAAGTGCGCATCGGTGGATGTCACATAACATCACACGTAAATAATATAATATTATTATATTATATTATTTGCGTGTATATATATTACTAGCGGACGTCCCGCGGTTTCACCCGCATAGTTCCCGTTCCCGTGGGAGTACGGGGATAAAATATATCCTATGTTACTCGTGGATAATGTAGCTTTTGTAAAGAATTTTTAAAAACGGTCCAGTAGTTTTTAAGCCTATTCATTACAACCAAACAAACAAACAAACAAAGTTTTCCTCTTTATAATATTATTAGTGTAGATAGTGTAGATGTACGTATTTTTAATAATTATTTAAAACTATACAAGGATCTTTTGGCGGGTGGAAATAAACGGTACTAATGCCACTAGGTTAAAAACTATTTGAAACATACAAAAGTTCAAACACCACAGCTGAGCACCGTAGATAATTTAATGGTTCAAAAATGTCATCTCAGGTATAATCCAACCATTTTAAGATGTTTCGCATTAGTACGATTTTTTACGTGTTAAGTTACCCACCCTATTTGACTGTATTATAATCATTCGGTCTTTCATTTATATAACGCCCAGTTAGCTAACCCAGCTAGAATAAGTTGTCGTGAACACCAAAATTCTGGCGCCATGTTAAAACAAACTGTTTACGTTTAGCGGGCCGATTACGAAACAGTCGGTTGTTTCACTGTTGGTGAACCTAAGCCTATAAATCTAGTAACATTTACTAGATTTATTGGTTCTTCCTCTTCATTTTGTGAAGTCACTTAAAAAAAACTGATAATCATCATAAGAAACGAGTAACGTTACGTTTCGTGTCACGCTATAACCCAAAAATAGGGTTATCAAAAAAACTTATACTGGCAACATTTGTGTTAAGCAATAACCTCAAAAAATTATTTTGACTTATTGAAAATTATTGGTTTCTAAATTAATTACGTGTGATACGTGATTCCATCCTGTTTTTTTTCCTTTGCACCTTTTCACTGCACAATTCGGCATTTTCACATATTATGTTGTCTCACGAGACGCGATAGCTAGACTGACCAGCCAAGTCGTAATTACGTTGTACGTGTGTGCGTGTGCTTGTGTATGTACACGGTAAGTCGTAATTTGAGGTGCCTCACTTTTCTGTTCGTAGCGCTCCGTCTTTACTTTTTATTTGGTCTGAGACTTTCACTTGGACCTAATGGTTATATTCGGAAGCTTATGCAAACAAGTGTCAGACAACGACTGTATGTGACGTGTGTTTTTTCAAGAGTTTTGGCTTTGGCACCTAGTAACGTAATCAGTTCAACGCCACGAGTTCTTGGAACTAATTTTCTTTTTAAGTCTCAAAATGAAAACCTCTCATTGTTACCAGCCCCCTTGCGAAGATCATCACTCCACGCTTGCCTTAGGGCGTCCCATATTCACCACTCCTCCACTCAAGAACACGTCTACCCCAAATTGGTTCTACATCTTAAATGGCCGGCCCATACGAGAAAGGAATACACTTACAGTGAACACTTCGTTTTCATAATTGCTGTCTAACGACATTTTGAAATGATAAAATAATAATAATAAATAAATTCAAAGTAAAAAAAGAATACTTCACAATTAGTTTTGCTTTGATTTAGTTTGACATCGCTGTCATGTGTATTTTTTTTACAAATTGTCATATGGCAAAAGGTCAAAAATTGTGTTATGCAAATGTCAATCAAAAGGAGTTCCAACGCTTTTGCGTTGAAACTCATTTGAACTATACTTTTTTCCCACGACTTCCACTCGGATCAACTGAACGACTCAACCAGTTTATCAAAGTGGAAGTCGATTCAGGCATATGTTCCCATCGAATCAACTAGTTGATGCGATACATTTTTAACTAAAGTTTCTTTCCTTTTTGTTCCCATCGAAGCAACTATAAAAAAAAACCCTTTATTAATTTATAAACAAATTCATTTACATTTTTTTTTAAACATTAATTTCAAAAATATAATAAATGTAGCCCACCGGTATCGGGAACAGGGTCCAAGCTACGGTAGGGTAAGGTCAGAGCTCCAGAGAGAGAAACCTCCTAACAATCCGAACCGTGGAGGAGTACCGCTTTCAGGTCGAGGCTCCTGGCAATAAAAACCATGGGCTGATACAACTATTGGCACAATGATCGCTGAGTCTACTTCCCACATGTCAACAACCTCACATACCAAGACAAGATAGTTGATTTGTTTATCTTTCCTGGGTTTCACGAGGTTCTCATCATGCGGGACCGTTATGTCAACAATCATTGCGCGCCACTCTGATCGATCCACCACCACTATATCAGGCCTATTAAACTACTCTACTATTGGCTACAATAGTCCTGTCAGTGATATTGGGTTGATCCCACTACAATGTGATACTGCCATTATCGAGAACTGGGTCGGGCACATACCTATAGTAGGGTACTTCCGATTCCACAAGGTATAACCTTGTGGAATCGGAAGTACCCTTAAGTTTCAGAGCAAGCTGCTGGATAATCCTGGCTACAAGGTTGTATCTAAGCAAGTACTCTCCGTTAGCTAGACGAGATCACCCGGAGATAATGTGACGGATTGATTTCGGAACGTAGCCACTAACCAGGCTACAACCACTGTTAGGTTAGGTTGTCCATCGCAACCACATCTCGATGCATTACCAGGTCGGCTTCTAGGAAATATTCCCTGAGACTGCATATCTCGCAATTGTGGAGTCTTTTTTTTTTAGGATAGGAAATCTTCAAATAACTTCTCCCACTCTGGGCGGAGCGGGAGGGAGTGTCAGACTTTTACTGACTAAAACCCATCCATGTTCCTTCCTCGCCCTTTATGTCCCGGGGCCGCGGTATCTCTTTCGAACAGGCCCGCACCCCGGCAGGCTTCGGCCGTTGCGGGCCCCTCCCTTTATGCTGACATCTCTTTGAGGCGCGCGTGGAACACGAACGCGCCGTCGACACGGCCTGTCGTCATTAGACGGACGGACGGCTAGCTAGTCCATAGCTAGCCGTCCACAGGCCCGCATCTACGGTGGCCGGTGGCCACCACGTGGCCCCCGACGTCCGGTACGTCTCCCGCGGCGGCTGGGGCAAGAGGCTCTCTCCCTCTCGCGTTCCGCCACCTCCTTCGCTAGTATGACTGCTTCGCAGAAGGAGGTGACGGCTTCCCATTCCGTCTCGCTCCAGACCATGGAATGAACCAGGGCCGGACGCGAGAGGTCGCCGCCGCCGATCGCCGCTACGCCGTGGAGCACACGGTGGAGGTGTGCCCCGCGTGGGCGGAGCACCGCCGTGTCCTCCGGTCGATCCTCGCGGTGGAAACACCCGGGCGTTTCCTCCCGCCCGATTCGATGCAGGAACCTCCCGGAACATCCGTGTCCGGTGAGGACCTGCGTCAGGCGGAAGGTGAGGACGCCGTGGCGCCTCTCCAGCCACTCCTCAAAGAGGGGACTTACCGCCACTATCGTGGCGTGCCCTGCACGGGGTTGCGACAGTCGCTCTCTACATGTCGCCATGAGATCGCGCCGGAAGTCCGTCTGCTGAGCGGCGATTTGCCGCGGCAGCGGAGTTTCCCCCGGCCTAGTGCCTCCGCACGCCATTCGTGCAGGCGCGCGAGGACTATCGCCTCCAGATCCCATGGCAGCAATCCGGCAAGCAGGCCCGCCGCCTCGTGGGAGATATTGTGGAAAGTCTTGGCGTTTAAAAAGCCTCGACCCCCATACTTCCGTATCGTATCGTCGATCGTTTCCAGGGCGTCTAGTTCTGTTTGAGTCCATTTGAGAATGCCGAAAAAGTAGGTACATCAAAACCGGAACGACCCAACCGTTGAAGGCACACACCTTATTTCCGCCCGATAAAATGCTATATAATTAATAATTATTATTGATTTAATCATTTAAAACTTTATCTTATTACATGTAATATTTTCTATGACAATGTCAATGCTTGATCGAAAGAACATTTTATCTATCATTCACAAGTGGACAGTTCTTAAGAATAACAGTCAGAGAAAAGGTGTTTTAACACTCGATTTAGTTGTTCAGATAGGAACAGACAAGGAGAATAACAAATGTTCCTATCGGATCAACTAAATGGTTGATTCGTTGGGAACAAAAAATAGTTGATCCGTTTTAGTTGATCGGTTTAGTTGATCGGAGAGGAAAACGAGTTTTTTCCAATGTATTCCAGAATGAGAATACTAATATTTTACATGAAGCGACTATCGAAAGTCTGACAACCATTATACACTGTATCCATACCCAATATCCGAGTTGAGGAGGCCAGATACGCGCGATGTAAAATGCTGACTAAATGCCCCTTACTTAGCAGGGGTTGGGGAATCGCAGACAAATGGTGATCCTCTTGCTTGTGTTCGCAAGTCACTATTTAAAGTAATCATTAGAAATCTTAGATCAAACTCATCCAGGCCAATAGGCTTGTTAACTGAAAAAATCTAATTAGTCCGTCACTTAGATTATCAAAAAATATTTGACCAGTATTTTTTCTTTTGTCACATAAAACAAAATTGACGAAGATACGACGCTTTTAAAATTCCCAATACGTCACTGTTCGGTATGATTCTTAGTGAGTACTGACGTCACGAGCGCCCACTCCCGAGTTTTGATGCGTTTTATCTTTGTCAATATTCGTTGATTTACAAAAACAAAAAATACGTGTCCATTATTTTCTAATACTCTAACTGACGGACTAAATAGATTTGCAATTTATTGATGGTGGAAACAAGCCTATTACATGTCAATTAAAATACAGAGTGGAAACGGTAAACGGTCTTCTTCTTAGGGCGCTTTCAATTTCGCGGCGTCGATATCGCTGCAGTACCGGCGCAGCACGGTTGCCGTACCGCGCGCTTTGTATGAAAACAAACGCAACGTCCGTACGCAGTACGACAAACGCACTGCTTCGGCGCCGCAGCGGCGCGTCACGAAACGTCTAAATTGTAAGCGCCCTTAGCGTGTCGAAGCCAAATATTTATAAAATATTCGGCTATGCGAACCCCGCTCGCTGATGCAGTCATAACATCGTCAAGTGTGCAGGTGTCAGGGCATGCGGCGCAATATGGAAGATGGGCCAGTGTCTGTGGAGACACGCCGCATACACATTTAAGCTCTGAGCCGTCCATAAACCTCCATCTGAGGAGATTGTCTTTGCTACGGCTGAGTTCGGAGTCTATTCAGGGATTTCCAAGTCGACCACGGCAAAGCATTCCCAGGTGGAAGGCTTTCAGACGGCTTGATGTAGCCGTCAGGGGGCTTAAGCAGTTCCCGGCAGAGATCACATCTCGCTGTGGAGGTGTAACTATTAGCTGGACTAGTTGGGCCAACGCACCCAATAACGGTAAACTGTAAACCTGGAAACACACTTACGTGGTGTGTCGTGTCGCGCCATCGCTCTGGCCAATCGGTGGTGAGCAGTCAGCGCCACGACACGACACGACCTACAATTAATATCTCTCTAACCATACTAAATGTATGAAACCGATATGCTTCTGGCGCGCCACGCTACGCCACGCCACGTAAGTGTGTTTCCGGCATAAGGGGTAACCGTTGCAGCTACATAAAATGGTCTTAGGAAAATAACCATAATTTTTATGTAAATTTTGATCCCCATTTACAGATTTTCGAAAAAATATACAATTAACAAGAAAATAGCCATTTTTCAACAACAAAAAAAAACAGTCGAATTGAGAACCTCCTCTTTTAGGAAGTCGGTTGAGAATTGATGCCAATCGATCCTGTTTCTAATACTGATCAAAAACTTCTACCGGTCCAACCCAGGTTAGAGTACTTACTAAAAAGTAACCCAGGTTAGAGTACTTACTAAAAAGTAACCCAGGTTAGAGTACTTACTAAAAAGTAACCCAGGTTACAGTACTTACTAAAAAGTAACCCAGGTTAGAGTACTTACTAAAAAGTAACCCAGGTTAGAGTACTTGCGCGTGAGAGCCCTCACGACGGGGGATGCGATATCCCGGGGCGGAGTCGTCTTGGCGGTGTCTCTCGACATCGCCAACGCCTTCAACTCCCTGCCCTGGAGCTGCATCAGGGAGGCACTCCGGTATCACCGGGTGCCGACCTACCTCCGTCGTGTGATCGGGGACTACCTGACGGACAGGGCCGTCATCTACCCCAGTCGCTGCGGAGAATGGAACCGGCGAGAGATGTCGTGCGGTGTCCCACAGGGATCGGTTCTGGGACCGCCCCTGTGGAACATCGGTTACGACTGGGTGCTGCGCGCGGACCTCCCTAGTGGTGTCAGCGTCGTTTGCTACGCAGACGACACCCTGGTGCTGGCACAGGGGAGGTCGCACGAGGCGGCGGCCGAAATTATGACACGCGGGGTTGCGATAGTCGTTGAGAGGATCCGGCAACTGGGTCTCGAGGTGGCATTGCACAAGTCCGAGGCCATGTGCTTTCATGGGTCTCGGAATGCGCCACCATCGGGATCCACGCTGACGGTGGGAGGGGTATCCATCGGCGTCGAGCCGACGTTGAAGTACCTGGGACTCGTACTCGACAGCCGATGGAACTTCGTGGAACATTTCCGACGTTTGGCCCCCAGGCTGGAACGGACCGGGGCTGCCTTCAGGCGGCTCCTGCCCAACCTTGGGGGGCCAAACGCCTCCTGCCGCAGGCTCTACGCGGGGGTCGTGCGGTCCATGGCCCTCTACGGGGCCCCAGTGTGGGCGCGTTCCTTGAGGCGGCGAGCCGCCCATTATCTGAACGCGCCCCAAAAAGTGGTGGCCGTAAAGATGGTCCGTGGGTACCGCACGATCTCCCGCGAGGCGGCGGGCCTGCTTGCCGGATTGCCGCCATGGGATCTGGAGGCGATAGTACTCGCGCGCCTGCACGACTGGCGCGCGGAGGCACTACGCCGGGGGGAAACTCCGCTGCCGCGGCAAATTGCCGCTCAGCGGACAGACCTCCGGCGCGATCTCATGGCGACATGGAGAGAGCGACTGTCGCAACCCCGTGCAGGGCACGCCACGATAGTGGCGGTAAGTCCCCTCTTTGAGGAGTGGCTAGAGAGGCGCCACGGCGTCCTCACCTTCCGCCTGACGCAGGTCCTCACCGGACACGGATGTTTCGGGAGGTACCTGCACCGAATCGGGCGGGAGGACACGCCCGGGTGTCTCCACTGCGAGGATCGACCGGAGGACACGGTGGAGCACACGGTGGAAGTCTGCCCTGCGTGGGCGGAGCACCGCCGTGTCCTCGTAGCGGCGATCGGCGGCGGCGACCTCTCGCGTCCGGCCCTGGTTCAATCCATGGTCCGGAGCGAGACGGAATGGGAAGCCGTCACCTCCTTCTGTGAAGCAGTCATGCTAGTCATGCTTAGACGACAGGCCGTGTCGACGGCGCGTTCGTGTTCCACGCGCGCCTCAAAGAGATGTCAGCATAAGAGAGGGGCCCGCAAGGGCCGAAGCCTGCCGGGGTTGCGGGCCTATTCGAAAGAGATACCGCGGCCCCGGAACATAAAGGGCGAGGAAGGAACATGGATGGGTTTTAGTCAGTAAAAGTCTGACACTCCCTCCCGCTCCGCCCAGAGTGGGAGAAGTCATTTGATGATTTCCCATCCCAAAAAAAAAAAAAAAAAAAAAAAAAAAAAAAAAAAAAAAAAAAAAAAAGGTTAGAGTACTTACTAAAAAGTCAGAAAATGCAAAAACCTGCTATTTCCTCCAAGTGTCATAAAACGAGTACATTTATTAATAAATTAAAGCAATACTTAATTAAAAAAACTTTGACACAGTCCACAAATATCTAACGGATGTAATTATTCAATAATATCACATTAAATATGGATAACAGATACTTAATTAGCAACACTTCAATGTTTAAAACGAGTAAACAAATAAGCAAATAAATATAAATAAATAAATAATATAAGTAAGTGAATGGAAATATAATAAATAATACTATAACACTTACATATATAACTACGAGTATACCACACTAATTATTGACCAATTTTTAGAGCAAGTAAACAAATAAGCAAGATTAAATATAATTATACAATACTAATAAATTATATAATAATCAATAATATTAATGGAATATTATGTAAATGAATGGAAATATAAATACTTAATAGAATATAAAACAATTCAAACTTAAAACAACAATAAAAAGAAATAAAGCAAACCAAAAGTATCTATCAACTATCTGGTGTCCACGACACAAGCCTCGTTGCTTATTGTTGCACTAGATGGCGCTGTGTGTACTGTCCTTGTCCAGCTACATTTATGTATTATTTATTCATTCTTCTCTCAACTTGTTTAAAAAATTTGCTGGGGCGGACATGGTCCATACTTATCAAACTTAGGTTTCGCCATTTTCCTTCTTGCCAATGTGAAATCATTGCCAACAAGCCCAGTCAAAGATATCTTTTCAGGCACAAGTCTTGACCTATAAGCTTTTCTCTTTCTAGCTCTCTCCTTCTCTTCTTCAATTTTCTTTTTGACTTCTACTCTGGAAGGGGACCCTGGGAGATGTTCCAACCAGATGTATTGCTCTTCAGCTGGTATTTTGGAGTCTAAAATGAATTTTCTTTTCGTCTGAAAATTATAGGAATATATTATGTATGACTGTTATTATACGTATTGTATTGTACAACGGGCTGGTGTCCGCAACTCCACGTCAAAGCGCGTATTTTGCGTATGGGCTATAATCCACCACGCGGGCCCAGTGCGGGTTGGTGGTAGATATCACATGTCTTTGAATTTTTGGTTTTAGGACATGCCGGTTTCCTCATGATGTTTTCCTTCACCGTTTTTGAGAGCAGTGGTGATGAAATAAATTACACAAAGTAATGCGCCTGCCTGGGTTCGAACCCACGACTTACTGTTCGCAATGACGAGGAGAACAAGTGAAGGGTACAGGGGCAAAACAAGGAATGTCACAAAAAATCCAAAAGTTAATTTATGATGGCAACATTCTCATTTTCCCGCGTATTTTTATTGGCACTATACAAAAAGCGTAAAAACAAGCATAGTCAGATGTAATACTAGAATTTAAAAATTGTGTGCAGGAACAAAACAGGGAAGGTCCATATTGTAACGGATCGTAAGAAGGAATGTCCCATCTTACGTTCAAAAAATTTAGCAGTCAACTTTTTTTTATGTTTGTTTCTGTTTCAATATATTTAACAAACCACCTGAATAGTCGTGTAAAGCATTTAGAAATATTTTGTGATTTAACAGGCGGACAGAACAAGAACTACTTGGTATAAGGTTTATCAATTTTTGTATGGGACGTACTGGACATTTCCAGTTTTTGTATGTTCTAAAAGTGAACTACATTAATTTTTTAATTATTTTCATAAAAGTATTTATTGTTTCTAAAATTAAGACTTTAAAAGGTATACTTAAGTTCTTAGTAGCAGTTTACAAGTTTAAGTAATACCTTTTTTTTATTTTTTTTTTTTTTTTAAGAAATTTATTAACTTTGAAAAATAAAAATGTTAATTACACAACTTTGTTTTTGTGACATTTCTTGTTTTGCCCCTGTACCCTTCAAGTGCCTTTCGGCTTTGTTAAGATTACTTACACCTTTTTATAACAAAACTATGAACTTACCATGTATTCGTTGCACTCTTCGTGCGAAGGTATATACTGCGGTATGCGCTCTCTCTGATCTGCTTTTGATATTCGGGCTACCATCGGCTTCGGACAATCTGGCTTTAGGTACCTGTGGATTTATGACAAACATTAAGGCGATTACACGAGCTAAACGCGAGTTTTATAATTACTAAAAGTATATGATTCACTGCTATAAACAAAACCAGAAAAATATATGAAATTCATCAGGATATGTGCTAGCATGAGTTTTGAAAACATAATACAATTAATTTGATAAAAAAAAATCACGAACTTATCTCTAAAAATATCTTTCAAACAAAAAAAAAAAACATACTAATATGCATGCGATCATTCTGATTTTTTGGCAAATAATTCTACAAGCAATATATTAGCATGATAGTGAAAGTGATGTAAATTGCAAAACTAATTAGTCCGTCAGTTAGAGTATTGTAAAATAATGGACACGTATTTTTTGTTTTTGTAAATCACTGAGTACTGACAAAGATAAAACGCATCAAAACTCGGAAGTGGGGGCTCGTGACGTCGCAACGCACTAAAAACTATAGCACGGCGTGACGTATTGCGAATTTTAAAAACGTCGTATCTTCGTCAATTTTGGTTTATGTAATAAAAGAAAAAATACGAGTCAAATATTTTTTTTATAATCTAACTGACGGACTAATTAGATTTTTTTAGGACACAAGCCTATAGAATACCGGTATTCAGTTGCCTCCAGTCAGACTGGAATTGGGAAAAGGCTAGGCAAGGTGGACAAAAATGATGGTATTTAGATGAAAAATTTAACTTACCAAACCAAATTCCAGTGGTCTGGATAGAGAGGTCCCGGCAGTATTATCTTCATCCATCGAAGAATATCGCTCCTGAAATATTAACAGCGGTTGCTGACTTATACACATACTTTGTAGTAGAAGTGATGTTCTTCAACAAGTAACATTAAATTAAAAAAATATTAAAAACTCCCGGCACATAGGGTCATAAGCTTATCGCAATAGTGTATACTATTCTACTAGTCGAGCCCTTTCATATTATACCCAATTACTCATATTGAGAGAGTTGTAATAGTACATTCTTACCCTAGGGGTGAAAGTAACTTATTTAGTCCCGAGACGGGGTTTGGCGCCCAAGCGTAGCGCGGGCGGCAATAGTTCGAGGGACTAACTTTAACCCGAGGTAAACACTGTGCTTTTCATTACGAATACAAGGAAAATAAAAAATAAAAACACGAAACAACTCGAAAAAAAAATGAAGATCGGATTGCCGCTTTCCCGCCAATTTTTTTTTCTGTTGCTATTCAGCCTTTATTTTTCATTTACGTCACTGAAAAAAAAGTAAATATTTTGCCCCAATCCATGTTATTTTAAAGAAATATCTGTAAGTAAATAAATCTTATTTTAAATAAATATATTCTTTAATTAATACTGAATTTTATGTTATTTCCATTTTACATCGCGCTGTAATTTAGAGGCTGTATAGAAGTCGGAACATGGTTCAATAGAAATGTGGAAATAGAACTAGTTTTTTTTTCATAATTTGACAGCTGTCAGTTGAAAGCGATTCTCCCTATGGCTGAAAAGTGTTAGGTACTTTCAACCCGCTCCTCAGGCAACTTCCGACCTACTTTCCGAGTATGAGTAATGAAAAAAAAAACCATTTTGTGGTGGCGGCCATCTTGGATTTGAAATGTATTATAACGTATATTATTCTAATAGTCAAGCCCTTTCATTTGATACCAATATTGAGGGAGTTCTTGAATACATATGTAAACCGCCATTTTGTGGCGGCGGCCATCTTAGAAACATTGTTATCAAACATAGCTAAAAACAGCCCCGACTAATTCACCTTTCAAACACAAAATCAAAATTGGTTCATCCGTTCGGGAGCTACGATGCCACAGACAGACACACACAGACACGTCAAACTTATAACAGCCCGTCGTTTTTGCGTTGGGGGTTAAAAAGGTCTAGTGTATGTAATTGTTGCAGTTTTTTTGTCTACCGACATTGAAAAATGGTGAGAGTTTATACAGGGTGTAAACGGAACCTTCATGAAGTCGTCAACATTCTGTACAACAAAACTTAGTAACTTTACGCAAAATTTATTGCCGGGAAACTAGTTTTGGGGTAATAAATCAGGTTTTACGGTAAAACTCAATGTAACGCACTCACAACATTATGCTTATGGATGCATTTAATAGTAAATGGGTTATGGAGGAATTTAAAGTAAAGTTATGAGTGTTATGACGCTAAAAACTTTTGAAAAAGTTGGCACTTTGACCTCTAATATCTCCGTAACTAGTAGGTTCCAAGGTATGATCCAGAACAAAAAAAAACACAATGACGGGGAGAACGAATGCCTTCATAGTCAGGGACTTAAAAACACCTTCATAAAGGTTACAGAATTATAAGTGTTACCTACATGTTGAATTGGTAACAGAATCAAAAATGTAACACTTATAAATGTGTTTTCAATGTGTTAACCCAAAACACTTACAAAAGGGTAACCGTAACATATCTGTAACAGATATAAAAGGTTTAACAGTGTTAATAAGTGTTTAACAGGTAAACTCAGCGTTGCCATTAGATAGCCGAAATCTAGTCGCAGTCTGTTGTAAAACTGATTATTTCAGTTACACATACGAGTATTATCACTTATAACATTATTGTATCTGTTACATCTAAAAGTGTTTTTCTGTTGAAACTGTTTTAAAAACAGTGTTAAAAACACGTTATAACAATTACAGTTTGAGTCCCTGTTCATAGTAAAGGGTCTTATTTACGCCCGTAATTGTACAAGCGGTGTGCAGGATAAGATTGGCAAATGTGTCGAAATTCCATACAAACTTCCGATATCTAATTATATCTTTTTAGGTTATCATTTTTTTAAATTGTTCGTATTTCTCACATTCTATTTGAAATGCTCCCTTTTTCTAGAGCCAACGGCAAAGAATGGTTACAGATAGATGCGTATTTTCGGCGCATTTAAGCTCGTTTTCTTGTAAGCTGCGCCATAATTATGCCACACGCGCAACTCGCAAGATAGTTGACGCGCGTATAAGCTCGAGCCGCGAGAGACGCTTCTCACTTCGCGCGAACATAAGCGCTTGCACACGCGTTTTTTAATGTTTTTTATTGAGTAAATGTTTTATATACCTGCTCCAATTCTGCCGTATCCCCTCCCTAGGCCCCGTCCTAGATTTGAACCACGTACAGTACGTCAGAGGCTTCCTAAAAGGCAGCCCAACGCTTCTCGCGAACAAGACGTAGTCGGTGGCAAACATCTTTCTGGCAGCTGCTGTAATTTTCTGAAAGAAAACATATTTTTTTACACATTGTTTTCATAGCCTCATCAGTCCCACTCCTGAGCAAAAGCATCGCTGATCTTCATCAACTATTCCCGAAGCCCCACGTCCTCCTTCCAGTCTCGACGGAATTTATCCAGTTCGTTCCGGTATATCTCAGTTTCATATGAATCTTTTATACCCATAAATCTTCTGGAACAGACCGTTAAATGGTGGTAATGGCGGTTATTAATGATCATATTTTCGGCGCGTATAAGCGCGTTTTGGAAATGTCTTGTACGCGCGTATAAGCCTGTTTCACGCGTGACTGGTACGAGCGTTGACGCGCTCACAAGCGAGAGCCGTGTTTCGCGCCGCGCCGCCTCAGCAATAAGATGTATAACTTACTTTGATATGTTCGAAATCATGGATGTTAATTTCTGGTAACACTGAAGGATCTTCTAGCCAAAGGAGTCTTCTTCCATTTATATGGTTTTCGATAATACATTCCTGGAAGCAAAACTATATTTAGGACTAGCTTACGTCACGCAGTTTCACCCGCGTAGTTACCGATCCCATGTGAGTATGGGGATCAATTATAGACTATGTTTCTCGCTGATAATGTAGCTATCCATTGCTGAAAGATTTTTTTAAAATAGATAAATCTATTAGATATAAAACTTTTTTTTTTTTTCAAATCGGTCCAGTAGTTTTTAAGTTTATTCGTTACTAGCGGACGTCCCGCGGTTTCACCCGCATAGTTCCCGTTCCCGTGGGAGTACGGGGATAAAATATATCCTATGTTACTCGTGGATAATGTAGCTTTCGAATGGTGAAAGAATTTTTAAAAACGGTCCAGTAGTTTTTAAGCCTATTCATTACAACCAAACAAACAAACAAACAAAGTTTTCCTCTTTATAATATTAGTATAGATAGTATAGAAGACATACGAAAATAAAAATATTTCTTCTTTATAATATTATTAGTATAGCATGTACCGCGCCACACTACGCACCGTACGCGGCGCTGGCTACAGTGAGTACCAGGCGCGAAGGAACCTAAGAAGCGGATTCCTTCCGACTTCCCTTCCACAGCTTCACTTACACCCACTGCTGCGTATAAGCCTCTCTTTGCTTGTGCCAGAACTTCGGGACGAGGCATACATATACATAATTTCTAGGTTTATGGAGCTCAAATGTAGCTGGACAGGACGGTAAGGCGCGATGATGGTGTAGTTTCGTACTTTCGTCGTGTCCGAGATTAAATAATTATGTTTTATTGCTAAAATTTTTCGCCATTTCCTCTATTTGACTGAAGCTCTTGGGGCACGGAGGATTTAGCCGCTTTACCGTGGTATACCCACTTGACCAAATTCCCTTCGCATCTTCCACTTCTCATATACTTACTGAAAACATTACTTATTTCTCTATTTGAGATTTTGTATCTCAATTAGTTATTCATATTTGTTGAAAGGACGCCATTTCACTTTTAAAGTCTGCACAATAAGCTACCGTCAATACGGCACAACAAGTTTAAAAAAAACTTGTATTTCGTACGTAAAGAGTCGTCTCTTTCACTCATGCTTGTGTCTCTTTCTAAAACTTAATGTCGTAGTACCATGAGCTCGAGCCAAATCTGCTCATTATAAAACAAAATTCCGTGCACATGATGTTCACATCTGTTTACCACACTCACTACTATTGGTCCGCAAAGAGTTTGCGACCAATAGTAGTAAAACAACAAGTTACATTAATTAAAAATATTAAAAACCCCTGTCAGTTGACACATTGGGTCATAATTTCAAGGTTTTTTTTTTTCATTTGATACCCTTATTGAGGGAAAAAAGGTAATTCACCATTTTGTATAGTATTCTACTAGTCAAGCCCTTACATTTGATACCCATATTGATTACCCATCTTGTTGAATTAATATGTTATCCCTCTATTTGTTGCGGCGACCATTTTGAACTGATTTTTATCAAACATAGCTAAGAACACTCCCGACTAATTCACCTTGCAAACAAAAACAACAAAGTCATAATCGGTTCATCCGTACGGGAGCTACGATGCCACAGACACACACACACAGACACGTCAAACTTATATCACCCCTTCGTTTTTACGTCGGGGGTTAAAAATCTAATGAAACGCTCCGCTGCAAGTGCTCTTCCGAATTTGGGTCTTTACCTTATATTGCGGCAGTCCGACCACCTCTCCCAACCATTCCGCGACTTGTACCTCGTTCCATTCAAAGGGTTGAGGAAAATCCATTTTGTCTATAACAGCGGCTGCAATGTCATACAGGGACATCGGAGAGATTAGACACTGTCGTAGTTTTCTGAAAGAGAAATATGTTTTATACTACGCTTGCTAAGATCCTTCGAAGATAGATATTTTCAAGGTTAAGCAACTATTCATTACATATCGAGTTACCTCCGTGTCGTGTTGCCATATAAGTTTCTTGATTTTAGTTCATTTCATTTAATTTTCATCGGGGATTTTTTTGTGTTACTTGTACTTCAAAACGGATTTCATAGAATATAATTTCGATACCCTCAGGGATCGGACAGGGTTTTTTAATATGTCAACCAAGTATTCTGTACATCAAATTAAGTAATTTTTTTTGGGATGAAAAATCAGGTTTCGGTGGGGCTAAATGTGACCCACCCAAAAACATTGTGCTGTGGGTCATGGAGGTATTTTAAGTAAAGTTATGACCTTAAAATCTACGTATTTGAAAAAAAAAACTTGTCAAAAAGTTAGAACTTTGATCCCTAATATCTCCGTAACTAGAAGGTATGGTCAGATCAAAAAAATGATCGCAATGACGGGGAGAACAAGTGCCTTTCGGCTTCGTTAAGGGGTTTTTTACACCATGTATATTGTACTGTATTTACTCACATAGGTTTAGGTTTAATACCAGCGGTCATTATCATTTTTCGCGGCTCCGGAATGAACGCGGACTTTTGCCGCCGCGGGATTTTGATCACTACTGGAGCCCGCTTTTTGGGAGGTTCCTCTTCTTCTTGAAGGAGACGCTATAAAATGACGCAATATAAAATGGAGTAGTCTCACGATTTTTTTCAAGACAGGCCTGCCACACTATTCCCAAACCGCTGTAACTCCTGAAAGCCAGAATCAACATGGCGACCACCAGAAAAGCACCGAGACAATGAAGCTCGACGAAGTCCCAGAGAATGAATTTAACTGTCTTGGTTCCCGCAACGAAATCAATCAGAAATTATAGCGGAGGAGTAAAAAAAAACCTTAATTTCCATTTCCCAGAAGTCTCATGATGTTGGTGATTTTATATTTAAGCAGCGGGAAAATAAGAAATCTACACTAATACATAGCATAAAGAGGAAAGATAAGATTGTTCGCGCTAGCAGAACTTTTCAACTCCATCGGCCATCCGTTCTGCGAGCAATGTGCTGCTCATTACCCTAACCAAGATTTTCGACATATTCTTATGGATGTCCTCAGTATACGCAAAGAGCTCGTGGCAAAATAATAACAGCAGCTCGGACCAATCTTTAGGTTAAGCCGTGCTTGCCTAGGTTGGTCTGTGGATGGGTGACCACCCTTACACACCGAGTTTCCTCAGTGCTTCGGAAAGCACGTTAAGCTGTTGGTCCCGGCTGTCATTAGTCCATCTTTTGCAGTCGTTACAGGTAGTCAGTGGCTCAAAAATCTGACAACCAGTCTTGCCAAGTGGTATCGTATTACCCATTGCTAACTGGGTTGTGGAGGTCAGATAGGCAGTCGCTCCATGTAAAATACTGGTTTTCAGCTGCATCCGGTTAGACTGGAAGCCGATCCCAACATGGTTGGGAAAAGGCTATGCAGATTATGATGATGACGCGAAAAGAAAAGACTTACTTGTACATCAACTGCTTTGCTCTTGTTATCGTCTGATGACATCTTGAAATGATAAAGTTATAATAATAAATCAGTTCTAAATAAAAAATAATACTTCGCAAGTTTGCTTTGATTTAGTTTGACAGCGCTGTCATGTGTATTTTTTTACAAATTTTCAAATGTCAAAAGATTTTGTGGTGAAACTGTTTTGACTGAATAACAGTTACAATATAATAACGTAGAAACGTAAACGTAGTGATTATATACTCTGTGATAATAACTTTTTTTTTAACTCGTGGTTTTATTAAGCTGGGTTCAGACCTACGATTTTTATTATGAACTAGCCGACCCGACAGACGTTGTCCTGTCACCTACTACCTACAACCTACCTACTACTAGTACCTACCTACTACCACCTACTACTACTACCTACCTACTACAACCTACCTTCTACTACCTACCTACTACTATCTACCTACTACCACCTACCTACTACTACCTACCTACTACTACTACCTACCTACTACCACCTACTACTACTACCTACCTACTACAACCTACCTACTATTACATACCTACTACCACCTACCTTCTACTACCTACCTACTACTATCTACCTACTACTATATGTTTGATGGTCTGTAGCACACCCTTTCATATGACTATATACTTTCTGTTACACGTTGTATAGGGTGTAAAACACCTCATAACGAAGCCGAAAGGCACTTGTTCATCGACCATTATGAATTTAGCAGATTACGAACTTAAGCAAAATGACAATGGGACGGGCGGGAATGGAATCGTGTTGGAGTGACGAATTTATAAAAATAGCAGAATTGGGGCCCAGAATGCTTGGTTGACGGCTTCGTGATGAGGTGGTTTACACCCTGTATAGAAGATTTATGTTTGATTTTGTACGGCACATAACCATAACATAAAAAAGTGGTTATAGCCTAGTAGTGTCACCGTCAGAATGCCAAGTCATACTCACAAGTTCGAACCCAGGGCACACACTTCTGATTTTTCGGATTCATACACGTATTGTATAATTAATAAAAACTATAACTTGCTTCGGTGAAGAAAAACCGTGAGAAAACCAACACGTAAAGCATGTAAAGCCAAGTCAGAGGCGGTAAAAAAACTCTGACCAGGTATGGCACGGAAAAAAGTGAAAAAAAGAACATGGACAACAGACATCGAATTGGCGTAGATTGGGAGAAGCCTAAGTCCAGCAGTGTTTTGCGACAGGCTCAATTAGTTAACAGATTCATCCCTGTTCTACACGTGTCTGTAGGGGGTGCGCCAAAGTTCACCTAAATTTTTAAAAACTCCACGACCCCCATACTATTCAATCCATCCATCAGCACAATGTTTTAAGTGCGTTACATCGAGTTTAACCGTAAAACGTGTTTTCTCACACCAAAAAAAAAACAAAAAAGTGAAAAATAACTTTAGCTTCTGAAGTCGGTGACCTTTGTTTGATTGATTTAGTTTTTTTGTCACCGACTTCAGAAGCTAAAGTTATTTTTCAGTTTTTTGTTATTTTTTTAAGTCGGTTTTATTTTTTGTAAAAAAAGTTTTTTTTTTCACCTTTTAGTGGTTCACATGTGCTTGATATACATGGAAAGTGCATACCGTTACAATTACAACAAGCCCAAACACGACTAGGATACATTGTCTCATTATGGAGTTCCGTGACTCTTGGCTTCATCATCAGATCTGATGGTAGATTGGTTCTTATCAAACGCAAATGCTTCACTTGTTGTAGAAAATACCAAAATCGCAACACGTTTTCATATAAAATTTGAAGAGTTCTCTCGATTTCGCCAAGATTCCATCATCAGATCCCGACTTGGTGGATATGGGACCATTTGGAAAGAATACCCTTTCCAACAAAAAAAGAATTTTCCAAATCGGTTGGCAAGCGACGGAGTTATGCCCGAACAAACATAAAAAAAAGAAACATCCGAATTGAGAATTATTAGAAGAATTTATTTAGAAGTCTGGTAAAAAGTCAGAATTTTTTGCGTTTTACTTAGTTTGATGTAAGTACAGAATGCTTGGTTAACGGCTTCGTGAGTGTCTGAGAGTCTGTTTACAGCCTGTATAATCACATTAAAGAAATGCACTTCGACTTACTGCCTACAAAAATTGATCCTTTACTACTGCTTCATATTGATTGATTTATAACTGAAACTGTGTGTTGTCCTCAGGTCCACACCCGCCTCACATACCTCCGTCACCTGATAGTGTCGCTAGCTCAAGCACGGGAGATAGACAGAACTCTACTCATCTTCTCCCACGACTACTACGACGACGAGATCAATGCTCTAGTGAGGAGCATCGATTTTACTAAGGTAAACTTTATTTCATATGCGAGACGGCTTAATTTCTTTTGCAACTTATACTTGATAATGTTCAAGTTCTTAATTAAAAATGTTCACTCAAAAGTAAACTAAGAGTATAATAATATAACACTTTCTGGCCACGGACTGTAACGACTGTCAGAGATCATATTATTGAAGTCTAAGTTGAAACACAGAACGGCGTTTTTTTTTAAGTCAAACTAAAAATATTTTATTTCCCGATATTTTTCTGCATAGAAACCTTTTATCAAACGATGAAAGGTTTATTTTACGCATTTCGTTTTTTTTTTTAATTTAATACTTACTTTAACTTAATAACTTACTTTCGCTAATTTTATATCAACTACAAAAAACATCGAAAAAACTAAATTGAATGGAAGAAATCGTTAGGGTCCAACTCCGAAGGCGACTGTAGCTATAACTCGACGAAAACGGTAACAAGTATCCAATCCGTGAAAAAACATGAGCCATTTTCCTTTTGCCATTCAAAAACCTGACGCATTTGTTTCAAGCTAAGATTTCTTTTGGTATTGTTTCCAGGTGATGCAGATCTTCTATCCCTTCTCTATACAGACACATCCCAACGAGTTTCCTGGAATGGATCCCAATGATTGTCCCAGAGACACAAAGTTTGAGCAGTAAGTGGATTTTTGTTGGTAGAAGAAGCTAATTGTTTTTGTCTTTTATTATTGACTAACATTTCGACTTCGACTTTCTTCGCAAAAAATGTGACAACTCGGCTAATATGCATGATATGAATATAATTTATGACCTATAACACCCACGAATAATGCAGCTTTGATCCAGGGAAAGAATTTTTAGAATAGATGATTCGTTCCGGAGATTACCCCCAACATACAAACTTAGAATCTAATTTTTCCTGTTTATAATACAAGTATTGTAGTATAGAAAAGTGAGCGGGCCAGAAATTGTACAAAACAGAGAGGTTTGGAAAGAGAAATGGGAGTTCTTTGCCCGCCAGTGCCAGTGGGTTGCAATATAGTCTACAAAAAAAAAATAAAAAACACTGTTACAAACTATTTTGAAAAAACGTAAACAAAAAAAAAACAAAAAAAAATAATAATAATAATCTAATCTTATCTTATCTTAAACCTTCGCGGTTGTAACAGTGGTATGCCAAACAAAGCAACTCTGTCAGTGCTACAGCATTTTTGATGAACAGTGATTATATACTCTGTGATGAACAGGGTATACGACAATAAAAATCCGATTAGTCCGTCAGTTAGATTATCAATAAATATTTGACCCGTATTTTTTCTTTTGTTACGTAAATCAAAAAAAAAACGATGATACGACGCATTTAAAATTGTAAACACGTCACGCCTAGGTATATAATTTAAAGCGGACTGACGTCATGAGTCCCCCACGCCCGTTTACAAAAATAAAAAATACGTGTCCAAAATTTTCCAATACTCACGGATTATAGATTTATATTTTTTTGATAATGTTGTCATGCCTATACATATACAGTCAAGTATAAAACCCTCTTAGAATGATTTCATAATTTAGTACCCCGGGAGTACTAAATTATGAAATCATTCTAAGAGGGTATTACGTACTTGAAATAACGCGAAGGCGCCTAAGAAGCCGATTCCTCCCGGCTTCCCTTCGGCAACAAAGCACTCTACGTCTAGGTATCTACCAAGGTACTAAAAAGGTACTTCCTGGATTGTACCACTACCTCGAAAGTATCTCTCGAGTACCTTCGAGCAATTATTTACATTTATTACATTGCAGATTTCTAACGGTAAGTCATTCATAATAAAGGGTGTAAAACACCTCTTCACGAAGCCGAAAGGTACTTGTTCTCGCCATCATTGCGATCATTTTTTTGTTCTACACCATACCTGGGAATCTTCTAGTTACGGGTTAGGGGGGGTCAAAGTTACAACTTTTTGACAAGTTTTTTTTAAATACAAGTTTTTTTTGTAAGATTTTGACTTCCAACACCTCGACGACCCCCGTACTATTCAATCCATCCATCAGTACAATGTTTTAAGTGCGTTACATTGAGTTCTACCACAAAACATGATTTATAACCTCAAAAAAAAAAGTTGTTTCCCAGCAAAAATTTTTGCGTAAAGTTACTTAGTTTGATGTACAGAATGCTTGGTTAACGGCTTCGGTTTACACCCTGTAGATGATGATGAATTATGTGGGGTAACTATCTGCCTTGCTTCGCTGGTCTAGTGGTTGCAATTGTAACTATTGAGCATGAGATACTGTGTTCAATGTCCGGGGTCGGCATTTGGTCATGAGGTTTTTCCATCAGGGATTTCTCAGTAGCATCGACGGAGTTTGAATTTGTGCCCGGTTGATGTCAATATCCTTGCCACCTGTAACATGGTGCTTAAGGGTCTCCCCACATTTATCGACGCGGAATCGGCTTAAGCCGAGTGCGTATCACCACATTACTCGACTTATGATTGACAAACGGCTCGTTTCGCCGTCGGCCGGCGTCGCGACGCGTCTTCCAAGCCGAGCCGATGCGAATGGTATTAGTAACACCTTTATTACGTGGACATAAAGGCTTTTTGATCGGTGTTAGCCGATTCCGCGTCGATAAATGTAGGGAGACCCTAAATATGACTGCCGAAATGTGGGTGTATCTCAGCCTAACTCTTCGGGGTAGAGGCGTGGTATGTGTGGTTGTGTTGTGTGTGTGTAAAATCTTGTGGAGCAAGCCAAAAAAGTAGTAGCCAACCACGAGTAGCTTTCAAGTCAATAAATAATAACAGGCGCGCGGGCCTTCAGTTTAAGTCTTCAGTCCGTGCTTGCCTAGGTTGGTCCGTGGATGGGTAACCGCCCATTACATACCAGGTTTCCTCCATGCCTCGGAAAGCATGTTGGAATCGTTGGTCCCGACTGTCATTTCCAGATCTTTGACAGTCGTTACAGCTAGTCAGTGGCCCGATAGTCTGTCAACCAGTCTTACCAAAGGGTATGGTATTATCCAGTACTGACTGGGTTGTGGAGGTAAGATAGGCAGTCATCATCGTCATTTCAGCCGAAAGACGTCCACTGCTGTACATAGGCCTCCCACCATGTGTCGAGAGGCAGTCCATGTAAAATACTGGTATTCAGCTGCATCCGCTTAGACTGGAAGCCAACCCCAACATTTTTCCGGATGGGAAATCATCAAATGATCGCGAGAGCGGGAGGGACCACGACGCGGACGCGGAGGAAGTGTCAGACTTATACTCACTAATACCGACCCAAGTTCCTTAGCTCTTTGTGTTCCAGGGCCGCGGTATCTCTTTGGAACAGTCTCGCAGCCCTAATATCATGATAACTCGTTCTAACTATTTCAATTACACTTTTAGGGCAGTGAAACAAGAGTGCAACAACGCCCTGTACCCAGACCTACACGGGCACTACCGGGAGGCGAAGTACACGCAAACCAAGCACCACTGGTGGTGGAAAGCTAATAGAATCTTCAACCAGCTGCAGTGCACTATTGGGCACACAGGTTGGTTTATTTTTTGAAGTACCTTTCTTTTGTGAATGACTCGTGGTTGATTAATTATTTCAATTTAAATATCAGATTACAAAGATCCATAATGGTTAGTAACAATTGGAACTCATAAACTATGTTATTAGAGTTTCAAAAACAATCACAAAACACATTCACAACACATTACATTTATTTTACTATACCACAATGCTCACCCCGAGCGAGTATATTGGACACTGATGAAATTATCCTCAGAACGCCTTCTGACCTCCACAATTTCGTTTGTGAATAACACGATGCTCGGTGGCTATGTGAAAGAAGACCGAACGAACTTTTACATTAAAAAGTTTAGTAGGACAGGTTAGCAGTGGCGAAGCCTCCATATAACCCGATTCCTATCTGCTTCCATTCGGAATAACAACTCTACTAAGTGTCTACTATTTTTCCAAATATTCAGATATTTCATACATTATTAAGTTAAGAGTAAAAATACTAAAATACAAGAAAAAATGTGATAGCACTCTTAAAGCATTACCAAAAGGCAGTTTATTTTTTGTCTCTACAAAAATTCTGATAACAGCACCAAAATATACCGCCGCTCAATAACTGCGTGGTTTTGTAAATCAAGTTTAACGCTGTTTAGTAATGTAATTATTGACTAGCTTTTGCCCGCGGCTTCGCTCTCGTGCAGTTCGATACTTGTCTCACGTGATTGTACTACCAGGATCAAAAGTAGCCTATGTGTTAATCCAGAGTATAAGCTATCTTGATACTAAATTTCATCCAAATCTGTTGAGCCGTTTTAGCGTGAAGGAGTAACAAACATAAAGACATACACACATGCAAACTTTCGCCTTTATAATGTTGTAAGTGTGATAAAAGTAATCTCGTCATCCGCAGGTTACGTCCTCTTCCTAGAAGAAGACCACTACGTTGCTGAAGACTTCCTGCACATCCTGAGCCTCCTCAAGTCCACGGCAGACAAGAGCTGTCCGCAGTGCGATATCCTCAGTCTCGGGACTTATCTCAAGACTTATCAGTACCATTCTAATGGAGATAAGGTCAGTGGTCATTGTAGTGTGTGACTTTTGTGATGACTACGACACTTGTTCGAGTATACCGATGTGATTGTACTCAACATTATGAACAATGGGGAATATGCATGTAATTTTTTCTTCGTGTTATTAGTGATTAACCTGTTGTCAGAGTTTTCATGCCACCCTTGGCCTCTGACTGGGCTTTACATGCCGTCGATAAGTACCTTGTATGTCTGGCTTCCTCTCGTTGTTTTCCTTGACCAAAGCAAGTGAAAAATAAACAATACGCACAATTAAATAGGTGCGTGTCTTGTGTGAATACATCACTTATTTTTCAATTCATCATTTCATATTGCGTGTTTTTGGTGAAACGGAACGCAAACTCAAAACGCATCGTCGAGACCAGGGTACTAACCACATGATACAGAAAAAGATTGTGTAAATAAACAAATGTACCATATAATTTATATCGTCCATTACAATTCATATTTAAAATATTAAAAAAAGTAATGACTGGTTTGCATATTCCCTATTTTTGTTTTGTGTCGTCTCAAACAAGTGTTGAGCTCAACAGATTGACAAAAAACTTGATGTCACTTAAGTCACAACTTAAAGGTTCCATTGGCTTTGTCAATGTTTGTAACGACTTAAGAGTTTGTGTGTTTTGTGCTGCAACGTTGTGCTGGAATTAACATTTAAAAACGTGAAATAAGCGCAAAGTATGCCCATTATAAGTGCACTTCAAGGTGATGCTTGTCTAGAAAAGTTTGCAGCGTTATTTTGTAATTATCTTGTATGTTTCATGTTTTTTTTATATCGAGAAAATATAAAGCATTTTTTAATCAATACTAATTATTAATTATTTTACTTCCAAAATAATTATTTTACTATCCCTTAATAAAAATCGGCTTTGTTACATGTTATCAGTATGTATATTTGTGCCCAGGTTTTTTACTACTGCATTAATGTCAATTTTATGTTACTACAAACATCGTATTTTGGAACCCACTTTATGAAATGGGTTTTAAAAATGCAATCGTTATTCGGGGAGAAAGTCAGATAAATGTGAATGTATTGGCTTGTGATTGTACGTCATAATATTCGAAAGTCTGACAACCAGTCTTGCCAAAGGGTATCGTATTACCTAGTACTAACTGTGTTGTGGAGGTCATATAGGCAGTCGCTTTACGTAAAATACTGGTATTCAGCTGCATACGGTTAGACTAGAAGCTGACCACAACACGGCGACGCAGATGATGATCATTGTACGTCAATTGAACCTTTAAGTTGCATCTAAATTAATACTGTGTATTTTCTATGATTAAAAATCCTCCTAAAAACAGCGAAAGAAGAACTTGAACCTCAACTACATACAGCAAGTGAAGGCAGCGAACGAAGAACGTAGGAAGAAGCATGAGAGCTCACAGACATGGAACTTCCAAGTGTACCCTCACCTTTATACTGCTACGCAAAAGGTTTTAATGTTACTATTTATTAGAAACTATTTATTATAGCGCCAGGGTACCCCGCGAAATTTAAATTTTCTTACGTTTTTTGCAATTAGCTGATCAGTGTGAGTTATATGTTGATTAAGAGCGTGCATCCAACAAGTTGACAACGTCGCAAATAGCTGTCAAATTTTTTCCTAATTCCAAATCAAAACAGCGAAATATCTCTGACAACTGTTTGCAACGTTGCCCACTTTCTGTACAAACACTCTTAAAATACGATTCGCGGCCGTAACAAATATGGCTTTACTGAGTAGGTAATAATAATAATAAAAACATCACTGCAACCCTCTTAGTTCATTCTTTTAATCCCATTGAATGACTTTTTCGTTAAATAATCATTAAATGGTATTAAATGAATTAAGAGGGTTGTATTGATGATTTTTAAGATCATAATTTTGTAGCTACATACGAGTTTCGGTCGCGAATCATATTTTGTGGCACATACAGGCTGAAACTGACTTGCTGATTGCAAGAAAACCTGAGTAAAATTGAACAGGCATGACGACAGTATCAAAAAACTGCAAATCTATTTAGTCCGTCAGTTAGAGTATTGGAAAATAATGGACACGTATTTTTTGTTATTGTAAATCAATGAATACTGACTAAGATAAAACGCATCAAAACTCGGGAGTGGAGGTTCGTGACGTCAGAACTCACTAAAAATTATACCTAGGCATGACGTATTGAGAATTTTAAAAGCGTCGTGACTTCATAAATTTTGGTTTATGTAAGAAATGAAAAAATACGGGTAAAAATACATTTGTTGATAATCAAATTGACGGATTAGTTTTATTTTGTTGTCTACCCTATTTCGCGGAGTAGACTGGCGCTAAGGGTTTGATTAACATTATTCTGTGCTGCGCTGTTTAATGCTGAGCTGACGTTGATGTGGTAGTATTTTTTGCACGTTGGCCTGCGCATGGGGTTATTCGGACTCACAGTTTGCTTTTTTTTATCTTATTTAGCCTGTACTGTCCCACTGCTGGCTAGGCTTCCCCAACTCCATCCAAATGCTCTTATCCCGGGCCTTCTCGGACCAGCCGTCACAGTACACGTCAGATCGTCTCGTCACCTACAAATAAAAAAAAACCATTAGGAAAAAACTTTTAACCATGGGGCGCGTCCTGTAATCGCAAAATAGAGCTTCATACATTGTGACGATTTATATCAACACAAATGTATGGGACGACTGATTTTTGATGTGAAACACAATTGGCATGCCTTGCCAGTAAAAGCGACCGAATGCCGTGACGGCAAACGGCATTGTGCTATCATGGCGTGATGCGCTCTTCGCCACCGCTATCAACTGTCTTGTGCACGTATAGTATAATTTTTTTTCTTAACTTTACTTCTTGTTTCGTTATAGGTTTTTATTAATTATTAATTGTAATGCTAACAAACGAAAGATGATTCACAACTGCGAGGCGTACGGTGACGGTATTTATTTTATCATATATATATATTTTTTTCCTATTTTTTTTTCCATTTCCCAATTATTTTCATAGTTGTTTTTATGTTGTATTGTAATCCGTTAATAGTAATGTAGTTTAAAATGAGTGCAAATACCACTTAGGGTTAGTCCAGACAGATCTGAAAAATGTACGAGCCTATTACTGGCTGCATTGAAAATAGGACCGTATTACCGTTGTTTAAAGTAGAAAAAAAATCAGTGCAGCGCAACATAGATTAGTGCTATTAAATCATCCTTATGGTATTTTTTGTATTTTTGAAATGGGTTGTAATATGTATTACTATAATCTGTAAATAGACACATGAAACGTCCAACTATTTAAACACGAAATATTTTCAGAGAATCATCTAACGGTTATATTCAAGTCATAGCAACGAAAAAAATATATAATACATATCTAAGTTATTTTTGTTTTTATGAATTTATTATAATAGGCTAGTTTCCACCATCAATAAATTGCAAATCTATTTAGTCCGTCAATTAGAGTATTGGAAAATAATGGACACGTAATTTTTTGTTTTTGTAAATCAATGAATATTGACAAAGATAAAACGCATCAAAACTCGGGAGTGGGGGCTCGTGACGTCAGAACTCACTAAGAATGATACCAAACAGTGACGTATTGGGAATTTTAAAAGCGTCGTATCTTCGTCAATTTTGGTTTATGTGACAAAAGAAAAAATACGGGTAAAATATTTTTGATAATCTAAGTGACGGACTAATTAGATTTTTTCAGTTAACAAGCCTATTGGTTCCAAAAATAAAAGCGGCCAAGTGCGAGTCGGACTCGCCCATGAAGGGTTCATTTAGGGTAGAAGCAACTCAAATATAATGAGTTGATTGAATGAAAGGTATATTGCGGTTTATTGATTTATGACGTATTAAAAAAAAACTACTTAAGTACTGGATCTCGTTCAAACAAATTTTCGGTGAAAGTATACATTATGATGTACACAGTACATTACTATAATGTAAGTACATCATATATATTTTTTTTGATTTATCATTCTCCTAATTTAGAAGTTACAGTTACACATTTTACCACTTTGGAAGTGTCTCGCGCAAACTAAGTATTCAGTTTAGAAAAAAATTATATTAGAAACCTCAGTATAATTTTTGAAGACTTATCCATAGATAACGTAAGACTTATCCATGAAAACAAAATTGAGTTTCAGTTCTAGGTAACCCCAAAATGTATTGTTTTTCTTTTTCTATATTTGTGTGAAAATCTTCATGCGGTTCACAGATTATCATCATCATCTACTTACTAAGTTTCAACAGCATAGTTCTTATAGTTTCGGAAAAAAAGTGTCTGTGACATACGGACGGACAGACAGACAGACATGACAAATCCATAAGGGTTCCGTTTTTTGCCATGTGGAAATGGAACCCTTTTTTTTTTTTTTTTTAGGATGGGAAATCATCACTCTGGGCGGAGCGGGAGGGAGTGTCAGACTCTTACTGACTAAAACCCATCCATGTTCCTTCCTCGCCCTTTACGTTCCGGGGCCGCGGTATCTCTTTCGAACAGTCCCGCAACCCCGGCAGGCTTCGGCCCTTGCGGGCCCCTCTCTTCTGCTGACATCTCTTTGAGGCGCGCATGGAACACGAACGCGCCGTCGACACGGCCTGTCGTCACTAGACGGACGGACGGCTAGCTAGCCCATAGCTAACCGTCCACAGGCCCGCATCTACGGTGGCCGGTAGCCACCACGTGGCCCCCGACGCCCGGTGCGTCTCCCGCGGCGGCCGGGAAGAGAGGCTCTCTCCCTCTCTCGTTCCGCCACCTCCTTCGCCAGCATGACTGCTTCCCAGAAGGAGGTGACGGCTTCCCATTCCGTCTCGCTCCGGACCATGGAATGAACCAGGGCCGGACGCGAGAGGTAGCCGCCGCCGATCGCCGCTACGAGGACGCGGCGGTGCTCCGCCCACGCAGGGCAGACCTGCACCGTGTGCTCCACCGTGTCCTCCGGTCGATCCTCGCAGTGGAGACACCCGGGCGTTTCCTCCCGCCCGAGACGGTGCAGGTACCTCCCGAAACATCCGTGTCCGGTGAGGACCTGCGTCAGGCGGAAGGTGAGGACGCCGTGGCGCCTCTCTAGCCACTCCTCAAAGAGGGGACTTACCGCCACTATCGTGGCGTGCCCTGCACGGGGTTGCGACAGTCGCTCTCTCCATGTCACCATGAGATCGCGCCGGAGGTCAGTCCAGAGAGAGAGGGAGGGAGAGAGAGGCCCATGAAAGCTCATGGCCTCGGACTTGTGCAGTGCCACCTCGAGACCCAGTTGCCGGATCCTCTCTTGGAAATGGAACCCTAAAAATGAGAAATTTTGCATAAAACCTACGTAGTAAACTAGCGTAATGGATATTGAAAAATAAAGAGCCAGTATTTACTATTTTTTTTTTAATTTTAGATTACTCTGATAAAAAAAATGTTCTTAAAATGGCTTCGTTATAGCCGTTAGATGATTCCCTGAACGTATTTCGTGTTTGAAGAAATACATAGTGTTACGTTGGTGGATGATAGCCAATTAATTTATAAAAATAATAACCGCTATAAGTCTTGGGTTATCCAACACAATTTTTTTTCAATTCGAACTAGTAGTTACTGACATTAGTGCTTTCAACCAAACAAACTCTTCAGCTTTATAATATTAGTGAAGATTTTGCCAACTGTCGTAGTGTTAATATTTGTATGGCTATCAACCATTTCTTTCACTGTAAGCTTAGTTTCCTGCTAACCCGTATTGTATGGGAATGGCATGACGGCTTTAAGCAATGCCTTTTGGAGACTGCTACTTATTCTATTTAGTTAAACTAACCCTAAATGACCCTTGAATTATTAACACCTGTATAAAAGCTTGGATTGGATTTTCAACTCTTTGATCTGCGTCGTAAGTTGAAAGTCGTTAGTTTATAGTAGTGTTTTATTGTTATTTAATCAGTTTTTACAATAAATCTGTAGTAAAAGTACTGTATTTAGTTATTTTAGAAAAAAAATAAAAAGCTTATTCTTGTGCCATTTATACCTACAGGGTGTAAACCACCTCATCACAAAGCCGTAAAGCCGTGAACCAAGCATTCTGTACATCAAACTAAGTAACTTTACGCAAGAATTTTTGCTGGGAAACAACTTCTTTTTTTGAGGTTATAAATCCCGTTTTGTGGTAGAGCTCAATGTAACGCACTTAAAACATTGTGCTGATGGATGGATTGAATAGTACGGGGGTCGTAGAGGTGTTAAAAGTCAAAATCATACAAAAAAAACTTGTGTTAAAAAAAAACTTGTAAGTTTGACCCCCCCATATCTCCGTAACTAGAAGGTTCCCAAAAAAATGATCGCAATGATGGGGAGAACAAGTGCCTTTCGGCTTCGTGAAGAGGTGTTTTACACCCTTTATATAAATATGTTACATAAAACTTGGCAACGACTATTCAAGTCTTTGCTTTGCTTAAAACTTCTAAAGCTTGGGATTGCAGTAGCATGATGTAATTATGGCATGTTAAATATGTAAATAAACTACCCGCGCCTTAACGTGAAAGCGTCAGGGTAACCCCCGAAATTCAAATTCACTTGACGATGCTCTTCAATGACTTTTTCATGAAATAGTCAACATGTAACTTAGCACTGGCCTGCAAATTGCAAAAAAAACTTAAGAAAATTTGAAATTTCGCGGGTTATTTTGCCGCTTCTCCCTTAAAATGGCACATTGTAATTTTTTATACGAGGGACACAGATGAATTAATTAAAAAGTTTTTTCTTTTAATGTAATAGGCTTGTTAACTGAAAAAATCTAATTAGTATTATCCCTCATTACATCAATATATTGTATAAAACAAAAAAAATGATCGCAATGACGGGGAAAACAAATGCTTTTCAGTATTATACAAGATAAAACAATTTAAAATTGGGTGATGTCTTTCTTGGGGCCAAATTTTTTGACCGTGCTGAAGTGCTTATATCGCTAACTTTCGGTCGCTGATTACTAACGAATAAATTCGGTTGCAATAAATATGCTTTCGAGAAACGCGACTTTCATTATTCGCATACATCATTAGTGCAACCGAATTTATTCGTTAGTAATTAGCAACCGAAAGTAAGACTGCCGGGCCAGCACATCCAAGCTACCCGAAACTGACAAATCTCCCCAATCAATCTTGAACCTAATGTATCAGCGATAAAGTTGAAAATCTGTTAAATAAATTTGTCAGAATGTAGTAGTTTGTGTTTGATGTGCGGGGTCTGGACTCAATAGAAAGTAATAAGTTGGTTGTGGTTGAAAAGCATGTAAATGTATAAATATTTTTTTGATTTCTAAAGACGGTACAAGGTGGATTTCTCAATTTAATCATTTTCCAAATAATGGGGATGCCGACTGACTTAAAAAAATATAATTCTGTTTAGTCCGTCAGTGTTTGTATTGACGATTTGATTGATTATAACTATAAAACCGTGTTTTTTACGGCCGCGAATCATATTTTAATCATCAAACAACCTGATAAAAACTTACCTAATGAGGGATTTTCTTTTTAAACTCTTCCCTAGTCGCTGTATAGATGGCGCTGATCTCGGTACGTTACTGCAAGGAATAGAACGTCACATAATTTCACTTGGACCTAATGGTTATATAAGCTATGCAAACGAAAGTGTCAGTCAAGGAACGTATGTGACGTGTGTTTTTTCAAGCGTTTTGGATTTGGCACCTAGTAACGTAGTAACGTAGTCAGTTGTACGCCATCTACAGAAGTCTTGAAAACAATGTTTTTTTTAATTCTCAAAAAGAAAACCTCTTATTGGAAAAACCGCAAGAAAAAATGAATTTCGCGCGCTACCGTGACGATATCACCGTAACGTCACGAAATCATGGTTGTTTCGACCTATTTGGTTTCAGAGAGTAGTGAATCTTAGTAATATTGATATATTCCTCTATGTTTTGCTGTGGTTAATGATTCGAAATGCACCTTGTAGTGAACCGTAACTTTGTAAGCTGTAAATAGTACTCAATGCCTTGCTCTTTTAAAGCATGCTTAGTTCTAAGATGTAAGTAAATATAGGTATATTGTAAACTTTTGGTTTTAGATAATTCTTGTTACTTATTTGTATTTATTTTATTGTAAATAGTAATCGTAGAATTTAACCGTACCTTAATGTCATTTTGATAACTGTCAAAAATTTCTGCCCCAATCATTTGACAGCTCTAACGTTGCCAGCCCAAAAAAAAACAGTGTTGTCACTTCCTTTTTCCAAAATTGTACCATTGTACCCAAAATGTTGCCAGTACTAAAACCAAATTTTCTACCATATCTTTTTAATGTTTTCAGGTGGAAATAACGCCATGGCATTCTAGCATGCATAACATGGGTTTCGCATTCAATCGAACTGTTTGGAGACATATAATGAGACAGCAGAGTCAATTTTGTGCATATGATGACTATAATTGGGACTATTCATTGCTGCATTTGTCACAAAATATGCCCGGGAGAGAAAAGTTCAAAGTTATTGTGTGTAAGGGGCCAAGGGTATTTCATATTGGAGAATGGTGAGTTTAATCTTACTTTTTTAAATATCGATCTATTTCTTTCTATCGCGTGGAGATGACAGAGATAGAATTACTTTTCAATGAAGTTTAGACACAAAAATATTTTTTGAGATTTAGTAAAGGATTTCCAGTTTTTAAGTTATTCTTTTATATAATCTAATGCATTAGCGAAAATTACAACTGACCGTAGGGCTGGGTTTTTCCCCGGATCTGGCTTTCGGTTCCTGAATGACCTAAATAGTGTATAAGTCCTAAGAGTTCGCTATTTGGACACCATTAAACTTGGACTTATATCTTTAAATCTGTTGTAGCGAAAACACGATTACATAAAAAAAATCTGTAAAAAAATACAAGAAATAAACTTGTTTGAATTTTTTTCGAGTAAGATTATATCGGAAACCTTATGGCATTTAATGTGATTTTTTTTTCTACGTGATTTTCTGGTATTTAGCAATCATTTGATTTGGGGCTTACGTTATTTCATTTTAAGCGAGCGCACACTCTTTCTGTCTCTTGTTTTGCACGTGAAAGTAGTAGCGATGTCCTTTTCCATCCTTTTGTATTATTTTAGAAAGGGCGCGCGATAGGTACGAAATTGATCGCATTGGGCTGTAGTGGCGGGCTCTTAAGGGGGAAGCGTCAGAGTAGCCTGCGAAATTCGAAAGGAACGACGAAAAAATCGTTCCTCGACTTATGTGAACTTAGAGGGTTATATTGATGATTTTGATGATTATAATTCTGTAACTACATACGTTTTACAGTCGCGAACGATTTTTTTAACTTCATACAACCTACTGGCCTGCAAATTGCAAAAAAACGTAAGAAAATTTGAAATTCGCGGGCTACCCTGACGCTTTCACTGTAAGCCTTTGCTAGAAAGTTTGCCACACATTATGCTTCAACATGTCTTTATCCACTTTTCAGTGGCTTCCACCACAAGAAATCAAACTGCAACGCCTCCACAGTGATCAGTAAAGTACAGAAGCTCCTTCAGAACGCGAAGCCTTACATGTTCCCTACTCGTGTGAGTGCCACGGTGACTGCGGGCGGCGCTAAGCATAATAAAAAGCTTGTCAAGGGAAACGGCGGATGGGGGGATATCAGGTGAGGAATAAAAATACTAATAACAAATCTGCCCTCGTAATTGCAAACGCAGAACTTTCAAAATGGCGTATTTTCTGAAAACTTCACTAACAAGTCAATGTTATACCATTTTTTTTTTCGAATTGTAAATCATAAAATGACTTCTCCCACTCTGGGCGGAGCGGGAGGGAGTGTCACACTTTTACTGCTAAAACCCATCCATGTTCCTTCCTCGCCCTTTATGTTCCGGGGCCACGGTATCTCTTGCGAACAGTCCCGCAACCCCGGCAGATTTTATACAACCTGTAACAGAAAGGGTATAGTCATATGAAAGGGTGTGCTACAGATCATCAAACTGAACAACTTTCTCCATGGGACCACCATCGTAATCGTAAAAAAATAAGACTGTACCCTTTCTGTTACACGTTGTATAAGTTTTAAACTGTGCCTAAATAATATGAGAACTTAATAAACTAAGCAACTACACGCTAAGGGCACCCCCTGTGGGGTACGAACCTCGGCTTAGGGCGTCGCTGGGGAGGGCAGCATAGGGACAGGCTGGATCTAAGTGAGATTATTTAGGGGCTGATAACCCCGAACCCGCCCCCTCTTCCCTGACCCGAATGGCGCAGCGGACCGGGTTCGAATCCTGGTAGAAATGTTTGTGTGATGAGCATGGACATTTGTTTCCGAGTCATGGATGTTTATATGTATAATAAGTATGTATTTAGAAACAAAAAAGTATCTGTGTAGTATATCAACTATCTGGTGCTCACAAGCCTCGTTGCTTTGTGTGCTAGATGGTGCTGTGTGTAATATCCAGCGATATTTATTTATTCCTATTCTTGATATTTTTGTCTCACAATTTCTTTATTTCTATCTTTCAGAGATCAAGAACTATGCGCCAACATGACAAAGATAGGCCGTCAGCCGCGTCGTAACATATACTACGCATAATTGCACAGATTGTACATATTAACGCGTACTATATGGCCGCGTTCCCACTATGTCATGTCGATTCATTTATCGTTGGTTTTTAGTTGGCAAAACTAGTGGACGACAGTTATCGTGTCGTCCTATATGTGAACACCTCCATTTAAATACACAAGCCATGACACTTAAAACTACACGATTATCTGTCGCCACGACATAGTGGGAACGGGGTCTATAGCACTCAAGCTAAGCGAAAATGAACTCTATCTGTAAACATTTAGTGTTCATATTTATATAATAAGCTTAATGACAGTTGGTTGTAGGAATATGCAAATTAACTTAATACAAATACGGTTCGTTTTCGGATAGCTTGAGAAAGTCAAGTCTAGGTCTTAGACTTAAACATAACTATGTGAAATGAGGGTGTACCTAATATAAGTACACCTCTGCGATGTTATGTTATGTACATACATTCCACAAGCTTTTATACTGAAACACCCCCTTGAACACCCCTACACACGCTATGTTATGGGGCTTTAGAGGGCTATCACATTTTTACTTGTCTTTGACTGTCACACTCTAATACAAGAAAAATTATACTAATATTTATTTAAAACACTCCCGAGAGAAATAATCAAGCTTTTTCGGGAATAGTTTTTTTTTTAATTTTGTGGCCAAAATCTAAACCATAATCACAAATCTAAATTCTCAGTTTTGATGTGTGATTATGGTTTAATTCTGAAATACAAGAAAAAATGTGATAGATCATGGTAATTTCGGCGTACTATAGGCACAATTCTGCCTTCCCTTACCTCCTAAAGAGACCTGCGGAGCATGCGAATTTCATACAAACGAAATACCAAAATAATTTGTAAATCAAACATATTCTTAAGGTAGTGTGTATTTATTTTGATTGGATTACAGAATATAAAGGTTCCCAAACACATATTTTGAATGTACACCAATTTAAACAAGAGTAATGAGAAAAATAAGTTTTCTACAGCAAATTTTAAATTCCTCATATCTCGTCTTTATATCGTTGTCCTTTCAAAATGGTTATTTGAGAACATAGATATTCTATAATACAATCGAAATATATACACACTACCTTAAGAAAAGGTTTGATTTTCATATTATTTTGGTATTACGTTTGTATGAAAAACGAATGCTTCGCCGGCCCCTTAAACACCATAGTGGTGTTGGAATTTTTTCACATGTAATTTGTCAGTAGTAGCCACGGAGTCTGGATTTGTGCCCATTTGATGGTAATAGGCTCGCTCCCTATTACTTAGGACTTGAACGTAACTGGTGAAATGTAGGTGTTAGTGTACACCTCTGCCTTACCGTTCAGGGGTTACAGTCGTGATGTTATGACTAAATATTTATTATGACGAGTTAAATGAGCTTCAGTTAAATTTGATTTGTTAAAGGGCTTTTGGATCACGCGTAGTTCATACAAACGCAAGACCAAAATGATTTGTAAATTAAACGTATTCTTAAGGTAGTGTGTATTTATTTCGATTGAATTATAGAATATCTATGTTCCCAAATATATATTTTGAAAGTACAATGTTATAAAGACGAGATATGAGGAGTTTAAAACTTATTTTTCTCATAACTCTTGTTTAAATCAGTGTCCATTCAAAATATATATTTGTGAACCTATATTTTCTATAATCCAATCAAAATAAATACACACTACCTTAAGAATATGTTTGATTTACAAATTATTTTGTTATTACATTTGTATGAAGTACACATGCTCCGCGGGCCTCTTAAGATGTTTAAAAAAACATTAAAAATAGATATTTCACCAGCTTTGCACAAATTAAATTCTTTTTATGGACTCGAAATTCATCTCGCCATTTTTAGTAGATACGAGTATAATAGTAGACGACTGATTAAAAAAAAAACGTGTCTGTTTAGTCCATCAATTAGATTATCGAAAAATATTGGAGTTTTTTGTTTAATCAATTTAATAAAGAAAAGACGAGGTAAACCGCATAAAAGATTATGATTGGGGGTTTGTGACGTCACTTTCCGGTAAAAAATGTACTCAAATGTGACGTCACGCGAGTTTTCGCACTGTATCGGCTTCATTTTTTGTTAAAGTGAAAAATATGACTGTGTCCAAAATTTTTTTGGCAATCTATCTGACAGACTAAGTAATTAGTTTTTTTTTTGCCATCGTCTACCTTATTGAAGATATTACCGCCGAATTTGATATTTAGAAATAAAAATACTCACGAATGTCGATTTCTATATACCTATTAGGGTGGTAGAAAAGTCAAAATGTTGCAATTTTTTTGTTTGCAATAACTCGAATGGTAGTTTTTTTGGTGTTGCCACAAATTGAAAAATGCTACTAAAATGTTAGTTTTTTCTAAATACCAACATTTCGTATTAAAATGTACTTATTACTTAGCTGTATATAATTTGTTAATGATGTTAGTGATGCTTTAAAGTAGTTTATATTCTGAAAGGTCGACAATTGGTGCGTTTGTCCTGTTTTCTGTTATTTAATAGTAAAGTTGTGATTTTTTTTATATTTCACTGTGTTGACAGAAATATTGACGATTTAAATGTTATTACTTTATTTTATATCTATTTGATACCGTCCTATGATATTGACATTTAGTATTGTTGTCATTTTAAAATGATATTATTAAGAGCCCTCTTAATTTTTTTTGTCCTCTAATTGTACAATTTACTTTAAAAGGCATAATATAACGAAAAAGTATTCTATTGAAAGAATAGGATATTTATGAGATAAAAAAATGATGGTTATATTGGGTATTGGATAGAATCTACAAATTAGAGGTCCCAAATCAGAGTCATGGGTTTTCGCCTAAACATGCATCAGGAGAAAGATTCTTACCTACTACTTAAATAAATAAATAAGTTATCTAAAATTCACTGTATTTATATTGAAGTAGAAAAAACAAACTATTTGTAACAAATAATTGTTATTTTGAGCAACTAACGGAAAAAATATAATTTCAACGAGTAAACCTCGCAATTTCGCGTTTTTTTTTTTGTAACAGGCCCCTTAATTGTCGGTCTTTTTCTTAACCAACTGTTTTTATAATTCGTCCTCGCACTAGTTCTCGAATAATATTAATTATCAGTGTTGCCTGTTCTGAAAAAAAATACTGGCCAAAAGCGAAACGGACTCGCAAACGAAGGGCTCCTTAAAAATATACTACTGTACGATATTTTAACGTAAGTACGTAATTGTTTGGATCGAGCAAAAACTTGCTCCGTAATTTTTAACTTAATTTTAGCTGTTTTTAAAGCGGCTAATAGTAATACTCACTCTGTTAAAATTTTCCTACGGAACCCTGACAATAGAGTTTTAAAATGGAAAGCTTTATTTTGTCTCGATTTTAATCTCTTTTTATTTTAAGAAACACTAGATTTTAGTAAGGAAAACGTTCTCGAATATTTATCATTTTAAAACACACTTCAAAATGACAACAATATTAAAAGAAGAAAAAAAATCTCGAAATTATTACAAAATTCTCTTTTTTCACAAATGGTCAATATTTCTGTCGAAATTTCTAATTGGTATGCTTTTCAAAATGGTGCGAAACACTTAGGTATATAATATAAAGGGTGTAAAACACCTCTTAACGAAGCCGAAAGGCACTTGTTCTCCCCGTCATTGCGATAATTTTTTTTTGTTCTAGTGGGGTCAAAGTTATAACTTTTTGAAAAGTGTTTTTTTTTTAATACAAGTTTTTATTGTAAGATTTTTACTTTTAACACCTTTACAACCCCCGTACTATTCAATCCATCCTTCAGCATAATCTTTTAGTTTGAGTTCTACCACAAAACATGATTTTTCACCCCAAAACAAAAGTTGTTTCCCAGCAATAATTTTTGCGTAAAGTTACTTAGTTTGATGTACAGAATGCTTGGTTGACGGCTTCGTGATGAGGTGGTTTACACCCTGTTTAAATAAATAAATAAAAAATAGCATCGAATATTGTTGCCCATAGAAAATAGAGAAAAGATTTACTTGTAAATATTTAATGTTAACCTACTTCGTTGGTCTACGGGTCGCAAGTGTGACTGCTGACGATGAGGTCCTGGGTTGGATTACCGGGTCAGGCAAAGTGTTATTGGGTTTTTCATTAGGCATAGACACAGTAGCAGCCACGGAGTCTGGTTTTGTGATTGATGGAATTAGGCTCGCCCTAATTACATGGGACTTAGACATAACTGGCGAATTGTGGGTGTACTATTAGGGAATCTATGTCTTAGATCCACGTTCACCGAAAATATAACAAGTCTGATTATCTAAAAACAGCTGTCACTGTGACATGTTCCCATTGTGTTTTAAACAGCTGTTTTTAGATAATCAGGCCGTCATCTTTTTGGTGAACATGGACCTCTTATAATTTTCTTTTCAAAATTTACAGCTATAGTCCGCGCCACGAGAAGCTATATTTGTAAACAAAGAATTACTACCAAGATACGTAGCGACAATAAAATCAGAAATACTCCTAAATTCAATCAATTATCATACGTGTAATACGTAACTAACGAGCAATTTCACTTGGTCGGGTTATAATTTGGTGATATAAAGCGCTGTCGTCTAATGTTTTGTGGTACTGGAACGCATCTGACATCATGGAACGTAAACATTTGGGTCGCCATTTTAAAGTATGATTACGCTGACGCTGTCATTTTTGAATTTGATCCAAAGTTTGCGAACCTGAATGTGTGATTACAAAATTTATAGGTTCTCGTGGCGGGTACTATAGATAGGTTTCTGAAAAATCCCATGGCTCAAAGCGCGAGTGTTTTTATTATTTTACATGTAAATCTTTAACTCTAAGAACAATTTAAAAACGTTAAAATAAATGCACAATAAGTAAAAAAGATATTGTATATAAAGTAATGAAAAAAAAACTTTTATTTATGGAAAAGTATCGTTTACACAATGGTCTAGGTTGGTGGACCATTTTGAACCTTAAAACTTGTAGATTAAGAATTATAATTTGAATTCTCATAACAGGAATTGCTCCGTAGGTGCCTAAATTTGTAACCGGTTGGTGGCAATAAGCTCGCCCCATGTTAATGGGACTTAAAATGTTAAAAAAAATCTAGTTTATCGTAGTCGGACCGCATGGGCCATTGTGTAAACGTCCCTAAACAATTTGTATTACCTAGTCATTGCGTTGCTTGTGCTGAAAATATTTATTAAAAAAAAAACTATATTATTTATTAATGTTGATTTCAGCGCCCTCTAGCGTTCTATGACAATAAACGCCTAAACGTTTTCGAAATATTAATTTTTATTATTTTCAATTAAAATGTAAGACATTCCAATGTCGTCTAAAACTACAAACAGTAGCATTTCATAGGAAATTGAATCTTATTTGTATACTAGTAAATTTCATATTCCTATAAACGACTGTGATCAAATGTTACATTACGTGCGAATAAGAACGTTATGGTTATACAAAGAAGATTCATTTTGCAAATGAAAAGCTACTGGAGTTAGCTTGACCAATGTCAAATTTCACTCTATTTCAATTTCAACCTTTGATATAAGTACTGTATTTGCACTTCAAAACTTAATTTCAATGTACAAAAACCGCCTGAAATTAAAAAAAACAGGCATCTTTTTTCTTCAGAAAATAATTGGGTAATCAATGACAAATTATGTTTTACATACTGATCGCTTATCAAAGCTTGTAGGTTGAGCAACGCATCCCGCGGTTGGTCTGCGGATGGGTGACAGTTCATAACATACCAAGACACGAAATCATGTCAAGCAGTTGGTCCCGGCTGTCATTTGTAAATCTTTGGCAGTCGTTACAGGTAGTCAGTGGCCCAAAAAGTCTGACAACCAGACTTACCAAGTGGTATCGTATTACCCAGTACTAACTGGGTTGTGGAGGTCAGATAGGCAGTCGCTCCATGTAAAATACTGGTATTCAGCTGCATCCGGTTAGACTGGAAGCCGACCCCAACATAGTTGGGAAAAGGCTATGCAGATGATGAATGATTTTGTTAGTGTTCTAGTAAAACATCATCATAATTTTCTTGCCCATATCCCAATTCATCTATTACTCGCCATCTCATTAGAAACCTCCTTTGTAAATTAAAAATCTTCGGTTGGTATGTAAAACGTATATGTCATTGATACTTACATAATATAAAATAAATTATGTCTTACTGACAATAACTCTTCTACTCCATAAAATATAAATCATAGATTTACCCTTACCGTACCACGGCAACCAACCAACCTAGCGAGGACATGTCAGGGCTCGAACACATATAAGCCGTTTTAACGTATCAGAATGAGGGATTTTCTGTTTCAACTCTTCCCTAGTCGCTGGATAGATGGCGCTGATCTCGGTACGTTACTGCAAGGAACAGAACGTCGCATAATTTCACTTGAACCTAATGGTTATATTCGGAAGCTTATGCAAATGAAAGTGTCAGTCAACGAGCGTATGTGACGTGTGTTTTTTCAAGCGTTTTGGCTTTGATACCTAGTAACGTAGTCAGTTCAACGCCATCTACCGAGTTTTTGGAAACTATTGTTTTTTTAATTCTCAGAAAACCTCTCATTGGATTGGAGTGACATGATAACTGAATCCGGAATACTGTTTTGTGTGTGAACTCGCTCATACAACTACATACGCCTTCAAAAATTGGACCTGTAAAACGGAACGTTATATTGTGTTCGAGCCCTTATACTGAAAATGTATAAACTCGGTGCGGAATGGGTCTGTTTACAAGGGACCGAAGCAAGTTACAATACAATACACCTAAATAAAATAAAAATCAGCTGTTTCATACAAAAGTGAAATATCTACACGGTCATAAAGTATGGAAAAGCAGATTTAAAAAAATACCATGGTTTGGTTTGCCTTGTGTTCTGGTGCGGTATAGCGAATCTATGATTTAAATCTAATAAACAACAAATCTTGAAAATGTATTAATAACCAAATAATGCCCAAATGCCTTAACATAGGAGATAATTGTACGGAAACGAGTACATTTTATTTTAAGCACAATTTTTGTGAAGCCTCTTTAGTTGACGTAAATATCCATTCGAAGAAGGTTTGATGTACCTATGTACCTATGATCGCGGACATTGGCGGTTGACCAATTTCACGAGGGCTATGACAATTTTTCTTGTAATTGAGTGTTTTAAGAACACTCGAACACAAGAAAAATTGTTATAATTGAGAATTTAGGGCTCAAAATAAACATCACAATTTTTCTTACATTACAGTGTTAGACTTTAAAATACTCAAATATGAGGACTACACAAGAAAAATTGTGTAGCCCTCATATTTTTTTATATAATCATTTTATTTTATAAACAATATAAAATTGTATTACTTACTTAAATTAAATTTTAATGAAATTATTTATAATACTTTTTTTTTACTTATAACGAAATTCAAATTTTCTTACTTTTTTCTAATTCGTCGGTAAGTGTTTGTGTTAAACAAAATGTGATTTGAGGTCCTATTTAGAATTACAATCCTTAATTTAATTTAATTATATTGAATGATTGTTTTATGACAAAACTTATTCAATGGGTTTAAATGAAGTTTGAGGACGAGAGAACATTATTTTGTAACGTAAAAAAAAAAATTCGCGGGCGATGTCATTAAAAAAAGTTCGATTGAATTCGAACTTTTTTCCTTGTCAAAAATTTTAAAAAAAGTAAGCGAACTTAAAAATATTCACGTAAGTACGATAACTGCTCTTTTGACCTTAGTTATAAGGTTGAAAAGTGGTCAACAGCTTTTGTCCGTTGATTACCAATATAACGGACATATTTCAGGGCTTCACAAATGTATGTAGGAAACCATAATATAATGTAGTTCAAACGCCCTAAAAACACAAATGGTTTTGACGAACAAAAGTGAATTTTGAATTGAAAATACTACGGTCCTATTTCATTAGTAATTTATAGGCCCTGTACGCCAAACGACAAATATATGTAACAAAATGGTACGTAAAATAGGCAAGACGACAGTATAAAATAAGTAAGAAAATAATGGACACTTTTGTTTTGTTTTTGTAAATCAATGAATATTGACAAAGATAAAACTCATCAAAACTCGGAAGTGGGGGCTGGTGACGTCAGAAGATCAGAACGCAATTAAAATTATACCTAGGCGTGACCTATTGAGATTTTTAAAAGCGTCATATCATCGTCAGTTTTGGTTTACGTAACAAATGAAAAAATACGGGTCCACTAACAGACGCACTAGTTTTTTTTGTCGTTTATCCTATTGTAGATTGGCGCGCGTGCGTTGATGCTCCGGCGTTCAAAAGTTTGATAGTGTGTTATTAATAAATTGAATTTTCGATTCAAAATTCACATCAATAACATTGTGTGCTAACCATTGATGTTAAATATTTAATTAAGAATGTCCATCCATACATTTTGAGCAAGCAACGAAGAATTAAAAGCTAGTTTATATTATAAAATAGTTAAGTCATGTAAAAATTGAATTTTAACTGTGGCATAATAATTATATTATAAAAAAAAAACATTTGTAATAAAAATATAAGACATAATAAAGTGCAGTTCGTTTTGAAAATGGTATTTTTATTTTTTTAGATTATTATAATTAGCCTCCCTCCATCCCTTCCAACGGTCACGATTCTTTTTTTTTATTAAAATTTATTTATTTTTTAATCAAATCAGAACAAAAGTTAATGATTTGAGCCTCCTTTTAAGCAAAGAAAAAGCCTGCATTAGGAGACCGCTCTTTCATAGCTAGATAGCCATAGAACAGAATACAGGTACATTACATTACATTTTTCACTTGATTGTGTATGGGATTCTGTGCTACTTCTTCAGATTTTCCATCATCATCATTGTGACGTTTAATAAATGAGTTATGCGTGCTGTGGTGGGGGATGCGCGTTGGAGGGAGCGCGGGGCGATGATGCGCCGCGCTCAGTGTGTTACGAGCGGCTCTAGCGACAGCACGCCTAACCCAGTAATATTGGAAACTGTGTTTTATTGTACAACCCTGAACAAAGACACCACCCTGATATACGGTGGCTTTACTCCAGACCCTAACTAGCGTCGGAGTGAACATTACAATCATCATTTCAGCCGTGCGATGTCCACTGCTGGACATAAGCCTCCTCCAAGTGTCGCCACATTGACCGGTCACGTGCGACTCACATCTAGCGAATCCCCCCAACCTTCACCAGGTCATCGGTCCACCTAGTGGGAGGGCTTCCAACGCATCGTCTTCTAAATAGGCGATATCGATAGGCGAATTTTATAAGATTGTACTATGAATGGTTGAATCTAGATTTTTTTATTTTTTAACGTAGTCTGTCCCATCGCTCATGCAGCATTCACCTTTAACAAAACCCTAGCTACGTCCTTGCATGGGACTGAAACATGATCATAACTGGCGAAATGTGGTTGTAGGTAGCTACATCTCTGCTTCACCTCTACATGATTACAGGGGGTCTCACGTTAAAAATGTAAAATTCTAAAAGTGGACTTTACGATCATAACAATAAAGTCCATTTTAGGTACAGTAAAACGGGGCTATTTGTGTTTTTGGGGACTATTTGGTACCACTACCTTAGAAACCAAAATATTATTGGGTTTTTTCATCAGGAATTTCTCAGGCAGCCAATCAAAGTGTTTCTAGACATTGTAAAATAACTTCAACCATACACCAACCGACAGCTATCGATATTTTTGTTCGAAATTCTGGGTCTTCCCAAATAGCCCCCAAAACTCAAATAGCCACGTTTTACGGTTTTTTTTTTTTTTTAAAGGTGATTCGTATTATGTTGTGATAAAGCGGCCAGTTTAGGCCCGCAGGCGTTGTGTTATGTGTGTGATTGACACTGGCTTGGTCAAATGGCCACCATCACGTATTTTAACTTTGATAACACAAAAAATTAGTCGCTAATAAAAAAAATAAAAGGTAAATGCACGATAAATACCCGTTTTCATATGTTTTATAATCGCTAATTAGTCGAAGAAGGAGATATGCCTGTCACCGTAAAATTGTCAAACACGTTATATTACAATATAACGTGTGTCTCTCTAGCGATATTGTAAACTCTCGAAATATTGTCAACTGAACATACGGAAGTATCTCTGCCCCCATAATCGGTACTTGGGGCACCCCCCCGTTAGGTTAGTAAGGTTCCTTTAAACCCTGCAGCCGGAAATAGGGGCCCCGCGAAGCGGGGCTCCGTCGACTACGCTTTATAAGGGAATATAAAGTGTTTTAAGGTTAGGTTATATTAATCGATATTTCTCAGGAATGGTACAGTATCTTTTCATGAGAGTGGTACCTCTGGGAAAGGGGGACCCCTCTTTCCCTCCACTCCGCGTGTGTTGTGTACCATCGCATGCATTTCACGAAAAACAATGCGTTTTATTGTAAGCAGTATGTTCGTTTGACAATAATTCGAGAGATATTACAATATAACGTTTTTGGCAATTTTACGGTGACATGCCCACTACAAAAGAGCCCCCCTCTTGCGCCAGTCGCGCGGACACCGACACGCCCCCTTGCCACTTCTCCTGTTTTTTATATTTCCATGGGTACCTATTTCAAATAAAATCCTTTAATTCGTAATAGAAAAATATATTTAATTCATCAATACCAACATGTACTCGGCAACAAATTCGTTTATGAAAGAAGAACAATTAAAATCTTCGATTAGAGAAAACATCGAATAGCCTTTTGCAGCAGAGCTGAGCCAAGCTTTATTTTTACAAAAATATAGGTCACATTAAAATTTTGACACTTTCATTATGACATACTTAAGTCGATTTACACCCTTTAGAATAAAGAATATTGATATATTAAAATCTTTTGGTGCATCCATACTGCAGTTACTTTTTGTAGAGCAACATTTCAAAGTGTCACTGAGCAACATCTGATACTAAAAAGTTATTTATGGTTATTATATTATGTTGATGGCAACTTATAACAACAATAAATAACTTAGTATATGTTAAGCAATGTTACCTACCTTTTGAAAACAGTCAACGGTAACAATATGAGGTTTTCTTTTTGAGAATTAACAAAAAATAGTTTCCAAGAACTCGGTAGATGGCATTGATCTGACTACGTTACTAGGTGCCAAAGCCAAAACGCTTGAAAAAACACACGCCAGATACGCTCGTTGACTGACACTTTCGTTTGCATAAGCTTCCGAATATAACCATTAGGTCCAAGTGAAATTGTGATGTTCTGTTCATCGAAGAACCGAGCTCGTCGAACCGAGATCAGCGCCATCTATCCAGCGACTAGGGAAGAGTTGAAAAAGAAAATCTCTCATTGATAACATTGTTAGAGAATGTTTCTACAACATAGAACAAATGCTGTGCAACTCACTTGTTGCTGAAAATATTGTTAATTTATGTTACTTGCAGTATGGACACGATGACACAAATAGTAACAAGTAGCCACAAACGTAACAGATTGTTACCTAATGTTGCCGTGTTGTTGCAGTTTTGCTCCACAAAAAGTAACTGCGGAGTGGATGCACTTTTGTCATCAGTACTTCGATATCTCATATCTAATAATAGCAAACTTAAGAAGATTTAGTTGCATACAATACCAGTTTGTATTGAGGCCAGCTACTATTACATAATTTACGAATGGCTGCAGTTTTAGAAAAAATTAAATGTTGGACAGTTGATCGAGTCCATACTCCATAATATTGAAACCCCGTTCGACTTAAGGTGAAATCGTCAGGGTAGCCCGCGTAATTCAAATGTTCTTTACGTTTTTTGGTATTTGCAGGCCAGTACTAGGTTGTATATTGATTAAAATATTGTTTGCGACTGTAAGACATATTATGTAGTTACAGAATTATAATCATCAATACAACCCTCCAAGTTCATGTGACTCGACTACATACGTCTTACAGTGGCGAATCATCAACATACAGCGAGCACTGGCCTGCAAATTGCAAAAAAAACTAAGAAAATTTCTACTGTGGAGCTTCCACTTTAATTATCTTCAGGACTGACTTTTTTCTTCCCTCGTTTATCAACAAGCGTTGGTTCCCATTGCCGGGCAACACTGCAATACAGCTGCATGGCTGCCCGAGCATCTTCAACTGAACTGTGTTCACCAGACTGAATGTCTATACCGAGGATCTCTTTAGCTAAGCGTTTTAGCGACGGTGTGCTGCCTTTGGTGATCTGGAATAATGGGAAATGGTGAGTTAGTCAACAGAAAACACTTACTAATATTATAAATGTGAAACTTTAAGGATGTTTAGGTATACTCGCAGCAAAGCTACTGTACCGATTTGGATGAAATTTAGAACACAAATAGCTCACATGGAAAAAAGGTATAATAGGATACTTTTTATCCCAATAGTATGATCCTATAGGTCAATTATGCAAGCTGCAGACATAAGCTAGTTGTAAATGGTCTTCTTCTTTACCATTGGTTAGTGCCTGTGTCAGAGTTTTTATGCCACCCATGGGCTTTTGACTTGGTATTACATGCCGTCGAGAAATTTAACAAAGGGCACGGTGATGTCCTCACAAACATTGTCCATCATTATCAAACATCAAACTTTCCCAAGTGATAAATTTTATACAATACGCACATTAATCTGAATAATCAAAGGTGCATGTCTTAAGTACAAACTTGACACATGTCTTGAATAGATATAATTGATGAATATCTATCCATGAAAGAGAAGACAAGAAAAAGTAGAAGGAATTGTAAGATGAACGATATAAATTTGATAATTTATTCTAAGAGTTAATACAATATCCCAAGTAAACATACTATGGTTGTGGGATAAAAATTATCCCACAACCAAACCATGCTCAAGTGTCAATTTTATCCAAATCTGTTCAGCCTATAGGGTGTGAAAAGGTAACAGTCAAACAAGAGTAAGCACTGGTTACTCTTGTTTGACCTACAGTAATATAATTATATACATATTTAAAAATTATAAATAAATAAATATTGCTGGACATTAACACACAGCGCCAACTAGTGCCACACTAAGCAAGGCTTGTGTCGCGGACACCAGGTAGTCGATATACTACATAATTATATACTTTTTTGTTTGTAAATACATACTTATTATACATATAAACATCCATGACTCGGAAACAAACGTCCATGCTCATCACACAAACATTTGCTCCTACCGGGATTCGAACCCACGACCCTAAGAACGTAAGGCAGCCTCAACACCACTACGCCATTCGGGTCGTCAATATAATTAGGTACATAATTAATAAATAAAAATCATAAATCACTATGTTTGTACATGCTAATCTCAAAAACCACCCAACCAATTTTAAATGAATTCTGTGAATGTATAGTTGGTTCCAGCATTAATGAAAAATAGGATATTATGATCCATAGGTGGTACTACGCAAAGCAAGGCTAGTAATAATATAAATTGTAATACATAATTACCTTTCTAAATGGTTTATATCTTGAAGTGTCTCTAATATTTCTTTTGGGATGTGAAAGGAACAATACAGACAAATCATTCTTCAAGGAATGACCGACTAGAATACGGCCTTTCATCAAGTCTGAAACTTCTTTCTGTACTACGGTAAAATCTTCTCCATTGAGTAAATCCTCTTTTCTCACTCCACTAATGTCAGTTCTATAGTCTTTGACTTCTTCCCTCGCTTTCACGAATTTGTCGTAGATACAGTCACCGAATTTGTTGACTATAGAAACTCTAGCTAACATGTGGTCATTACCATCGTATCCTACACCAACCATCTCACAGTCCATTGCTAAAAACTTTGTTATACGATTTTTATTGTTATTTTTCACAACACCATTCTCTTTTTTTGAATCACTATTTTTTTTAGTATCTACGTTATTGACTAAGGTATCCACATTTGATGCCAAGTTTAAAGTTTTCATATTTTGAACGTTTTCGTGGTCTTTTGCCTTTTTCTTTCTTGCACGACGGAATGTGCCAGAAAACTGGGCTTTGTTGTTTTCCTGTACTGGTTTATCCGTTTTCTTGTCCATATTTAGGTTGTTTGATAAGAATTTTTGCCAGTTTGCATCTATAACACCCCGGAGTCCTACAGTTTGGTTAGGTTGTTCATTTGAATTTCTCTTCCGCTTTTTCGTTGATTCGGTCATATTTACATTAAAAACGTAATGTAATAACAACTGTAGTATAAAAAATATACTGTTTACGACACTAAATACAATGTGAAGCACGAATTCATTAACGATCAAGAGTAAATAAAGTGCTTCCTGAATGAACGCATTTGACATCTTTTTGACAGAACACCCGCATGGCGGCCATAGAGTAACTAAAGTTCAATTTTTCTGTCGTGACTTCTCGCATCTGCTGGGAAGTCAATGACAAGCCGGACGGAATTGTACGCATTTCTTAACTTTATAATAATCACAACAACAAAAACTAAATTGCTTTGAACATGGTCGTTTTTTTTTAGTATTTAGATTGAGATTTTCACTGGTGTTGCTGATGAAATCGAAATAAATTAAAAACATAAAATGTCAAAAACGTCTCATAGACAAAACCATGAGTGACGTTCTTAAACTAAATAACGTTTCAATTCAACACACAATTTATTGCTTACTCATTGACTTTGATGTGAATATAAAAATGTTAATGAAAAAATACCTGATGAATAAACTTTCCTGTTATGAAAAATCACAAATGAAAGAATAAAAAGTATAAAAGGCTGAATCAATTATTTAACTTTAAACTTTCAGAACACACCAAAGGCTGGAAACAGAAAAACAGTTGGTTTTGAGCGCAATGTACGCAATACAACGTTGCTTTACTTGCAAAATTATTTTCGTAAAAAATTTGAAACCAGCAATGTACGCGACAAAACCCAAACTCTCAAATGATTTGCATCGTAGTACAGCCACAAATGTAAATACAAGATTTGTATACAAAAATGTCTAGAAATGTCAAATTGAGCCGACGTGTATGTTGTAGAACCGTGGTCACCCGTGGTGGGAGAATTTGTGAAAATGTTATCTTGTTCGTAACGTAACTATGAGCCAGTGTTCGCTTTCTAATCGCGCCGGGCAGACATAGCACGATAAAAAAATGTCTTACGATCATTTTCTCGAAAACTTAAATTCCCATGGCCAAGGACATCTATTGAAGTACTGGCCGGAATTAAACGAAAAAGAGCGGGACCAGTTAATCAGTGATTTAAAAAAAATCGACTTCGCCGAAGTGAATGAGTTATTTAGGCGCGCGAACGATACAACTAAAGTTATTACAGAAAAAGTTGAAGATTTAAAACCAATTCCTGACTCTCATTACGAAGCTGTTCCTAATTTGAGCAACGAAAAAATTGAGGAGTATGAAAGCATTGGTTTAAAGGAAATTAGTGATGGGAAAGTGGGTGTTTTGCTGCTTGCCGGTGGCCAAGCTACCAGACTTGGGTTCGGTCACCCAAAAGGTATGTACGATGTTGGATTACCATCCAGGAAGACTCTATTCCAAATCCAGGCTGAAAGGATCGTGAGGGTGCAGCAAATGGCTGCTGAGAAGCATGGAAAAGAAGGAAAGATTACCTGGTACATTATGACCTCTGAGCATACCAAGGGACCAACCGCTGACTATTTCCGGAGTCATTCCTACTTCGGTTTAAACAAAGAAGACATTTTCTACTTCGATCAAGGAACACTGCCGTGCTTTGATTTTGAAGGGAAAATATTCCTGGATGAAAAACACCATGTTTCTTCAGCACCTGATGGAAATGGAGGACTTTACAGAGCACTAAAATCCCAGGGTGTATTAGCAGACATAGCTAAACGTGGTGTGGAGCACTTACATGCCCATTCGGTCGACAATATTCTTATTAAAGTTGCTGACCCAGTCTTCATTGGCTATTGCAAGAGTAAGAATGCAGATTGTGCAGCCAAAGTTGTTCAGAAATCAACCCCAAGCGAAGCTGTTGGTGTTGTGTGCCGAGTAAATGGACATTACAAGGTTGTGGAGTACTCAGAGTTGACTGATGATGCTGCAGAGAGTCGTACCCCTGACGGTAGACTGACATTTTCAGCTGGAAACATCTGTAACCACTACTTCTCTTCAGAGTTCTTGAGAAAAATCTGCAACTTTGAATCTAAGCTGAAGCTCCATGTTGCCAAGAAGAAGATTCCTTATGTAGACCACGAAGGTATTCGTCAAAAGCCAACAGATCCTAACGGGATCAAAATGGAGAAGTTCATTTTTGATGTTTTTGAGTTTGCTGAGAACTTCATTTGTTTGGAAGTCGCTAGAGATGTGGAATTCTCTGCGTTGAAGAATGCTGATGCTGTGAAAAAAGACTGCCCATCCACCGCTAGAGAGGATCTATTAAGACTACACAGAAAATATATTAAAGAAGCCGGTGGCATTGTAGAAGACCACATTGATGTGGAGATTTCACCGCTTCTCTCGTATGGAGGGGAGAATCTTGAAGACTTGGTTAGTGGACAAGTGTTCACTATCAGCCCATACCACCTTAAGAGTATGCAAGAAACTGCCTTGAATGGGAATGGAGTCAACGGAACGAATGGTACCAACGGAACCAATGGTAACCACTAGGATAGTATCATGAAAGGTATTCATTGTTAAAGTTTTTATAAAATGTTACAAAAAATTACTAATAAAAATTCTATAGTCAAAAAAAATGGACTAGTGTTGTTTCTCGGACTTTTATATCCAAAAAAAGGAGTGAAATTTTATGTACATAATTAATTTTTATTTGTGTTGAAAATTTTACAATTTTTTTTATTCTTTTTTTTATTCTCTATGGAAAGGACTAAGTGATGTGAAATTTAAGTCATTATTGGTTAAGAAATGTATCTACATTAATTAATATTTTATAATTTGCTTGCAATAATTAGCTTATTACGCATTATTTCTACTTAGTTTTTATGCAACTCAATTAGCCAAGCCGGTTTTCACTAACATTTAGCAATTCCTAAACATTACTGCAATATGAAAGTACTGTACAGCTCAGCTTAGCCCATTGAGGATTAAAGCCTTGATATTATGTTATGTTTATGTTGGAATTTCAACTCAAAAGCACTGAGCCGAAAATTGAAAATCCAACTTGGCACTTTTGTTTAGGCAGCAATTTAGGTGTTAGTGAAAGAATGAAAATATTTTCTTTTTTAGTCAAACCTTACCTTTTAGTTGTTAAAATTGGCAATAATTATTCATTTTACGGCAGAAATATATCGATAAGGTAAATGAGGAAAAGATTAAATTGTTTTTCGCGCTTATCATTTGTTTCGCGGGAAAAATCTGATATTTTTATATTTTTAAAATTGGAAGTATTCTGAACGAGCGTTTTATTTTTAAAACCATCGACAATATTGCAACAGAATTTTAGTCTGTATTAAAAGAGGTAAAGTTTGTATTTTAGATTATCTTCGGTACTTTTGATCCAATTCCGAAATTTTTTTCATCAATGGGAAACCACTTTATCCCCGAATGTCAAACGCTATATTAACACCGTGGTATAATTACCCGAACGAAACCTAGTCGATTTAAACTTTTCTGATTGACTTTCGCGCCACAATTTCGCTTTTTTCTCAAGGTCGTCGTAAGCGAATCTTGTTTTGGTTTTTTTAAACCTGTTTTCACACTGACCCCCTTTTGTTGAGGTACGATAGTATTACGTAATCACATAATCATGCTGAAATCAGTTTTGAATATGTATTTAAAAATAAAAAACATCTGATATAATAAACTACTTTTGATATATATCTCGAAAGATAAAATATTATCTTTAGATTTTTATCAATGATTTTTTTGTTATACTAGATTATCGTTTCTTTCAAAATATATTATGCTAAAGGTTATTCAGTTCTCTACCAAGTAAAACTGTCTAAAAATAATAATAAAAATTAGACTGTCCGTTTTAACAGACACCCAGACCCTTGGTGGAGAGTATTAATTAAATACATGTTAAAATTGTAAACATTTCGTTTTAGTCCATAATCAATAGTTTAGTGCCCTTCTTTTGTTACTTTGTCGCGACGACACGCTCAAAAAAATAAATTACGAACTACCGACCCTCCGTAATGTTTAATAACGATGAAAATACAAAAAAAAACAATCGAATTGTGAACGTCCTTTTTGAAGTCGGTTAAAAAAGATAATATATCAAAAAAACAAAATCAGCCAAATCGGTCAAGCCATTATACATGCGGTGCGGCAATTGATTTTATTTTTATAGATATCATCGTTGATTTCGCATCGTTTACTGCATTATCTAAATAAGAAATATTATCTATTAATTATATTTTCATCGCGCAAAAGATCAATCTACTCTTTGTATAGTTAATAAAAGATAAGTTATGTAACGCTAAATAACTGCCAATCCGACCAAAAAAAAAAGATTATTTTTTGCTTTTACTGCCAAATATCACAAATAGCAAGTACGTGAAGTATGGGAAATTATTGGTTATAATTCTGCCCCTTTGAAGCCGAAGCCTACGGAATTCATTCTTACGTTTTTTGCAATTTCCGGGTCAGTGGCGGGTTTTACGTTGATTAAATTATGATTTACGGCCGCAGCAAATGAAACGAATGACAATTTCATGAAAAAGTCATTTAATGGGATTTAATGATCTTAAAGGGCAGCAGGGGGGGGGGGGGGGGAGCATGCCTATTTCATACAAAAAACGTAATACCAAAATAATTTGTAAATCAAACATATTCTTTAAGGTAGTGTGTATTTTTTTCGATTGGTTTACAGAATATCTAGGTTCCCAAATATACATTTTGAATGGACATTTGGACTTAAAATTTAAAATTTCTATATAAAACTTATTTGTCTCATAACTCTTGTTTAAATCAGTTTCCATACAAAATATAAATTTGGGAACCTAGATATTCTGTAATCCAATCGAAATACACAACACACATTACCTTATGAAAATGATTGATTTATAAATTATTTTGGTATTACGTTTGTATGAAAGACGCATGCTCCGCCGGCCCCTTAAAGGGGTTGTATTAATAATGTCAATGATTATTACTCTGTAAAGCTATATTTGTTACGACAGCGAATCATATTATAATCAACATACAACCACTGACTGACTTGATTTAAAATGCCACGGGATATCTTCCGTGGTTTTTCTTTATTTTTGTAAAAATCACGGAAGATATCCCGTAAGTGACATTTTAAGTTTAGTTGTAAACAGTGATAGCTTAAAATAGTGACTGAATTGATTGCAAAATCGTAAGAATTTCGCGGGCTACCTTGGCGATTCTCCCTAAATTGGCACTAACAGAACAATTCATTTCCCCCATCTTACAGCAAATTAAACGAAATCATTACAAGAATCATGTTTTAAAATGAAATTACTTATGTAATTAATATTTAATAAGTTTTACGGCAGCGAATTCAAAATTTTAGGGAACAATTTAATGTACTATAAAATAGTTCTAAAATCCCTATGCTGTTAGCCTAGCTTAAAAACGGTGCAATCGCATCTGCACGCAAGTATCAGCGCTTTCCAGTTTCTCCGTTTCCTTCCGTCATGTAAATACTTCATTTGGTGGAGCGAGAAGTCCGGTCGCAAGTGTCCGGATGTTCATTCGCATTGGAAGGGCTTTCCAGGATAGCTCGCAAAATTCAAATTTTCTTAAGTTTTTTTGCAATTAGCCGGTTAGTGTCAGTTGTATGTTGAACAAAATAGAATAGGTTTGTCAACTGAAAAAATCTAATTAGTCCGTCAGTTAGATTATCGAAAAATATTTGACCCGTATTTTTTCTTTTATTACGTAAACCAAAATTGACTGATTGCCTTGGTATAATTTTGAGTGCGTTCTGAGGTCACGCACGAACCCCCACTCCTGAGTTTTGATGCATTTTATCTTTGTCAATATTCATTCATTTACAAAAACAAAAAATACGTGTCCATTATTTTACAATACTCTAACTAACGGACTAGATAGATTTGCATTTTTTGATACTGTCGTCATGCCTATTATAAGCCCCTCTAAGCTCATTTGTTCCCATCGAATAACTATTTCTTGGAAAAGTAATTCAATGCGATAACTCTGTAAAGTCATATTTGTCACTGTCGCGAATCATATTTTAATCAGCATACAACTTGATACTGACGCGCTTATTGCAAAAAAACGTAAGAAAATTTGAATATTGCGAGTTACTCTGGTTCTTACTTTAGTGAGTTGCAATTTCGCGAGCTACTCTGGTTCTGGAACTTCTATTGAAGTCCGTGGCGGTGAAAAGGTATAAACGTCACTTATCACAACTTTTTAAGGCATAGACAAACCTAGAAGAGTGGTCGCAAATTTGAATTTTGCGAGTTCCTCTGGTTCTTACTTTAGTGAGTTGCAATTTCGCGAGCTACTCTGGTTCTCACTTTAGTGAGTTGCAATTTCGCGAACTACTCTAGTTATCACTTTAGTGAGTTGCAATTTTATGTGCAAAAAGGGAAAAAGATGTAAAAAACTTGAGCCGTGCGTGCAAATGTGATTTGTCCCTTAAATAATAGAGTAAAAATTGTAGCCAATGTAAAAATAATATTATTAAAAATAAGGTAGTATGAGAGCCTAGAACATGGCCTAGGATTAAAATAGCAATATCTTTATTTACATTATTATTTACAAAAAACTATGTTATTTTCAAAGTACCTTTGTACTTTTATTGTGTTGTCAATTAATTGACTTAATTTTTTTTTTGTGTTAAATAAATTGGATTATTTTGTAATTTTACGTTTTTCGATATAATAGTCACGATTGAGTTTATCTTGTAAAAAAAACTCATCTTTTAGCATTCCTATTTTTATGTTATTTCTAAAGAGAAGATTTCTGAGTGTAAATAGTTAAGATAGGTATTAAAAATTGTTCCGACTAAAGTAGTATTTGCCTCGTTAGTCATGAGATGTGGTCGCTTGAGTAGCAAAATAAATAAATAAATCAATATTCGCTGGACATTAACACACAGCGCCGTCTAGAGCCACACTAAGCAAGGCTTGTGTCGTGTACACCAGATAGTTGAAATACTACATAATTATGCACTTTTTTTTTGTAAATATGTACTTACAAAAAAAAAGGCACATAGCAGCCACGGAATCTGGATTTGTGCCCGTTTCATGGCAATAGGCTCGGCCCCCTACTAGGGATGTAGGTACTATTAGGCACATCTTTGCCTAACCCTTACGGGCTTACAGGCGTAATGTTATATTAGTCGGAAGAATTTTATTCGTATTATATCGTGTACTTAAAATCTTTAGTCGATATAAAATAAATGAGATTTTATATATTATTATAATATAATATTATCGTTCCTTTTAATGATAAAATTATTAAAATACCTTTTTTAAACAACGTTTGTTTTTTATTTTATAAAAACTCGTCGGACCGCTCGCTATAACAGGTTTCCTTATTTAATTGAATAAGGAAACCTGAACCTTGAATTCCTGTCTTAGTCCGTCAGTTACATTATCAAAAAATATTGGATACTTACGTGTTTTTTGTTTTGTCAAATTAATAAAAATTGACGAATACAAAACTCGTCAAAGATCCTGAGTGGGGGCTTGTGGCGTCACTTTCCGGTAAAAAATGCACTAAAATGTCGCGTCACACAAGAGTTTTCGACTCACTGTATCGTCTTTTTTTTTGTTTACGTGAAATAAGAATAAATATGTGTCCAGTATTTTTTTGAAATCTACCTGACGGATTGATTCGATCTTTTTTGTCATCTTCCTTGTTGTAAAAAGGTTTTGCCCAAAATTATATGAGAAAAGAAAAGAGATTAGCCCTCGAAATTAAAACCGTCTGTTCCAAAAGAGATGAAAAAGGATGTGTGTGGAACAAACCACATAGCTAGAATAGCTCAAGCTGTGAAATAGAAGCAATATAAGACCCCTTTGCTTACGAAACCCTAAAAACAACACACCACAAAACAATATTCCAAATTCAAAATTAGTATTACAAACTTATTAAGTTTGCAATTTCAAAATGGCGTAACTTGTATTTTCGTAATGCTCAGCTGTGGTTTGAGTCAGGTTAAGAAACTTGTTTAGCGGGTTTTGTAATAAATACATTACGATCACGGCCCGAATGTCAACATCAAGAGTTTATTGTCTATTGAAGTTCGAAAGGTTAGATTTTAAAGTTCAAATGATCAATGTAGCGGCTAGAGTGGCGGGAAATAATTCTTTAACCTTTTCACCGCCAACAAAATGGAAAAAAATCTGTTAAAAACAGTTACTTAATGTATTTTTTATAACATAGTTAAAAAGAAGAGCTTCTAATGAAGTCCTGGCGCTGGTGGCACGAAAATCTGGAACTTCTATTGAAGTCCGTGGCGGTGAAAAGGTATAAACGTCACTTATCACAACTTTTTAAGGCATAGACAAACCTAGAAGAGTGGTCCCATTTTGTTTTGGGGCAAACTCTTTTATTGTCTTAAAACTTAAATATTATGTGCGAACGATTATTTTCAATGTTAATATCGTTCGAATGTTCGTTATGCTTACTTTGCGAGTTCGAGCTGGCAGTGCTGCTTCTCCTCATCTAGAACACAAAAAATAGCGAGAACTGGTTTTTTCGGGAGTCATTGGTACTTGGACTTCTGTCTTGTAAGAGTTAGTGGAATATGCGATTTTTGGAAAGGCCCTAAGCCTGCTGACAAATTACCGATGGGAAAACCCTATAAGATCACTCAGGCTTATACAGAGGCCAGCCAAGCTACTCGAAACTGAAAATTAGCCTAATACTTTAGCAATAAAGTTGAAAATCTTTTAAAGTAGGACAGATTGTAGTAGCTAAGATGTGCCTGTACTTCTCTACTTAAGTCTGGGCATCTCTTGATGGGTGGGCCATTTCTGACTTTTTAGTACTCCAATCTGGGTTGGTCCAATAGAATATTTTTATCAGTATTAGAAACAGGACCGATTGATCTCAAAAAAATGTATTGTATAAAGTAGCAATTTTCTTGCTAGCTGTACTTTTTTTGAAAATCTGTAATTGGAAATCAAAATTTCACGAAAAATTATTTATAGTCTCCTAAGACCATTTTCGTGTAGCTGGAACGATTAAGGTAGTCGAGACCTTAGGTACTGCCCCGCTCAAAGTTAATATTTTGCAATTTCTGACTTTTTGAGTACTCCAACCTAGGTTGGTCTGGAAGAACTTTTTGAAACAGGATCGATTGGGATCAAAAAAATGTTTTGTGTAAATTGGCGTTTTTCTTGCTAACTGTACATTTTTTTGTGATTGGGGATCAAAATTTAACGCAAAATTATGGATAGTTTCCTAAGACCATTTTCATGTAGCTGCAACGGTTAAGGTAGCTCCCTTTACTGCCCCGTTAACCGTTTCCACCCTGTATATGCGATGGCAAAAAGTAAACAAATTGGAGAGTGCAATTATTATGCAAAAACTTATCTTTAGTTTCTACTCGCTTATCGGTGTTCGTAAATCGTACCTACTCATGATAATCCTAATAATCGTTAAACCAAATTGGTTTAGGTAAGCAAATTATAAGTAAGTGGTAATTATCACGCTCTAAAGAGCTCATGGTTTAGTAATACGAACACCCATTATATACAGAGTTTCCTCCATGCTTCGTTGGTCCCGAGTTCCCGACTGTCATTTGTAAATCTTTGACAGTCGTTACAGGTAGTTAGTGGACCAAAAGTCTTACAACCAGTCTTATCAAGGGGTATGGTATCGTATTATCAGTGCTAACTGGGTTGTGGAGGTCAGATAGGCAGTCGCTCCATGTAAAATACTGGTATTCGGTTGCATCCGGTTAGACTGGAAGCCGACCCCAGCATAGTTGGGAAAAGGCCTAGATCTGCCTAGATGAAGATGATAATTATTATGCTCTAAGTAAGTAATCTGGAGGTCTCAACGCGATGGATGCCTGAGCACGGACGGCGTCACTGAGGCCGTCCTAGGAAGAGTAGACGAGTAGATCTGGACGCCCATCTCGGAGGCAGGTTCTAGGCGGTCCAGAAGAAGAGTACCGGGGATATGTGGAATCCCTTTGCCCAGCAATTGCATATAAGGCTACTAAAAGAAAGTCATTATCACGCTATGCAATATTAACTACGTAAGTATTAGGTATAGAATTCTGGTTCTTTTCGTGGGGTTTTATACTAACCTGGTGTCAGAGTTTGTTCCAGACAATCTCCGAAACGGTAAGATCGATTTTGACGGGATTGTGGCAAGGTATTTGTTCTACTTAAATTACTTTAGTCCAACTTTCATCACCATCATCATTTCAGCCAAAAGACGTCCGCTTATGGACATAGGCCTCTACCAAGTGTCGCCACATTGAGCAGTTCCGTGCGACTCGCATCCAGCGGATTCCCGCAACCTTCACCAGGTCATCGGTCCACCTAGTGGGAGGTCTTCCAATGCATGGTCTTCCGGTCCGGGGTCGCGAACACTCCACTCCAGAACTTTTCGGCCCTATCGGCCATCCGTTTTGCGAGCAATGTGCCCTGCCCACTAACTTTTGCCAACATTTTATGAAAATGCCGTATGTAACATATTTTTTTTATGTTATGAATTAACTTGCACTCGTAGGTACATACTCAACAAAGGTAGGTACGTCATCTCACTCACTTATTGGAGACAATTGTGTAAATATCTACTTATATGCAAATCGAGTTGTTACATCAAAACAACTGTAAGTATTGCGTGTCTATACTAAGCCTCGAGACTTTTTAGAACATCTTCGCTAAACATTAACTGCATATATAAATCATCTTCCATAGGGTGTTAAAACGCTCTTGTTCTCCTCGTCACTGCGATCATTTTTTTGTTCTACACCATTCCTGGGAACCTTCTAGTTACGGAGATATTAGATCTAATATCCAACTTTTTTAAGATTTTGGACTGCGGAGCATGCGTAGTTCATACAAACGTAATACCAAAATAATTTGTAAATCAAACATATTCCTGAGTTAGTGTGTATTTTTTTCGATTAAATTTCAGAATATCTAGGTTTCCAAATATATATTTTGATTGGACATAACTCCATGTATTTATTTCGATTGGATTACTTAAGAATATGTTTGATTTACAAATTATTTTGGTACTACGTTTGTATGAAAAACGCATGCTCCGCCGGCCCCTTAAACACATCTACAACTCCTGTTCTTTTCAATTCATCCATCAGCACGATGTTTTAAGTGCCCTAATTGAGTTCTACCACAAAACATGACTTTTCACAACAAAAAAAAGGGCGTTTTTGCGTAAAGTTACTTTGATATACAGAATCCAGGGGCGGATTTCCCGATAGGCCGAGTAGGCTCGGGCCGGGAAATTTAGGGGGCGGCAAAATTTGGTCGTTTTTTTTTTACTAGTTGCCCATTGCTTTATTTTTTTTTGTGCTTACCAGGGGTTCCCAAACTTATTTTGTCTACTGCCCATTTTGAGAAAAAATATGTTATAGCGCCCCCATTTTTTCACCTAAGCACTTAAAAACTACTGTAACTTCAATTAAACTAATTATTTTTAGCTATATTAGCGAAGATTAAACATTCACTCTAAACGAGACTTTTACTATAACCCGCAAGAGTTAACTTGAGCGCAGTAGGTAGTACACAACGGCGCGGCGCTCAAGTGTCAAGTTAACTAGGTATTTGCTGTGCCCTGACAGGGTCTACAACGGCTCTTAGCTCTAAGCCTTTTTTGTTAACACCATGTTTTACCTTGTGGAACGCAAATAAATGAATATGAATAACTCTTACGGGCTACAATATTATAGATTATTGAAACGCAACTTTATGGTATTCAGACAGAGTAAAGTATATAATAATGGGTTCACTAATGTTTTACCAAAAGTCCATTGACAAATTTTCATTTTACAACCAACGTTTCGCATGTATTTATTTCGCAAACATGTTATTCCGCAAATGTTTTATTTTAAAAATATTCGTTTCACAAACAGCATGCAGCAAGCGAGCAGCAAGCGAGCAGCAAGCATGCAGCAAGCGAGCAGTAAGCATGCAGCAAGCGATCAGCAAGCATGCAGCAAGCGAGCAGCAAGCATGCAGCAAGCGAGCAGCAAGCATGCAGCAAGCGAGCAGTAAGCATGCAGCAGGCATGCAGCATGCATGCAACCAGCAAGCAGCAGCAGCAGACGCTCCGGCGGTCACACGCGAGCTTATCGTCGCAGAGGGCTTTAACACTCGCCGCCGCGGCTGAGGCTGAAAATAAACGTAACAACATTTGAATTCACAAATTATTTTTTTTTTTTTTCGTATGGGAAATCATCAAATGACTCCTTCCACTCTGGGCGGACCGGAAAGGAGTGTCAGACTTTTACTGACTAAAAACCATCCATGTTCCTAGTTCCGGGGCCGCGGTATCTCTTTCAAACAGTCCCGCAGCCCCGGCAGGCTAATCAAATTAGCTTGCGGCGACAGTATGAGACAGGAGTAGGCAGATGATGGATGACCTTTGAAAGCTGTAACCTTGGTACCCTAGTCTTTGTAGAAAGGGGCCAAGGGCCGACGCCTGCCGGGGCTGCGGGACTGTTCGAAAGAGATACCGTGGCCCCGGAACATAGAGGGCTAAGAAGGAACATGGATGGGTTTTAAGATGAACGCACACTTATCAGAGCCGAAGGAAACGAAGGAGCCGAAAGAATCGAATTTAAGAATGACTTGTATGAAATCCTATGAAACCTCACACACTTATCCGCGTCGAATCGGACGAATAGATAACATAATACCGATGAGAAAATGTGTCTTCAGCGCGGTCGATTCTTTCGGCGCGGATAAACTGTGTGTGTTCACCTTTGGTCAGTAAAAGTCTGACCGTTCAAAGTGCCTATAACTGGTCTTCTTGAAATAAATGCTTTGATTTTAATCCGCCCAGAGCGGGATGGATGTCCTTAATTTGATGATTTCCCAGCCGAAAAAAAGGTAGGCTCTTTTCCACCAACCTAGATCTCGGAACAAAGAACACTCTTGAAGCTTCAAAAACACGTGACAAAAATGTCCATAAGCCAGTAAATATTTTCAATATCAGACAAAACAGGTTTCTAAGCGACAACGCGTCGATCTAAAAGCATACGACCTTGCTTGTTCCTTTCACTTTCCGCTATATACTTAGCTAACATAAGTTAATGTTATACCTAATGTGCAAGAGTAGTTTACAGTTCACTAACTTTGTTTGATAATATGAGTTCTATTCGACAGCCAAGCCCCTGCTGACCCTAACTAGATGTAGACGTAGCCAGTAACGCTGCGCTGGCGTCAGTCCACAGACAAAACAGCAACGTTGGCGCCAGTCCTCAGGCAAGCCAGCGCTGGCCTGGCCCGTGTTGTTTAGATGTAGGTCATACCTTTTTTTTTCGTATGGGAAATCATCAAATGACCCCTCCCACTCTGGGCGGAGCGGGAGTTAGTGTCAGACTTTTACTGACTAAAAACCATCCATTTTCCTTCCTCGCCCTTTACGTTCCGGGGCCGCGGTATCTCTTTCGAACAGTCCCGCAGCCCCGATTAATTTCATACCTGGATTATTCTTGCGTTGTGCATGTCACCGTAAAATTGTCAAACACGTTAGATTGTAATCTCTCTAGCGAGATTGTAAACTCTCGAAATATTGTCAACTGAACATACTGCTTACAATATAACGCATTTTTTTTCGGTAGATTGTAATCTATCGAAGTGAAACCGTAATATTGTTAAATGCATGCGACGGAAGTATCTCTACCCCCATAAGGGGGACTTGGGGCACCCCCACGTTAGGTTAGTTAGGTTCCTTTAAACCCTGCAGACAGAAATAGGCCCGTCGCGCGTCGACAGAAATAGATAGAAATAATTTTCTCTTCAAAAGTGAACGCGAAGCTCTTACGCTAACGTACTGCAATAACTCACTGCATTACTAAAGGTTCACTGCCCTAAGCGCGCAGGTTGGGTGGAATTCTAGACACGTATGGCCAATATGGCCGTATGTTACCAAGGAGGTATGGCCAATATTGTACACACTATGCTACCAAGTAACCAACACACAGGGCCAATGTTGGACACTTCGATATGCTGTTGTATTCTAATAGCGAATCTGTGGAGTTTATGATGATATTGATGTTTGAATTTCGGCTGCTTGCAACGGCTCTCCTCTGACCAGAATGCTCACAATACCTGTCCAGAGCGAAATCTTACTTTTTTGCAATTTGCAGGCAAGGGTCAGATTGTATGATTGTTAAACAAAACATGTTTTTTTTTTTAATTATGTACAGATGAACATTTTCTGTGGTGTTTCCAGCCTGATGTCACTTTGTCTAAAGGCCAATCTAACCACGACCATTATCACATTTATCACAGCAAAGACAAGAAAAATAAAAATCTTTTGACAAAGACGTCTAATCTAAGTCTTTTTTTTTTCTTTTTAACGCCACAAGTAGGTATTCAGTACAGTCAAAGTCAAAGCTATTTTTTGGTGTTTCGATACTGTAGGAAACATTAGTTTAACACTGAAGAATTTAGATAAAAGGCTTGAGAACACCACTGAACAAAACAACGGCAGCCGCCCTAACTATTCGCAGGGCTTTGTGGAGCAACTTACGCCCCCTGCGGGAATAACTGCAAGCAGGCCCTGCAAGCAGAGCTTTGAGTAGGCGGCCCCTAACGCCCTTAGGTTCTTCATTAGTTATTACTCTATAACCATCAGAAAAAAAAACAAAAGCAGAAAGTCGAGAAACAATAGTAAAATCAAAACAACATGACATAGAAGTTTCGTAAAATCGTCCTAAGTGCTGTCTCGAATTCGATACATCGTGAGCAGAATTTTAAAGTTCACTTCCAAATGTCAAATGGCGCAGTGCGCTCTAAACTTCTAATGTCATGGCCATTGCTAACGGCAGAATAAAAGAAATAGGGACTTCTTCACATAATTTATTTAGGTCCGTCAGTATAAAGGTTGTAAAAAACCTCTGAACGAATCCGAAAGGCACATGCTCTCCCCGTCGCCGCGTCGGTCGGAACTTTTAAGTCCGTAATACTGAATTACTTACATCGTATTTACACATAGGTATGTACCTACATAAAGGAACCTATGTAAGACTGTTTTAGTGCGTTGCCAGAATCTGACTCCCTGATTCCTGCCTTTTTTTCGCATGGGAAATCATCAAATGACTCCTACCTCCTCCCGAGTGTCAGACTAAAACCCATCCATGTTGCTTCATCGCCCTTTGTGGTCTGTGGCCACGGTATCTCTCTAGAACAATCCCGCAGCCCCGGCCTGATTATTACGTGTGATAACAATTTGTAGTGGTCGAAGGTGCCACCGTGCCATCTCTGAGCAGGTAGTAGAGAATATGAGATAATTTTACTGAGTTATCAGCTGTGCAAGCAGGTGTGCGCGTGCATAGCAGTGGGTTTTGGATCTTCAAGGCCCCTCAACTCCTTATAAATCGAAAAGTGTGACATCATACACCTACTGCGAACGCCTGTTTTATAAATTCCTATAAGAAATCATTCATTTGAAGGTGGTTGACCCAAGCAACAAAGAAACCAGACAGCGAAGCGACAAAACAAATAAAAAACATTAATCGTTACATACTTTCAATCCACGCTCCATTTATTACTTAAAGTACAAAGCACTAGGTATTTTCAACAACAATAAAAAAACACCTTTAGAAACACGACCAACCTCATTTGCAAACGTGTCATCCTTTAGTCTATGCTCTTTAAAAAATGTAACTTTCGCGCGCTTATAAATGTCAAAGGTAATGGCAGGAAATGTCAAGGTCAATTGACGTTCTTTTATTACCGACGGGCGTCCGTCGATCGAATGCCGAGAAGAGACTACCTATTATATTTTATTGTCATTTTAATTTGTTATTAATATTACTGTTATTTAACGTTTCCTGGTTACAGTTAATTTAAGCTGTATTTTAACTTCCTGTTTCTAGATAATTATAGAATTATCGGATGCATTCATTTAGCGTCAGGTGGAAAATCAATTTATCACCAAAACAGAACATTAATTTACGCCATATCAAAACACATAAGAAGTCCCGCTTTAGTTTAGTAAGCGTAAGCACTGATTTTCAGTCATCCGTTATAATTACCTAAGATATGAATAATTAAATGCAAAAGTAACTTTGTATGTTGCTTTATCTGTATGTGACCTTCGCGCCTAAACGGCTGAACATGTTTTGATGAAAGTCACAGAAGTAGCCAGACCCGGAACAACTGTAGGCCATACAAATATTTCCGTGCGCGGATCGAGCCAACGACGAAACGCAGCGGAACCACTATTCGCTCACCCATTTTTGCCCGAAAGTGACTCAAAATTCAGAATAAGAGGAAAACTAAGGAAGGAAGGTCTCAGAGTGGCACCGGTGACCAGTGGACGCCCTGGGGCAATCAAGAAGTAGACACGGAATTTTCTTTTGGAACATACTAAAAAAAAACAAGTACAAGGTAACATAGACTTAACCGTACAACCTCTCGTGTGGTGTCTTGGACCATGAACCTGGTCATGGACACAAAGAATGTATTTTTTTCTCATGTAGAAAAAACAAATTTTGGAGGAACCTTCCTTGTGGAGGCCCGGGCAAGTGCCCCAGTTCATCATCATCATCATTTCAGCCGAAAGACGTCCACTGCTGGACATAGGCCTCCCCTAAGTGTCGCCACATTGACTGGTCCCGTGCGACTCGCAACCAGCGGATTCCCGCAACCTTCACCAGGTCATCGGTCCACTGGGAGGTCTTCCAATGCAAGGTCTTCCGGTCCGCGGTATCCACTCCAGAACTTTTCGGCCCCATCGGCCATCCGTTCTGCGAGCAATATGTGACCTGCCCACTGCCACTTAAGTTTGGCAATTCTTCGGGTTACGTCGTTGACCTTGGTTCTCTTGCGTATGTCTTTCTGATTCGACCAGTTCGTGCCCCAGTTGCCCTGCCCTAAATCTGGCACTGCCGGTGACAACGCAGTTGTGTGGTACAAATTGGTATCGTGGTATGGATATGTGGTGGACGAATGATTAAAATGTTGAGTATGAAAATGAAGATGCGTATATGAGTAGAGGAAGACCAAAGAAACGATGGATGGACTGTGTGAAGTATGATATAGCTAGAAAGGAGGTGTCTGATGAGATGACGAGTAATAGAGTAGTGTGGAAGATGAAGACATGCTGCTACGACATAAATTGGGATTAGGATAGAGAATGATAACATTGATGACATTGAGTCCTACCGTAACACGTGATTTTTCAACCCCCAAACAAGAAAGTTCTGGAGTGGCGACAAGACGATGCGTTGGAAGACCTCCCACTAGGTGGACCGATGATCTGGTGAAGGTTGCGGGAATCCGTTGGATGCGAGTCGAGGACCGGTCAATGTCGCGACACTTGGGGGAGGCCTATGTCCAGCATGATTAAACAAAAAAGTCGTTTCCCAGAAATCATTTTTAAAGTAGAGCAACTTAGTTTGTTGTACAGAATGCTTGGTTAACGGCTCTGTGAAGAGTCCATTTCCATCGTGATCATCACCATCCACAGACCAACTTCACCCACTGCTGGATATAGGCCTGTCTTTGTTTGTACCAAGCTCCACGTTTTTGTGCCAATCTCATCCAGGATATTCCCGCAATGGCAACAATGTCGTCTGCCCATCTCGCTACTGGGCGACCAACACTTCTCTTTCCATTCCTAGGACGCTACTCGGTCACAGCTTTACTCCGTCTGCCATCACCGCGCCTTGCTAGGTGTCCTGCTCAACTCCATTTCAGTTCCATAACTCGTTATAGGAGAAGATAGAAGATCTTCGTACGTCTTCGGATTTCAACGTTTGGAACTCGGTCCATTAATTTTATGTCGAGCATGGAACGCTCCATGGCTCTCTGTGCTACTCTGAGTCTGTACACAGCCTCCTGTGAGAGCGTCCACGTCTCAGCACCGTATGTCAAGGTGGGCAGAACACACTGCCGCCGGGTCTTCAGGCAGTGCGGAATTATGGCTGATTTCAGAATTTCGTCCAATTTTCAGAATGCAGCCTACCCTAGCTGGATTCTTCTAGATACTTTCGCCGTTTGATAACCGCCGTTGACATACACCTCATAATTTGCTGATTTGATATTGAATTTGATTTTGGCAATGGTGTTCCGACATGTCCATTTTGTGCTCGGAGTTTTTCGCCCAAAGTTGGATATGCTAGCCACTTAGAGCACATGAAAGAGCAGCACATCAAAGCTCTCGACAATCACACTAGGAAGCCATCGAATGAAGTCGCTGTGCCTGAAATCGAATAGATATCATCATTCATTCATTCATAAGTACCTCCTCGAAATTAAATATTAATAATTAAATATTCCGCAAGCAGGATATATATATTGTTTTAATATGTATATTTTATCAGATGACCTTGACAGTGCGACATCGTAACATAATTTTACAGACCCCGATATGAGGTTAGGTACCTATTTACTTAATCATGAAGTTAATAAATAATGTTTATCGATGTATTCGTAATACGTAATTATTATAATAATATAATTAACCTTTTCTCTATAATCTGTGAGGTGAGCAGGTCTTAAGTTACGCATGTTCTAAATCTAGAGGTACGAGTACATTGTCCATTTACAGGGTGGAGTTTTTCAATACCACAGGAAAAGTACTCGAAATACTGGAGATAGAAAATTTTACTCAAAGGAAACATTCCATTATTTTTTAAAAGAAACAAAACTGCATAATTTGTAGATTTTAGAAAATTCGCTTGCCACACTCGGGAATCGAACCGAATAAAGTTCGAAAAAATAACATCTAACATCCTGTACTTTTTTACATCAATCGATAGGGGTAATCATAAGGATCCAATCTCTCTAACAAACATGATAAATTAAACGAATGGAAAACCATGAAATATAAAGAACAGTTAAAAATTCAATGGAAAAATTCAATAAGATAAGTAAAGCACTTTTGTTCATGGTTTTCCTTTTCCCGATTTTTATCAAACATAGCTAAAAACACTCCCGAATAATTCACCTTTCAAACAAAAACAACAAAATCCAAATCATCCGTTCGGGCGCCACGATGCACGGACACACACACACACAGACAGACACGTCAAACTTATAACAACCCGTCGTTTTTGCGTCGGGGGTTGAAAAAAGTAATTTCCCATCATCACATAGTTTGATGTACATAAAGAATGCTTGGTAAACGGCTCTAATTTGAAAAATATAACATTGATATCAAACATAACGCAATTGCAATTAAACAACAATTTCATTGTGAAATGCTTTTAACCTAAATAACAGTGTTACCATTATCTTGCGATATCGAACAACACTTGAAAATACTTAATTGATTGCATTTATTGTGAAGATCTTTGTCCTTAATTGACAACAAGGAGTCAATAAACTCGGAATGATTGGAACAATATGACGAGAACACCACGACTGTTATCCCCAAAGGGGTTCTATTGTATTGTACAACGGACTGGTGTCCGCAACTCCACGTCAAAGCGCGTATTTTGCGCATGGTCTATAATCCACCACGCGGGCCCAGTGCGGGTTGGTAGATGTCACATGTCTTCGAATTTTTGGTTCTAGGACATGCCGGTTTCCTCACGATGTTTTCCTTCACCGTTTTTGAGAGCAGTGGTGATGAAATTACACAAAGTAATGCGCCTGTCTGGGTTCGAAGTCACGACTTACTGTTCGTAAGTCGGGGCCGCCACCGCTGGGCCACCGCTGCTCTCTCGCTCCCCGAAGGAGTTAAGTAGAGATGTACTTTTTAGTACACACACAGTACACGAGTAAGTTAATGATAATAAGCGACGAGCCTTTTGCTATCTCTGCTGTTGAGAAATTACCTTGTAGGCTGTACCTACTACCTATAGACCCTTGCTACTGTTCGGCTGCTCCGAACATTGCCGAGGTAAACCTCGGCCTGTGCCTCGGCAATGTTCGGAGCAGCCGAACAGTAGCTTGTCGAGCCAGTAGCAGTAGCTTGTCGAGCCAGTAGCTTGTCGAGCAGCTCGGTAAACCGAGCTGCACGGCTACTGGCTCGACAAGCCGCCGCCTCCTCCCCGCGCGGTACACGCGCCCCTCGGTTGCCCTCGCCAGTCCTGGGTCTGCATAGGACCATAGGTACATTTTATATCGCTCCGCGCAAAACAGAGTTAAAAGTTATAAGTACATAATTAGTTATTTTTAATAAAGTTTGTTTACGTTAGAGCTGTGTTTATTGTGAAGAGTTCCCGAAACCTCCAATACACTGTATACAACACACAATACACTCTACAACCTAATGGAAAAACCCAATAACACACTTTGCCTGACCCGGGTGTCGTACTCAGGATCTTATGCTAAGCAGTCGTGCTTGCGACCGAGTCGTTGTTTTACCACACGCAAGCACGTATGCATACTTTTGGTTCGGGACACACACACACACACAAATTGAAACAACCTTATGAACTGTGTTCAAATCACTGCACTATAATTTACGTACTTCGCAGTGGTTATGATCCTGTTTATTATTTAAAGTCAGATTTCGGGGGGGGGGGGGGGGAAACGGAACCCTTATAGATTCGTCATGTCTGTCTGTCCGTCCGTATGTCACAGTTACTTTTTTCCGAAACTATAAGAACTATGCTGTTGAAACTTGGTAAGTAGATGTATTCTGTGAACCGCATTAAGATTTTCACACAAAAATAACAATAAATTTTGGGGGTTCCCCATACTTAGAACTGAAACTCAATTTTTTTTTCAGACCCGTAAGTACCTGTGGGATATTTATGGATAGGTCTTTAAAATGATATTGAGGTTTCTAATATCATTTTTTTCATGGGCGAGTCCGACTCGCACATGGCCGCTTTTTTTTCTTTTCTTTGTCTTATGAGTCACAGACAGCCCCCTATGCTGTGCCTGTATGGAGAAGATCGACCCGAGCAGCTTTTATTATGTAGCTACGAGCTATTCGCGACCAAAATGGATAAAATTTCTCTATGCAACATATAATTTAAAACAGGCTTATAAAGTCTACTAGGAAATGATAATTAAGTACTTACGCGCAATCACAATTAGCATAATGGAAAATCAATTACACTATTATTTAATTACGTTATCAACGGAAAAGGAAATGACATCACAGTTGATAGTAAACGTCGCCATTGTAAATTGTTTCATAGACAATTAAGTGCACTGTATTTGTTTTTATTGTTTTCTACATGTATGACATGTTTTCTGGTCACTGACCAACCGTTAACTTCTAAAGAGATTCAAGATCCTCATCATCTACCTTTTGTTAGCCGACTTAAGATCGGTTGAAAATCAGTGAACTCCCCCCGTGATTCGTAAATTCGGATGTCATATCATTCGTATATTTTTGACAGCTGTCAAAATCTCGTGACAGCTGTCAAAAAGACTTTCTATGCTATTTACCTACTCAGAAACAGGGTCTTGGAGGTCAGATAGGCAGTCGCTCCATGTAAAGTACTGGTACTTATTTACTTAGAATAGAAGCCGTTCGTTGGGAAAAAGCTCGGTAGATGACTATCATAGAATCTTTCCTACCTATTATAATGATTAAATTAACCTTGAAATCGCATTTCCATGCATAATAACAAAAGCGATATTTTTCCACGTCTGTATTTTTATTTATTTATTTATTTATTTATTTATTTATTAACATAGGTTCACCAACAGCTTCTGTGTACAGCATTTAGATATAAAAATGTTTTAAGGTCTTGGACTTACACAGTCGCCAATTATAGGTTAACCAGCATTCACAAAAATAAGTGATAACATAAGACGAAAAAAAAATAACAATAAGATGAGTGGCTCAAGACATGAAATAATACAATAGTAAACCTTACTATTAAGAGTTTACTTAACTAACGAAACAATACAAAGAAAAAAAAACAAAAAAAAATACGCTCTGAGTGATTAACTAGGTAATTACAATTAAAATTTAAAAAAAAAGAAGACAAGATATAAAAATTTTCGTTAAAACATAAAAATTAGATCAGAACTATGAATAAAATAATAACGTTAAAACATTGTTAACAATATAGAAAGAAGTAATATAATTAAATAAACCGAAGGGATCATTAATGATTACTAACACCACAAACATTGTGTTGCGATTTTCGCGAATCCAGTAAATGAGTTTTAAATATTTTTATGGAGTTATGGTAAATGTCGACATCAGGGGAAGATTTAATAAAAGAATTCATCACTCTACAGATTCTATTGAGTGGTGAGTTTACCCCAATATTCGTGTTAGACCCTTGAGTGTTGAAGAGGTTGGTCATAGGATACCTTGGCAAATTGTGAGGTACTTTTAGTCCAATACGCTCAACTAGTCTACTGCAGTCTAGTTTATTATTTACTAATTTATACAAAAACATAAGATCCTGCATTACTCGACGGTCGCGCAAACTATACATTTCATAAGATAGAAGGCGTTGTTCATATGGACACCGGGGAGATATTACACTGAAAGTATACGCTAGATGTTTTGTAAAGGCTCTCTGGATGCTTTCGACTCTCTGTGAGTGTACTGCATAGTGGGGGTTCCATACCACACTGGCAAATTCCAGTTGGCTACGAACTAAGGCGTTATAAAGGACAGTTTTAGTTCTTAGAAGTTTGAACCCTTTAGTACTTCTCTTAAGGAATCCTAGCAACCGTGCTGATTTAGTGACGATGTTATCGATATGGCTTCTAAAGTTAAGTTCACTGTCCATAATGATGCCAAGATCGCGGACCTCACTAACGGTTTCTAATAATTCTCCTCTTATTTTGAATGAGACTGTATTGGGTTGTTTTTTCCTAGAAAATCGTATGTGGTTACATTTTTGGATGTTAAGTTTCATGTGATTCAGGTTGCACCAATGATCAATTCTGACCAAATCCTCCTGAATTAGGGAAGCATCTTTATCTGAAGTGATAATTTTATAAATTTTAAGATCATCGGCAAACATTAGGTATTTACAGTGATGGATATGATCAGTTATGTCATTAATGAAGAGTGAAAATAGAACTGGTGCAAGGTGAGAACCCTGAGGAACTCCTGATTCAGCATAGTAAGGGTAAGATTCATAACCATTAACAACAAGAATTTGCGATCTACGGGATAAATAAGATGAAAACCAGTTTAAAAATGAGCCATGTATACCATTGTATTCTAACTTTGACAGTAGCAGAGAATGGTCAACTTTATCAAACGCATTGCTAAAGTCTGTGTACACAGCATCTACTTCCAATCTTTTGTCAAGAGCCAGCGTTATATCGGAAACAAACTCGACAAGGTTTGTTTCTACGCTGCGACCAGCTTTAAAACCATGCTGATTCGGCGAAATAATTTTGTCAATGTGGTGAGTAATGATTGGACAGATAAGGGATTCGAAGATCTTTGAAAAACATGATAATACTGAAATTGGACGGTAATTTTTAACATTGGCAGGATCTCCTTTCTTGAAAATCGGGACAATTCTTGCACTTTTCCATACATCAGGGAAGATTCCTTCAGCAAGAGAAGAATTAAAAATAAGTAGCAACGGTAGAGCAAGTTCATGGCAGCAGCGTTTTATTAACAGAGGTGGTATGGAATCAGGTCCAGCCCCTTTAGAGGTATCTATGTGTTTGAGCTTGGTAAAAATTTGCATTTCAGTGAACTTGATGGTACTTAGGACAGAGTCAGTACCTAAGAATCTATTTGAATTATTATTATTATTAGTAACAGGGTTATGGCTAAAAACAGACACAAATTGATCTGCGAAAAGGTTAGCAATTTCAGGACCACTACGTGCGAGCCTATCATTCATAAACATGTCAGCAGGAATGCAGGATTCCCCACGACCTTTATCCTTTATGAACCGCCAGAAAGCTTTAGGGTTTTTTGGAATATCGTTTTCAATTTTACTCTTATATGAATTATAACAGTTATTTATTAATGTATGACAGCGACTGCGAAGTAATTCAAAGGTTAGCCTGTCTCGGGGATTATTATATTTGCGGTATTTTTGTCTAAATTTCTCTTTTTCAGATAGGGTCCTAATAAGTGAGGCAGTATACCAAGACGGATACTTAGATTTTTTCTTAGTGTAAATGGGTACAAAATTATCAATAGCGCTCTGAAGGACGCTGTAAAAGATGTCAACCATTTTATTCACATCAACACAATTATTGAAGGCATCAAACCAATTTATATTTTCAAGATACATTATGATTTGTTCATAGTCGGCTTTAAAAAAGTTGTAACCGGAGCGATATTTTGGTTTTAATTGTTCTAAGTTTGACAGTGGAATAGAGATAAGCAAGTTTGGATGATGGGAGTCCAGTTTACTAAGCAGATCAATGGGCTTAGTAACTGTTACATCTGATATTTTACTTAATACTAGATCTAAAAATCTGTTATCTGCATTATGAATAGAATTAAATTGGTGGAGTTCATTAACCGACAAAAAGTCTACAAATGAGTAACCCAGTGCGTTTTCATAGTTTGATGGTGAAAGATGTAGGTCATCATCTCTCTTTTTCCACTCGATAAAACCCAAGTTAAAATCCCCAAGAATCACAACATCATCGACATTATTGAGCGCAATAGTAGCATTATTTAGGAAACACTGTAGAGAGTCCAGTTTGACAGGCGGGGGCATGTAGATAACACATAGTGCAATTTTTTTAGTATGATTGTTCACAGTTACCTCAATAGATAACCATAAATCTTCCAAATCACTTTCCCAGCTTTTCATTCGTATAGATTTAATTTTACTAGAAACAGCAACCATAACCCCTCCCCCATCTTTTTTGGATACTTTAGAACTTAACCTATCTCTACGATATACTGTGTACCGCGGGTCAATGAACTCTCCATTACATACATTAGAGTTTAGCCAAGATTCAGTAAATGCAATTACATCATAGCTAGTAAGTAGAATGTTTTTATAGATATCTTCAGTTTTAGTTCTAATTCCACGAACATTTTGATAATAAATATCAAACATTGCGAATACAAATAACGCGAAGAACACTATTATAGAGACAGAAGTAAACTAAATTCTAAATAGCTATATCTGTCGTTTTCATTAAATTTAAGCTATCGTGATTGCGAATGTAGATAGGCTTCGAATAAATATCTTTACGTACAAAAATTCGCCCATTACGTATCCAGACAAAGTTAAATGACATCTCCTTAGCCAATATCCGTGCTGCTGCATGAAGTTGCTTACCAGTAGGGCATAAATGCTCGCTTACAAAAATAGGCACTCTGTTACCATGTAGGCCTAGGTGATGCGAGCTCAATTTGTCCGAGGGGTGTTTTTTGTTAAAGTTTCCTACAGCAGCTAGAAGATTGTCACGCTGGCGAGGGCTGCGGAGCTTAGCGATCACAGTGCGCGGACGGTTGCTCTCCTTATTCAGTTTCGCTACTCTTGTGATTTGCATAACGTCACTGTCGCCAATTTCACAACAAGTCACCTTTGCGATCTTTTGCAGCGTTTGCACTAGGTTTTCAGACCTATCCTCAGGAATACCATTAATTTCCACGTTGCTTTCACGCATGTTTTGTTCTACGATACATAATCGTGTAGTAAGTTCACTAACACTCTGCTGGAGGGTTGCATTATCGTTCCGCAGTTGGTTTATAAGGGTTTCCTTTTCATCAAAACGTTTTTTGAACTCTTCAAAGTGCTCGTTGAAAAACCCAAGCGAAACTTTGAATTCCGATATTTCTCCTTGAATATTTTTCAATTGCTCCAAAAGTAATTCTTTAAAAGATGACTTGAAAGCAGCGGCCAATTCTTCCTTAATTATGTCTCTAAGATTATTGTTATTAAAACATTGTTCCTGAATATTTGAGGTAGACATGGACTGATTACTTTTCTTCCTTAGGGTCACATTCATCGTATCGGCTGGAGTGTTTTGAGAGCCAGAAGTTTTAGGAATAGTTGTGGGGCTTGAAGTTTGTTTTCGATCCGTTGAGTGACGGAGATTCTCAGTATTGTTGGACGGGCGCGCACGTGTATCAATTTTATCGGTCTTTTGCTGTTTGTAGCTAAAGACATTTATTAATATGCGGCATAAAGCTTGAAGTAGTTGGAGAGCTAAACGGCAAGCAAGCATGCATGTAAGCGCCGAGTGTGTGTACGTAAAAGCGAGCGACTCGCGGGTTACCCTAGGTAACGTAACAACAACGCAGTCGTTATAAAATTTTGAAGGTAATTTGCTTATTACTCACAAACGCACAAGAATCACGATATGATGTAAACACCACTGGATAGTCCGTAAACAAGGCTTTACGGGGATATATAACACTTTTATTTATGGAAAATATTGACCACTTTTATGTTTATTTTAACGGAGCAAAATTTAAAACAGTGTTGTCACTTTATAGACTTTCAAGAATATGACGTAATTCATCATTTTATCACAAAAAAAAGTCTCTGTAAATAATGTATTGATAATATTTACGATGCTACAGTCGATTAAGCCACGATTATTGCAACGAAAGATATCTTAACTTAGCCATAAAGATATTAAGATAACAAAAGATAAAAGTATAGTGAGTAAGTGTAGTTTATAATGTATAATAAGTATGTATTTACAAACAAAAAAGGTATATATGTAGTATATCAACTATCTGGTGTCCACGACACAAGCCTTGCTTAGTGTGGCACTAGACGGCGCTGTGTGGTAATGTCTAGCGATATTTATTTATTTATTTTATTTTTTATAATAGGGATGACGATTGACTAAAAAAAATATAATTCTGTTTAGTCCGTCAGTTAGATTATCGAAAAACATTGGATACGTGTTTTTTGTTATGTCAAAGCTTCAAGGTAGCCCGTAGTTACAAATTTATAATCATCAGAATCAAGAATACAATTCTCCAAGTACATAAGAGTCGAGGAACGTCTTTACCTGTGAAAAACTTTTTTTGCAAAAAATAAAACCGACTTCAAAAAAAACAAAAAAGTGAAAAATAACTTTAGCTTCTGAAGTCGGTGACATTTATTTTTTTTGTCACCGACTTCAGAAGCTAAAGTTATTTTTCACTTTTTTTGACGTCGGTTTTATTTTTTGCAAAAAAAGTTTTTATTTTTCACTTTTTAGTTGTTCACATATGCTTGATACACATGGAAAGTGCATACCGTTACAATTGCAACAAGCCCAAACACGACTAGGATACATTGTCTCATTATGGAGTTCCATGACTCTTGGCTTCATCATCAGATCTGATGGTAGAATGGTTCTTAGCAAACGCAAATGCTTCACTTGTTGTAGAAAATACCAAAATCGCTGTACGTTATCCTATAAAATTTGAAGAGTTCCCTCGATTTCGCCAAGATTCCATCATCAGATCCCAACTTGGTGGCTATGGGACCATTTGGAATGTATACCCTTTCCAACAAAAAAAGAATTTTTCAAATCGGTTGGCAAGCGACGGAGTTATACGCGAAGAAACATAAAAAAAAAAATAGAAACATCCGAATTGAGAACCTCCTCCTTTTTTAGAAGTCGGTTAAAAAATTCGTTCCTCGACTCTTATTGGAGGGTTGTATTGATGATTCTGATGATTATAATTCTGTAACTACATACATACCTACATCTTACAGCCGCGACCGATATTTTCATCAACATACAACTTATCACAGGCCTGCAAATTGTAAAAAACGTAGAACAATTTGAATTTCGTGGGCTACCCTGACGCTTTCACCTTAATAAAAAAGGGGCCAAGTGCGAATCGGACTCGCCCATGAAGGGTTCCGTAGCAGATTGAATGAAAGATAAATTGCTGTTTACAAAATTTTGTAAAATCTTAATGCGGTTCACAGAATAAATCTACTTACCAAGTTTCAACAGCATAGTTCTTATAGTTTCGGAGAAAAGTGGCTGTGACATACGGACGGACGGACAGACAGACCGACAGACAGACAGACAGACATGACGAATCTATAAGGGTTCCGTTTTTGCCATTTGGCTACGGAACCCTAAAAATGACGAAAACAAAACACATCAACGATTCAAGGATCAAGAGCTTGTGAGTTTGTGACGTCACTTTCCGGTAAAAATGTACCAAAATGTGACGTCAAACGTCTTCAAAATTTTTAGGCCTTTTTTTTCGTCTACCCTATTCACTGTAGGTGTAGCTAATCACTTAGCTACTGCGCCAAAGGTACAGTCCGAACTTATCTTACTTATCTATCTATATTTTGAAGTGGATATTTGACTAATCATATCAATAAGTGTAGCCCGGGCTTCCCCTACATTATGACATTGAAATACTTTCAATTAGGGCTCGTCCGGTTATCTACCTGTCCTTGTGGAATAGGCAGTAAAACATTTTCTCCTGCCGTCTTTTTTTTGGTATTTTTGGACTAGTTTAGTCACTTAGGCGATAAGCGTTTGTTGCTTTTTCAATCAATCAATCATTTGATTATAAAGCAACGTTGGCCCTTTTTTTTTAGGATGGGAAATCATCAAATAACTTCTCCCACTCTGGGCGGAGCGGGAGGGAGTGTCGGACTTTTACTGACTAAAACCAATCCATGTTCCTTCCTCGCCCTTTATGTTCCGGGGCCGCGGTATCTCTTTCGAACATGCCCGCAACCCCGGCAGGCTTCGGCGTTTGCGGGCTCCTTCACTTTACTGATATCTGTTTGAGGCGCGCATGGAACACGAACGCGCCGTCGTCGACACGGCCTGTCGTCATAGACGGACGGACGGCTAGCTAGTCCATAGCTAGCCGTCCACAGGCCCGCATCTACGGTGGCCGGTAGCCACCACGTGGCCCCCGACGCCCGGTGCGTCTCCCGAGCGGCGGCTGGGGTGAGAGGCTCTCTCCCTCTCGCGTTCCGCCACCTCCTTTGCTAACATGACTGCTTCGCAGAAGGAGGAAGCAAAGGAGGCCCTTAGATAAAATACACAAAACAAGCTTATAATCTATTAGTACCTATTGTATTGAATATCGGGCTGATGTCCGCAACTCCACGTCAAAGCGCGTATTTTGCGTACGGGTAGTAATAATTTAGTACCTGTATATCCATAAAAGGGATCATTCCCACTAGTTCTACTACCTACTCAGTTCTACGGTAGGATGTATATTAAAGTGCCAGAAGACGGGCATCGTCGCCAAGGGAGGCCTAGAAAACGCTGGCGCTGGCGTGACAACTTAGAGGCGTTTGTGAGAGATTGGCTTTGGAGATCCGCAAGTAGAGAGGAATGGTGTCTATGGGGGAGACCTTTGCCGAGCAGTAAACGTCTTATATTAAACCTTTTTTTTTCTATCTTGTGAACGCAAGAAGTCAGCTGAGGTTGTGATGCAGTATTGGAATCCGTTTTAGTGTGTTCCTTGTTTTCCGTTTTTATAGACGGTATCCCTTTCACCCTGTATAAAGGGTGTAAAACACCTCTTATCAAAGCCGAAAGGCACTTGTGCTCCCCGCCATGCGCCATTGCGATATTTTTTTTTGTTCTACACCATACCTACCCGATATTGACGGTCATAGTTAACTATTTGCACGAGTTTTAAAAAACATACAAGTTTGTACTGTAAGATCCACCTCTACGACCCCCGTTTAATATTCAATCCGTCCAACAGGATTCTACGTAATTGAGTTCTACCACAAAACATGATATTTTACCCCAAAAAATATATTGTTTCCCAGCAATAATTTTTGCGTAAAGTTACTTAGTTTGATGTACAGAATGCTTGGTTGACGGCTTTGTGATGAGGTGGTTTACACACTTTTTTTTTTTTTTTTTTTAGGATGGGAAATCATCAAATGACTTCTCCCACTCTGGGCGGAGCGGGAGGGAGTGTCAGACTCTTACTGACTAAAACCCATCCATGTTCCTTCCTCGCCCTTTACGTTCCGGGGCCGCGGTATCTCTTTCGAACAGTCCCGCAACCCCGGCAGGGGTGGTTTACACCCTGTAGATAGATCGTGTAATATCAACGTTACAATTTAAAACTGCATTGTTTTAAACAAAAACGAACTTTGTACGTTCTTATCGGATTTATCGTAAATCAAATGTACTTTCTTTATTCAACTGTTATGTAGTTTGAATGAGCGTTAAACATTATGATTGCGTTTTGCTTTTGTTTATTCTAAACAAGTAGAATAGTGACGACGACTGGCTACAAAAAAATATTCTGTTTAGTCCGTCAGTTAGATTATAGAAAAATATTGGATACGGGTTTTTTGTTTTGGATGGTAATATTTCTAGGGTTGGTATTTTTAATTTGGATAGACTTATATTATTATTGTTAATGTGCTTATTTGTGTGTACGTACTGTGCAAATATTTCGACACAGATGAGTGGGGGTTTGTGACGTCACTTTCCGGTAAAAAATGTACCGAAATTTGACGTCGCACGAGTTTTCGACGCACTGTATCGTTTTCATTTTTTGTTTACAAGCAAAAAGAAAAAAATACGTGTAGGTATTATTTTTTGGAAATCCATCTGACGGACTTTTACGATTTTTTTTTTGTGGTATTCCTTATTGTCGGCGTCTTCGTCAGTATAAAAGGTGGGAACACCGATCAAACCGGGGACTTATATCACTACATATCACTATCACTATCACTACATATTATAAATAAAACAAAGTCTCTCGCCGTGTCTGTCTGTCGTTATGTACCTATGCTAAAATCTTTAAAACTACGCAACGGATTTTGATGCGGGTTTTTTTAATAGATAGAGTGATTCAAGAGGAAGGTTTTAGTATAAAATTTTACGCGGGTGAAGCAGCGGGCATCGGCTAGTTAATTATATCTTATTACTTTGGTCCATCTCACGCTCGCACGAAAATCGAATTTTGCTTACTGTCTGTAAACAGCTAGAACTGCTTGTTTGAGGTGCTGAGGTGAAAATAAATTATCACTGGATCCGTCGTGGATCTGGCCAATGGATCTTCTGAGAATGAACGATTCTCAGTAGATCCATATCTTGAAATCAGAACAATGAGAAAATTAATTCTCACTAGAGCCATCATGGATCTGGCCAATGAATCTTTTGAGAATTACCCTGTTCTGGGAATACTGCACAGGTACTAATTTTCAGCAGTCACGCTTCAAGGTTACCGACGCCAACTTATTCCGAAGAATAGTCAAACTCAAGTGGTAGTGGGCAGGGCACATTGCTCGCAGAACGAATGGTCCGATAGCCGAAAAGTTCTCGAGTGGCGACCTCGACCGGAAGACGATGCGTTGGAAGACCTCCCACTAGGTGGACCGATGACCTGGTGAAGGTTGCGGGAATCCGGTGGATGCGAGTCGCAAGGGACCGGTCAATGTGGCGACACTTGGACATGTCCAGCAGCGGACGTCTTTCAGCTGAAATGATGATGATGATGAGTGATCGAGCTTGCGCCCTCTAGAACAAACGAGGCGATACGAAGCAGTTCGTATTGTATGTAGGTATAAACATTCCGCCAAGACATTCTTCAGCAAGGCGTGGCAAATCTTGATTTGAATTGCTAATTTATCCACGACTAACTACCGTTGATAGGTATATTTATAGCAAATAAACATGAATGTTACCTAATTTATGAAATGGACACAACATTGAGAGACCTATGTTGTGTTTTACTGACTCTAGTACAGATCTTCATCATTTATAATCTTCATTCATTCAGTGGAAGGGCGCCCACATCAACATCTACCTAGCCTTTTCCCAACTATGTTGGGGTCGGCTTCCAGTCTAACCGGATGCAGCTGAATACCAGTATTTTACATGGAGCGACTGCCTATCTGACCTCCACAACCCAGTTAGTACTGGGTAATACGATACCCCTTGGTAAGACTGGTTATCAAACTTTTTGGGCCACTCAGATAATAGGCAGTCGCTTCATGTAAAATACTGGTATTCAGATGCATCCGGTTAGACTGGAAGCCGACCCCAACATAGTTGGGAAAAGGCTAGGTGATCGGAAGTTCGGAACACGTACGTATTTTGACTTCATACCCGATATACAAAGTAGGTAACTATCATTATAGTTCATCTTTTATGTAATTCGCCTTATTATTTCTTTTGTATATCTTTGTGTTATGTATTTTGATTTGTTTAGATTGTTTACCTTATCATATTTACTGTATAGGTACCTACCTAGATTATAAGTGAATGATGTGGTCTCCTATAATTGGAAGCGCAGCAAACTTGTATTTGTCCCTGTCTTATCTGTATCATTAATGTATATAAAAAGCGGCCAAGTGCGAGTCGGACTCGCCCATTAAGGGTTCCGTAACAGCAAGTACGTAACATAGTACCTATAAAAGTTCTTGCAGCTCGTTGTAAATGAAAGGTAAATTGCGGTTTACGATTTATGACGAATTAAAAAAAAACTACTTACTAGATCTCGTTCAAACCAATTTTCGGTGGTAGTTTACATGGTAGTGTACATCATATATATTTTTTTTAGTTTTAGCATTCTCTTATTTTAGAAGTTACAGAGGGGGGGACACATTTTACCACTTTGGAAGTGTCTCTCGCGCAAACTATTCAGTTTAGAAAAAAATTACATTAGAAACCTCAACATCATTTTTGAAAACCTATCCGTTGATACCCCACACGTATGGGTTGGATGAAAAAAAAAATGAGTTTCAGTTCTATGTATGGGGCACCCACTAAATTTATTGTTTTTTTTTCTATTTTTGTGTGAAAATCTAAATGCGGTTCACAGAATACATCTACTTACTTACCAAGTTTCAACAGCATAGTTCTTATACTTAGTTACGGAAAAAAATTGCTGTGACATACGGACGGACAGACAGACAGACAGACATGACGAATCTATAAGGGTTCCGTTTTTGGCCATTTGGCAACGGAACCCTAAAAATCAATGCCACTTTTCGTTGTAACTTTATAACTCAAGAACGGGCTCACCTATCCAAACCAAATGTTTATGCTTTGTTCGGACTATTTAGTAGAAGATGATTTATGTGAAATTTGCACAAAATCGGTCGAGCAGTTCTTCACGCAGTTGGAAAATAAATAACTAAGTAAGTATATGCTTATAATAAGGAAAGGGTTGCAGGCTCCAAGTCTGTCGGCCGCTGACCTCGAGGTTTGAAAGTAAATGACCTTAGTCTCTGGTCGGGCGCTAATGCATTCTCTTGACAAACCTTCTTTGTCTTTTTGTAACAACTTTTATAAAGGTTTTCGATCATGTATTTAGGTACTACATACTTAGTTAGACTCGCCACTCTTTTATTATCAACTAGCCGATGCCCGCGGCTTCGCCCGCGTAAAATTATATACTAAAACCTTCCTCTATCTATTAAAAAAACCTGCATCAAAATCCGTTGCGTAGTTTTAAAGATCTAAGCATACATAGGGACAGACAGACGCGGCGGGAGACTTTGTTTTATAGTGTAGTGATTAAGACTTTTTTTCATTTCAAAACATCACGCCTGTTACCTTGGAAGGATTAGGCAGAGGGGCCGGGCCCAATTCTGTAAAATAACCAACTTGTCAATAGTGTGTCGGTAGTGTGTCAGTAGTGTCTCAAAGTTCCTTGCTCAATAGGCTAATCATTGACATTTGCATTGACTTACGTCACGTCTGTAGTGCCACTGAAACGCCATAGAAAGACTATTGTTTAATTGGTATTCTGCTCCACTATAATCTGTCAATGTCATCATGATGGCCAAAGTTACGGTAGTCTGTAAATATTTTGTGTATTTGACAGTTGTGTCTATCGAACTACCACACTATCGACACACTACTGAGACACCGCTGAAACGCCATTGAAGTTTTTAACAGTGGCAAAATAATGTCTGTAGTGTGTCGACTGTCGATAGAGTGTCAATGGCGTGTTGCTTACGTTAAGTTACAGAATTGGCACCCTGATAGAATACCTACATATCGCCCGTTATACAAGGTGTCGCTTTGCATACTGGGCAAATTCAAGGGTGTGCTACAGACCATCAAACTGAACTACTTTCTCTATGGGACCACCATCGTAATCGTAAAAAAATAATCAGCTGTCTCATACATTTGGTCGAGTAGGTATTGATATTTTGTATGGGGCCGTTGATTATTTTTTTGCGGTTACGATGGTGGTCCCAAGGAGAAAGTTGTTCAGTTTGATGATCTGTAGCACACCTTTGAATTTGAGCAGAATGCAAAGCGACACCTTGTATTTAAGACCGATCTAATAGGGGACATTTCCAGCAACCGGCCACAAGTCTAGCCTCCGTGGTTTCCTGATGAAAAAACCCGATAACACTTTCCCGACCCGGGAATCGATCCAGGATCTCCATTCACAGCAGTCGTGCTTGCGACCGCTAGACCAACAAGGCAGATTTTTAATTTCGCACCAATTTATTAATGTAAGTGTCAGGGTAGCCCGCGAAATTCAAATTTTCTTACGTTTTTTGACTTTTTTGCAATTTGCAGGTCAGTGCTAAGTTGTATATTGATGAAAATATCGTTGGCGGCTGTAAGACGTAGGTACCTACCTATGTAGTTACAGAATAGTGTAGCCGACACAAAAAAAACTAATTAGTCCGTCATTTAGATTATCAAAAAATATTTGACCCGTATTTTTTCTTTTGTTACGTAAACCAAAATTGACGAAGATACGACGCTTTTAAAATTCTCAATACGTCACCCTAGGTATAATTTTTAGCTAGTTCTGACGTCACGAGCCCCCACTCCCGAGTTTTGATGCGTTTTATCTTTGTCAATTTGATTGATTTACAAAAACAAAAAATACGTGTCCATTATTTTCCAATACTCTAACTGACGGACTAAATAGATTTGCAATTTATTGATGGTGGAAACTAGCCTATTATTGTGGGTAACATCAAGAATCAATTATAACATCTAAACCCGGACAGGGCTGGTTTTATTTTTCTCTTTTCCTGTATCGTGGATGGGTTTTGCCAGTTATGTTTAAGTCCTATTTAATAGGGTGTGAATCTATTGCCACCACCCAGGCACAAGTCCTGACGCTGTGGCTGAAATGTAATCGAGAAATTCCTGAAAGAAAAATCCAATGTGTATATTTACCCCACTCAGGAATCAACTCACGACCAGTTCGCTGGGTTGCGGGCCTGTTCGAAAGAGATTCCGCGGCCCAGGAACATGAAGGACGAGGAAGGAACATGGATGGGATTTAGTCAGTAAAAGTCTGACACTCCCTCCCGCTCCGCCGAGATTGGGAGAAGTCATTCGACGATTTCCCATACGAAAAAAAAAAAAAGACCGGTTCGGTCGCGGTTACTACCACTAGGTTAACGAGGCAGTCAAATATTTCTAATGTCTCTAAAACAGTTCATGCCTCTTTAAAAAAACCTTGATATAAAATTGCAATCGGTAAAAGCAAAAACACCTTGAAGATCAAAAGTAACAGTACATTATAGTATTAATAATAGACGGAACACGTCAAAAACAATCTAGGTATGTAGATATGTTACAGTCAAAACTGTTAATCGGTCAAAACCACTTTTTACTGGTGTCAGTCAAAATCCTTATGAAGTTCACTGTGTTTTCTGCATTAACAAGTAAAATTACTTCAATTAAAATTTGGCGCTGCAGGCATAAAGGGGGGCAGTAAGAGTCCAGGAAAAAAAATGGGGGCGTTTTGTAGAGGCTTTTTCACCGCATAGACCCAAACCCAATTTGACCAATGAGGTCAAACTATTTTGAAATATAAAATTACATTGACAGATTTTCAACTAATGACGATGTTTAGGTTCAAGCAGTGCTAGCGCCATTAGTTCCACAGTTGCCCACCCCATTTCAAACATTAGAATCCTGAGCGATAGCGAGGGAATCAAAGGAGCACGAGGTGAAAAATCTTTGCACTCGAGTGCAACACGTAACTTTGCATCCCACCTCAGCGACGAAATGACTAAATGCAAAAACAAAACATTTGCACATTATTAACAGTTTCTGTTAATTCTGTTGGCGTCATATAAACTTCCTCGTCGCTAGAACCACTCGTTTTAGGTTTTTCAGTAGTAGTAGGTAGAAGTAAATAGGTTTAATGATGTTTTGAATTCCCAAACATAGTGCACATGATGTTCTAAATTCAATTTACTTTATCCTTTAGCCAGCGGATAACAACGGCTTCTGCACTCAGAAATTGAAGAGTAAAAATACCTAACATTAGAAAAATAAAAATAATAATAAATATCGGAAACTCAAAACAAACAATAAACATGGTAATTATCCCGTTCTTAATTCTAATGTTTAAAAATACCTACTCTTTCCGAGATGGGGGGGTGAAAAAATATGTTAATGTTGAATGCCTCAGTTGTAATTAGAACACCTAGTCCTAAAATTACATGACGTTTATCAAAGAGTCACAAAAAAAAAACATAACAACCCAGTAAGTTAGTAGTTTTGATTGATCAACAGTTTTGACTGTGACAGCTACCTACACACACTTGAACCTATTTATATGTGTCGGCGGAAAAACTCAGAACTAAATTAAATGTACCAAGTTTGACATTTCGAAGCAAATTATCTTGACAAGCAGCGCCATCTGGAACTGCACACATAATGTGGTCATACTGTACACGTTTAGCAACGGTATTCACTGTTCCGCGTCTGAAATGTAATCAACATTCGCTTACAACCTTCATGCTGCATTCCACACATTTTTCTTCAGAATTTTTCAAGTAGGTATTCTTTTGTTTGTAAACATAATTACGACTGCGCATGTCAGATAGAATGAGTGTACGAGTAGGTACTCATAAAATAAAAAATACTTGAACTTGATCAAATAAAATGGAAAATTGAAAAGACGTTGCACATTTGCATTTTCCCCTAACACTAACTTCTTAGGTACCATAAACATAATCATAAAAAAATGTTATTGAATGGGAAAGTAAGTTGTACTTAATTTATATTTTGTTCAACATACTGCGCTTTTTAGGGTTCCGTTGCCAAATGGCAAAAAACGGAACCCTAATAGATTCGCCTGTCTGTCTGTCTGTCCGTCCGTCCGTATGTCACAGCCACTTTTTTCCGAAACTATAAGAACTGTGCTGTTGAAACTTGGTAAGTAGATGTATTCTGTAAACCAAATTAAGATTGTCACAAAAAAATAGAAAAAAAAACAATAAAATTAGGGGGCTCCCCCTAAATAGAACTGAAAATCAATTTTTTTTTTTCATCAAACCCATACGTGTGGGGTATCTATGGATAGGTCTTCAAAAATGATATTGAGGTTTCTATTATCATTTTTTTCTAAACTGAATAGTTTGCGTGAGAGACACTTCCAAAGTGGTAAAAGGCGTCCCCCCCCCCCCCCATGTAACTTCTAAAATAAGAGAATGATAAAACTAAAAAAAATATATGATGGACATTACCATGTAAACTACCACCGAAAATTGGTTTGAACGAGATATAGTAAGTAGACCTGGATATTTTTGTCTAGCGGTATTAAAACTAAATATATTTTATAGCATTTAATGTTATGGATTTCCGCAAAGTAACGCCTGATTCCATAACTTATAGTAAGTAGTTTTTTTTTAATACCTCATAAATCGTAAACCGCAATTTATTTACCTTTCATTTACAACGAACTGCAAGAACTTTTATACTATGTTACTTGCTGTTACGGAACCCTTCATGGGCGAGTCCGACTCGCACTTGTCCGCTTTTTTTTTCATTTGGAAAAAAAAAATTGGTAAGTTTTAGAGTCTTTGATAGAGAATCATCAGGGAAATCATTAGATGCATTACTTCTCTCCTCTGGGCCCTTCCTTACGGTATCTCTTTCGAACAGTCCCGCAGCTCCGGCTTAACATAAAGCCTGACACTATCATAATTATATTCTAATGTAATTCGAATTTATTGATTTTTGATTATTTGATCTAATAATTTTTAATAATATTATTGAATTGTTACTGTTACCGAGAGGAAGAGGGCTATCCTCTTTCCTAATGATGCTGTGCACGACAGGGCTACTGATCTTTTATTGTATAAAACCATCTTTGTAATACAATATGGAATGCAAGAAATAATTGAATACGGAGTATTAACACTGACTGGCAAAGCTGTACGCGCGCGTACTCGTCGCATACAAAATCGTTGTTTTCATATGCTGAATAGAGCTGAATAAGTGTGCGTAGTCCCTAATGAGGAAGGTATTTTGAATTGATTTGAAACGTACCTAACCAACTATGAACGCGTTCAGCTGTACGCGCGCGTACGCGTCGTATACAAAATTGTTGTTTTATATGGGTGTCACCGTAAAATTGTCAAATACGTTATATTACAATATAACGTGTATCTCTCTAGCGATATTGTAAAGTCTCGAATTATTGTCAACTGAACATACGGAAGTATCTCTGCCCCCATAATCGGGACTTGGGGCACCCCCCCGTTACGTTAGTTAGGTTCCTGCACTCGGAAATAGGGGCCCCGCGAAGCGGGGCTCCGTCGACTACGCTTTTTAGGGGAATATGAAGTGTTTTAAGGTTAGGTTATATTAATCGATATTTCTCAGGAATGGTACAGTATCTTTTCATGAGAGTGGTACCACTGGGCAAGGGGGACCCCTCCTTCACTCCACACCGCGTGAAGTTGACAAAGTTGACTACCATCGCATGCATTTCACGAAAAATAATGCGTTTTATTGTAAGCAGTATGTTCATTTGACAATAATTCGAGACTTTACAATATCGCTAGAGATATTACAATATAACGTTTTTGACAATTTTACGGTGACATGGGCATAAGCTGAATAGAGTTGAATGTGTGCGTAGTCCCATGGGCAACAAGTGCCTGAAATATGTAGTGTAGGTAAATTGTGCAGCCTGGCTTATATCTAAAACTTTATAAGAGGACAAACAAGTATTCAGACAGCTGTTAAAATAAACAACAAATAGCTGCGAAAACAACTATTTATCAAATAAATGACGATAAAATTAAAATGACAAAAGTGCGGCATTTTGCCTTTTCAGGAACAAGTGCTGCCATCTTGTATCGGACGTTGCAAAAAGTTAGACGATATCCGTAATACAATGAAAAATGAAAACCAATGAATAACGTTTTAAAAGGAAGTTTTACTATTTAATTATTAACGGGTACTATTATATTTATTAATTAATAGTGCAAACAATTTTCCTGCTGTTTTTTTAAGATCTAAAAATAGCACCAAATACGGCGTTCGATAAACTTCTAAACACATGCGCCATCTATTCATTTATTCAAACGACAAAATTTAGTAGGACATTGCATACGTATTTCAATTGTGGACGTATCGACTTTTCACTTTATTCGTATTATGTTGCCATAGATTTGCTGTCTCGTTCGCACAAGTAACTTTCAAATCTCTTGTCTCTTTCCAAAAAGCTCTCGCACTTGGGATGATGATAAATGGCGAACGGTCTTGACATTTCGTGCTATTATCAAAATGTTAAATTCTGTTATCGGTTGTTATTATTTACGTTTTATAAATAAAACAAGATGGTTTTCGGTGTAAATCCGACCCCTGTGACTGCCAACTGGCCATTTAAAGTGCTTAAACTGTAAAAACAAAAAAGGAAAACACCTAGTCAAGTGGGTCAAATAATCACAATTAAAACCAAAAAATGTGTTTGAAACTGTCGATTAATAACATATATTTGGTGGCTTCATCCGTTTAAAGGCTTTATGAATACTCTACGTCTCAGTTTTGATAGAGAAAAAGGTTTTATTGTGACTTCGAACTGTGCGTATTTTTTTCGTAAATAAATTATGAAGTGAATTTTACGTGCAATACATGTTGGTCTAGAGTGGTGTAAAGCGTAATTTGTATATAAATTTATCGTTTGTGTAAATATCTATTGAAAGTGAACAGTGTTTAGATAATTTACAAACATTCTGAAGTTTATATTAGCTATTTGTGGCGATGTAAAACAAGCCACAAGCGGTCATTATAGGCTTAACAATCGAGGATCGTTGCCAAAGAATCTTAAAAAAAGTAAAGCCATACGCATTTTGGCGCCAATCAAAAACAATTTAAAAAAGGTAGCTTTATTTTGTTGTGTGATGAATTATTTTGGAAATTAAAATGGTGACGATGAATTCATCGGAAAAGGCGGCATCTAAGGCCTGTCAGCAGGGGCCATCCAGGTAAGTTTCATTCAGAAATAAGTGTAAAGATAGTTGGAAAATATTTTTTTGAAGTTTTGATAGAAAAAGTTATCAAAGTCAACATAACCACTTTTAAATAATTTATAAAAATAAAGTTTTAGGTTCAAATTTATTCTATCAAGTATCAGTCAGTAGTCCAAAATTAATTTATTAAAAAGGCCAGCAGTATGTAATAAAATGTTCTCCGTTTAATATTTTGTTGTAGGGGTTTTAGTTAGTGTTAATTTGGAAAGTAATTTCTCATCAAAAGCCATGATAGGTAAAATAATAGGATTGTTTAAATTTTAACCAATGAAACTTAAACTCAAACCCAATTTTATTATTCTCTCTTGATCAGAGACAATAACAAAATTTTCTTTTTCCAATCATGCTTTCTAAAACGAAAAGAAGAAAAAATTAGGTTTATCTCTCAACATTGAATGCTCAAAGTTTGGTGTGTAATAACCGTTGAGAAGTTTTCTCTTGAGAAGGAGCAGGATAAATCATGTCATGAACCAAAGGTTTCTATCTACAAATTTTCAGCTCAATCAGATACCAAAAAGTGGTTGAAATAAATGGTTTTCTTGAAGCATAATACTTACATACTATACAAACAGTGCAATTTAAACAAAAGTTTGTAAAAAAGCAAGTTTGGGTAAAACTCTTAATATGAACATAATATTATGCTTTATCACTACGTATTATAAAACAAAGTCATTTACTCTGTCTGTTCGCAATAAAATAAAAAAAATGACTGCACTGATTTTAATGCTGTTTTCACTTTTCACCAGTGTATTGAGTGGTTTTCGAGTTCTTCTCTATACAGATCTACGCTAAGGAATGGGCAACTACAGTAATTTCACAGTTTTTATGTCTTGTGACTGGGATTGTAGTTACATTTTATTGTTTCCTTTATTTCAACAGTTCAAAAGTGCCTGTAATAGGCCTTTTTTTTTTTTTTTTTTTTTTTTTAGGATGGGAAATCATCAAATGACTTCTCCCACTCTGGGCGGAGCGGGAGGGAGTGTCAGACTCTTACTGACTAAAACCCATCCATGTTCCTTCCTCGCCCTTTACGTTCCGGGGCCGCGGTATCTCTTTCGAACAGTCCCGCAACCCCGGCAGGCCTGTAATAGGCCTGACTTTGAATTTGATCTTGAGTACTAACTATAGTTAAATATTTTCTGCTGCTAGAAAACATCTTTAAATTATGTATGGTGTCAAATATAAATTTTATCTAGCCAATACTTGTTCCTAGTTTCACCAACAAAAACTGTTATCATTACATCCTGCTTCATAGATGTTGAGTTGCACAAAACCATCATTAGTTTAACGGAGACTTTAAATTCATACCATCCCTTATATTTTGTACCAAAAAGAAAGTGACAGCATCAATTTAAAGTCTCCGTTAAACTAATGGTGGTTTCGTGCAACTCACCGAGAGTGAGTTTTGTTGGAGATTCTACAATTACAAAATCTAAGTAACTTTATTCATAAATAGAAAACACGGTAATTCTAAGTCTAACACAACACAGTCCTTTATTTATTTAAACAACACATCAGTTATTATAACAGGTTTAAAAGATCGAACAAAAACTTGAAACTTTCACATTCAGATACCATTGCAATGGTTTTGTGGGGCTTAGTTTATAAGTTTACTTACCATTTTGGAATAAAGCCATTTTTGTCCTCATCTGCATTTGAAATTTTTAATTAATATAAAATATTAAAAAAATATATATTTTTAAAATATTTTATGTTCTTATTAAATAATAATAAAATATTTTGTCCCTCTTACCAGTAATTGATAAATCACACACAGAAAGACTTGACAAATTAACATAATTATGCCGATGAAATGTTGTACATTGCATCATCTCGTCTCTTTTTATCTATTTTCCTTTCGCGAGTATGCTGGAAGAGGTTTCTTTAGAAATAAGCATCACCTTTGTACCTATTTTCAATTCCTTTCCTCTTTTTTGTATGCAGTGTGTACTTAAACTGGTAAATAAATAAATACATTATGGATACAACATTGTATGTAACTGTCAACATCAACCATACGGTTTTACAAATCAATGAATATTCTATACCGGGTGAAGGGGCTTTGATGCACCAACAGTTACCACGTTTTCAGTACATCATTCCAAATCGCCTTTTTTTTCGGATGAGAAATCATCAAATGATTTCTCCTACTCTGGGCAGAGCGGGAGGGAGTGTCAAACTTTTACTGACTAAAACCCATCCATGTTCGCTCCTCGCCCTTTATATTCCGGGCCACGGTATCTCTTTCGAACAGTCCTGCAGCCCCGGCAGGCTTCTGCCCTTGCGCCTCAGAGATGTCAGCAAAATGAGGGGGCCCCCTCATTTTCCTCATCTCTGAGGCGCGCGTGGGACACCGCGCACATATCAATTTAGCAATAGTAATTTATTATAAACACATCGTGTATTTACCAAGCACTGTACAAGTTATCCACACAAAAATATCGGTACACAAGCACATCACTAACTCGCCGTAAGAATAAGCGGCCGCACCACGCGACGCATGTGCTTATTGAACTATCGTTTGGTGATTGTTGAGTGATCAATTGATATTTTTGGTGATAGATGTTAGTGGTCACAAAGTTATTTTTGGTGGTCATTATATTTTCCCCCAAAATATTAAAAATCTAAATAGTCCGTCAGACAGATTTCCTAAAAATATTGGACACAATTTTTCTTGTTTCACGTACTTGAACAAAAAATGAAGACGATGCAGTGCGTTCAAAACTCGTGTGACGTCACATTTAAGTACATTTTTTACCGGAAAGTGACGTCACAAGCCCGCACTCATGATCTTTGACGCGTTTTATCTTCGACAATTTATATTAATTTGATAAAACAAAAAAAATACGTATCAAGTATCCAATGTTTTTCGATAATCTAACTGACGAACTAAACAGAATCATATTTTTTTAAATCGTCGTCATCCCCATTGTTTGTGTCGATGATCTTTCCACCCTGTAAATACAAAAAAAAAAAAAATTGGCCATCCAGGACAATTTCTATAATCATCGCAATATTGTTCCAGAGACAGTTCAAAATGTATAAAAGAAGAAAAAGAAAAGGACCGGGACTTCAAGAAGGAGAATCCAGTATCTTTGTTACCACCGCAGGTACAAGCTCTGATGTCCACCATACCCTCGCCGGAGGAGTCACCTAACTATCTGGTGTATAAGAAGGTACGTTATTGTTCTATTGATAGTCCTGGTGAAGGTTGCGACTGCGAGGATCCGCTGGATGCGAGTAGCATGGGACCGGTCATTGTAGCGACACTTGGGGGAGGCCTATGTTTAGCAGTGGACGTCTGCAGGCTGAAATCATAAAAAAATAAATAAAAGGTTTATGTTTATTGCAGAAACTTGTACAACTTTTACAGTAAATCTTACATAGGGAGGGACCTCCTTTTAAGTAAAAGATATACCTGTGCTAGGAGATCCCGCTCGAGCTATTCAATGACAAATTTTGTAATGGTAAAAGTAGTGTACAAAAATAAAACAGAATTCAAAACAAAAACGTCCCCTCTTTGAGGAGTGGCTTGAGAGGCGCCAGCGGCGTCCTCACCTTCCGCCTGACGCAGGTCCTCACCGGACACGGATGTTTCGGGAGGTACCTGCACCGAATCGGGCGGGAGGAAACGCCCGGGTGTCTCCACTGCGAGGATCGACCGGAGGACACGGTGGAGCACACGGTGGAGGTCTGCCCTGCGTGGGCGGAGCACCGCCGTGTCCTCGTAGCGGCGATCGGCGGCGGCGACCTCTCGCGTCCGGCCCTGGTTCAATCCATGGTCCGGAGCGAGACGGAATGGGAAGCCGTCACCTCCTTCTGCGAAGCAGTCATGCTAGCGAAGGAGGTGGCGGAACGAGAGAGGGAGAGAGCCTCTCTTCCCAGCCCCCGCGGGAGACGCACCGGGCGTCGGGGGCCACGTGGTGGCTACCGGTCACCGTAGATGCGGGCCTGTGGACGGTTAGCTATGGGCTAGCTAGCCGTCCGTCCGTCTAATGACGACAGGCCGTGTCGACGGCGCGTTCGTGTTCCACGCGCGCCTCAAAGAGATGTCAGCATAAGAGAGGGGCCCGCAAGGGCCGAAGCCTGCCGGGGTTGCGGGCCTATTCCGCGTAGTGATACCGCGGCCCCGGAACATAAAGGGCGAGGAAGGAACATGGATGGGTTTTAGTCAGTAAAAGTCTGACACTCCCTCCCGCTCCGCCCAGAGTGGGAGAAGTCATTTGATGATGTCCCATCCTAAAAAAAAAGGGTGATGCTCCAAGGTAGCCCGCGATATTCAAATTTTCTTACGTTTTTTGCAATTTGCAGGGCAGTGCTAAGTTGTATGTTGTTGTTTACTTTCCAAGTTCATAACAGTCGATGAACGAATTTTTCACGGTCAAAGTCCTTCTTCGACTCTTATGAACTTGGAGGGTTGTATTGATTATTTTGATGATTATAATTCTGTAACTTCATACGTCTTACAGTCGCGACCGATATGATGATGATCAGGGACTTAAAAACACCTTCATAAAGGTTACAGAATTATAAGTGTTACTTGTTGAATTGGTAACAATCAAATATGTAATACTTATAAATGTGTTTTCAATGTGTTAACCCAAAACAAGATGTGGAAGGTGTTTGACTGAGACATTCTTACGGAAAAACCCAATAACACTGCCCTCCCTGGGAATAGAACCCAGGACCACAAGCTCAGAAGTCGTGCTTACGACACCTAGACCGACGTGAGTGTGCTATTATTACAACCATTTAAAACTGTACATTTCAATGTGACATTCTCATTAACGATGCAACAACGCACGCAATAAAATGCGCGGCGGATGAAGCTACTAAATTGGAATGTTCCATTTCCGATACAAAATAACTATGACAACAGTGTGTCTATTTCCTTAAGGGCTAATATGTGATGTTTTCCGTGCTATACATTATTTATAGACAACTATTCGCGATCCGCCCTGTTTCGCATGGACGCAGTTTCTAATCAAGAGAATGACACCTGCGCTAAATAAAAACAAACAGAAACTTCTTTCATTCAAACCTCGGTCGTGCATACCTCAATTGATTGCCCTGCATACTTGCGGCAACTGATTTTTATGGTTCCGGGGTAAATATAAAGCATTGAGCATTCAGCAGCATAGTAAACCCGTTTACTACTGGAGGTATTATTATAGGTAACGTAAAAAACTAGTTTTTTTTTTTACTTGGCCTTACACTCAAGAAAACCACACGATAGTCCGGTTAAGCAGAAGCCAGCCTCATAGGTCGACCTGCGAAATACCATGTCGAGAAAAAAAAAAACAGAAAATAAAGGGTGTAAAATACCTCTTCACGAAGCCGAGAAAGGCACTGGTTCTCCCCATCATTGCGATCATTTTTTTGTTATACACCATACTGGGAACCTTCTAGTTACGGAGATATGGGGGGTCAAAGTTACAACTTTTTGACAAGTTTTTTTTGTAAGATTTTGACTTCTAACACCTCCATGACCCCCGTCCTACTCAATTCATCCATCAGCACAATGTTTTAAGTGCGTTACATTGAGTTCTACCACAAAACATGATTCATAACCTCAAAAAAAAAAGTTGTTTCCCAGCAATATTTTTTGCGTAAAGTTACTTAGTTTGATGTACAGAATGCTTGGTTAACGGCTTTGTGATGAGGTGGTTTACACCCTGTAGACCTCCAAAAGTGTGGTCCCAAATTCTCAAGACATTGAGAGTTGTTTTGTTGGCCAACAATTAAAATTAAAGTAGTAAAATTGTTGTTGCAGATGGAGGCTATCATTGAGAAGATGCAGGACGAGAACACCGGTGTACCAGTCAGGACTGTCAAGAGTTTCATGACCAAGATACCTTCGGTATGTACCTATTATTTTATTGTACTAATAATAATATTGTACTAATTCAGTTGAAAAAGTAGTCGCTCCATGTAAAATACTGGTATTCAGCTGCATCTGAAAAATCATGGGCATGTGCATTCTTTCCATTTTAACATATGGTGTGGGCTCCTTATGTCAAAAATCAGCGAATTATTAGAATTCTGAGAATTTTAAAAGCGTCGGATCTTCGTCTATTTTGGTTTACGTAACGAAAGAAAAAATACGGATCAAATATTTTTTGATAATCTAAATGATGGACTAATTAATTAGTCTTTTTTTGTCGTCTACACTATTTTAACTATCTTTTGGAAGGTACTGGCTGGTACTGGTGTCGATAATGTTGTGTACAAACTAAACTTAATTTAGGCTATTGCTATCTTTTACTAAAATACAGTGCGAGAAAAGGACGGCTATAGCTATGAACTAAGTTAGAGATGTCAAACTAGTTTATGCCTTGCGCTTCACCGTGTTTTTAGTCGACATGTTTTTACGTGCACCCTTTATTTGAATGGAAATATTAGTTCCAATTAAATTTGACAGCTCTATAATATAGAGCTGTCAAATTTGTTTTAGAGTTTTGTATTTCTTGCATATTCCATATTATGGAATATGAAAGAAATACAAAACTCTTTTTATTTATTAAAAATGCCTTGTATTGGCGCTTATACACATTATGGTGCGCTTGTTTAAGTTTCTAATACATTACTTATTTTACAATTTATTGTTTTATGTAACATGTTTTTGGTGAAACGGAACGCACTCTCAAAACACGTCGTCCTCGATAACGGCGGTAGTGACATTAAAATTCATATGTCAAAAAAGAACTTTTATTTGAATTGTAGGTAAAGTTGCTCTGCGATTTTATTATAATATCGTTATCGCAATGTTTGCTTGAATAAAGCACATACAATTAGTAAAATTACTTTATTAAGGCCATAAAAATAGATGTACTTAAACAAGGTAGATTTTGATAAGTGACGTCAAAGTATGGTCGCGACAATCACGGACTTTTGGACTGTCATAGAAAATTGCAGGAGTTTAGTATTATTTTTAAGCGACAAGCAGTAGTTGAAATTAACTTTTAATACTTTTCCTGGGTTAATAATAGTGTAATTAATTGATTTAAGTGAAGAAAAAAATACATGCATATTCCCTATTACGTCCGTCTCTTTCTCACTATGTTAAAGAGAAAAAGATAGCAATAGCCTAAATTAAGTTTAGTTTGGCACAACAGAATCGACACCATTGTATAGCTGTGGACATCTTTGGGCTCAATGATGAATAGTTGAATGTTTTGTCTCACTGTCTATTCAATTCTTCAATTCAATAGCTATCAGAAATATCGTTGTACCCTTATAAACACTGGTTCGTTTGACAGCCCGGATTGATGCGGGTTCGATCCCCGCCCGGAACAAGTATTTGTATTTCCTTTGTGCCATCATCATTTGCCTAGCCTTTTCCCAACTACCTACGCATGTTGGGTTCGGCTTCCAATCTTACCGGATGCAGCTAAATACCAGTAATTCGGAGGTCAGATAGGCAGACGGGGAGCGACTGCCTTTTTGACCTCCACAACCCAGTTAGTACTTGATAATACGAGACCTCTTGGTAAGACTGGTTGTCAGACTTTTGTGTATGTGAGCTTAAATAATGCAGGAGAAATTCCTAGTGTGGGGTAACGTTTTTTTGTTAAATAAAAACATTTTTGCAAAAAATAAAACCGACTTCACACAAAAAAGTGAAAAATAACTTTAGCTTCTGAAGTCGGTGACCTTTGTTTGATTGATTTAATTTTTTTGTCACCGACTTCAGAAGCTAAAGTTATTTTTCACTTTTTTGTGTGAAGTCGGTTTTATTTTTTGCAAAAATGTTTTTATTTTTCACTTTTTAGTGGTTCACAATATGTGCATACCCTTTCACAGCGTACCAGCGTGATTTTTTGTTATGAACTGGTGTAAACAATAGACAGACATGAGATTTCAGCAATCCCAGTAAGAGACACACATATGCTACATTTAATGAGGAGTTCCGTTGCCTTTCTCCGAAGTTCTTCATCAGATCTTTACCAAATTTAAATGGGATCACTCCGAGAAACTACTCTTTCAAAAACTACCCAAATCGCTTCTGGTGTGCCTATAAAATTTGAAGAGTTCTCTCTATTTCTCCAGGATCCCATTATCAGGATCCTGACTTGATGATTATGGGACCTTCTGGGAAGTATACCCTTTCAAACAATTAAAAAACAAATTCGGTCCAGTCATCTGCGAGTAATCGGGGAACATTGAATTGAGAACCTCCTCCTTTTTTGAAGTCGGTTAATAACGACGTTATGGTACGTGACTCAAATATCCGGATAGCCTTTAAAAGATTTGGCCGAGAATCGGTAATTTGCTTCTAAGAATTGAAGAGTTCCGTTCCTTTGTCATGGATCCCAATAAATGGAACTTAATACACCTAACTGTCGAAATCTGGGAATATTGTACACATCTGCGTACCCCCTCAGAGCATACAGGCGTGATGTTACGTCATGATGTTGTATAAACAATAAACATTCAAGCGATTGCAACAGTTACTGCAGATTTGCCGTGTATATTTGAAGAGTTCCATTGTATATCTCCGAAGATCCGGATCAGATCTTCAGCGAATTAAAATATAACCACACGGGAAGCACCAGCTTTCAAATTAAAAAAGAATCATCAAAATCGGTTCACCCAGTCGAAAGTACTGAGGTAACAAACACTGTCGAAATCTGGGTGTATTGTACACATCTGCGTACCCCCTCAGAGCATACAGGCGTGATATTACGTCATGATGTTGTATAAACAATAAACCTACAAGCGATAATAGCAATCACTGCAGATTTGCCGTACATTTTTGAAGAGTTCCATTGTATATCTCCGAAGACCAGCATCAGATCTTCAGCAAATTAAAATGGGACCACATGGAAAGCACCAGCTTTCAAATAAAAAAAGAATCATCAAAATCGGTTCACGCAGTCGAAAGTTATGAGGTAACAAACACAAAAAAAAAAAAAAAAAAAAAAAAAAAAAAAACATACAGACGAATTGATAACCTCCTCTTTTTGGAAGTCGGTTAAAAAGGGGAGTGTGGCTGTAATTAGGGCATGCAGAACCATGTTTATGCATGCTCTAGCTGTAAATCTATTATGCGCGCCCAGCCAGATTGCCAGTCAGATTTTTGTTCTAATGCATGCTGTTTTCGACGATGTTTTTCTTCACCGTTTTAAGAACAATGATGATCAAATAAATCAGTCGGTCGAAATATAAGAAGTAATTAGGGATATTGACCGTCCCCAGGGATGTGCCTTAACAGGTGTTCCACAGGGGGGGTCCCGGAGTCCGAACAGGTATTTTCAAGAATGGATGGAACGGATGGTGACCACCGGGGTGGTTTAAGTGAGATAAAAATCCCACACTCCCCAGACTTATCCCCAAAGACCGGTCGCATTTTGGTGGTGTCCCTCTGAGAACAAAAAAAGGCATACTGACTGTGCTGTTGGATTGTCAACTTTCGCCTAAAAACAGTACGTTGCTAATCGTAGAAATTATTTTGTAGTCTAATATTGTTTTTTTACAGGTATTCACCGGCACAGACCTCATAGCCTGGATAAACCGCCACATAAAGATGGACGAGCCGTGGGAGCCAGTCCACATGGCGCACCTGTTAGCAGCGCACGGGTATCTGTTCCCCATAGACGACCACAAGCTCACTGTCGCCAACGACAACACTTACTACCGGTGAGTGTAAGAGAAGGGGATAACAGAAAAGAGAGAAATAGGAGGAGAGGCGACAAATTGGGTGAGAAATAGGAGGAGAGGGGACAAATTGGGTGAGAAATAGGAGGAGAGGGAACGAATTGGGTGAGAAATAGGAGGAGAGGGGACAAATTGGGTGAGAAATAGGAGGAGACGCGACAAACTGGGTGAGAAATGGAAGGAGAGGGGACGAATTGGGTGAGAAATAGGAGGAGAGGGAACGAATTGGGTGAGAAATAGGAGGAGAGGGTACAAATTGGGTGAGAAATAGGAGGGGACGCGACAAACTGGGTGAGAAATGGAAGGAGAGGGGACGAATTGGGTGAGAAATAGGAGGAGAGGGAACGGATTGGGTGAGAAATAGGAGGAGAAGGTACAATTAGAGGAGAGGGAAAAAATTGGGTGAGAAAAAGGAGGAGAGGGGACAAATTGGGTGAGAATTAGGAGGAGGGGCGACAAATTGGTAACAAACAGGGGGAATCTAAAGATTGCCAATTGGCAACTGAAAGTTTAAAATAGAATGCACGTCGTTTATATTTAATTTTTATGGTTACAGATTCCAGACACCATATTTTTGGCCATCCAACCAATGGGAACCTGAGAACACTGACTATGGTAAGACTATTATAACTTTTTTTTAAGTTAAAATCACTAATAGCATGAAAAATGACGTTACCACGTAAACTTATCGTCTGTGAACCGACTTTACAGACAACCAAATTTTTTTTTTCACCAAACCAATTTTTTTTTTTTCACTTAGAAAACAGGTTTTTGTTCATTTAAAAACACAGGTTAAAGTAAAGTAGAATTTATTTGCATAGATTGTATTGTAGGTACATAAAATAAGATGTTACAATAGACCGTGTTTTATTACTTAAAAAAAAACTGGAATTATTTTCTTTTTCCAAAAAGTACCCCTTACAAAAATCAGTTCTTTTTGCCTTTCTATAAATTATTTCATTTCATTGTTACAGCGGTATACCTGTGCAAGCGCACAATGCAGAACAAGGCGCGTCTGGAGCTAGCTGACTACGAAGCCGAGTCTCTAGCGCGACTACAGAAAATGTTCAGCCGGAAATGGGAGTTCATATTCATGCAAGCCGAGGCTCAGAGCAAGGTATGGAAACTAGGAGTACTTAGTAATAGAAGAAATAACTAAAAAAGAATAAGTAGAAAAGAAAAGGAAAATTCATTACACATAGCGCCATCTAGTGCCACACTAAGCAACGAGGCTTGTGTCGTGGGCACCATATAGTTGATATACTAGTTATACTACTCAAATACTTTTTGTTTGTAAACACATACTAGTGATACACATGAACATATTTTTTTTTTTGGATTGGAAATTATCAAATGGCTCTGGGCGGAGCGGGAGGGAGTGTCAGACTTTTACTGACTAAAACCTATCCATGTTCCTTCCTCGCCCTTTATGTTCCGGGGCCGCGGTATCTCTTTCGAACAGTCCCGCAGCTCCGGACATATGTGCTAGTTTACGATACTAATTAATTACTACCTATTAAACAACAAACTAACTTTATTAATCACAAAACAATTTAAACTTAATCACAAATACACTACTGTTCACTATTCGCTTAGATATCGCACTTCTAGTTCACTTCGAATCGCTTCGTTGTGTAGCCAGAATCAGACTGACGGTCGCGTGTCCGAGCAGCTTTTTTGCAGCGTTTTTATACTTGTTAACAGACACACAAATAATATCCACGAATATTCCAGAGGTGTGTAGAACCGCTTCACAACAAAAGGAACTGTAGGCAAAAAAAGATAATAAACTACTTGAGGCAAGAAAGAAGTAGGTACTTTATGCCCTCGGTGTACGATCGAAATTATGTTTCCTAACCTAACTTCAAAATTAATAATAATGGGAAGCACTCGAAGTTTCAATGCTGCAATCACGTGCTTTCTCGAATGTTCTCGTGTACGATGTAACAGTATTTTGCTTATTGTTCACCGAAAAAGTGCTCAACGCGCCTGAAGATGTTTTCACTTCAAAATGTTTTCAAAAAATCTAAATATTTAGGGAATTCGAAGGTTTGATTTTATTTTCTTGTTCCAGGTTGACAAGAAACGCGATAAACTGGAGAGGAAGGTTCTGGATAGTCAGGAGCGAGCCTTCTGGGATGTTCACCGACCCATGGTAAGTCTTTGCTCTGTTGACCTCAGCCGAATCGGCTCGGTGTCAAAAACCCCCGTCTGTCGCCCGAGTCGAATCGGCGCTAATTGTTCTTGCCTTAAGTTTTGACGTAATTTGCTTATTAAAACTATATCTATCCTGCTCAACTTGCACCCAGAGTCTAGGAGACGGAACAAGAAAGATATATTTCCTCTGTCAAGCATTCAAATGACCGAACGGCTACATTTTTTTTGTCCAAACAGTCGTACTATTGAAATGGTTTGAAGAAGTGCTTGGAACATTTTTGTATGGAGTGTGGCCGGATTTTTTCCGCCATTTTGATTTTTTTTCAAAGTACCTAGCGGCCACGCATAAGACCTATATTAATCAATAGCTGGTATTAATACAAACAAGTTTTGTTTGAGTCAAAATGTTATAAAGTGTCACGTTTCCGAGATATGAGCTATTAAAGTTAAAATCCATTCACTGATGGAATCTTCAGCTCAAATTGAATTTGATCAGACACGCATAAAACGTGGTTCAATCTATAGCTGGCATCAATACAAACAAGTTTGATACAAAATGTTCCTTTGTGTCAAGTTTCCGAAATATATGGCGTTGTGATCGCTACCAGGACCACTTTGATAGCTCTAATCTCGGAAACGTGACGCTTTAGAACATTTCGTCTCAGGAAAAACTTTTTGTATAGATGCCAGCTATTGATTAACGTAGGTCTCATGCGTGGCCACTACTTTCAAAGTAAATCAAAATGTCGGAAAAAAAATCGGCCAAAAAATTCAAAACCCTTTGTCATTCGATTTGGACACCATTACGGTATAAAATATTTTTCTTTTTTTTTGGCCCAAAATGTACACAACTGAATCAACTGGGGGTCTATAATCGCCGCTTTAACAGACTCGTAAATGAATCACGTTAAAAAATTTAAATTCTTAAAATGGTCTTAGAATTTTTAATTTTCGTTATTCATCTTGCATGCTATGTGTGTGTATACTCATGTTTTGAACAAATAAAAATTATCTTATCTTATCTTATCTTATTTTATTGAACGTAATTTTAAAATGGACTTTATGCATATGGCTTCAACGACCATTTTAAGAATTCAATTTTTTTTCTATTTTTTTCTAAATTCAATTTTTAATGTGATTCATTTACGATTCTGCTAAAGCGGCCATTTTAGACCCCCCTTTTTTTTTTTTTTTTTTTAGGATGGGAAATCATCAAATGACTTCTCCCACTCTGGGCGGAGCGGGAGGGAGTGTCAGACTCTTACTGACTAAAACCCATCCATGTTCCTTCCTCGCCCTTTATGTTCCGGGGCCGCGGTATCTCTTTCGAACAGTCCCGCTACCCCCTTTTAGACCCCCTGGAAATAGGTAAAAAAACAACCCAGAATAAACAGTAATAATGTAAAGTATCTCCATTACAGCCCAACTGCGTGAACACAACAGAGATAGATCCCAAGAAGTTATCTCGTATAAACGCGCTGAAAGCTAAGAGACTGCGACAATGTCAGGAGCTAATACTACAACACAATCTGAAGGTAAGACATACATACCATCACGCATGTGTACCCCGAGGGGTAGACAGAGCTGTGTAGTATAGTCCATATCATCATTTGCCTAGCCTCTTACCTACGCGCCACGAGAAGCTCGCTGGACATTAACACACAGCGCCATCTAGTGCCACACTAAGCAAGGCTTGTGTTGTGGACACCAGATAGTTGATATACTACATATATACTTTTTTGTTTGTAAATACATACTTATTATACATATAAACATCCATGACTCGGAAACAAATGTCCATGCTCATCACACAAACATTTGCTCCTACCGGGATTCGAACCCAGGACCCTGAACGTAAGGCAGCCTCACTACCACTACGCCATTCGAGTCGTCAAAGATACGTAGCGACAATTCAATCAACAACAAATACTCCCAAATTCAATCAACTCAAATGATCATACGTGTAATCCGAAACTAAAGAGCAATTTCACTTGGTCGAGTTATATTTTGGCGATGTAAAGCGCTGTCGTCTAATGTTTTGTGGTACTGGAACGCATCCGAACGTAAACATTTGGGTCGCCATTTTGAAGTAAGATCACGCTGACGCTGTTATTTTTTTATTTGATCCAAAGGTTGCGAACCCGAATGTGTGTGTACAATATTTGTTGGGTCGGCGTGTTATCAAATAAAACAAAAACAAAATCGAAACATTTATTTCAAGTAGGCCAGTTACAGGCACTTTTGAATTGTCGAATCAAAAATGAAAATTAAAAGTAGAGCCTACAGTCCCAGTCACAAAACATAAAAACTGTGAAAGTACTGTCGATGCCCATTCACTAGTGTAGATCTCTATGGAGAAGAACGGGAAACTTCATGGACACTCTTTTAAATCAAAATCTTGGTTACTTGGTGCGACTGACGTACTAGGACTAAGACTAGTGGGTAATACGATACCCCTTGGTAAGACTGGTTGTCAGACTTTCGTGCCAGTGACTACCTGTAACGACTGTCAAAGATGTACAAATGACAGCCGGGACGAACGGCTTAACGTGCTTTCCGAGGCACGGAGGAAACTCGGTATGTAAGGGTGGTCACTCATCCACAGACCAACTTAGGCAAGCATGGCTTAACCTGAGGATCGACCCGACCGCTGTTATTATTTGGCCACGAGTTCCTCTTGAAGTCAGACTGGCAATCGCTTTATGTAAAATACTGGTATTCAGTTGCAACCTCTTAGGTGACAAAAACCCCCTTTAAAAAAAAAGAATAAAAAAAAAAAAAAAAACCTCTTAGGTCCATGTTCACCGAAAAGATAACAGTGTGTTTATCTAAAAACAGCTGTCACTGTGACATGTTCCCATATAAAAATGTGTTTTAAACAGCTGTTTTTAGGTAATCATATTTTTGGTGACCATGGACCTTAGACCTAAAACTGAAAAGCCGATACCAAGAAAGGGTGTAAAAATTCTCTTAACGTAGCGGATAGGCTCTTGTTCTCCGCGTCATTGCGATAATTTTTTTGTTCTACACCATACCTGGGAACCTTATAGTTACAGAGATATTGGGGATCAAAGTTACAAATTTTTCACAAGTTTTTTTTTAAACATGTTTTTGCTGTATGATTTTTACTTAAAACACCTCCACGACCCCAGAACTATTCAATCCATCCATCAGCACAATGGTTTGAGTGCGTTACATTGATTTTTACCGTAAAATGTGAGTTTTCACCCCAATAAAAGTAGTTTCCCTGCAATATACGATCCGAATGGCGTAGTGTTAGTGACGCTGCCTTACGTTCTTAGGGTCCTGGGTTCGAATCCCGGTAGGAGCAAATGTTTGTGTGATGAGCATGGACATTTGTTTCCGAGTCATGGATGTTTATATGTATAATAAGTATGTATTTACAAACAAAAAAGTATATATGTAGTATATCAACTATCTAGTGTTCACGACACCAGCTTTGCTTAGTGTGGCACTAGGTGGCGCTGTGTGCTAATGTCCAGCGATATTTATTTATTTATTTATATTTTTTGCGTACAGTTACTTAATTTGATGTACAGAATGCTTGGTTGACGGCTTCGTGATGAGGTGGTTTTCACCCTGTATAGTTGGTAAAAGGCTAGGTAGATGATGATCACTGCTAATATGAGATACAGAATAACACTTTTAATAGGAGCCTATTTATCTTTTTCAGAACAACCCGATAGTGACGATCACAAACCCTCAGGAGAGTGAGGAAGAAATACAAAAGAAGAATGAGACTACCGTCAAGGAGAATGGTAAGAAAAAACGAGGTTATGTATTCGACTGGCACCTTTTTTTCAGGGTTCCGTTCCTGAGGGTAACTAGCGGGACCTCTATTACTTAGCTGTTAGGTAGTTTTTTCGCCGATCGGTTGCCATCTTGTTCAATAGATCTCGAATGACTGATAAGTAAACCCAGCGTCAGCTGACACACCCGCGGTGGGTGTAGTATTGGGAGGTTAGGTTAGGTTAGAAAAAATAATAAGCTGAAACTTGTTCCATACATAGTTTACATCATAGATTGTTTTATCATCATCATACCTGTATCGTCCGCCATGCAGCTGACGATTTTTTTTAAGCTCATTATGATGTAAACTATTTATGAAAAAACTTTCAGCTGATGTGCTATGACTTAATTTTTTTTTTAAAACTTTCGTAACCTCCCAATCCTACACCCACCGCTACTTAAGCAGCTGACGGTTGGTTTACTTATTGGTAATATAAGATCAACCTTCGAAGACAATATCAGCCGGCTTATTATGACTTTTTTATTTGCAACGATACCTCCCCGACTATAAACTGTCTGTCCCTCCGTCTGTTTGCCACAGAATATGTATTTCTTTTACCGCTATAACATCAAATAATTAAAAATTAAGGGTGTGTACATTGATTACCGTTATGGCCGGTTAACATGATTCGTTTATTAAAACAAATCACCGATTTCCAAAAAAAAAACACCAAGTCGCTTTACTTGCGGAATTCGGTTGCCAAAACGTAAAAAAAGGGAATATAATAAAATTCGAGGGACTAAGTTGGATCCCGAGAACAGCCAATAGAATCCTGATCGGAGCGAGGGACTTAAGAACCGATATGATTTTTTTTTCACGAGTTGTGTACTCTACTTTTTACCCGACTGCGTGACGCAAAGGAGGGTAATGTGTTTATCAGTCTATGTATGTATGTATGTATGTATGTTTGTTTCTATGTGGCGTTCTAGAGACCAAATGCGTAGGCCGATTTTGATAATTCTTACGTCAATCGATTCGTCTTAACCTTGCGAGTGTCACTAAAGACATGACAGTAATCAAAATTCACCACAGCGACAACCAGACGCCATATTGTCAAAATGAAAAAAAAAAGTCGATGAACTATGTCAAGTGGGGTGTCGTTGAATAGGTATTTTAAAATCATCTTTATGTTCCTTTTATCATTTTTCATTTTAAATAACAGTTTAGGATATATAAAGATTTAAAGTTGTTTAACAAAACAATCATTTTCGCTAATTTTCTTACTTATTCATTTAAGTTTTTATTCGTAACTAAAAAGTATAAAATAAAATAAAATAATTTAAAGAAAAACAAAAAACCCGACTGTGTAAAAACTAATTTTAAAAAATACGTGAAAATATTGATTTCCATTCAAATTTTACCAATCAAATCTTCCCAAGGGGCCCCCGACTGTGAGTCGTTCTGTTCTGCATTAGAATTTATGATTTGTTACAGAATTCTAAACTACTGGGCTTGTTTCTTTCTTTTTAGTTTTTATTTAAGTCAATATTTTCACGTATTTTTTTAAATTAGTTTTTACGCAGTCGGGTTTTTTGTTTTTCTTTAAATTATTTTTTACCATTGCTGCGAGAAAATATTAGTAGTATTTATTTTTCTCATGGGTTAATTAATAATAACAGCCAATCGGGTCCATCTTCAAGTTTAAAAAGGCTTACCAAGGTCTGTCTGTGGACTCTCGTACTCTCTCTCTTCACTACTGTAGAAACCTTTACTGCTCTCGAGACCCAACTTAGTCCCTCGAATTGAATTCCCTTTTTTTTCGCTTATTGCATAATCTTTTTACTGCTCGAAAAGATATTATAAGAAAAACATGTCTTGTAGAACTATTTATCTGCAGTCTAATCAAATTAGACTGCGAATATTTATTTATTTAAGGACGATCAACAAAGCGTACACCAAAAATACATGTTTATGAACTCATGTTGAATAACATTTTATAGTGTAGCCTTAATTTTAGAGTGCCACGGCATGCATTGAACATAGGAAAGAAAATACAGTAAGAGTATTTAGCTACGTTAATATGTTAACATCCCCTTCAAAATAAAAATAAATCTTCCTCAGGCGAGCCCTCCCAGGCCGATATATCCGCGACGTGTCTGCCCGGACCGGCCAGTAAGACTCCCAGCATCGAGCAGCAGATCGACAGCGCCAAGCGACAGGTCTCCATGCTGAGGGCGCGCCTCGAGCGACGGAACGTGAGACTCAGCAAAGTGCAGGACATGTGAGTGAGCTTAATATACTACAACCACGTGTCACTGTGTTCGTACAGTGCACGCTAATCTCCGAAACCACCAAACAGATATTAATAAAATTTTGTGTGGTTGATGGTTGTGGCGCCATACGAAGTATTGGCGGATCGCTACTAGATTGTACAGTGTGGAAACATCGACATACAAACAGCTACTTGTTCACATCATATTTTTTTTTTTGCAAACGGTTATTAAAAAAACATCTGCTGTTTTGTACAAAAGCGCACGATTTACAAGTTCAAAATATATGGATCAGCATTTTTTCAAATAACTGTATAAAAACTTCAATTTTGTAAAGCATAAAGTTCAGGCAGAGCGATTTTCATAACGCTATTTTAAGCTTGCCGATTTCTACTAGTTCACACCTTCCGCAAGCCGCGTTAAGGAACTTAGTTTAAGAAAAAAACTAAAATTGGTAGTGAAACTTCAAGCAAAAAAATGCTAGTTAAGTCTCACTAGCTAATTTGATTAAACAAAAGATAGACAGACTCAATTAAACATAATCGTCTTAAACTAATTCCAACTCCATATTGTCGTCAGGATGATAGCGTACTGCGAGCAATACGCGGACTACGACGCGTTCTTCACTCCGCCGGAATGGCCCAACCCCTGGCTTGGTGATTCATGTACTGATTTGTGGGACCAGGAGAAGCAATGGTAACCCTTTTTTTCAACTTTGTTATCTTCCCGAACATCGGTCCTTCGAGCCGGATACGCAATCCGATTTTGTTGTACAACTGTAGTATTATTATCAAACGAAGGTAGAGATTAGAGAAGTTTCCATTTTTAATTTAAATAAGAGGAAAAAAATGCCTAATGGGTGTAAAAATGCCACTAACGAAACCGGAAAGCACTTTTTCTCACCGTCTTTGCGATCATTCTTTTGTTTTACAAATCTAGACCATACCTGGGACCTACTAGTTACGGATATTTAAGTGGTCAAAGTTCCAATTTTAAACAAGTGTTATTAATACAAGATTTTTACTTTAAAACACCTCCATGACCCTCGTACTATTCAATCTATCCATCAGCGCAATGTTTTGAGTGCGTTACATTGAGTTCTACCACAAAACATTATTTTTCAACAAAAAAAGTAGTTTCCCAGCTATAATTTTAGCGTAAAGTTACTTAGTTTGATGTACAGAATGTTTGGTTGACCGCTTCGTGATGAGGTTGTTAACACCCTGCATGCTTTTAATATGCAATAACAATGAGGGATTTTCTTTTTCAACGCTCCTCTAGTCGCTGGATAGATGGCGCTGATCTCGGTACGTTACTGCAAGGAACAGAACGTCACATAATTTCACTTGGACCTAATGGTTATATTCGGCAGCTCATGCAAACGAATGTGTCAGTCAACGAGCGTATGTGACGTGTGTTTTTTTTCAAGCGTTTTGGCTTTGTTACCTAGTAACGTAGTTAGTTCAATGCCATCTACCGAGTTCATGGAAACAATTTTTTTTATTCTCAAAACGAAAACCTCTCATTTTCATGTTATTTGTACAGCAAAGAGCCTCTACCACTGCGGCGCGTCCGTCGCTGGTCGTTCTCTCTGCGCGAGCTGCTGCAGGACAACGCGGGCAAGGAACACTTCGCCAAGTTCCTGTCCAAGGAGTTCAGCGGAGAGAACCTCAAGTAAGTGTATATGCAGGACACGTCGCTCAGGGAGCAAGGCGCCTCTGCCACCTCCCTCCCTGCTCCCTCCTCTCTCCTACCTCCATGCTCCCTCCTCTCTCCTCCCTCCTCCCTACCTGCTCTCTCCTCTCCTACCTCCATGCTCCCTCCTCTCTCCTCCCTCCCTGCTCTCTCCTCCCTCCCTGCTCTCTCCTCCCTCCTCCCTACCTGCTCTCTCCTCCCCCTCCCTGCTCCCTCCCTACCTGCTCTCTCCTCTCTCCCTGGTCTCTCCTGTCCTTCCCTGCTCCCTCCTCCCTACCTGCTCTCTCCTCTCCCTGCTCTCTCCTCTCTCCTCCCTGCCTGCTCCCTCCTCCCCCCTGCTCTCTCCTCTCCCTGCTCTCACTTCTCTCCTCTCTTTGCTCCCTCCTCCCCCCTGCCCTCTCCTCTCTCCCTGCTCCCTCCTCCCTACCTGCTCTCTCCTCTCTCCCTGCTCTCTCTTCTTTTCTCCCGCCCTGCTCACTCCTCTCTCCTCCTGTTGACACCGCTCTAAGAGGAGCGGAAGAGAGTAATAGACCTTTAAGGACTAAAACCCATCCATGTTCCTTTCTCGCCCTTTATGTTCCGGGGTCGCGGAATTCGGAACTTCTACTCCAAAAAGGAGTTTATCATCGTCATCATCAGCATCATCAGCCTATAATGTTCCCACAGCTAGGACATAGGCCTCCTCTCTATGAGAGCGAATAGGTGGGAAGCTGGGAATCCACCACGCGGGCGCGGGCCCCGTGCGGGTTGGTAGATAAATACACTTTCCTGCCCTTATCTCATGATATTTGGATAAATTCTATACATCATCACCTTGCCTTTTCCCAACTATATTGGGGTTGGCTTCCAGTCTAACCAGATGCAGCTGAATACCAGTATTTTACATGGAGCGACTGCCTATCTGACCACATTCTTCTGAAATACGATACCACTGGGTAAGATTGGTGTCAGACTTTTTGGGCTACTGACTACCTGTAACGACTGTCAAAGATGGACAAATGACAGTCGGGACCAACAGCTTAACGTACTTTCCGAGGCACGGAGGAAACTCGGATGAATTCTGTATAATAATATTACATATCCAATATACATAATTAAGTAAATCATGTTTTTTTTTTAATAAATAGACGTATTTACACTAAAAAACGCATTTCGTACGTTCGTTTCACGACATCTCACCAAGGGAGGGGGTATCGACAAAATCGACTGATGTTATAGTTATTAGGCAGCCTCCTTAGTTGATTAAAATTTTTGTAAAAACCTTAAAAAAAAGTATCTATTTAGTATATTGTAGTTGTTGGTTTCCGTGGGCTACTCAATAAAACACATTATAAAATTCCAAATTATATTGTGCTCCGCACATGCAAACGATCAGACGACGAGTCAGTGACATCTGTCTAGACTACTTAAAACTAGACAACATAGAGTTTATACTGGGACAGACAAACTCCTTGCAGTATATTTCCAACACTGGCCCTTGAACCAATATAAACTCATGTAAATCAAATTACACATATAAAACACAATAAATAATCTAAGTGTAGACACATCCGCTGTCTAAAAATAATATAACATTACAACAGCAAAAACATAGCAAAAGTATAAATTTATCAAAGCATCCGTCACATATAAACAGTAAATATTCAAAAAACTATGTGATACGGATCTAAAACAAATTATATACTTCTGCAAGTATACCTTATCTACTGCTTAGAACCATCATATCATTTATTTAACAATATAAATAAATGACATAAAAACTTATCATGTTTTTCCTTTGCCAACGGTTTCGTTAAAACGTCGGCCACCATTTCATCAGTAGATAGGTATTTTATAACAACTGTACCTTCCTCAACTATTTCCCTGATGAAATGATGTCTTACGTCAATATGTTTCGTTCTGGCGTGGTACATAGAATTAGTGCACAACTTCAGTGCAGACTGATTATCATTATACAACGTAATCCTATACTGTACCCCGTAAATTTCGAACAGAAACTTGCGTAGAAAAAGTGCTTCTTTACAAGCATCTGACAGACACATGTATTCGGCCTCTGTGCTTGAAAGAGCCACTGTTTTTTGTTTTCTACTCTCCCAAGAGATGGTAGAATTTCCAATTTTGAACACATACCCGGTATAAGATCGGCGATCGACCTCATTTGACGCAAAATCAGCGTCAGCATATGCGACGATATCCAACCCTGACTTCTGGAAAGTTAAATAATAATTAGGCGTACCTTTCAGATAACGAAGAACGCGTTTTGCCGCCTTCCAGTGAGTCTCGTCGAACGCGTCGTTGAACTGGCTGAGCGAGCTGACAGCATGCGCAATATCCGGCCGCGTACATACCGCTATGTACATCAGACATCCTATCAGGCCTCTGTAGTCGTGTGTGCAATCCTTCTTTGTAGATTTCACGAGCTTCAGACCTGTCTCCATAGGTGTTCTCGCAGGTTTGCAATCTGACATGTGAAATCGTTCTAGCACCTTCTTAATGTAGCTTGACTGGTCTAGAGTTATTTCCTTGTTCTGTCTGCAAAGCCTCATTCCAAGAATGTGGTGTGCTGGCCCTAAATCTTTGATTTCGAAAGCCTTCTTTAATTCTTCTTTGATTCCTGCCACATCTTGGCAACCAACTGAAGAAAATAGCATTATGTCATCAACATAGAGCGCAATTATAATCATAGATTTCCCGCTCGACTTGACATAAACACAAGGTTCGGAAGATAAACGTTTAAATTTCATTTTGCTCGTCAAAACGCCATTTATTTTCTCATACCAAGACTTCGAAGCTTGCTTCAGTCCGTATATGGCCTTATTCAACTTGTAAACTTTATCTTCTTGGCCTTTAATCTTGTAGCCCTCTGGCTGCTCCATAAAAACGGTTTCCTTTAAATCTCCATTCAAAAAAGCCGTTTTTACATCCAGATGCTCGATATTCATGTTATGTTCCGTTGCTAAAGCTAGTAACGTACGTATAGTAGAATATCGTACTACAGGGGAGAACGTTTCTTCGTAATCAATACCGTATTTCTGGGTATAACCTTTTGCAACGAGGCGCGCTTTGTACCTCAATATTTCCCCGTCGAGGCCAAGCTTTCTTTTAAAGATCCACTTGCATTTAACAGGCCGTTGCTTCGTATCGCGGTCAGTCAAAGTCCAACACTTATTATCGATGAAGGATTTATACTCTTCCGCCATCGCAGCTTTCCACTTACTTGCTTCTGGGCCATTCAGTGCCTCGCGTACTGTCTGAGGGTCTCCCGTGTCACTGCATACAGTGCGTGCTACACTAGCTGACTCAAACTCACCACTTTCGTCCGTAGAGTTTTCGCAGTCTTCTAGTGTGGAATCTCCTGGGACATACGTCTCATCCGCAGAGTCATCCGGAGTCTCACTACTGCTCTCAGAATCATCTATCGTAATGGTGGGTTGCACTGGAACATTATCTGCGACAGTTACATTGTTCGGAAACAAATCAATTGTGTAACGTGAACTGTCATCCTCATCCGATGAAGTGTCATTCCAAAAAGCATGTTCTAGAAAAGTGACATTTCTTGCTTTTACGACATTCTTCGGGCTCGCCGGATCTATCAATCTGTAACCCTTTGACTCGTCACAGTATCCGACAAAAATATATTTCTTACTTTTGGGATCCAATTTGTCCCGTTTGTGCCGTAGGGCATAAGCTTGACAACCAAAAATGCGTAGGTAACTCAGATTCTCCTTTTTACCTGTCCATTTTTCTTCCGGTGTACTGCCCATCACAGCCTTAGTTGGAGAGCGATTCTTCAGGTAGACGGCGGTGTTGACCGCTTCTGCCCAGAATTCCTTCTTCAAGCCTGCTTCCTGAAGCATGCACCTGGCTTTCTCCGTAACAGTTCTGATCGCGCGTTCCGCGACTCCATTCTGAGCTGATGACCTTGGAACCGTGGTCTGGTGTCGAATCCCATGCTTCTTCAGGAACTTCTGAAAATTAGAATTGACATATTCACCACCATTGTCAGTACGAAGAACTTTTATTTTCTTATTGGTTTGGTTTTCTACGAGAGCTTTAAATTCTTTAAACGTCTCGAAAACCTCATCCTTCCTCCTAAGAAAATAAACGAATGTTTTTCGTGACAGGTCGTCAATGAACAACAGAAAATATCTTTTCCCACCTAGGGACGGGCACGGCAGTGGTCCCATGACGTCACTGTGAACTATTCCTAGAATTTCCTTGGCTCTGGTCTCCGATTTCTTCGGAAATGGCAACTTAGTCTGTTTACCTAAGATACAGGAAACACACGACTGAAAGTTATTGTTGTCATAAGAAATACCTTTGACCATACCTTTTCGCAGTAACTCCATGCTTCGAGTGTTCAGATGCGCTAGACGATGGTGCCAAATTTGTTGTGTTGGCTGGCTTCCAGTAGCAGGGGACTGCGGCGCTTGCTTCACGCTCACGGCAACAGGACGACTATCAACCTTCAGTTGACGTGTCGGCACCGCTTTGCTGTCACCTGTACCTACAGACAAAGACGTACACATGGCCTCCGAGGATGGCTCGCTACACGAAACAGAAACAGTTTCAATGGCATCTAGTTCATAAATACCATCTCTCAGAGTAGCTGTAGCCAAAACCTCCCCATTGTCATAGACTGTACACACACCAGAACGAAACACAATTTCGAAACCTTTCTTATCCATTGCACTAACAGATAACAAATTAGTAGACAGTTTAGGAACTAAGTACACATTACTTATCGGTCTCACACTATTGTCCATAAGCACAGTTTGCGCAGTTCCTTTTCCAGCTGTCGGCAATGCTTCACCATTGGCAATTAAGACCTGCTTCGGTTTTTCAGTAGTAAAATCTGATAAAAACCTGCGATCATTACAAAAATGCTGCGCCGCACCGCTGTCGACGTACCAAACGTCTCTCTTGACTCCTGCGGCCATCGCTGTGAGATGCGTCTGGCTTTTCCGGCCACTCTTCTTGCCGTCAGAGTTGTCAGGACAATCCTTTTTAACATGCCCACTCTTTTTGCATCTAAAGCACTTAATTAGTTTGGGTGCTTTCCGAGCTGCTAAAGCCGTAGCATCTGCGCTTTTCTCATCACGTCTTGCATTTTCTAGAAGCAGTTTGGCTTTGACATTATCGCTTGACAGTGACGTGTTCGAATGTTCTAGAGCCATAATCAACGGGTCGTAGTCATTTGTTAAACCGCTGAGTAAAATCACGGCCACGAAGTCATCTTCTAAAGCCGCTCCGATGTCGCTCAGTTGTTGTGATGTATCTATGACTTTGTTCACATATGCCTCCATACTCGCACATTCGCTTAGTTTAGTGGCGAACAATGTACGAAGCAATCCGAGTCGTCGTGACAAGCCTCGGTCCTCGTATGCCTTCTGCAGGTTGCTCCACGCTTCGCGAGCTGTCTTGGCATTTCTAATTTGTGGAAATACACAAGGTTTAACGCTCAAGGCGATTTTCGCGAGCGCCTTTTCCTGCTTCTTCGCGTCTTCGTTTTTATTTTCAGGTGTGCCCACACAATCCCAAAGATCGTCATGGATGAGCACCATCCGCATCATGAATTTCCAGGATGAATAATCTTGAATCCCAGATAATTTTTCGATAGAAAAATTTTGCATGAATGTTGCCATTGTTCTTTGTTTTTTCTTGCGAATAAAATTTTGAAAATAATTTACGAAATCACACGCGCACACTTGGAAAATAATAATTAGAGTAACGAATTTAAACCAAAACGCTCTGCTACCATGTTGGTTTCCGTGGGCTACTCAATAAAACACATTATAAAATTCCAAATTATATTGTGCTCCGCACATGCAAACGATCAGACGACGAGTCAGTGACATCTGTCTAGACTACTTAAAACTAGACAACATAGAGTTTATACTGGGACAGACAAACTCCTTGCAGTATATTTCCAACAGTAGTGTGGTACTAGATGGCGCTGTGTGTAATGTCCAGCGATATTTATTTACTTTTACCGAGGATATGTTTTTCTCACAGATTCTGGCTAGCCGTACAAGAGCTGAAGGCGCTGCCCATCCGGCGCGTGGCGACTCGCGCTAAGGAGATCTGGAAGGAGTACCTCGCGAGCGACGCGACCTACCCTATCAACATTGACGCGGCCAGCAGGTACCCTAAACTGACGCTTTGAGTTGGTGGAACTTAAAACTTAGAGATTTTGAAGTTTCGCCTAATAATTTAGAGAAAGTTCATAGAGGTTATGTTTCGCTAACTAATTTTGAGGAAAGTTCATAGAGGTTAAGTTTCGCTAACTAATTTTGAGGAAAGTTCATAGAGGTTAAGTTTCGCTAACAAATTTTGAGAAAGTTCATAGAGGTTAAGTTTCGCTAACTAATTTTGAGGAAAGTTCATAGAGGTTAAGTTTCGCTAACTAATTTTGAGGAAAGTTCATAGAGGTTATGTTTCGCTAACTAATTTTGAGGAAAGTTCATAGAGGTTAAGTTTCGCTAACTAATTTTGAGAAAGTTCATACATAGAGGGGCTTGGAACATTTTTGAATCAAAGTGTCACGTTTCCGAGATATGAGCTGTCAAAGTTAAAATCTAATCACTGATAGCAACTTTAGCACAAGTTTGATTTGATCAGACACGCATACAACGTGTACTCGTATCAATCGATAGTTGTCATCATTATCAAATCAAAGTTGTGCTGAAGATTCTCAATGAATTTACTTTAACTTTGATAGCTCATATCTCGGAAACGTGACACTTTAGAACGTTTTGTTTCGTACAAAACTTGTTTGTTTTGAACACTGCCCGAGTGACATGTAAAATTTTTGATCCGTATTTTATAATTAAATTTTATTAGTAAATAAGTTAAATTAAGGTGTAATTAATATGTGAAACGCATCTTAATTGCGTAAATACTCAGGAAAACTGTTATCCTGATAATTAATGAAGTTTTCGGTAATACAAGGATACCGGTAACCTAAAAACAACAGCTGACGTTTCAACCACGGATGTGTACGGATAATTCAGGGGAAGTATTGTTTACTTTTATTTATAAACAGCACACAAACGTCATTTTAACTCTAAATTACTTTCATGCCAATTTTTAGTATTAGTTTTTGCTGATTTATTACCCTGTACTGGTTCTAAATCTCTTTGTTGACAACCGGTCATTTAGCAACAAAACATAGTAGTTTCGTCTCTGTTCTTATTTTCAAATTGATATAATCAATACGAGTGCATAGATAGATCGCGTAGGATCATTACTGTGGATTACTGTGTTGAATTATTAACATAATAAGATCAGTTTAAACTTTTATTTATTTTATGCAACATACCCACATGAAAAGTAAATACCTAAGATAATAAAACCATTGAAATCTACATAGATTCAATTACATACATTGTATTAGATTACTTTTAAAGTTAATAGAGCAGCCTACCTCATTTAATCTCATAACTGCAATCTTCTCCCTGCTTTTTTTTTTTTTTTTTTTTTTTTTTTTTTTTTTTTTTTTCTCCCCTTTCACCGCTAACTTTCTTTTATTGGTCTATTCTATAGGTTCTCACCACTTCTTTACTTCTAATTTTCAGTAACCAATCCTGAAACCATGCCTGTGATGACCCGCAAGGCTACTGCCCTGGATATGGAGCTAAAATTGAGAACGGCCCTCCAAGAACTCAAAGAATCCAACCTCCAAGTCCAACAGCTGTTACAGGAGAGAGAAGAGAGTGAGGTGGAAGTCGATAAAGTTAATGGCAAAATTTCAAGCTTAAAACGGGAGCTAGTAGACCTACATCAGCAATACTTGGACGTTGTTGATGAACGGGATCAACTGAAGGTGGTCACGGATGGTTTCACAAATTGTAGTAACTTGTATGAGGAGGCTTTGTTTAAAATTAGGGACCTGGAAAATGACTTAATTCATGCCAATAATTGTATATTTAAATTACAGAAAGAAAGAGAAAGTACTCAGGTTATAGAAACAAACCTCTTATATAATGAATTATTAAATAGTAATTGTAACCCCCCTTCCTTATTAACTATTGACCTGACTGAAGATTCCTTACTCAAACAGAATTTTATAGTTAGCAATAGGAAGATTAAAAAATATGCAAAATTAAACAGAATTATTAAAAAATGCAATCAATTTAGGAAACAACATAAACGCTTTTCCAAATATATTCCACTGAGGAAAGAGCGTGTTGATTTAGTTAATAAGTTAAATAATTACCAAATAAAATTAGAGGACAGTATAAAAATTTATGAAATTGATACTCAGCAGTTGCAGTCTGAAATTCAGGTACTTCAGGATTCACTAAGTTCCCTTTCTAGTAGGTATAAGATTTCTCAAAACCAAATTAGGGAACATATTTATGCGGCAAATGAGTTGGTAATGGGTCAATGTAGTTGCCAGACAGTTACCAACCATGATATTATCCAGCCTCAGGTAATGGAGGACCCATACCAGGTTGAGAATTTGCCTCGGGACAGCACTCTAAATCAACAAACAATTAATATAACACAAGATGATTTACACGTGGTACAGCCTGAGTTATATGATAGTTTGCCTGAGTTTGGTAATTTTGTCTCATCAAATAGTAATGTTTGTGATCATTCAGTTATGTTCTCTGACAGTATAGGTAAGGGGCTAGGTAAATTAATTAGTAATAACCTGAGTTATTGTACCCAAAACAATTGTATGCCAGGGTCAACCTACAAACAGGTCATGGCATCTGTAACAAAAAGTGTTTGTGATCCTAGTACCACCATTACTATATGTGTTGGGAATAGTTCAAAGGTTAAAAAGGAAGACATCACTGACTATGTTTCTGAGTTGTTAAAGTTAAATTGTAAAAAAGTCATTTTGTGTGCTTTTCCATATTTTGAAAATGTAAGTAGTAGGAAAAACGATTATATTCACATGTTAAACAAACACATACATTTTTTTAGTAGGTCACTATAGTGACAAACTTATATTTCTTGATATTAACACTTTTGTTGATAAACTTAGATCGACGCGGGGTAAAGTGTATCTACCTATTAGTTGTAGACACAAAATAGCTCGGCTATTAGCTTTTAATATTCACACAGACATAAGTAGTATGTCTAAGTTTAGTTCTATTATTGATACTGCGACTATTAGTACTAATACTAATGAACAGGTGGTGACCTTAAATAAATATAGCATTAGTGCTATTGATGTTTACAAACTTTGTACTGAGGAGGAACCATATGTCACCGTGGAAACTTCTCAATTAGCTCTTAGGAATGATAGGATCATGTTGTCTGGTGATGGATCGGGAGTCTCGGGGCTCTCTCCAGATCTTAATATTAATTTAAACTAGGAAGTGAGACAACAGAAGGTACCATTAACAATATTGTTAATCCTACCAACAGCAAAGTATCTTCTGGCACTTCATTAGTTCGTAAAAAAGGGCCTCAGCAGAACTCTTTAAAATTATTCCACCAAAATATCCAAGGCATTTCTTCCAAATTATTAGAAATTGAATTGTATTTAGAGAAAAGTATGTTTGACATTGTTTGCTTTACTGAACATTGGTTAAAAGATTACCAAATGCTTATTAATTATGAGAATTATATGGTGGGTAGCTGCTTTAACCGTAAATCTATGCTGCGTGGAGGTTCCCTAATATTAGTGAAAAATTGTGTTAAATATAAGCAACGTGCTGACATAGTAGGTCTTTCGGTTGAACATTGCGTCGAACTGTCCTGTGTTGAGCTAGATAAGCATATAATTGTGTGTGTGTACAGACCCCCAAACTATCAAAACTTTTCCTTATTTGAATCAATAATGGAAGATGTTCTGGCAAAACTTACAGCCAGTAATAAATCTACGATTATTTGTGGTGACTTCAATATCAATATTTTGGAAGATAATTCAAATAGCAGTCGGTTATTAAATCTTTTTAAGTCATTTGACTTGACTAACGTTTTTATAGAACCCACTCGAGTCACGCCTTCTTCTGCTACTTGTATAGATAATGTTTTCTGCGATTGTGAATACTTAGATAGAGCCGTAGTAAATAGTCTGCCGTCTGACCATAGCGGACAAACTGTAACTTTCAGGTGTAATACACCATTGCAAAAAGTTGATATTAAATTTAGACCTATAACTTCTAGTAAATTAAATAGGTACAATATTTCCCTACAGAACAAGTTAAGTGTTATGAGCCATGACAATATTAATATAAATCAATTCTATGATCATTTCTTTTCAATTGTTCACACTGAATTCAATAAAACTTTTGAAAAGAAGACCAAAAGCATTTGCCCTAAATTTATATTTAGTGATTGGGCAACTAGAGGTATCAGAAAAAGTAGGGAAACACTATTTGAGCTTTATGGCCTTAAGCCGTATGTAAACACTGAAACTTTTAACAAATATGTTGCTAAGTATTCAAAAATTTTTAGAAATTCTTGCAAGATTGCCAAAGCCCTGCACATTAGCAACAAGATTAAAACAGCAGAAAATAAAATTAAGACAGTTTGGAAAGTCATAAATAGCGAGACTAACAGGAAGAAAGTACGTAATACTAGCTATACATTAGATACAGTATGTGGTCCTAAAAGCTCTAATCAGGAAGTAGCTCAGGAATTTGTAAATTTCTTTACCGATATACCGTTAAAAACTACGGAGGCTCTAAATTCCTCTTCTGAAGTCTCAATCGGTTTATTGAAAGCGAATGTATCTGGATGCCAGGCTGAATTTAAATTTAAACACATAAACCCGATGACAGTTATTAAAGCTTTCCGGCAAATAAAAATCAAACTGACCGAAGATCTATGGGGAATGTCTATCAAAGTTTGCGCTTCCATACTTGAGACTATAGCTCCATACTTAGCTTTAATTTTTAATTTGTGCGTAGACCAAGGAGTTTTCCCTGATTTAATGAAATACAGTAAAGTCATACCGCTTTTCAAATCCGGGGATAGTAAAGATACTAATAATTATAGACCTGTATCCGTGTTGCCAGTTTTTAGTAAGGTGTTCGAAAAGGTAATGCTTAATCAGATGCTCAATCATTTCAACACCAACGGAATCTTACACGATCAACAGTATGGCTTCACCAAGGGACGTTGTACAACTGACGCCGGTGTAACCTTATTAAAGCACATTTTCATGGCGTGGGAAGAGTCCCAAGACGCTGTAGGAATATTTTGTGACCTCTCCAAAGCATTTGATTGTGTAAATCACGACACATTGCTTTTGAAACTTGAGCATTACGGACTAGGTAAACTTGCACTTAGTTTGGTAAAATCTTATTTATGTGATAGACTGCAATATGTTCAAATAAATGGTGTTAATTCACAGGGCTTGAAAGTAAAAATGGGGGTTCCGCAAGGCTCAATATTGGGTCCTTTCCTCTTTTTAGTATATATAAATGATCTACCCTATTTACTGAAAAACCAACCTCAAAATATGGTATTATTTGCCGATGACACTTCCTTAATTTTTAAGATAAATAGACGAGCCCAAAATCTAGATGACGTGAATAATGCCTTACTTGAAGTCCATAATTGGTTCACAGCAAACAATTTGGCATTGAATGAAAAAAAAACTAAATGCATAAGATTTGCTTTACCGAATGTTAAAAGTAGTGATTGTGAGATAATATTGAATAAAGAGAAACTCGAATTCGTAGATAAAACTGTTTTCCTGGGGCTTACGCTTGATTCAAGGCTTCAATGGGGTTCTCATTTAACATCTCTTGCGGGGCGCTTAAGTTCAGCAGCTTATGCCATTAGGAAAATCCGTCAATTCACTGATGTAGATACCGCTAGACTAGTCTATTTTAGTTACTTCCATAGCATAATGTCTTACGGCATTTTGCTGTGGGGACGGGCTGCTGATATTGAGTCTATATTTATTCTGCAGAAAAGAGCCATCAGAGCCATATACAATCTTCGTAGGCGCGATTCTCTAAGGGAACTGTTTAAGGAAATTAACATCATGACTGTATATTGTCAATACATCTATGAAAACATAATGTATGTCAGGAAAAATCTGCATCTTTTTGGTAAAAGAGGTGACAGACACAATTACAGTACTAGAAATAGAGACCAATTAGTTCAGCCAGGCTTCAGACTCGCTAAAGTAGACTCGTCTTTCATGGGGTACTGTTTGAAATGCTATAATAAAATTCCACAAAGCATTCTTCAACTAAATGAAACCAAATTTAAAACATGCATTAAACGCACACTGTGTAAGCAAGCATATTACAAATTGGACGATTATATCGCTGATAAAAATGCTTGGGTCAATGCCGGTCCTGCTCCACAAGGACAGGGGCGCATAAAGGGATAGCGCTAATTTGTGTTGTTGGAGCTGCTGAAGATTGTACAACTATCTTTGCATTGTATAAATTCAATATCTTTAGTATTATATAACCTCATATTCCATATTGTGTGAGTGCTATGTACTAGAATGCTATCATTCGCTGGAAACCTACGTTTTTATTTTATTTATTTTTTTGACTTGAATGTGCCCTGGCGGTTATGAGTATGTCATGCTCACTCAAATGTCTCGCTGATGGTGGCGCGTGTGTCGGACCATTTAGTTCCCTTCAAAATGGTTGAGCTGAATGGTGCTGATCCATGCGTCATGTTCGTGAACGGGCGCTGTCAGTTGTGACTGGTCATGTCTTAGTCGCCATGGTTTATTTGAATTAATTATTTTGTTTTTGGGTTGTATTTTGTTTTTGTCTTGCTATGGACACTTTTATCGTGCAAATCTTGCTACATTGTTCTCACATAATATACCATCTCAACATGATTGATGTAACCAAGATTTTGTAACAATATTTTGATTTAAAAGAGTGTCCATGGAGTTTCTTGCCCGTTCTTCTCCATAGAGATCTACGCTAGGGAATGGGCAACTACAGTACTTTCACAGTTTTTATGTCTTGTGACTGGGACTGTAGCTACATTAAATGTTCATTTTTGTTTCGACAATTCAAAAGTGCCTGTAACTGGCCTACTTGAAATAAATGCTTTGATTTTGATTGATTGATTTTGATTTTGCCAGCTATCGATTGATCCAATCATATTTTATGTGTGTCTGATCAAATCAAAGTCGTGCTGAAGATTCCATCAGTAAATGGACTTTAACTTTGATAGCTCATATCTCGGAAACGTGACACTTTAGAACATTTTGTCTTTTACAAAACTTGTTTTTGTTGGAACCAGCTATAGATTTATATCAAAAGTGATGTTTTTGCTGTTATATTTTGCTACGTTTTAAAATATTTTTTTCTTTTTACAGGGAATTGACACGCCAAAAAGTAGAATCTGGTGCAGCTGACAGATATTGCTTCGACCAAGCTCAGGTACCTCACATTTTTTTTCCAATAACTGTGCAAAAGAAGAAACGCACCCACGATACAGTAGAAATCCTAGTGTGGGGCAAACTTTGGAAAAAAGCAAAACAAAAAAATATCAACAACGCCCTCCTGTTACTGTCATTTAAGCGCCAACAAATCCTTGTAATACTAGATTACCACATAAGTGGTTAGGGCACATTGCTCGCAGAACGGATGGCCGATGGGGCCGAATAGTTCTAGAGTAGCGACCGCGAACCGGAAGACGTTGAGTTGGAAGACCTCCCACTAGGTGGAACGATGACCTGGTTAAGGTGGATTGAATTCTCTGGATACGAATCGCACGGGACCGGTCAATGTGACGACATTTGGGGGAGGCCTAATGTCCAGCAGTGGACGTCTTTCGGCTGAAATGATGATGATGAGTAGATTTAATCTTTTAACAACGTAATCAATATTTTCAGGCCCACGTATACCATCTGATGAAGTCAGACAGTTACTCTCGATACTTAAGATCTGAAATGTACAAAGACTATCTCAATGGATCCAAGAAAAAGGTACGTATGCTAAAACAAAATAACTAGTTTTCTTTTTCAATCAGATATTTCTTTTGCTGTACTTTATTTTCTTCTGTATATCGCCGTACATTGTATACAGGGTGTAAATAACCTCATCACGAAGCCGTTAACCAAACATTCTGTACATCAAACTAAGTAACTTTACGCAAAAATTATTCCTGGGAAACGACTTTTTTTGGGGTGAAAAATCATGTTTTGTGATAAGAACTCAATGTAACGCACTTAAAACATTGTGCTGATGGATGGATTGAATAGTACGGGGGTCGTGGAGGTGCTAAAAGTCAAAATCTTACAAAAAAAAACTTGTATTTAAAAAAATACTTGTCAAAAAGTTGTAAATTTGACCCCCAATATCTCCGTAACTAGAAGGTTCCCAGGTATGGTGTAGAACAATAAAATGATCGCAATGATGAGGAGAACAAGTGCCTTTCGGCTTCGTTAAGAGGTGTTTTACGCCCTTTATTTAAAACTTGTAAATTTTGTTAATTTTCTAGTTTTGTAACTTCATTCATAATAAATTGTCCTCTCATAAGAGTAATAGTCTAGTTTCCACCATCAATAAATTGCAAATCTATTAAGTCCGTCAGTTAGAGTATTGGAAAATAATGGACACGTATTTTTTGTTTTTGTATATCAATGAATATTGACAACGATAAAACGCATCGAAACTCGGGAGTAGGGGCTCGTGACGTCAGAATGCACTGAAAATTTAGGTCGGCGTGCGGCGTGACGTATTGAGGATTTTGAAAGCGTCGTATCTTCGTCAATTTTGGTTTACATAACAAAAGAAAAAATACGGGTCAAATATTTTTTGATCATCTAACTGACGGACTAATTAGATTTTTTCAGTACAGAAGCCTATTATCAAGTTTATTTTTTTTGCTGCTTTTAATTTTCATAATTAAGGGGAAAGCGCTCAAGGTTATTGGTGTCGATTCTGTTGTGCACAAACTAAACTTAATTTAGGCTATTGCTATCTTTTACTAAAATACAGTGCGAGAAAAGGACGGCTATAGCTATGAACTAAGTTAGAGATGTCAAACTAGTTTATGCCTTGCGCTTCACAGTGTTTTTAGTCGACATGTTTTTACGTGCACCTTTCATTTGCATGGAAATCTTAGTTCAATTAAATTTGACAGTTCTAAATTACGTTCGTCTCTTTCTCGTTTTATTAGAGAGAAAAAGATAGCAATAGCCTTAATTAAGTTTAGTTTGTGCACAACAGAATCGACACGAGTGTGAGGTTGTATATTGATGAAAATATGATTCACGATTCACAAATATGGCGTTATAGCCTTTAAAATCATTACATCCCTCTAAGTTAACCATGGAATGCCTTTTTTTTTAGTAACCGACTTCTAAAAAAGGAGGAGGTTCTCAACTTTTTTTTTATGACTGTTCGCGCATAACTTCGTCGCTTGACAACCGATTTGAAAAATTCTTTTTTTGTTGGAAAGGGTATACTTTCCAAATGGTCCTATAGCCACCAAGTCGGGATTTGATGATGGAATCTTGGCGAAATCGAGGGAACTCTCAAATTTTGTAGGATAACGTACAGCGATTTTGGTATTTTCTGCAACAAATGAAGCATTTGCGTTCGATAAGAACCATTCTACCATCAGATCGAATGATGAAGTCAAGAGTCACGGAACTCCATAATGAGACAATGTATCTTAGTCGTGTTTGGGCTTGTTGTAATTGTAACGGTATGCACTTTCCATGTGTACCAAGCACATGTGATCCACTAAAAAGTGAAAAATAAAAACTTTTTTTGCAAAAATAAAACCGACTTCAAAAAAAAAAAAAAAAAAAGTTAAAAATAACTTTAGCTTCTTAAGTCGGTGACAAAAAAATTAAATCAATCAAACAAAGGTCACCGACTTCAGAAGCTAAAGTTATTTTTAACTTTTTTGTTTTTTTTTTGAAGTCTGTTTTTGAAATACGAGTATTCAATGAACTTAGAGGGTTGTGTAGATGATTTTAATTCTGTTACCAACCAATACGTGTTAAGGTCGCGAATTACCTATATTTTGTTTAACTTACAAACTGACACAGACCTGCGGGACTAAAATGGCCGCTTTAGCAGAATCATAATTAAAATGCACTGTATTGTCATAACTGTAAAGTCCATTTTAAAAATTTAAAATTTGTAACGTGATTCAAATTATGATTCTGCTAAAGCGGCCATTTTAGAGCCCCTGCAAATTTAAAAAAAAACCTAAGAAAATTTACTTTTTGCGCTTTCACAATTATTTTAAGTGTCATAACTTCATAATCACTTCGTTTCAAAACTTCCGTTTCCTGTCAATTTTATCACTTGACAGTCTGTCATTTTATCCATGTCACGTTTTAGTAGAAATATCTAGTTGATTTAGCATCTTTTCAAATCAATATCATATCTCCAAAATTTGTTAGTTTTAAATTATGTTAGAATTTATCTGTTTTGGAACTTTTCACCTTTACAACTTGTTTTTCTTATGTTTTTTTTTTCAAATCTGCTATTTTCATTTTCATAGCTTTCAAAGGAGATCACCCAGCCTTCATACATTTAAGGGCTATTTTCAAAAACCGGCCAACCAAAATAAACTTAATACTTGGATAGAGCATAACATAATAAACATTTTTTTATTATCACACCTGAAGCCCTACTCCCTAACGCTTCGTCCGTTTATTCGGATCTATCCGTCTCTCTCTCGCACGTCTGCAAATGAGTGTGAGTGAGAGAGACGGATAGATCCGAATATACGGACGAAACGTTAGGGAGTAGGCCCTCTGAGTCGTAAGTCAATTCACCGAGTAGTTATTCAACCACACAATATCTGAGATCACACAGATTTAGTATAACTTCTCATCCAGATTGAATAACTTTTCGGTGAATGCAATAAAGAGTTTAAGTTTGAATTGACTTACGATTTTGGTGTACGGTCGAACAAGCTATTTGGTTTACAGTTTTACCCACAAATTGCATAGTAAAGTGCTAACCAAATAGCTTGTTCGACCGTACTAATAAAAAAGATTTGTTATGTTATGCTCTATCCAAATAACAAGTTTACTTTTGAAAATAGCCCATTAAGGATGATCTCCTTTCAGTTTCAAAACTTCCTAGACCTAAGACCTTTCTAGTTTCATAATTTCATTCATATGATCCTCTCATTTAGACCGCATTACTAACCAATTACTGTGCATTCTCATTTTCAGAACTTCTCATTTTTTTCTTTCAGACTTCAGTAAAGGGCATACGATCTATAGTATCGTTCACAGCAAGGAAAGAGACTTCATCTAACTAAATAAAAAGAAAAATAAAAGAGAAAAGATACAACCAAGAAGGTTTTAAACACAAATACTAAGAAAGAGTTCTGACACTCCTGAAAAAAAAAACAAACTAGAACCAAATCAAGGAGGTTTCAACTCCGGTGCAGAAAAAAAAATAAGATTACTTATCAAAGGAGGTTTCAACACATGATAGTTCTACAAATACCCGCATCGTAGCGCTAGTGTCGCATAAGTTCTGGAAAAAAAGAACAAAACCAAGGAGTTCAACAAAACGCCGCGTGGCGCTGACGTCGCGACGCTGATATTCACCATAAAATCTAAGCCATCAATTCGAAGAACCTAGTGTACCAGGTATGTTGCAAATCATGGAATACTCTCGAACAACTGAAATAGTTAGCAAGTGCCGAAAATGAAACGGTGAAACTTTAAACAGTAGCCCATAGATTAATGAACAGTGGACATAGGTGCGAGAGGGACAGCAATACGTAAGTGTATATCATTCAGTAACATGCTTTTATGTAGTCGATCTCGTTTTTGGTTTACCACTGCACAACAATTCCCAGGAAATTGTGACTTCAGCCAAATTGACACTAGCTAACTGAATACACATCTTTACATGCAAAGGAAATTCAGCCTAAGAGGCGCGAATCCATAAGGCTAGTAACTTGTATTCAAGTTGCAAATTGCATACAACTTGTGTGATCAGCTATATTCCGCGCCATGGAAAGCTATAATTTTTGTAAAAAAATAATTTCTACCAAGATACGTAGCGACAATTCAATCAACAAGAAAAACTCCCAAATTCAGTCAACTCAAATTACCATACGTGTTATACGAGCAATTTCACTTGGTCGGGTTATATTTTGGCGATATAAAGCGCTGTCGTCTAATGTTTTGTGGTACTGGAACGCATCTGACATCATGGAACGTAAACATTTGGGCCACCAATTTGAAGTAAGTTCACGCTGACGCTGTCATTTTTTTATTTGATCCAAAGGTTGCGAACCTGACCTGAATGTGTGTTTTCAAAATTTATGGCTTCTCGCGGCGGGGACTATAGTTGCTAATTTTTATTCAAGTGACGTGCAAATTAAACGCGCAAATGTTGCACGTTTCGAATTGCTGACAAGTGATGTGTTCTACTCAATTGGTGAAAATCTCCACTTGCATGCAAGTAAAACCTGTATGCAATTTCTTGAAAACATGTTTCCAATGTAAGCAACTTGAACGCGAATGTGAAGTCATACTTGCATCCAAGTCTTGGCTAATAGATTAGGGTGGTAAAGCAAATACACTTCTGTCACAGTAATATGTCCTCAGCAACTGAAAAGCAGATTTATTGTGGTAAGAATAAAAATCATTATTATTTTGTCCTTGACGGAAAATCAGAGCGTGAAATAACGGTGAAAGAACGAAACGAGGTCGACTATCTACTGATAATTCAAAAAGAAACTTTATGTGAGACGCCATAAAGTTGGTTTCTACTTACAATCTGACAGACACTCCTATATTGTTCTTCTATTTGCCACTGCGGCGCTAGTGTGCTCTTTATTTAGTTCCACCACCCGCCGCTGTGGCGCTAGTGGTTTCAAATTTATAATACTCATTGTATAATAGTAAGTTTTGATTAGTATGTTGATATTTTTTACGTGGGTATGTTGATAGGAATGTGCGTTACTAAGTAATTAAAAAAAAACCTAAGTTTTTTGGATTGTTGCCTCGTTGATTTAGTTAATAATAATAAATATCGCTGGACATTACACACAGCGCCATCTAGTGCCACACTAAGCAACGAGGCTTGTGTCGTGGACACCAGATAGTTGATATACCACATAGTTGTCTGTTTTTTATGAGGTTCTGAGTTCAATTACTAAGACAGGGAAATTTTTGGGTTTTTCCATCACGATTTTTTCATTAGTAGCCCCTGAGTCTGGATTTGAGCCCAGTTGATGGCAGTAGGGTCTCCCCTACTACATTTGACTTCATTACTACAACTCTGGGTATCCCTTTACATAATATAGGATAACAGCCGTGATTTTGTGTAGAAATAATCTTAAGGGGCCGGCGGAGCATGCGTCTTTCATACAAACGTAATACCAAAATAATTTGTAAATCATACATATTCTTAAGGAAGTGTGTATTTATTTCGATTGGATTACATAATATCTAGGTTGCCAAATATACATTTTGAATGGACACTGATTTAAACTAGAGTTATGAGGAATTTAAAATTTCCATAGTAAACTTATTTTTCTCATAACTCTTGTTTAAATCAGTTTCCATTCAAAATATAATTTGGGAACCTAGATATTCTGTAATCCAATCGAAACAAATACACTCTTTCTTAAGAATATGTTTGATTTACAAATTATTTTGGTATTACGTTTGTATGAAATTCTCTGCTCCGCAGGCCTCTGAGGATTGAAAGAAAACTTCTGAAAACATAAAATCAAAGAAGTGTTCCTAATAGTAGTCCCAAATTTCGCCAGTTATGTTTAAGTACCTTGGAATAGAGAGCGACCCTATTGCCATCAACCGGGCACAAATCCAGACTCCTTGGCTTCTACTGAGATATTCCTGATGGAAAAACCCAATAACACTTTGCCCCACTCGGGAATCACACCCAGGACTTCATGGTCAGCAGTCCCGCTTGCGGTCACTAGAACAAAGAGGCAATCAAGAGAGTAAATCATTATTTCTATCAACATATTATTTAAGGTGAAAGCGTCAGGGTGGCCCGCGAAATTCAAATTTTCTTACGATTTTTGCAATTTTCAGGGCAGTGCTAAGTTTTATGTTGATAAACATCTCGGTCGCGACTGTAAGACGTATTAAGTTACAGAATTATAATCATCAAAATAATCAATACAACCCTCCAAGTTTATAAGACTCGAAGTAGGACTTCGACCGTGAAAAATTCGTTCATCGAGTCTTACGAACTTGGAGGATTGTATTGATGATTTTATTGATTATAATTCTATAACTTAATACGTCTTACAGTCGCGACCGATATGTATATCAACATACAACTTAGCACTGCCCTGCGAATTGCAAAGAACGTAAGAAAATTTGAATTTCGCGGGATACCTTGGAGCATCCTCCTTTAATAGACTTCTAGCTTACTATGTGTATTAGAAAAAGCATTTAATTTAGTCAAATATTATATGTATACTAAAAACAGTCAAATCTTTGAGCCTATTTCTTGAACTGAAAGACGAAAACTTTAATAAAGCAATTTTTAAAAGCAAAAACACGGATGTACACCCTTATTTTTTAAATACAAGCGACTCAACCCTGCGTCGGTTGTAATTGTAATGGCGAAAAGTCGACAAAATCAAACATCTATCCCCGTATTCACAAACGCTCGGAATGAATTTCGATTCGACAAGTCGTATGTCTATCCTTTTTTGGCATAACGAAAACGAGCGAGATAGACATACGACTTGTCGAATCGAAGCGTTGTGAATACGAGGTCTAGTATTTTCCTTGCCATTGTGCATTATACGGCTTCCAGAATCAATTCTCTAAATTTTGTTGATAGTGTTACCTACGAGCTGGGTATGAGATAAATTAATAACTACCGATTAAACAACACAATCACTTTATTAATCACAAAACAATTTAAACTTAATCACAAGTACACTACAATACACTACTGATCACTATTCACTTAGATATCGCACTTCAAGTTTACTTCGATTCGCTTCGTTGTATAGCCAAAACAAGACTGACTGTCGCGGCCCTGAGCGGTCTATTTATACTCGCCAACAGACACACCAGAATAACCACGAATATTCTAGAAGGTCATAAAAAAACACTAACAAAAGAGTAGGTAGGTAGGTAATTATTATTACTAGCTACTTGTACAACACAAACAAATATGAACCGTATGCCCTAGGCGTACGGTCGAAAATCTAATGTCTTTTTATAAAGAGGTCGCGAGTTTGTAGGTACCTACCTAACTTTGAAAGTAATAATAATAGAAAACACTCGAAATTTCAACGTACACATACTGTAATCACGTGCTTTCTCGAATGTTCTAGTAGGTCCGATGTAACAATAGCATCATCCAAATCCGAAGTGTAGACATGGAAAGCGTCGTTGAATACAAAGCGATGTTTAATACGTATAATATACAACGTGTAACAGAAAGGGTATAGTCATATGAAAAGGTGTGACCATCACCATAGACCATCAAACTGAACTTTCTCAATGGGACCACCATCGTTATCGCGAAAAAATAATCAAAGGTACAGAATTCCAATACTTACTCGACCAAATGTATGAGACAGCTTTATGACTCGTTGTATAATAAGTTGTTCTTCAGCTGCTGATATGGAGGGAAGCGGAAATTATGGCTTTTCCTACTTCTCCGCTATACTTTCTGATTATTTCGTTGCGGGATCCAAGACAGTTAAATTCATTCTCTGGGACTTCGTCGAGCTTCATTGTCTCGGCGTTTTTCTCGTAGTCGCCATGTTGATTCTGGTACAGAAAATTCAATGGTTTTGGAATAGTGTGGCAGGCTTGTCCCAAATAAAATAAAAAACTGTTCTAAAATAGGCAGCAAATCATGCGGTTTTCAGCACAATATACAGAAAATATAATCTATTGTAACATTTAACTGATCAAAAATCATCTGTTTTGTAAAAAGGGTTGGGTTGCCACTGAAAAAAAAATAAGGGTTAAATAACATATGATCTTAGCATTACAAACATTACCCTAATAAGTCTTCTTTAGCTCTCTTTAGACAAAAATATAAACACTATGTAAAATAATACATAAAATACTTATATATTTAAAATATATAAAAAAAATGTGATTTGACTACGGTTTCGACAACCGTAGAAGCAGTGGCAATTGCCTGTCTTTATAAGAAATTAGTATTTCTTTGGTAGAAGCTCATTCGCATCGCGCACTGAATTTTCAACTCAATCAGTTACCGTTGTCATAAAACGCGCGCAAACCGAATATTTATCGTCTTGACACCGTGGAAACCTAAATACTTGGTTTCTGTTTATCTCATTAAAGACAATACAAAAATGAACCTTACATCCATAAAGTTAAAGTTCTTATTCAAATGACACGCTCGATCACAGTTATAGGAATATGTAGATTAAATTCATACAAATAAGGTTCATTTGCGTATGGAACGCTTTAAAATCGGGTGTACGTGTTTCAAATATAAGGACGTTTATCGTCTTTTTATCTTTTGAAAAGACATAAAATTGATATTAAGAGACAGTCAATTGTCATTGTGTGAGCTCTAAACTGCAATAATTAATATTATGTTAATAAGTAGTTATAAACAATTGTTGTTCCTAGACATAAAATGTGGAGATTGCAATTGATTGTGTGTCTAGAACGCTTCTAGAACTGGGGACCTAAGATGGCCGCTTCAACAGAATTATAACAGGCTAATGGCACGCCAAAATTTTTGTTATCACATGTCATTGTCTAAAAAGTAAGCTAACCTAACTTCAGAAAAAAGAATCTGATTTATTTTTCCTCTCTTCAAAAGTGACTGAGTTATTAAACGTTGAAGTAGAAGTAGAAGAAAAACCGACTACGGATGTTACGTCACGCTGCGAGCTGCTAGTTTAAATATCACGGTTTCACTTCGACAGATAAAAGAATGCGTCATATAGTAGCAGTATGTTCAGTTGACTATATTTCGACAGTTTACAATCTCGCTAGATAGATTACAATCTAACGGTTTTTACAACATGACGCTGACATACATACTCGTGGAGTTAAAATAGTATGTGCGAACCACTTTAGAAATCAAATTTTATGAACGTAAACACGCAATCGGACTTAACACTCTCCGCGTGACGTCTCGCTGCGAGTGTGCGAGTGAACGAAATTTAAAAAAGCGCGTAAAAAAGTAAAACAAAAACGCGTTGATGCTGTAACCTTTTTTGTAAGTTTTATAGTAATATTTTGACGTGTTGGTGTGAATCATTGGAGATCCAAATAAATAAATAATGGTCACAAGACAATTCATATTATGAACTGCGTCTGATTATTATAAGAATTTTGACGTGATTCATATTATCCTATTACGATTCTGGTAAAGCGGCCATTTTAAGACCTCAGTTCTATTTTCAAACCAATCAATTGCAAATCTCATAAAAAAAAAACAAAAAAAAAAGGAACAATTCTTTTTTAAAATATCCCACAGAGACTAGCGCAGCCAAAGTTTTTCTTTAAAAAAAAAAACATAATTTGACAAAAAAAAGACTGTTTTTATAAAGGATACTGCCCGTTTTTTTCGTTTTGAAAAAAGAACTCAAATGTTTTAAAAAATTGAGTAAGTAACTAAATAAATATTACTGTTGTAAATACGTCTTATATATATTTAGTTGTGTTTAGATAATAGGCGATACGGAATTTAATGTAAAAAAAGGTTTTATGCAAGAGAAGGTAATATTAAAAATATTTAAGGTGGAACCTCCATGGTAGCCAGCGGGATTCAAATTTCCTTTCTTTTTTTTGCAATTTGCAGGCCAGTGCTTGTATGTTGATTAAAATATTGTTCGTGGCTGTAACACTATTCCATAAAAAAAAAAACATTAAATACAGTTACATAAACTTAGAGGGTTGTATTCATGATTTTAATGATTATAATTCTGCAACATCTTTTCTTAGTGCACCTTTAGACCTCATAAGGAGCCTTCACGCCAAATTTGGAATCTGTAGACCCAGCGGTTTAGGCTGTGCGTTGATATATCACCCAGTCAGTCAGTCAGTTTATACGTCTTACAGTATGAAATCTCGAAAAAAGCTGCTGCGTACATTTTTTCGAGTTCATCATCATCATCAGCCTATAATGTTCCCACTGCTGGGACACGGCCTCCTCTCAATGAGAGGGAATGGGCTATAATCTACCGCGCGGGCCCAGTGCGGATTGGAGTTACGCGACCAATAATGTATGAAACAGCTGATTTTATTTTCGAGATTTCATATTCGGTCCCATAGTAAAAGTTGTTCATTTTCATGAATACTATCCGCCCTTAACCTTTTGACCGCCACAGCATAAACGCTCGCGCGTGCCCTCCACGCCAAGCCACAATTTCATCTACTATTTTGTCACATATTTGTGTCGTGTGGCGTACAGGGCACGCGCTTGCTTGTCGCGTATATGTTACAATGGCGTCCAAAAGGTTAAAATTGGATTAAAACGGCAAAAAAAACGTTGTATAATGGAAACTACCTCGTTGGTCTAGTGGTTGCAAGTGTGACTGCTGAGCATGTGGTCCTGGGTTCGATTCCCGGGTCAGGCAAAGTGTTATTGGGTTTCTCCATCAGGAATTTCTCAGTAGAACCCACAGAGTCTGAATTTGTACCTTGTTGTTGGCAATATACTCGCCCCAATTACCAAATTACATAACATAACTTTACACTTATTATCACCGATTGGTTTTGACAGAGGCGTACCAAAAAGTACACACATTTCGCCAGTTAAATTAATAAATATCGCTGGACATTACACAGCGCCATCTAGTGCCACACTAAGCAACGAGGCTTGTGTCCTGGACACCAGATAATTGATATACTACATAGATACTTTTTGTACACACAGCGCCATCTAGTGCTACACTAAGCAACGAGGCTTGTGTTCCTGGACACCAGATAGTTGATATGCTACATAGATACTTTTTGTTTGTAAATCTGACCAACGAAGCATTTATTATCTTCTCTTACATAAAATCTTATAAATATAAAGTAGGTACAGTCGCTTCCTTCAAGGTATATTGTAAATTTGTCGTATCTTAAGGTTTTAGCTACGACGGGACGACGACGATACGACTACGATTCGATCTCTCGAACTCAATACTCCAAAGTCAAAGCAATCGTTTCAAATAGTCCATTTCAATTTATTGTAGCACGTAAAAGGCTTAATTTTTCCAATGAGCAATATCAAACGTATTGGTATAGAAATATATATAGGATTCGCCAGTTTAATAAATAAATAAAGAAAGAAAAATATAATAATAAATATCGTTGGACATTACACACAGCGCCAACTAGTGCCACAATAAGCAAGGCAAAAAAAAAAAAGCAACAAAGAGGCTAATAAATAGAGACAGAAAGAAAAAGCGTTTATTAGCTCACCCAGAACAAACCACAAAATGAAATGGTTAATTTATTATTATAACTAAAAAAAAAGAAACGAAATTGGTCCTTTACAAGGCCAAAAGGCTCAGTATGGTGCTGTAACATTAAAAATTAATAGGGGCGGGCCTATTGATATCAACCAGAACAGAAACGGAACGGAAAAAATATCGCGACAAACAGAATCGTAGTTGTATCATCGTCTTTTACACTAATTTAAGTAGTTTGACACTGAGGGCGAAAACATTTGAAAATTACTTACTTTTAATTTTATACAAAAAAAAAAAACAAAAAATATATTTGTAATTTTTTTTTTGGTGTCAGGGTGTAAACGGACCCTTGATGAAGCCGTCGACCAAGCAGTCTGTACATCAAACTAAGTAACTTTACGCAAAAATTATTGCTGGGAAACGACTTTTTTGGAGGTGAAAAATCATGTTTTACGGTAGAACTCAATGTCGTGCTCACAAAACATTGTGTTGATGAATGCATTGAATAGTACAGGGATTGTGGAAGTATTAAAAGTATAAAGTTTATAACATTAAAAACTAGTATTATTAAAAAAAAAACTGGAATTCAGGGTCAAAAGACCCTCAATATCTCCGTAGCTAGAAGGTTCCCAGGTATGATGTAGAAGAAAAAAATATCGCAATGACGGGGAGAACAAGTGCCTTTCGGCTTCGTTAAGGATTCTTTTACACCCGTTATACTTGAAGTACTTAAATACATACCCAAAATAGCCAAGAATAGAGGCTATTCGTTTTCTTCTCAAAAGAGTCATTAAAACGATATCGGTAAGCTTTATTTTGGCTTCTAAAGATGCCTGACCAACCGACCAAAGAATAAAATACAATACGACCCACCGATTTTAAAATGGACCAAATGTCTCTAAGTATTTCAAATTAAAGTTAAAAAATATGAATATTTCAACCAGAGGTCCCTACCGAATGTTAAGTCCACTCGTGGACTTACGGCCCACTATCTCACAGGTTGAGAAAGCATTTCCCAGCAGTGTAAACGTTAGGTTGATTTATGTCATCTCTGAGTTGCCATGGCTTATTCGAATGTATTATTTGGTTTTTGAATTGTATTTTTATTGTTTTACTATGGACACTTTTAACGTGCACTTCTTGCTACATTGTTCTCACATAATATATCATCTCAATATGAATGATGTAACCAAAAATTTGTAACTACATTATGATTTAAAAGTGTCTGGAGTTTCTTGCCTGTTCTTCTCCATAGAGATCTACGCTAGGGAATGGGCAACTACAGTTCTTCACAGTTTTTATGTCTTCTGACTGGGACTGTAGCTACATTTCATTGATTTTGTTTTTTTATCATACATCTATTTCTGCACTACCTATAGAAGGCAGAAACTTATTCTTAGTTTTTCATATCTAGTTTACGTTCAAGTTCAAATGTTTCGTCCTCAGAGTAATACCATTGATGTTAGCAAAATATATTTAAATTACGACATAAGGCCAAAATAATATAGTACTGTGGTTTGATAGCTTTAAGAGGCCCGCGGAGCATGCGTAGTTCATACATACGTAATACCAAAATAATTTGTAAATGAAACATATTCTTAAGTTAGTGTGTATTTATTTCGATTGAATTACAGAATATCTAGGTTTCTAAATGTATATTTTGAATGGGCACTGATTTAAACAAGAGTTATGAGAAAAATAAGTTTTCTATAGAAATTTAAAATTCCTCATATCTCGTCTTTATATCATTGCCCTTTCAAAATATAAATTTGGCGACATAGATGTCCTGTTATCCAATCGAAATAAATACACACTACCATATGAACATGTTTGATTTACAAATTATTTTAGTATTACTTTTGTATGAACCACGCATGCTCCGCCGGCCCCTTGATAGAATATACTTTACTTAAGAACATCATCATTCTATTGACAAGAGCAAGACAATGATGACACACATACACAAAAATTGAAAAACATACAGGTTGTAAACGGAACCTTTTTTTTTTTTACGGATGGGAAATCATCAAATGACTTCTCCCACTCTGGGCGGAGCGGGAGGGAGTGTCAGACTTTTACTGACTAAAACCCATCCATGTTCCTTCCTCGCCCTTTATGTTCCGGGGCCGCGGTATCTCTTTCGAACAGGCCCGCAACCCTGTAAAGCGGAACCTTCATATAGTATTTTGTACATCAAACTAAGTAATTCTATACAAAATTAAAAAAAAAAAAACTTTTTTTTGGGGTGAAATATCAAGGATTACGGTATATATAATAATACAGGACTTTTGTTATTAAATACATCTATCAGGTACCTATATTTTATACTAAGACTGGTTCTACTACCTTGTACAATTAAAAACTTAAAATACCTACTTTAAATACCTCCATGACACCTAAAGGGTGTAAAACATCTCTTCACGAAGACGAAAGACACTAGTTCTCCTCGTCATTGCGATCATTTTTTTGTTCTACACCATACCTGGGAACCTTCTAGTTACGGAGATATTGGGGGTCAAAGTTACAACTTTTTGACAAGTTTTTTTTTAATACAAGTTTTTATTGTATTTTTTTTACTTTAAACACCTCTATGACCCCCGTACTATTCAACACAATGTTTTTAGAGCGTTGCATTGAGTTCTACCTCAAAATATTATGATCTTACACCCAAAAAAAGTCGCAACCCAGCAATAATTTTAGCGTAAAGTTACCAAGTTTGATGTACAGAATGCTTGGTTGACGGCTTCGGGATGAGGTGGTTTACACCCTGTACGCTACAAGTGACATGGAAGTATTTAAACTAAAGTTGTAATTTGGACTAGAAGCCGACTCCGAAATAGTTCGAAATAGTCTAGGTTAGACGATAAGACCAATGTATTATCAAACCACAGTACTATATTATTTTTAATAAATAAATTCAGACTTCTCTCTATTTTTAATGATTACGACAAAAAAAATACCAAAGTTATTATACTTTTTATTAGAAATTTATTTTTTTATTGTATTTTATTTCTTTATAGCTGTAGTTTTCGTTGTTAAGAGTGCACAGTTTGCACAAAATCTCAAATTAACATGTCGACGTAACGTAATTGCAAAAGTGCACAAATCTCGTATCTGTTAACATAATGAACTGTCAGAGTGCACAGTAATTGTCAAAGGTGCACAAAATCATGTGTTTATTTAAGATTATTCTGTAAAATTTGTTAAAATTGCACTGATCAACAAAAGTATTGCACCTGAAAAATGTCAAGAAAATGAAAACTTAAGTAGTTCTGTTTAGTAATGTTTAATTTATTTTAATAATAAAAAGCGTATCTATTATATTAGGCTCGTTTATGGCAAAAATCTTGAGGAAATTAAAATAGCATTAATAATAAATCTGTCAAGAAATAAAATACTAGTTAATTTTAACGTTTAATTTTAAGCAAGTCATATTCTAAATCAAGTTAGTGATCAGTGCATTTTAAGAAAAGCTAGCATTTTCGTCACAAATTAAATTTTAAATCAACAAAAAATGTATCTAAAATCAATGTATTAGAATAAAAAAAACTTATATAACTCTGCATCATTGCACAAATTGCACAAAAAAAAACTCAAATGCACAAAATTATGTTCTTCACTCATTACGCTTAGATGAATTTGTTTAAAAATTCTTAGTCTCAAAAAGCATTTTTTTTCTTATTTTTAGGCAAGTTTTTAGTCGAAACTAGTTTTTATGTAATTCACGTTAATTATTCAATCCATATCTTTGAATCGTTGATTAAATATGGGATAGATAGTGGTCGTTTATTAAAGGTTTGTTAAGATTGCGATTGAGTGGTCTAAGTCACATTTTATTAAGAGTCTAGAGACTCGCCCCGCGGCTTCGGACAGTGCCATCTATCGGGTCCAATACTATACTATCTTTAACTCTGGAACAAACTATGCAAGGTATAAACGGAACCTACACGAAGCCAAGCATGTTATACATCAAACTAAGTAACTAACTCTAAGCAAAAATTGTCGCTGGGAAACAACTTTTTTTTGGGGTGAAAAATCATATTTTAAGGAAAGTTTTGGGCATAGTCAAACCCGGCCTCATAGTAAAACCTAGTTTTTCGGTTATTCTACGGGACTGAAACAGGGTGTCGCACGCCCTAGTCGAAATGTGAGTTAGACGACTCTATCGCTTTCGTTCTCTAATTATGACTGTCAAATATAATTGTAGAGAATTGATTTTATTGTGACTGTCAATTTAAATACTAAATTCAAACGAAAAGAAATTGAATCGTTTTTACCTGACTCGCCGTGACCAAATGGAAGGCTAGGTTTTTGAACATAATTGACAATCGCAATAAAAAATGTGTTAAAAGGTTGATATTTAATCAAAGATTAATAATTAAATACATAATTGTGTACCTATAGGCATGTACCAAAGTGTATTAAAGAAATAAATTATTTTAAAATCTATGCTTTTGTTGTTTCTTTTTATCTGAATTCCCCTCTTTGAACACCACAGAGGTTGCCCTGAAATGTACTTACATAGGTGTTGAGAAAAACGGCCCTAAGCATTCATTTAGTTGTCACTTAGTGTTGGGGAAAACTCGCATTAGGCATTCATTTAGGTGTCAGTTAGTTTTGGTGAAAGCGGGCATTAAGCATTCATTTAGCTGACACTCAGTGTTAGTGAAAAATCGCATAAGGCATTCATTTAGGTGTCACACAGTATTGATGAAAACGGACATTAGGCCCTACATACCTACTCGGGTCTGTGGACGGTGACCTATGCTCGCCGTCCGTCCGTCTTATGACGACAGGCCGTGTCGACGGCGCGGCGCCAGTGTTCCACGCGCACCGAGCAAGATAAATGTCAGCACATTGAAGGGGCAAGGGCCGAAGCCTGCCGGGACTGCGGGCCTGTTCGAAAGAGATACCGCCGCCCCGGAACATAAAGGGCGAAGAAGGAACATGGATGGGTTTTAGTCAGTAAAAGTCTGACACTCCCGCTCCGCCCAGAGCGGGTGCATGAAGTTATTTGATGATTTCCCATCCGAAAAATAAAATAAAAAAGGCCCTACATACTCATTTTTCCTCCTCTTCGTTCATACATTTGATGATACACGCCACTTATCAGCTGCCGAAACTGCTTAATAACTGTATTGGGGTCGGCTTCCAGTCTAACCGGTTGCAGCGGAATACCAATAATTTACATGGAACACCTATCTGACGTCCACTTCTGCGAATTCTAAAGCGCATATTTGCTCAATCGTCGCGCAAAATAGATTTATTAAATTGCAGTCAATATTGTTTTATTTACACAGCTGTTTAAACTTTTACGTAGAATTAAATAAGGTACCAATATGGTGTTTCTTGAATTCATTTTGATTTATTATTTCTATTCTTTTGTTCTGCTGTTAATCACCCAAATGCTGATGTACCTGGGTCTCTTCCAAATCTCTCCACTTTTGGCGGTTTCGTGTCATGGTAATCTATGCAGTTTCTTCCGGCCACTTTAATGAGATCGTCCGCCCACATAGTTGGTTGTCTCCTCACATTCTCCGTCCCGTCCGTGGTCTCCAATTCAGCATTTTCTTCCCCCATCTTCAAACCAGTCTATCTACAGCATATATGGCGGAGAAAAGTGGAAAATATTTTGGGAAAAGTTTTGAGTTTGAATATGGATCTGAATAGTTACAAGGTTAGGACAAAACAAAAAAATGGATTGACTGTGTGAAGGTCGAAAGGTTTAGGAATAGTAGGTACATTTTGATACCAGTGGAGAAAGTTTCTTATTGTAGTTCAAGGCGGTATTAACACATGAGCCATAAGGTGAGGGTGTTTTTGAGCCGAGAACTGCAATAACAAATGTCCACGTGTATCAAACGACGTTTTTCAACACACTTTTGAAGAAATAAAATAATGTAAAATTTGAAATACACTGGATTTTGAACCTAATCGTAAGTAGTGCGAAAAGAACCAGTTTTCGAGGAAGTGTATTGAAAAAAAAGTTTCCTTAATCCGATCTCATGTGTTAAGGCTCGGCAGTCACACTTTGTTTCATTAAAATACCCGTATGAGCCCAATGGGCCGCTATGCTGCCTGCTACCTGTACCAGCCCACGGCTTCGTACCCCGTCTTCAGATGGAATATGGCATTTGGTGGCCCGCAGGGAGCTTTTCTGCGGGCTCAACATTCTCGGCCGAACGGGGATATCTGACGAGCTACATCAGACACCAGAAACGCGTCGAGCTCGAGACAATGAAGCTCGACAAAGTCCCAGGGAAACAATTTAACTGTCTTAGATCCCGCAAAGAAAAAAAACAGAAAAAAAGGATAGCGGAAGACTAGGAATAACATAATTTCCACTACCCTCCATATCAGCAGGAGACAGAACCAAACAAGGCCAATAGGCACAAAAGGACGTTTACAACTGGAGTCTATTATCTTCCTGTCTTAGTACCTACTGCCGCAGAAAATCCTGTTCAGGTGGAGATTCATTGATGACTGTCCTGGAGTGTAAATGTGCTATTCTACAAACGATGCGGCACTTTCTATCGTGTCCTTTTGTTTGTTAATTGCAGGTACTGAAGGCGCACTCGTGGCTCAGTTCTGGACAGACACAACTAGGATGCCATCGACAAGATCTTCTTGCACCATATAATACCTGCGCCATGTCAAGGGTAACTCGATAAGTCTGTCGTTTACTCAGCTTATATTTATGGCTAGGGCCGTTTTTCACCGATCAATCAAAATCAAAGTCAAAGCATTTATTTCAAGTAGGCCAGTTACAGGCGCTTTTGAATTGTCGAAACAAAGATGAAAATTAAATGTACCTACTTAGCTACAGTCCCAGTCCCAAGACATAAAAACTGTGAAAGTACTGACTGTAGTTGCCCATTCCCTAGCGTAGATCTCTAAGGAGAAGAACGGGCAAGAAACTCCATGGACACTCTTTTAAATGTTTTTCACTTCTCATGCTCTAAAAGAACGCCATTATAGCCCTACGAAGCGGGATTAAAGTGACCGTTTATTCCCTAGGGAGTAAAAAGTAATTTAAAAATGGAACGATCTTTTACTCTGAAACATGGTCACAAAACAGTAACTTTTTTTTTGAATGGATCAAAGGTATTATTTAAATTTCGAATTGGCTTGCAGATAGAAAAAAACAAATGAACTCTTCAACGCGAGTTGTTGTTTGTGTGCATCGTTGTAAAAGTAAAGAAGAAAATAAAGAAAAGTATGTGCAATGCCTCTGTTGCTAGCCGCTGCAGTAATGTAGGTACTAATTATCTGTGGAGTGTGGATCATCTTCATTGCGACAATGTCGAGAGTTTGTGTTGTGTTTTAGATTGTTAATCTGTGACTGACCTGATAGAAGAAAAAACTGACCGCTCAGTTCAGAATTTTTGTCGAGTGTAAATTTGTTCGGTTTTAAATGACTATTTTTCTCGCACTCGAAGTGAAAAGTACAGTTTGCACCTCGAGACTAAACACCAACATAATATACCCTCGCTTTTTAATGACTCCCTCGCAAGCTCGGGAGTCAAACCACCTCGGGTATATAATGGCTTCGTTTAGTCCCTCGTTATAAAATATACTAATTGTTGTTACAAAATCTTGGTTACATCATTCATGTTGAGATGGTGCATTATGTGAGAACAATGTAGCAAGATGGGGCACGATAAAAGTGTCCATAGTAAAAACAAACACAAACAATTCAAAAATAGAATAATTCATTCAAAAAAAGCCGTGGCGACCAATTGGAAGCCCCACTTGAGAATAATCCCTTGCAGAATGCAAGAACGAGGAGCTCTTGGCTAATAACAACCGCTCGGGTCGATCTTAAGGTTTAGCCATGCTTGCCTAGGTTGGTCTGTGGATGGGCGACCACCCTTACATACCGAGTTTCCTCCGTACCTCGGAAAGCACGTTAAGCTGTTGGTCGCGGCTGTCATTTGTAAATCTTAGACAGTCGTTACAGGTGGTCCGAAATTCTGACAACCAGTATTACCAAGGGGTATGGGATTACCCAGTAGGTACTAACTGGGTTGTGGACTTGTGGACGTCAGATAGGCAGTCGCTCCATGTAAAATACTGGTATTCAGCTGCATCCGGTCAGACTGGAAGCCGACCCCAACATAGTTGGGAAAAGGCTAGATGATGATGATGGTGATGAAGATGCGAAAGTGAGAGAAGTGAGCAATTTTTTGTGCACCTCGCCTTGGATAGCTTAGGTTTTCTTGTGATACTTAGTTCATAAAGTTCATAAATAAATTAAAGGTAAATAGGTACCTAACTATTGACTTTTGCTGAAAAGTTAGAGAATTAGGGATACTTACAAAAGACGACCGAAGCGAGCTCGAAAAATCTTGTTTCCCACCTGGCTGCGAAGTTTCTTTTGAAACTCGTTGTCAGTCATCTAGTTTAAAAAAAAAATTGACGTGTAATAGTACATTGTTATCCAAGGGGTGAAAGTAACTTATTTAGTCCCGAGACGGGGTTTGGCGCCCAAGCGTAGCGCGGGCGCTAATAGTGCTTTTCATTACGAATACAAGGAAAATAAAAACAAAAACACGAAACCACTCGAAAAAAAAAGAAGATCGGATTGACGCTTTCCCGCCTATTTTGTTTTTTTTTCTGTGGCCGGCTATTCAGCCTTTATTTTCACTATCGTCACTGAAAAAAAAAATATATTTTGCCCAAATTTTTGTTATTTTAAAGAAATATTTGTAACTAAATTATAACTAAGTTATTTAAAATAATTAAATTCTTTAATTAATACTGAATTTTATGTTATTTCAATTTTACATAGCGCTGTAATTTACAGGCTGTATAGAAGTCGGAACATGGTTCAATAGAAATGTGAAAATAGAACTAGATTTTTTTTTTAATAATGTGACAGCTGTCAGTTGAAAGTGATTCTCCCTAGGGCTGAAAAGTATTGCTTTCAGCCCGCTTCTCAGGCAACTTCAAACCTACTTTCAGAGTATGAGTAATGAAAAAGTGTTTGTGAAAACCTACTTACAAAATAAAGATCATTTATCATTTGTTGTACAGGAACTTGGCCCCCCTTAGATCGTGGGGACATGGGTACTTGCCTAGAGTACTCCATGGAAATGATGGGCCTACCCTTGACTATAGTAGGTAGGTAGACAAACAAAAATCTTAAATTAATCGTAAAATTTATCCGTGGTACTACAATGGGCTATCCCTTTGTGCCTAATGGCCTTTGTGCCTAAGGCCTGCTAATATGAAGGGAATTATGGTTTACCCACTCCTCCGCTATCTTTTTTTATTTATTTCGTTGCGGGATTCAAAACAGTTAGATTTTTTCTCTGAGACTTCGTCGAGCTTCATAATCTCGGCAGTTTTCGGTAGCCACTGTTGATTCTGGCCTTCAGGAGTTACAGCTGTGGTTTGGGAATAGTGAGACGGGCTTGTCCCATAAAAAAAACAAAAATCTTTAAAATAAATTAGGTTGTACAACCACCACGTCATTCAAAACAATATAAATCACTTCTCAACGTAATTCAAAATGGCGTGTACACAGCTGTTTTTTATTTGCACAATAAATTATATAAATCTTGTCAAATTAAATTTAACGCACAGTGGTTAGCAGATAGTTTTTATCTGTCCACTTGGAGAGGGTTACAATTTAGGAATAATGCGTTTTTGTGAAGGATTGATATTTGCTCTGTTATTTGTAAGTAGATATTACATAATTCTATTTATTTATTTATGGAAGTATATGTGTGTATACGTACTCGTAGGTAGGTGCTAGGTGTGCTTACTTGTGTGTGTGTGTGATTACAGTGTGAAGGGATAGGCAGGACTGAGTTTTAGTAATATAACTATAAGTGATGATTTTTTTTAAAACTTGGAATGTTATGTCTAAAGCAGGGGTGTCCAACACAACTTTACGAAGGGCCAAGTTTAGTGTTTTTGTAAGAGTAGAGGGCCAAAAGAAATGCCGGACTAGACAGCCATGATGTGGTCTGCATTCGCGGGTAGGTGAGGTAGGGGCGGGTAGGTATTAAATATGGCGCGGGATTAACTGACTCTGGGACATTTTTAAAGAATGTTCGCACAATATTTATTGAAATCTTATAAAATTTATCTAGCTCGCGGGCCGGTAGGTGGCCCGGGGGCCGTATGTTGGACGGGCCTGGTCTAAAGCATCCCTATCAGTGGCGAGGGGTTCATACAACACGAAACCTACCGGCTTTCCTTCGGAACAACCACTGTACTGGATTCTACTATTGCCAAAAGTAATAAATATCGTAACTGTAAAAACCTGTACTATTGCATCACTACATATCACTACATTATAAAACAAAGTGTCCCGCCGCTGTCTGTCCCTATGTATGCTGAGATCTTTAAAACTATGCAACGCATTTTGATGAGGTTTTCAATAGATCGAGTGATTCAAGAGGAAGGTTTTAGTAGGTATATAATTTTACGCGGGCGAAGCCGCGGGCATCGGCTAGTGCTATATATGGGCCAAATGTGTGTTACTAAATATTTTATATAAGAACTTCATGTACCTACCATATTTGATGCAATAAATAAATGAATTGAATTGAATAAAACAATGTAGGTAATTCAGTTAGAACGTGATTGCCTAAATATGACTAAAACTACAAATGGTTAGATTTATGGTTTTCTCAAACATTATTAAAAATACGCACCGGACCTACAAAAAATATCCTTCGCTAATTAAATGATCCCTATTCCTTGCATACAAGTGCGTTTTTATCGTCCTATTTTCTACACATCGGAATCGGAATATCGAAGGACGCATAAACGCAAGGGTCCTACTTCTATTACATCTGGTTACTACCTATTCGCGGCAGTGTAGCTTCGTAGCCGCCACTAAAACCAGATATTGCAATAAAGCATATGATATTATCGAGCGATAATAACGCACCTGTGTGGTAGAGCCTTAAGGGGGATGCGTCAAGGTAGCCCGCGAAATTCAAATTGTCTTACGTTTTTTGCAATTTGCAGGGCAGTGCTAAGTTGTATGTTGATAAACATATCGGTCGCGACTGTAAGACGTATTAAGTTAAAGAATTATAATCATTAAAATCATCAATACAATCCTCCAAGTTCGTAAGACTCGATGAACGAATTTTTCACAGGGAAAGTCCTTCGACTTTTAAGACTGTTACGACTTTTATCAACATACAATTTAGCACTGCCCTGCAAATTGCAAAAAAAAACGTAAGAAAATTTGAATTTCGCGGGCCACCCTGACGCTTTCTCCTTAATATTAGAGCCATGTGCAGCACAAAAACTGTAATATTAAGTTCAAGCACAAAAATCACGAAGCGTTTACCGGTACCTAACCTAACCGTAATCGCGGCGATTCAATGTATTTCTTTCTACCCGAAAATATCGCCGGGATTATCTCGCTCGTGGAGGCGACCCATAAGTTAACATATAAAATATGGCGCATCGACTAAAACGGCGCAATTTTGCACAAACAAAGCGACATGAAAGATTCGAAAACCAAACATTTTAGTTTCTGCATTATTGGCAGACAAGGGTTGTCTCCAGGGGTTGCAAAAACAGATGAGAATTTTTGGCTAATAGTTAGCTCGGAAATGTTTGCATGCTGCATCTAGACCAGCATAGATATTCGATAAACGCTCGAGCGAATCTATTTCGATTCGGAAAGTCGTATGATGTCTATCTCGCTTGCTTTCGTTATGCCAAAAAAAGATAGACATACGACTTGTCGAATCGAAATCGAATATCGTTTGTGAATAGCTGTGCAGCCCCCGTGTTCACAAACAATCCGATGAGATTTCGATTCGACAAGTCGTACGTCTATCTCGCTCGCTTTCGCCCGGTTTCCACCAGTGGCGTGGAAAAGAGATGTGTAAGATTCGACAATCAGAGAGACGCGATGTTGACTATAAGGAGACTACAGGAGTTAAATTAGCAACTCTATTTGTGGTGGTTCAAACTTCGTCTGAAATCCTGGGGCCTAATTCTGCTATTTTAATAAATTCGTCACTCCAACACGATTCCATTCTCATCCCATTGTCATTTTGCTTAAAGTTCGTAATCTGCTAAATTCACAATGGTCGATCATTGGTCGGTCGATGGTCTCGTAATAAAATTGTGTTTTAATGGCATTTTCGTATTGCCATTATTATAAAACCATTAGTCATTATAAGATCATTGTGACTTCAATGATCGCCTATTCTGACACTATCGTAATAGCAGAATCTGTTAGAATAAAGTTCTAATCAGCTTGCACTACAAAGTGGTTGTTACGTCAGTCACTGCGGGCCGAATAGTGCGAAATGAGTGGTTTCGATCAATTTACAAAAAATCTATTGATTGGACTAAAAAAATAAAACACTATGATGCTAATATGTTGCTTGTAGAATTATTTGCCAAAAAAACAGAATGATCGCATGTATTTTAGTATGGTTTTTACTCGTTAAAAGAATTTTTAATAGATAAATTCGTGTTTTTTTTATCGAGTGATATTAATTAGGTATATTAATCTGGGCACGATTCCGGATGACAGCGATGCGGAGGAGTGCTTTAATGTCCTATTTGACAGCTTGGTATATTTTTAGGTGCCTACGTTTAGTTTTTATTTTCAACCGACTTCTAAAAAGAGGAGGTTCTCAATTCGTCTGTATTTTTTTTTTTTTTTTTGTGTTTGTTACCTCAGAACTTTCGATTGGGTGAACCGATTTTGATGATTCTTTTTTTATTTGAAAGCTGGTGCTTCCCGTTGGGTCCCATTTTAATTTGTTGAAGATCTGATGCTGATCTTCGGAGATATGCAATGGAACTCTTCAAAAATAGACGGCAAATCTGCAGTGATTGCTGCATCCGCTTGTAGGTTCATTGTTTATACTACATCATGACGTAACATCACGCCTGTATGCTCTGAGGGGGTACGCAGATGTGTACAATATACCCAGATTTCGACAATGTTTGTTACCTCAGAACTTTCGACTGGGTGAACCGATTTTGATGATTCTTCTTTTATTTGAAAGCTGGTGCTTTCCGTGTGGTTCCATGTCAATTTGGTTAAAATCTTACGCTGATCTTCTGAGATATAAATGGAACTCTTCAAAAATACACGGCAAAGCTGCAGTAATTGCTGCAATCGCTTGGTTGTTTATTGTTTATACAACATCATGACGTAACATCACACCTGTATGCTCTGAGGGAGTACGCAGAAGTATACAATACACCCAGATTTCGACAGGTAGACGTGTAAAGTTCCATTCAATGGGATCCCGGAGAAATAGAGGTAACTCCTTAACTTTATAGGCACAACAGAAGCGGTTTGGGTAGTTTTAGGCAGAGTACTTTCTCGGAGTGATCCCATTTCGATTTGATAAAGATCTGGTGACTTCGGAAGATAGGTAACTGAACTCCTTAATAAATGATAGCAAATGTAATGGGATCGCTGAAGACTCACGTCTGTCTATTGTTTATACCAGTTCATAACAAAAAATCACACCGATACGCTGTGAAAGGGTAAGCACATGTGAACTACTAAAAAGTGAAAAATAAAAACTTTTTTGCAAAAAATATAACCGACTTCACACAAAAAAGTGAAAAATAACTTTAGCTTCAGAAGTCGGTGACAAAAAAACTATATCAATCAAACAAAGGTCACCGACTTCTGAAGCTAAAGTTATTTTTCACTTTTTTGTGTGAAGTCGGTTATATTTTTTGTACTTATACATAGTTCTAGTCGTAGTATGTTGACCGTAGAATTGTCAAACATGTGTAATCTCTCTAGCGATCGATATTGTAAACTGTCGAAATATTGTCAACTGAACATACGAAAGTATCGTTGCTCCCATAATCGGGACTTGGGGTACCCCCCCGTTAGGTTAGTTAGGTTCCTTTAAACCCTGCACTCGGAAATAGGGGCCCCGCGAAGCGGGGCTCCGTCGACTACGCTTTTTAGGGGAATATAAAGTGTTTTAAGGTTAGGTTATATTAATCGGTATTTCTCAGGAATGGTACATTATCTTTTCATGAGAGTGGTACCATTGGGCAAGGGGTACCTCTCCTTCCCTTCACACCGCGTGAGTAGACTACCATCGCATGCATTTCACGAAAAATAATGCGTTTTATTGTAAGCAATGTTCGTTTGACAATATTTCGAGAGTTAAATTTACAATATTGCTAGAGAGATTACAATCTAACGTGTTTTACAATTTTACGGTGACATAATTATATAATGCACATGTCCGTAAAATTGTCAAATACGTTATATTACAATATAACGTGTATCTCTCTAGCGATATTGGAAAGTCTCGAATTATTGTCAACTGAACATACGGAAGTATCTCTGCCCCCATAATCGGGACTTGGGGCACCCCTCCGTTAGGTTAGTTAGGTTCCTTTAAACCCTACACCCAGAAATAGGGGCCCCGCGAAGCGGTGCTCCGTCGACTACGCTTTTTAGGGGAATATAAAGTGTTTTAAGGTTAGGTTATAATAATCGGTATTTCTCAGGAATGGTACAATATCTTTTCATGAAAGTTGTACCACTGGGCAAGGGGGACTCCTCCTTCCCTCCACACCGCGTGCGTTGACTACCATCGCATGCATTTCACGAAAAATAATGCGTTTTATTGTAAGCAGTATGTTCATTTGACAATAATTCGAGACTTTACAATATCGCTAGAGATATTACAATATAATGTACTTATTTGACAATTTTACGGTGACACACATATTCATTTTACTTCAATGCAAATAAAAACATTGTATTATGTTTTCAAAACACTATCATACTAGCATATTTCAGGCATTATAAACCTCGCGTTTAGCTCGTGTAGTCTCCTAGTTCGCCAATGTGACTGGTCGATTTCCGCACATTTGTCAACTCCGCTCGTCTCCACTTTAGTGAAGACCAGGCGTTACAGCACCAAGCTGAAATAGCAGCACATAAGCAGCTTTTTGGCCTCGTAAAGGATCAATTTTGTTTGTTTTATCTTTTTCATACGAGTATGTTTCCTTTTTATACAATTTGGTTTTATTTTTAATACAACCGATTTTTTCTAGGTCCAAGTGACGCTGACAGTAGCCGAACAATCAGGTAAAAGTACTATAAACTATTGTTAATATCCATTATCATCTACAATAGGGTACACCAAAGAACTAATTAGTCCGTCACTTAGATTATCAAAAAATATTTGACCGGTATTTTTTCTTTCGTTACGTAGGTAAACCAAAATTGACGAAGATACGACGCTTTTAAAATTCTCAATACGTCACGCCTTGGTATAATTTTTAGCTAGATTTGACGTCACGAGGCCCCCCACTCCAGAGTTTAGAAGCGTTTTATCTTTGTCAATATTCATTGATTTACAAAAACAAAAAATACGTGTCCATTATTTTCCAATAATCTAACTGACGGACTAAATAGATTTGCAATTTTTTGATACTGTCGTCATGCCTATATTTATTTACGGCGTAGCATCACAGAGTATATAATATGATGCGGGTGACATTAGACGAAACGTTCCTTTTCACTCAATTTTCTACAGTTATTTTACTGACTACGTCTGCGACTTCGTCCGCGAAAATTGTGATAGCTCAGTTAATTAGCACGATATCAATATAATTTATAGTCTATGTTACTCGGTAAAGATGTAGCTTTCTAATAGAGAAAGATTTTTTAAAATCGGTTGAGCAGTTCTTGAGTTACATAAATCGTAACAAAAAAAAAAACAAACCTTGTCTTTTTATAATATTGAGACATTAGTAATATTAGTAATCTGTGGTAATATTACTATAGATTCGCTCAAAAACAGGAATCGCCGGTGAGGGCAATAAAACAGCTGGGTTGAAGTAAGATTTGGCGGGTCATGTCTGTTGAATGCAACAGGACCGATGGGGCAGAGTCGTCACACAGTGGACCGTGTCGGAGGACGGGGGTCGTCGCCGATGAAGGCCTAGAAAGTATTGGTGTGAACATAGAGGCGTTTATAATAGATTCGCCAAAGAAAACCGCACGTAGAAAAGATTGGAAGGCTATGGGGAGGCCTTTTCCTAGCAGTGTGATTTTAGGGGGAAAAATTGCTGTTGTGTTACGTTATGAATGACAGGTTTTCTTTTAGAGAATTAAAAAAAAATTGTTTCCAAGAACTCGGTAGATGGCGCTACCACGTTACTAGGCGCCAAAGCCAAAACGCTTGAAAAAACACACGTCACCTAAAGTCGTTGACTGACACTTTCGTTTGCATAAGCTTCCCTAGGTCACGTAGGTTGAGAGCGATCTGGAGTCGTCGAGTATGTCCCTCCTCACGCTTAGTCCGACACATCATAACTTTGACTCCAGCGACTCCTGGCTCGATCTCATGCTTGCATCTTCTGCTGATCTTGTTGCTAACCATGGTCAGGTCGCTGCTCCTGGGCTATCTAGACACGACTTAATTTATCTCTCATACAAAATTACACCCCCTAAGCAGCGGCCTGCTATTGTTTTTATTCGTAATTTTGCAAGGTTGGATAGGGAAAAACTCAATGCTGACGCACAAGCTCTTGATTGGGACGACCTTGTCCAATCATCGACAGTGGAGGAGAAAGTTGAAATATTTAATAAGTCTGTTCTCCAGCTCATTGACACGCACGCACCACTGAAGGCTGTCCGTGTTAAGCGCCCTCCGGCTCCATGGATCACCCCAGGAGTTAGGATGGCTATGAGACGGCGGCGTGACAGAGCTTTCAGTAAATATAGACGGGATCGCAGTGAGGAGAGCTGGAGCCTGTATAAGTTGGCTAGAAACCGATGCAATCAGATGGTGAGAGCATCTAAACGCCGATACATTTGTGAAAATGTCCACAATTCTTCACCGGCTGATATTTGGAAGTTTCTTAAATCACTTGGCATAACTAAGTCCTCCTCTAGTACCTTACCTTCTAGTCTGTCCTTAAACGTTCTTAATAAACATTTCTCTACGTCAGCTTCGCTTTCAGTTGATGTTAGGAACCAAACTATCCATGACATTGCTTCCAAGCCATTGTTACCTCCTGACTCTTTTTCTTTCTCCCCCGTGACTAACGACGAGGTCTTTAAATTTTTTACATCAATTAAGTCTAAGGCTGTGGGCTGTGATGGGATCAGCAGAGTAATGTTATCTTTAATTATTGAAAACTTAATTCCTATTGTTACTCACATCATAAATTTTTCCCTGTATACTGGCGTGTTTCCTGCTTTGTGGCGTAAGGCTTACATTATCCCTCTTCCTAAGATACCCAGTCCCAGTTTGCCAAATCACTACAGACCTATCTCCATTCTTCCTTTCATTTCCAAGATCCTCGAAGCAGTAGCTCTTAGGCAAATAGCTTCCCACGTTCATAAGAACAGCCTGTTGTCCGAATTCCAATCTGGTTTTCGGCCGGGCCACAGCACAGCCACAGCCTTACTTAAGGTCACTGAAGATATTAGAGATGGCATGGAGAATTCGAGGGTAACGGTATTGGTTTTAATAGATTTTTCAAACGCTTTTAACACTGTTGACCACGATATCCTCCTTGCCATACTTTCTCAAATTGGGGTCTCCTCGTTGTCACGTGATTGGTTTTCTTCATATCTTCGTGGTCGCCAGCAGGCGGTGCGTGCCGATCAGGATTACTCCGATTGGTGCGACCTGGTAGCAGGCGTTCCACAAGGCGGTATACTCTCTCCTCACTTATTTTCGTTATTTATAAATTCTATTACCACTATCCTCAAGTGCTCTTACCATCTGTACGCTGACGACCTGCAACTTTACGCTCAATCGGACATTGCCAACCTTGATCATTGCATCTCGTTACTCAATGCTGATCTCCGAGCTATCGGAGAATGGTCTGGCAAATTTGGGGTTGCTATCAACGTCGGGAAATGCCAGGCCATCCTCATTGGTAGCTCGCACTACCTGAGAAATTTAGACACTGGCCGGCTGGTGCCGCTTATGTTCGACAACACCGTTATACCTCTCTCACCGCACGTAAAAGACTTGGGTCTGTTCATTGACGGTACTTTCAGCTGGAATAAGCAGGTAGCTCAGGTTAGCCAGAAAGTCACTTACTCGCTGCGGTCTCTCTATAGATTTAAACATTTTCTCCCATCTAGCACTAAAATAACTTTGGTCCAGGCGCTTGTGCTTCCCATTATCGACTATGCTGATGTTTGTTACTCTGATTTAACCCAAGAACTTCTGAACAAATTGGATCGTCTTCTGAACAACTGTATTCGTTTCATTTTTGGCCTTCGTAAATACGATCACATCTCTTCTTACCGCTCTCAGCTTAAATGGCTGCCTATCAGACTCAGGAGGTCCCTCAGATCTCTCTGCTTACTTTTCACCACTATGAATGATCCATGTGCTCCTGAATACTTAAAAACTTATTTTAAGGTGTTGGGTAGTTCTCACAGTCGGAACCTTCGAGCTTCCAAAAACCTTATCCTTCAAATTCCCTCTCACCGTACTGGTTTTATGTCCTCTTCTTATGCTATCTCCACTATAAAGCTCTGGAACGCGCTACCCCTTGGCATTAAAAAAGCTGAAAGCAAATTAGCTTTCAAAAGAGCAGTTCGGAAGTTTTATTTAAAGTCTGTCTAAATTGTTTACCAACAAGCCTACATTAGTTGTAATAATTATTATAAGGTTTCTCGTATTTCGGACTATTTGTATGTATTTTAATATGTATTAGTTTATTTTATATGCTTATTTATGTATTAGCATGTAGGTACCCATTTATGTGTTTGATCTTATTCTTGCAAAATGGTATGTTTATTTTTATTGTACTGTATCACAATGCTGTCTTATTTGACCCAATGGTTGACTGGTAGAGAATGCCTTGTGGCATTAAGTCCGCCTATGTACCACTATTGTACATGAAGTTTAAATAAATAAATAAATAAATATAACCATGAGGTCCAAGTGAAATTATGTAACGTTCTGTTCCTTGCAGTAACGTACCGAGATCAGCGCCATCTATCCAGCGACTAGGGGAAGAGTTGAAAAAGAAAATTCTTCATTGACGTATTATTAAGTTGCATAGAAATTAATTATTTTTTTAAGAAAACTTATTAGGTACTACTTCTAAAAACTAGCCAACAAAATATAAAATGTGAGCTAGGTGCAGTAGGTACTTGGAGTAGCATACACTGTGTAAAACCGCTTTCAGACTACGCTTAAATTTAATAGCATATTATATAGCTCATAGCACAACAATATCGCTCACCATACATTTGTTATGGACACGTTCACACGCTATATAAAACGGTGCGATACGCTGAGTTCATGCTGTGCTATGCTATATCGCGCGCCGCCTTCTTCCTCCTCATTCACCCTCAGCCGTCCCGCAAGCGAATGTTTTCCCCACTTATTTGAACTCTTTCTGAGCTTGCTAATACCATAAATGCTTGCGATAACATCGCGTGATGTGAACGCCATGCATGTATAGTATAGCATTAGGTCCTGCTTTGCTACACTATATATCAGAATAGTATAGCGTAGTCTGAAAGCAGCTTTACGATCGCGTAGCAACGTAACTTTTTTGTGACTGCGCTTGGCTGAAATTCCCGGGACCATTTAATTGTGAATAGCAGCTCGTTATAAGCAGTCCGTTTACACCTCATCTTATTGCTAAACCTCTTTTACAGCAGAGGATGACATTGAAAGAGGTCGTCACCACAGAGTTAGAAAGCACTCTCACGAACACGACTACGAATCTACCTCCGAAGAAGAACGGGTAGAATGGCTTGAGAGACGGAAACATCATAAGAGGAGAGATGAGGGTGAGTGTTCTTTTTTACTTTTTCATCAGAGTTATCGCGGATATCACTTTGCTTAGACCCTCAGTCCACTTCAAAAGGCGTGTAGGAACGCCGGTCTAATTCCAGACCATTGTGTCACATGACAAACGACCCAACGATTGCAGCAATCACGACAGATTTGCTGTCTAGGTATTATTAAAGATTTCCGTTCCAAATCTCCGTAGTGCATCAGATCATGACAATATTTATATGGGACCAATTTGGGAGTATATTTTTTCAAACAAAAACATTTTCTAAATCGGTTCAGGAGTCTTCGAGTAATCAGTGAACATACATAAAAAAAGATTCTGACTAATTGACCACCTTAATTCCTTTTTTTTAAGCCCGGTTAGAAATTAGGAGATCCTGTTTAGGACCGTACACAAATTCCGTGTGCTAATTATGTCATTGAAACTTTTCAGGTGCAAATCAGTACATTTCTGATGAATTGAGACTTATCTTGGGATTCAGAAGTAAGTATCCAACAATAACATAGATTTATTTCCATGGCAGGCAGTACCTACAGGGTGTAAACAACCTCATCACAAAGCCGTCAACCGAGTATTCTGTACATCAAACTAAGTAACTTTACGCAAAAAATATTGCTGGGAAAGAACTTTTTTTTTGGGGTGGAAAGGCAAATTTTGTGGTAGAACTCAATATAACGCACTCAAAACATTGTGCTGATGGATGGATTGAATAGTACAGGGGTCGTAGAGGTTTTCAAAGTAAAACTCTCACAATAAAAACTTGTATTTAAAAAAAAAACTTGTGAAAAAGTTTGGAACTTTCACCCTTGGTACCTATCTCCGTAATTATAAGGTTCTCAGGTACGGTGTAGAAAAAAAAATATCGCAATGACGGGGAGAACTAGAGGTTTTTAACATCCTTTATATGCTTTTGGAACTTTCTTGCTAAAGTCACGTTGACGCGATCAGAGTATCCTCGGACCGAATGTACTCGGATATATACTCGGACGCAACTCGTATTGTGGCAACCCATACCAACCCACTGAACCCATGCATCCGAGTGCACTGGGGTTATGGATGAGCACACACATTCATCACATCACATTGAAATTTTTTTTTTGTTATTTAACATAGCTATAACAGGGCAAATGCAAATGTTTTGCTTTTTAATTAATTTATCTTGGTTACTGTCATAATAATGAATTTATAATGTAATTATTAACTACTACTATAGCAGGGGAACTGCAAATGTATTTTTTTTTTAATTAATCTATTTTGTTTACTGCTTTATAATGATTTTCTAATGTAAAAATTATGATTTCTATTGTACTTACCTATTTTTTTTAAATATATGATTGAGTGTAAATTTTCGATACAATGTAAAAATTGTTACTGAAATAAATGAAATGAAAAACACACATTTCAAAACACACCATTCACATCGAAATTGGAGAAATTTTGCGATTTTTATATTGTAAAAAAAATACTGTCTTGTTTCGGAGTAATAGGCTTTATTATAAAAAAAAATATTCTTCATATTTCAGGTCATAAGGAAAGCAGAGAATTGCTGCATCTTTTGACAGGACATCATGGTAAGTTCTGTCTTTTTTCTTCTTTCAAAATTTTCTTCAGTATTTAAATAGTACATTTTGATACAAGTGGAGAAAGTTTGTTATTGTAGTTCAAGACGGTATTAAGACACCAGCCGTAGGCGAGGGTGTTTTTGAGCCGGGAACTGCAATATTAAATGTCCACGTGTATCAAACGATGTAAAATATTTGTGTCATAAACTAATATTACTATTTTTTTATTTTTTTCCGCGCTTTGCTTTCGCCAGGTTGAAGGAGAGGCAAAGGTATGAAGCCGTTATACAGACTAATATAAAAAAAAATGTTTTTTATAAGCTTTTGAATTTAGAACACAAATAAATGTTCGGCTCAACGGTTCAAAATGCAAATTAGGTACTCGTTGTTCACTACATTCGCTTCCAAAGCGTGATAACCAATAACAATTAAAATAATCAAAATTAGCGATTTTCGTATATTTAACTTTAATTGTTTGCCACTGAACTGTATTCTAGTTAGTTTAAACAATTGTTTTATCGAGGACGAGCTACGTAGTACCGACATCTGTGTAAATGAAGACAGGAAAAATACCTGTGTATTTTTGTAACGGCCGAATGGCGGGAAAAATACGATTTTGAGCTTTTTTGCATAAGAAAAATTGCATTGCATTGAAGCAATAAATGACTGGGATCAGCTTAACACCATGTCACATTCTTGCTCCACTGGGCAATTTTTCCATTCCAAACTGTTCTTGGACTTACAATAATTGAATTTGATTTGATTTGATTTGAGTGAGGGTACGAGTATGTTGATTGTTGGCTGCTCTTCTAATGCAAGAAATTTTGAGAAAAAAATTTATTAGCTACCTATATAATATTTGCTTTTAAGTTTTTAGGTAGTATCAGCGTGTAAACAGTTGCTTGCAATTCTTGAACTTCAATTATTGCGCTTAAATTGTTGCAATTGTATGTTAAAAAAAATGATCATATAAATGAGGCTTTAGAGAATTTACATTCAAGATGCAGTTTCGGAGGCCACCGCCATTGTGAACATAGGGCTCAAATCTGCTATTACAATAGTGTCAGAATAGTCGATCATTGATTTCATAATGGTCAAGTTCTGTCAAATTTGGTAATCTACTAATTTAATAGCGTCATTATGACTTTCCAATGGTCAACCACTGACACACCATTGAACGAAATTTCATAGAATGGTAATCTCACACATGTTGACAAATGGACACATTTGTCTAAATATATCATAAATGATGAAATGAGGCATGAATAAATATTCGCATTTAGTAGTAGATTTCGAAAACCATTTGTACTAAGGGTTTGATAATAATGGTAATATGACAATGTCATTAAAACACAATTTTATTACGAGACTATTGACCGACCAATGATCGACCATTGTGAATTCAGCAGCTTACGAACTTTAAGCAAAATGACAATGGGATGGGAATCGTGTGGCCCCAGGGTGTAAGTACGGCCCTAACAACTGACAAGCTGCATTCAGCTCCTTATTTTGAATCATATTCCACCACATTCTTTCTCAGGAAAATTTTGATTATTTTATCGTTTTTTTACTTAAGTACTTATTCCTTTATTACAGTGATAAATTAAAATCTCTGCACGCAGCACTCCATTTATGTAAATGTCACCGTAAAATTGTCAAACACGTTAGATTGTTCTCTCTAGCGAGATTGTAAACTCTCGAAATATTGTCAACTGAACATACTGCTTACAATATAACGCTTTATTTTTCGGTAGATTGTAATCTATCGAATTTAAACAGTAATATTGTCCAATGCATGCGACGGAAGAATCTCTGCCGACATAATCGGGACTTGGGGCACCCCCACGTTAGGTTAGTTAGGATCCTTTACCTAAACCCTGCAGACAGAAATACGGTAGCGACATAATGCGTTTGTGGAAATATAACAAATCAAAGGCGATTTATCATACGTTAGATTAGGTATGTAATAGATTTTAAAAACAGAAGGTTATACTCGTATATCCACCTTACAATACATAAATAAAGACAGTTTTAAGCAAACATGCTTATCAGCTATAATTTACATCATTGCATCTGTGCACTCAATTTTACAATCAAATATTTTCATGAAATATTGACATCAGTGTTTCTTTCAGGCAAAATTCTCCAGGGGGGCAATTAAGAGACCTGGGGGGGCGGACTAAATAATTAAAACAAAGTAATATTTAAAATTAATTCCAGTTATTATTAATATAGTTCAAAAACTCCTACATATTTTAGTTCTTAGTGATTTCAGGGCCTTTAAAACTTTAAAACTGTTCAAATTTTGATGTAATATGAAGAAAATGCAGTAAAAGTTAATATTTAGTTAAGATAAAAGGTTTAATTATTCGGGCGTTCGTGCTGTCCTAACCTTTGATTAATTTTGTTACTCATTTAATAAGTTGTAGTGCGAACTAATAAGTTGACTTTGTAATGGTATTTCTTAATATTAAAACTTCAATTAAATACCATGTTTGTTTGCTGTAAAAGCCCTAAATAGTGACATTCGAATTTTTATTTTATTATTAAAACTTTTGTGTTTGTGTGAGATTGTGTTCATAAACGAACGACGCGTAACACTTGACATTTTTTGACACGAAGCTCACTCAAGGTCAACTTTGTTTTGAAGTAAGTTTGTTGATACGTAAACAAAGGATTAAATTGAAATAAACTTGATGAGGTGCTTAATTTTTGATAATTATTTAGGTCTATAATTAGAAGGCAACATATTATTAGAATATAAGTATATAGGTAATTGGAATACAAAGTCCTTTAACATACGTAATGCTATTCAGTTCCAAGTGCCCCGGGGGGGCGGTAAGGCTACTCCGGGGGGGCTTTGCCCCCCCGGAGTAGTACCTGAAAGAAACACTGATTGCCATGCATTTTAAAGATTTCGTGGGTAATATTAGTTTTTCGTCTGTTGTTGTTTTCATAAAAACCACAAGTTGATTTAATTTGCTTAGCTTGTGATTCATCAACATCGTCAGCATCATTCTAGCCGAAAGACGTCCACTACTGGACATAGGCCTCCCCCAAGTGTCGCCACATTGACCGGTCCCGTGCGACTCGCATCCAACGGATTCCCACAACCTTCACCAGGTCATCGGTCCAACTAGTGGGAAGTTTTCCAACGCATCGTCTTCCGGTTCGCTGTCGCCACTGCAGAACTTTTCGGCTCCATCGGCCATCCGTTCTGCGAGCAATGTGCCCTGCCCATTGCCACTTAAGTTTGGCAATTCTTCGGGCTACGTCGCGTCGGTGACCTTGGTTCTCTTGCTTGGATCTTGGTTCTTGGTTGAACTTGCGATTCAAGTGCATCTAATAATACCTACCTACGTATTTGAGTGAGAAATCATCATTTACAGCCCGACTTCACCCAATCCTGGGTATAGGACTCTCTTTGCTTGTACCAAGCTCAACGCTCTTGTGCCAGCTTCATCCAGGATATTCCCGCACTGGCAACAATGTCGTCTGCTCATCTCGTCGCCAGACGATCAACACTTCTCTTTCCATTCCTAGGACGCTACTCGGTCACAGCTTTACTCCGCCTGCCATCACCGCGCCTTGCTAGGTGTCCTGCTCAACTCCATTTGAGTTCCAAAACGCGATTTTCAATATCGAAGACCTTCGTACTTCTCCAGATTACGACACTTGGAACTCGGTCTTCTAGTTTTATGCCGAGCTTGGAACATAGAGTGATAAATGACTGGCTTTAAATGTATAAACCATTTTTATTTCAGATGAACCATCTGCTCTGAAATACATCGAAAATATAACAGGACTTACAGGTAAGCTAAAAAGAGTTCATACCCAGATATTTAAAAGAAGCAACTTCTACATACTATTCATTTACATGAACCTGCTGCCAATTTGAACTACTTACACAAACTACATATTTACTGGGTTTATTAAATACCATTCCTCTCGGAAAGACTGTCAGCGCCAGGGTTGCCCACGAAATTCTTTTTTTTTTAATGAAAAAGTCATATACAATGGGATTAAATGAACTGAGAGGTTGTATTGCTTGCAAATAGAAAAAAATGAATTTTGCTACGTAGCGCTTCCACCTTAAACCTGGGTTATTTCATCTTCAGATCGTCATCATGTCTTCGACTTCCTGAGGAAATGCAAAGGTTCCAGGAGTTGGAAGCATGTGCTGGATTTCTTGAAGCTTATGGATGAGACTCCACGTAAGTATTTTATTTTGAGCACTCCCAAGAGCAATAATGAACAACCTTTCTCGGGTATTTTTTTCTTTTTAATTTTTTGCCATGTCTAAAGGCTCCCCGTACTCAAAGCTGCCTGCAGGGACCCTGCCAATCGTATTGTGTGTATGCATGCAGGGCCGATATTTAAATTGCTCACCCTTTTTTTTTTTTTTTATTTCCCATCCTAAAAAAAAAAAAGAAAAAATTGTTCACTCTGCCGCAGGGTCTTCAAATATCGGCCCTGCATGCATACCCACAATACGATTACTTTGAGTAGGCCCCTTTAGCCATAATCACACATCTAAATTCTCAGTTTTGATGTGTGATTATGGTTTAGATTTGTGCACTAAATTAAAAAAAATATATATATGTCCGAGAAAGCTGGATTATTTCTCTCTGGAGTGTTCTAAATAAATATCACAGTTTTTGAAGTGAAACTTCTAATGCGACTTCCAACAAGGTTGCGTTAAACGCTTAACGCGGAGGCCCCCACCATGCCCCCTCCCCCATCCTATTTTCATTTCCTCATTACGAAGTTTCACTTCTTCCGCGCGGAAGGACTCCACTCACAATTTTTTTCTTTTATTAGCGTGTTAAACTCTAAAAACACTCATAAAGAAAAATTGCGTGCTGAATATTGGTCCAAACTCTACGATCTTACGATTACTAATGTCTCGTTTAAAATTCAATTATTGTTCCCTTTTTTCAGATATCGGAATAATAGTGGAGCTCCTGAGACAAATGACAAACGAAAATGGTAAGCAATTTACAATTTTCATTCTAGCCGGACGTTTTTTTTTATGAAACTGTGAAAAATCCGCACCGTCCGGGGAAACTTCACTTACACCCACTAAAACAAAACACCGCCTTCATTGAGCCTACTGTCGCCTTGGCGGATGAACCGCGAGAACTGCTACGTATGACGTTCGCGACCCATCCAGCACAGCCCGCTTCCGGGCACCAAACTCCTTTAGTGATGTCCGATTCTACCTCAGATCATAGAAACAATATGATCTGAGGATTCTACCCAGTAACCCAGACCTACCCAGGCATAGACAAAAAGTGTCCTTTGCTTTCGCTCGCGTTCTATACTATGTTTTACACCTTTACAGCTGAAAAAATTACCACAGATGACATTCTGTGCATTTATAGGACTCATTTTATCTAGATGCTCGAAGATAGACCATAATGCGTCCCACACACAGGCGCGTTTTTGCGTTTCTGCATTTCTGCATCATGCGATATTGCGAAATTGCGTTTTTAGTACATTTTGTATTGGGACGGCTACGAAGTTACACACTACTACAATAGAAGTAGGACGCGTGCTTCTGCGTCCTGCGATATAAGGATATGAGAAGAATATCGCGTGATAATAAGGCGATTATATGAGCTAAACTCGAGTTTTATAATTAATAAAAGTATATGATTCACTGCTATAAACAAAACCTGAAAAATATATGATATTCATCAGGATATATGCTAGCATGATAGTGTTTGAAAACATAACACAATTAATTTGACTCGATAAAAAAAAATTACGAACTTATCACTAATATCTTTCAAACAAAAAAAAAACATACTACATACGATCATTCTGATTTTTTGGCAAATAATTCTACAAGCAATATATTAGCATGATAGTGTTTTAGTTTTTTTAATCCAATCAATAATTATTTTGTAAATCGATCGAAACCACTCATTTCGCGCTATTTGGCCCGCTGTGACTGACGTAACAGCTGCTTTGTTGTGCAAGCTGATTAGGACTTTATCCTAACAGCATTTCAAACGAAGTTTGAACCACCACAAATATAGTTGCTAATTTAGCTCATCTAGTCACCATGACGCGCCTGTGTGTAAGGAATAGGGACGCATTATCGCAATATCGCAGGACGCAGAAACGCGGAAACGTAGAAACGCAAAAACAAGTATTATTATTTTACTTGACCAATAAAACTTTTTGTTTGATTTTCTTTACCTGACTATTTGGATTCATGATTTTTTTTTAATAATTTTACAAACGTGTTTTTGATGTTATCTATACATATAATAAAATCGTTGAGACCAAAAAATCTGTACATTAAAGATTTCAAAAAAAAAAATCGATCAGGGTGACTTAAAATAAGTAACTGAACAAATTAAAACCATTTTAAAAATTTTTGTTTGTTTGTTTGTTTGTTTGTTTGTTTGAACGCGCATCACGTAAAAACTGCTGGACGGATTTTGATGAAAACTTCACTAATCTATTTAAATAAACTCAGAATAACATTTAGGCTATAGAAATTATGGTAAATTTTGGATAAAGGGGGTGAAAAGGGGGGGTAAAGTTTGTATGAAAAAAAAATTTTTGATTGTTCTAGAATCATGAAACTCAGAGTAAATACTTATTATTAAAAATAAATAAATACCTGTTCCAGCATTTTAAAAAAAATCACCCAGTGACGTAAAAAAGAGGGTTTTGTGTTTAAAATTAATTAACTTCATACACCTATAGAATAAAATCCAATGAAGTGTAAACCTTTAAAAGTTGCTACATATACTTCAAATCTAATACAAGCAAATATAATTTCTCAGTTTCCTTGAAATTTGATTTTTGAGGTGAATCTTGAATACGAACAAAATAGCGATTTAATGACTGACGATTTAGCTTTAGTGACTCATGAATCAACGCACAGCTTATACCGCTGATCGCAGAGACCTGAATCTAGCAAGGTGTGTTCTTTATATGATGTAGGCATCCGTTAAAGATGAATTTTCCAAGATTGAACCCATAAGGGGGTAAAAAAGGGGGGCAAAGTATTTAAGAGACAACGTGATTCCTTGGTCCAATCTACTAGAAATTTTGCATAAACCTTTTAACAGAATTGATGGAAGACGTGTTTCGTATTTTATTGAAATGAACCCCTAACGGGGTTAAAAAAGGGTAAACAATTATTTTGGCCATGGCGCTGATTTGCTTCGAAGTTGATATAAATACTCAAAGCTTTTGATTTAAACTAGATTTTATTTTGACACATGTTTGAAAACTCAATTCGATTTTAATCAAAAAGGTTGAACTCACATAAAACCTTGGTGCTAATACTCTAAAATTGGAATGTCTCGAAAGTCACCGTATTATATTTGAAGGTTTCAAAGCTTTAGAGGTTATGCACTATTAAGACACGGCCTCATGGGACGTAGAGTAAAAAAATTGAAAAATTTTACACCTATGTGTGCAGCCGCCTGCAGTGAGCCAGCATGGGCCAGCTTTCAAGGGAAGCCCCTCGCTCATACTTATGGTTTCCCTTATTTGGAAAACCATAAGTATGAGCGATTAATGCAAAGATTTCCGAGAAATTAAATTGTTACCTACTTGAAGCTACACAAATATTATAAAAGCTGAAGAGTTTGTTTGTTTGGTTGAACGCGCTAATTTCAGGAAATGGTGGTTCGAGTTAAAAACATATTTTAGTGTTGGACAGCCCGTTCATCAAGGAAGGCTAACATCACCAATAGGAGCGGAGCATCAATGAATAAATTCCCAAAAACAAAGATTTATTCCTTTTTCTTGGCTTCCGTTGCACGTACGAAGGAATTGTTCCTCTTAAGCATTAAAAAAAAAGTCCGCGATAGCATATGTCCATTTTTGAAGGTTGACTCACACTTTCTCTAACCCTCACTCGCAGACGAAGTTGCGCGGGTCAGCTAGTCGTACATAATTGTTTATTTGTATTTCAGACGTGCTGAAAGCGTTTGCGATTATGAAGCCGCTGATTGGCCACGACGATTTCGACGGCATTTTCGAGAGTCTTCAAAAGATATCAGGAGAAAAGGGTAAACTTTGTACCTATTATTAAATTACATCGTCATCATCTACCCAGCCTTTTCTCAACTATGTTGGGGTCGGCTTCCAGTCTAACCGGATGCAGCTGAATACCAGTATTTTATATGAAGCGAATGCCTATCTGACCTCCACAACCCAGTTAGTACTGGGTAATACGAAACCTTTTGGTAAGACCAGTCAAGAAAGATGTGAAAAATCGTTTAAATAATATACAACGTACTGTAACGTTTAATGCGCAAAACCTGAAAATAATTAAATCAGAATCACGGGCAAAATTAATTGAACCACTTTTTAATATGGGTCACATTTAAAAAAAAATCTTCATTAAAAATGTTGCCCTGTCTATTTATTAATAGGTCAAGCCATCACGTGCGCAAACCCGCCAAAATAGGTAAACAAACAAACACAAATGGTTGTTGTCCAATTTAAATTATCTCATACGAGGGATAATAATAGTTCTTGCCAGTAAATCTAATTGCCAGTAAAACTAAAACAGCACATAAAATCTTAAACAAATCTTTTACGTTTTTTTTCTCTCAGAATTAGGTCAATTGAATTAAAAATCATTTGAGGTGTCTGAGGTTTTGCGCATTTAACGTTACACGTTGTATTTATTTTTGATTGTATAACTTTCAGATCCACATGAGATTGCCGACTTCTTCATGCATGTGGCTCATAGTAATGGTAGGTTTATTTAAGTTAATCTTTTACAGCCTTTTTCAATAACTTACTAACAGTTAACAGATGATTGCTATCTCTGTCTGTTAGACATTCAATCCATCCATCAGCACAATGTTTTCAGTGCGTTACATTGAGTTATTCTTATTCTACAAAACGTGATTCTTCGCCCAAAAAAAAAAGTTGTTTCCCAGCAATAATTTTAGCGTAAAGTTACTAAGTTTGATGTACAGAATGCTTGGTTGACGGCTTCGTGATGAGGTGGTTTACACCCTGTATCGTTAAAATAAAATCTTCTGGAAATGACCAGAAAATGGAAGGATCTTTGTCTTAGAGCGGTTTCAGAGTAGCGTATTTTAGCTCGTATCATACCTATCAGGAGAGCCACCTTTTGCGATATAAGAAAAAAACAAGCCAGTTTTTTTTACAATATTCAAAGAAGCAGATTTTTTTTCCATTTTTTTAAGTGAAATATTTTATAGGCGCGTTAAGCACTTTTTGGGTCAACGGAAATCATGGAACTTGCGTGACCGTCACGTACGCTTTTCATAGCACTCGTAGCCGATCCGCTACGGCGTAGCACCACGTAGGCGTGCGCGGGGCACGACCCGTAGCAGTTCTACGACTAGGGCGGGGCCTGAGGGGGGAGGGGGAGAAGCTAAATAGAAAATGAACACATAGACATAATTTAAAAAAAAATAACACGCAGCTTGACGATACAATTATTCATAATTTATTTAATTTTCACTACTATTGTTGGCAGTCCTCAAACCCTGCCCCACATTTTACTTTTTATTTTTAAAATGGCGGCCCCTCATAAAAGTTACATTAATCGATAGCTGGCATCGATACAAATAAGTTTTCTCTGAGACAAAAAGTTCTGAAGTGTCACTTTTGTAAAATGGCGGAAGCTAAGCTAGCTCGGCCATTCAATTCAAAATTTCAAACCCATTTAACTTCTGTTTTTTTTTTCTTTTTTGTTAATCGTCTAGATTGTCGCCACTCACCACTATACCTGTAGTAGCTAGTGGCCTCTGCCTTACCTTGCCCAATATAAATCGGCCTTGAGTCCATTATCACGCACCCCTCAGAACATTCACCTTCATCCTAACAATCTGACGTCACAAGTTAGTTCCAACTTTGAAACTAGATGTCGCTGTACCTCCCGGTCTGTTTTCTGAATCGCGGTGTTAAGATTCTCGCGCATCGAATGACCCTCGCGCGGTATTTTTATTAAGTGGTTAGGTATTGAAGCTTGTTAAAACAAAACCATTTCCGTAATTTTTGGAAGAGAGCGTTGCCTCTCTCAGAAACTTTATGAAAATAGGGTTAATTCAGAGCTAGACCGACGCCGCCGCCGCCGCTGCAGCGCCGAAGCAGTGCGTCTGTCGTACTGCGTACGGACGTTCGCTTGTTTTCATATAAAGCGCGCGGCGCGGCAACCGTGCGGCGTCGGTACCGCCGCGCATATCGGCGCCGCACGGTTGCCGCGCCGAATCATGTTTCCGGCTTCGTTACTTAGGCTTATTTGTTTAAAATGATTGAAACAAATGATTTTTATGTTATTTCAGGCGTAGAAGGTGTAAAGTTAGAAATAATGAAGCTGACAAGTGGCATTGGTCCGGCAGAATTTCCGAAACTACTGAAAGTATTGCTGCCTGAAATTGGTAAGATTTTTCTTTTTATACACGGTGTTACCACGATGTTGTTTGTTGTATAAAACTAATTACATATGACGGGTTTGTCAGGATTTATTTAGTTAGGCTCGAGCATTATGTGGGCAGAAGACGGGTTTCGTGCTATGAAAACTCACTAAATGCAATACTTTGTTTATTGTCAGGTGCTCGGTTCGGGTTGGTTGTTTCCATGGAGAAGAACCGGCAAGAAACTCCATGGTTACTCTTTTCAAACATATCTACACTGAGTAAACTAACGAATTACTTGACATTACACTTTCACACTATACGAGTAACACTGGGCACAATGAATCGGATACAGTTTCAAGACGTCTGAACTCCGCTGCGATCCGACCCAGAATGTCGTCCTCGCGGTGATCTGTTAACGTCAGGACTCTGTAGAAGCACGCCATGGCGGGGGTAGACTGGTCTCTAGGTCACGTGATGTCACCACTGGCGCGCTTTGATTCATTCCCGTGTCCATACCAATGACCGGATCCGACACGGCCATCCTGCTTGCACACGTCCTCGTGTGATGATACCTGCAAACAAATACTCCACGACAGAATTTTGTTCCACTCGGTCACTCCTGACCAAACCCTGTATTCATCGGGTCGGTGAAAGTCAAGAACTCTATTTTATCTTAACCGAATCCTACTCTAATAAGATCAAACATCATAACATCACACCTGCAATCCTCGAGGGGTTAAACTGAGGTGTGCCTATAGTACACTCACAGTCTGCCAGTTATCTCAAAGTGTGCATGTAATAGGGGGCGAGCCTATTGCCATCAACCGGGCACAGACTCCGTGGCTTCTACTAAGAAATTATTGAAGGAAAAACCCAATAACATTTTGCCCGACCTGGTAATCGAACCCAGGACCTCATGCTCAGCAGTCGCGTTTGCCACCACTAGACCAACGACGTAGTTTATTAAATCAAACACGGTTAAATTGGTAATACTTGAAAATAGGTCAACCCTTGTGCCATGTACCACAGTCGTTCAAATCAACCTTTATAACTCAACTGCAATAATAACTACTGGTATGGTCAAACACACTACTAAACCGATAGAGTACTAAAACAGTGGTACACAACGTATGCAACGCACATACTACGCATGTAACGCACACACTACGCAAGCCACGCATGGACTACGTCTGCAACGCACACACTACGCAAGCTACGCATGGACTACGTATGTATCACATACACTACGCATCCACTACGTACGCACTACGTATGCACTACGTCTACACCACGCATCCACTACGCACGCACTACGTATGCACTACGCTTACACTACGTATGCACTACGTATACACTACGTATGCACACCGTTAAAAGTCTCAGCCCTACAGGTGCCACACAGGCTCAAAAAAACTGCCAAGCTTACAGAAACCTCCGAGTAAAACTTCTAACGCCACGGCTCTCCAGCCGACCAGCAATCGCATTGCTCTCACACATCCAGCGCATGGATCAAAACTTCTGTACGCATATCCATCAAGTGGATCGCCCGTGTGCATCACCCACTGACTACACACTACGGTCTCTCTAGACCCCGACCTCTACCAGAGTTAAACGCGCATCGCGCACCCACGGACTACTTGATTTGCCTCAAGAGACACCGATTTCTACCGGGCTACGACTACGTAATAACCACTGGTACGGTCGAACACAATACGGCCGATAGAATCCTTTACTCGACTTTCTACCACAACTTAAGCTTACTCATCATTATGAAAATAAACACCAACATTATTCAATATCGACTGGTACGTGACCCACTGGTATCTTCTTTAGCCTACCCTGTACATACATATTTGTAGGCACGCCTAACGTTCAAAACTTTCAGTTAATGACGATCAGCGTCCAAAATCTCTAATCACTACAAACAACATTAAAATTTACTCTTTCATTAAAGTGTCCATTGAGCTCCAGAAACAAAATCGAAACACTCACCAAAGTACTTCCATATTCCGACTCGACGGTGCAAAGGTCGACTTGCTTCTCCACCAGTACAGCAGCACTCGATCAACGCTGTCCTGCTGCGCAGCGACTAGCAATGTGCCTTGGCGTGCCACACATGGAGCACACCAGTGAACTGCTGCTGGCCTGCGGTCGCTGCCCAACGCCTGTAGCAGCCGTCACAGGCAACCGCTTCTTGACGGGGCGGTCGTCTTCGTCCGAAAATCCGCTTGTTTGTGTCCTTGTTTGCCGCATTCGCGACACTTGATTGGTGGTTGTGTCTCGCTCTCTGACGACGGGCGTATATTTTACTTTGTTTATTTTTGTTTTTCACTATTCACGTAAATGACGAAAATGTCTCGACGTACACGAATCTGACCTTGAACAATTCTTTAAACTGGTCCCACGACATACTCTAAACGATACAAAGTCTTTGTTTTGCATTTCAAATAGTAACCGTCACTGATTGTCATTAACACTAAAAAACGATGTGTATCCCGTTTTTTTTCACTTGGTAAATAACACTTGTTTACTATCTGTTTTGAGTTTCTGGTATTTCAGCGCTGTTGCAAGCACTATGATCACGGATAAACTTAAAGTTATTGTGGGTGGGTGTTTATGCAGACAATTCGATCTATCCTCTTTCTTGTCCGTTTTTTTTTGCACTCCGTAACCGACACACGAAGCTCATCGCGAACTAAGTTTTTTTTTTCGACACTTTTTCGGTTTTTACGCAGTTGACACTGATTGTTATTAACACTGTCCCCGCAGCATGATTTCATTAGCACGATTTTATCCCAATTCTGATGACGGGTTTGTCAGGATTTATTTAGTTAGGCTCGAGCATTATGTGGGCAGAAGACGGGTTTCATGCTATGAAAACTCACTAAATGCGATACTTTGTTTATTGTCAGGTGCTCGGTTCGGGTTGGTTATTTCCATGGAGAAGAACCGGCAAGAAACTCCATGGTTACTCTTTTCAAACATATCTACACTGAGTAAACTAACGAATTACTTGACATTACACTTTCACACTATACGAGTAACACTGGGCACAATGAATTGGATACAGTTTCAAGACGTCTGAACTCCGCTGCGATCCGACCCAGAATGTCGTCCTCGCGGTGATCTGTTAACGTCAGGACTCTGTAGAAGCACGCCATGGCGGGGGTAGACTGGTCTCTAGGTCACGTGATGTCACCACTGGCGCGCTTTGATTCATTCCCGTGTCCATACCAATGACCGGATCCGACACATATATAACCCGTACGAATTAGCTGTGCACCTCGCGCTGTGACGTCATTAGGTAGCGGGAGAGGTGTCGCATTCCAGCGAAGTGCACAGTTAATTCGTACAAGTTGTACATAGAAATTATGAAATTACTAAGAGCAAGTTTACCGTAGGAACGGTCGTACAAGCTATTTGATTAAGCCCCTTCGTACACTAGGCTACTCAAATCTTAGATACTCAACGATTTTAGTCTTCAAGCGACTGCCGCCATACAAATACATTGAAGTTCGTACACGAGTCGCGTCGCCGACATTCGTCCCGCGACTCGCGTCGTGCTAGTCGCGCACTACTTCCTGGACGAGGCCATCGCTACATAAGCCGCAGCGATTTCCAAGATGGCATTTCGATTTTTGACATTTTGGGAAAAGTGTGATCTGCTTAGCGACTGAATAGGCAATTCGCGTCTTGCGATTCAATGTCGTGTGTAGACCGTGCGCTACTCGATACTCGCGACTTGATACTAATGTGGGATACAACATTAGTATCGAAGTTTGCGTAGCCTTGTGTACGAAGGGGCTTACAGTTTAACCCACAAATTACATTGTAAATTGGGTCAAATATTTTTTGATAATCTAACTGACGGACCAATTTGTTTTTTTTGTTTCGTCTACCTGGAAGGTCAAGCATAAGCACATGCAGGCTTGTAATGTTCTCAAAGCTGCGACACAGGCGACGCGGGGTCAGTGTGGGTTATGATAGCCCTCATGTAGGAAAAGCTTAGAATTAAAGACAAAAGTACTTCAAATCTATAATAATATAATAAAAAGGAAAGATTTGTATTTTTGTATGTAACAAATAAACTTAAAAACTACTGGACCGATTTGAAAAATTCTTTCAGCAATGGATAGCTACATTATCAGCGAGTAACATAGGCTGTATTTTATCCCGGTACTCCCACGGGAACGGGAACTAAGCGGGTGAAACCGCGTGACGTCCGCTAGTAAATAACTTGAATCATTCTGTTTTTCTCTTTTCACAGATATGAAAGGTGCCTTCAATCTTCTCATACTGGGCACAAGGACTGTGGGTACGTTTATCTATACTAATATTAAAAAGCAGAAGAGTTTGTTTGTTAGTTTTTATCTAAAATACTTTGAATATCGTTAAAATAAGATCTTCTAGTGGTTTCAGAGTAGCGAATCTTAGCTCGTATCGTCTCAGATGCCACATTTTGCGCTGAAAGAAAAAAAAATTACAGCAGTCGTGCTTGAGTCTACCGGTCGATTTTTTTTTACAATATCCGAAGAAGAAATATACTTAATTATTTTACCATAATTGTTGCTATTTTTGAAGTGAAAACTTCTTTAGGCGCCTTGTGAACAATAATCGTAACAGAACTCGCGTGACCGTCACCTAACGCTACGTAGCACTCGTAACCGATCCGCTACGGCGTAGCACTACTAGGGGCGTGCGCAGAGTTGTAAAAAAACGGTTTTTTTTCTGAGATGAAAAAAAACGTTTAAAAAAAACATGAAAAAAAACAGTATTTTTTCTGGAGCAGGTTATTTTTCATGAGTAGGAAAATAAAAATATGATAAGGCGGTTATCGTATATGAGTTGTTATTATTTTAATTTTTTTTGTTCAATAAAAAAATACCATTTGTTTTTTTTGTTAGATAGTACATACATGTCTTAACATGATTGGCAACACCAAATATAAACTACTTTTACGGACGGGGATTTCCCTAATCCTCGTTTGGTTTATGTTTTGGTTGATTAATTTGCGTGCAGATTGCAGAAAGCTTGAGACAGAGAGAGTTCGTTTTTGTTGATCAACATAATTTGACTTGAATAAAAATAAAACAATCAAATTTAGTATTTTATTCCACTTTAGTTATAGTGTTTCACTTTTTCTGAAAAAAAACCAAATGTAGAAAAAAAACAACGGTGCCAAGTTTTTTTTCAAGATTGTGAAAAAAAAACATTTTGTTTTTTTTTTCAATTTACATCTCTCCGCGTGCGTAGGGTACAACCCGTAGCAGATAGAGATTACTTAGTTTTCACTTCTATCGACTGCCCTCCCTCACAGACTGCCGATAGATTAGTGGAGACTAGTCCGTAGTCAAGTCAACTCGGAACCCTTATAGTTTCGCCATGTCTGTCTGTCCGTCCGTCCTCGCTTAAGAGGCCTGCGGAGCATGCGTATTTCATACAAACGTAATACCAAAATAATTTGTAAATCATACATATTCCTAAGGTAGTGTGTGTTTATATCGATTGGGTTAAGTACTATCTAGGTTCCCAAATATATATTTTGAATGGATATTGATTTAAATAAGAGTTATGAGAAAAATAAGTTTTCCATAGAAATTTTAAATTCCTCATATCTCGTCTTTATATCATTGTTCTTTCAAAATATATATTTGGGAACCTAGATATTATGGAATCCAATCGAAGTAAATAGACACTTTCATAAGAATATGTTTAATTTACAAATTATTTTGGTATTACGTTTGTATGAACGACGCACGCTCCGCCGGCCCCTTAATCTCTGTGACCGTTAGCACTAGAAAGCTGAAATTTGGTACCAATATGTGTATCAATCACACCGACAAAGTGGTAAAATAAAAATTGGAAAAAAATGTTTTATTAGGGTAGCCCCTCTATATGTAAAGTGATTTTTTTTTATTTCAGCCCTAACGTGTGATATATTGTTGGAAAGGTATTTAAAAATGAATAGGGGTTTACTGAAATCATTTTTTGATAATGCCAATAATTTCGGAAATAATCGCTCCAAAATAAAAAACAATGTGTGTCCCCCCTCTAACTTTTGAACCATTAGTTTAGAAAATATGAAAAAAATCCGAAAAGTAGAACTTTATAAGGACTTTCTAGGCAAATACAAAAAGTTGTACAAAATAATCTCTGGACTAAGTTTGTAGTATAATCGTATATGCAAGCATTTTTTTTAACTTCACATATTTTATTATCCTGAACGTATCTTTTTTCAAACAAAAAAATAATTATTAAAATCGGATTGGATTTTTTTGTTCTAGACTGTATCTTCTAGTTACGGAGATATTTCGTGTCCAAGTTCCAACATTTTCAAAAGTTTTTTGAAGTGAAAAACTACTTTAGGCGCGTGGTGAACAAAAATGACGATCACGCGACTGCTGCACTCGTAGCCGATCTGGTACTGCGTAGCACCACTTAGTAGCACTCGGGGCTGTTTCGCTACGGCGTAGCACCACTTAGTAGCACTCGGGGCTGTTCTGCTACGGCGTAGCACCTCTTAGTAGCACTCGTGGCGGTTCCGCTACGGCGTAGCACCACTTAGTAGCACTCGGGGCTGATCCCCTACGGCGTAGCACCACCTAATAGCACTCGGGGCTGTTCCGCTACGGCGTAGCACCACTTAATAGAACTCGGGGCTGTTCCGCTACGGCGTAGCACAACTTAGTAGCACTAGAGGCTGGTCCGCTACGGCGTAGCAACACTTAGTAGCACTCGGTGCTGATCCGCTACGGTGTACCACCACTTAGTAGCACTCGGGGCTGGTCCGCTACGGCGTAGCACCACTTGGTAGTACTCGGGGCTGATCCGCTACGGCGTAGCACCACTTAGTCGACAGTCGAGTCGACTTCCCCGCACAAGTTTTTAGTATTTAACTTTGCTTCAAACACCTCCACGACTCCCTTATAATCAATGTATCCATCAGCACAATGTTTTAAGTGCATTACATTAAGTCCTATCGTAAAATATGATTTTTAACCCTCCAAAAAAAAGTCTTTCTAGCGATAATTTTTGCGGTGGGTTACTTAGTATGATGTACAGAATGCTTGGTTGACGGCTTCGCGATGAGGTTGTTTAAACTCTGTAATGTAATGTAATGTTTCAGATATCGGCGATGCTATTAAGACACTCAATCATTTACTGAACACCAAATCCTTGACGGAGAGCATCATCCTACTGAAAACTATTACAAAGCAGACACGTAAGTATTGATAAAAGCTGAGTATGGAATAAATTAAACACCAAATATTATCTCCTATAATAATCTTTTTAACAAACTGACTAGATTTTTTAATGTAAATTTAAAAAATATACAATCATTTAAAAATATAAAAAGTTGTGGCTCTCCGGTATCGGGAACAGGGTCCAAGCTACCGGCAGTCAGGGCTCCAAAGAGAGGAACCTCCTAACAATACTCACCGTGTCCAGGAGTACCACTTTCTGAATCAAGCCCTAATCTGGCTGCCTAACGAGATCCTCCTCAGGAGAAAAGCCACCAAATATCTTCACACAAATACACTGATCACTATTTACATAAATATCGCATTTCTATTTCTCTTCGATTCACTTCGTAGTATCGCCGAAACCAGACTGATTTGAAATGGTACCTCGCGGTTCAACTTGAAGAGGTTTTAATCTTCTTAACCGGACTATCCTGTAAGGCACCCCTTGAGTGTAAGGCCTCTAGCCAGGCCGAACTGACTGCTTCCGCAAACACATCGCAATCGGTCCTTCGAGAAAGTTCCCACAACTTTCTCGAATCTTCAAGACAGTTCCATAGTGGAACATTCTAGACTCGAACCTAATCTATAATGTTCTCGCAACACAGTCGACGTTACAATATTGAGTTCGCTCCTGGAGTTGTGAATCGAGCTTTTTTATTCTTGACCTCGATCTAGTCCTGAGGACAGATGAGGTCGACTATGAAACGAACTAACCCAAGAGAAGCCTATTAACTCACGACACATAAAACTAATATTTTTTTAATGTTTCAGAATTGAAATACGCATTGGAAGAGTTGACACAGTCGCTGAATCGAGGCAGTAAGTAAACTAAAATTATTGAGGCCCGTTTTCTATACCTAAATAACTTGCGTATAATGCCGGAAACACACTTACGTGGCGTGGCGTGGCGTGGCGCCCCAGAAGCATATCGGTTTCATACATTTAGTATGGTTAGAGACATATTTGTAGGTCGTGTCGTGTCGTGGCACGTTCTGGCGTGGCGCTGACTGCTCACCACCGATTGCGCCAGAGCGGTGGTGGGGGTTGTGGCGCGACACGCCACAAGAGGCAAATTTGTTTCTACACCACGTGGCTCGTGGCGCGAACTTGCCGAAGAAAACATTATGCACGTTTGAACGCTGCAAAGGTTCAATATGTGCTGTTTAGAAATAACGCCAGAGCGCGCCAGAATAATGTGCACAGACAACGTCACGTCAGCAAGCGCCACGCCACGCCACGCTACGTAAGTGTGTTTCCGGCTTAACTGTCAGTTAATATGCCACATCTCGCAGCTATCAGTGTTTCTAAAATATTAACAAAGTTAGTTTTAAATATTTGTATCCGCGTGACCTACCTGTCAGTTGATTCATAGAAAAATCAAAGATTTTCTGTGACGTTTTGCTTCTAACCGTCTTCCAAAAGAAGCAACCTACCGAAACCGAACAGTAAGTTATTGAAAATGACCTTAAATGTATTATTCTAATGTCATTCAGTTATTATTATGAATAAAATGGTCGCTTTGTAACCGCATGGGACCACCACATTGCATCGGTCGAAAAGTTCCAACAATGAGGGATTTTCTTTTTCAACTCTTCCCTAGTCGCTGGATAGATGGCGCTGATCTCGGTACGTTACTTCAAGGAAGAGAACGTCACATAATTTTACTTGGACTTAATGGTTATATTCGGAAGCTTATGCAAATGAAAGTACGTGACGTATGTTTTTTATAGCGTTTTGGCTTTGACACCTAGTAACGTAGTCAGTTCAACGCCATCTACCGACTTCTTGAAAACTATTTTTTTTTGTTCTCAAAAAGAAAATGACGTCAACAACAAGATCTAACCCTGCTATTTTTTCTTATGTACTAAACTGCCTTAAGGTGAAAGCGTCAGGGTGGCCCGCGAAATTCAAATTTTCTTACGTTTTTTTTTTGCAATTTTCTGGGCAGTGCTAAGTTGTCTGTCTGTTGATAAACATATCGGTCGCGACTGTAAGACGTATTAAGTTACAGAATTATAATCATCAAAATCATCAATACAACCCTCCAAGTTCATAAAGAGTCGAAGAAGGACTTTGACCGTGAAAAATTCGTTCATCGACTCTTACGAAATTGGAGGATTGTATTGATGATTTTAATGATTATAATTCTGTAACTTAATACGTCTTACAGTCGCGAGAGATATGTTTATCAACATACAACTTAGCACTGCCTTGCAAATTTTTTTTAGGATGGGAAATCATCAAATGACTTCTCCCACTCTGGGCGGAGCGGGAGGGAGTGTCAGACTTTTACTGACTAAAACCCATCCATGTTCCTTCCTCGCCCTTTATGTTCCGGGGCCGCGGTATCTCTTTCGAACAGGCCAGCAACCCCGGCAGGCTTCGGCCCTTGCGGGCCCCTCCCCTGGAGCATCCCCCTTAAATTGCTTTTCCCAAAAATGTTCCCTCGTTGGAGTGCTGAGCTTGAGGTCCTGCGTTCGATCCAGGTCGGGCAAAATGCTAATAGGTTTTCCATCAGGAATTTCTAAGTAGCAGTCGCGGTGTCTAGATTTAAGCCCGGTTGATGGCAATAGGGTCGTCCCCTATTCCATGATACTTAAACATAACTGGCGAAAGCTACACCTCAGCCTAACCCCAAGGGAATTACAGTTACGTTATATTTTTCAGGTTTGAGGGTTATCATAGAAAATCTCTACAAGATAGGAGGATGTGACAGCTTGCTAGAAGTTCAGGAGATCTTCAAAGATGTCTTTGGCACTGACAGTAAGTATTTCTACTGTTTATATAGCCAGAAGGAGGTCTGTGGATGGGTGACCACCCTTACATACCGAGTTTCCTCCGTGCCTCGGAAAGCACGTTAAGCTGTTGGTCCCGGCTGTCATTTGTCCATCTATGGCAGTCGTTACAGGAAGTCAGTGGCCCAAAAAGTCTGACAACCAGTCCAACCAAGTGGTATCGTATTACCCAGTACTAACTGGGTTGTGGAGATCAGATAGGTAGTCGCTCCATGTAATATTCTAGTATTCAGCTGCATCCAGTTAGACTGGAAGCCGACCCCAACATAGTTGGGAAAAGGCTTGGTAGATGATGATAGCCAGAAAGAGGTGGCGACACAATATGGACGCGTACCGCGACAGCTGGTCGAAAAGAGCACGTGGAAGTAATGGAGGGACCCTTTGCCTAGCAGTGAGATAGTACAAACTAATAAAAGAATATATTATTACCAGTATTGGCGATACGATTGCCTTGAGATGACAATATTCAATGTGAGAGTGCTGATCTGATCATTGAGACCATGTAAGGTCGAACAAGCTTTTTGGTTTACATTTTATAATGTAATTTGTGTTTGGTTAAACTGTTAACCAAATAGCTTGTTCAACAGTACGTCATGTTTATATGGTCAGATTATTTTTAACCACTTTTTATCATCATTAATTCCCCTTCTTCTTCTTAGACTTGTCTTAGCCTAGGGGCTTAATTCTGCTATTTTTATAAATTCGTCACTCCAACACGATTCCATTCCTATTGTCATTTTGCTTAAAGTTCGTAAACTGCTAAATTCACAATGTTCGATCATTGGTCGGTCGATGGTCTCGTAATAAAATTGTGTTTTAATGGCAGTTTCGTATTGCCATTATTATAAAACCCTTAGTACAAATGGTTTTCGAAATCTACTACTAAATGCGAACATTTATTCATGCCAGATTTCATGTACGAGATTAATATTCTATGACATTTCTTTCAATGGAGTGTCAGTGGTTGTTCATTGAGAAGTCATAATGGCGGCACTTTATTAGTAGATTAACAAACTTGTCAAAACTTGTCAGAACTTGACCATTATGAAATCAATGATCGACTATTCTGACACTATTGTAATAGCAGAATTGAGGCCTAGAACTGAACTACTAGTTCCTGTAGTGAACAGACAACAGGACACGCAAGACACGATATTAAGTGCCGCATCGTTCGTCACATATTCCTGCCCTTATCCTAATTCATTTGTGGTTGGTGCAGCATGACTTCTTCTTCCAGAAGAAATGTTCTTGGTCAATGGACAATGGTCATTTGTCAATGGACAATGATCATTTGTCAATGGTCTTCTATGAAAAACCATCTCAGACACGGATCTGCATAGTCCTTATTTGAATTGAGCAAGTTTGTCTGGACTTCAAAAGAGACTATGATCTCTGAGTTTTGTTTCGACTGTTTCTTCTCAGAGTAGTCAGGTACGAAACACCGGCCCCATCTAGTTTAAAAAAATAACGTGTTAAAGTGTTTTTCAACACACTTGCTCAGAAAGTGCATTTACGAAGCCTGTATACATTGTTCGAAAGTTAAAAATTACGCACCATAGACGGATAGCTTTTTTTAATTTCCAAAACAAAAAGTATTCGACCAAGGAGTTTCACATTACAAGAATAAATAAGCTGACTGATCGAACCTCATAGGAAGTGCTTTTCCTCAATACGTTTGTCTCACTTTAATACAAAAGAGTAAGTGAGATAAAAGATGTAGTTCTAATTTTCACCACGTGCATGTGGCGCCATTTGCAAATTCTCGCGGCGCGCCATTTTCATAGAAACGTCAAAGATTGTTGCGACTTTCCGACTGATAAACAAAATAATATGAGTTCAAGCGAGGAATCAGATGTTGTTAATAAGGAATCAACTCCACCTGAAATTTTGAATGAGGTGCAAATTGCAGAAAACAGTTTCGCCAAAATCGCGAGAGCGCTATTTAATAATTTACAAAAAATTATAGCGTGGTTTTAATATACTTAATGAATAATTTTCTCGCAAATGTGTTGAAAAACTTTGTATGACACACGTGCAGAAATTGGTATTTATTTATTTATTAAAAGGAGAACCAACAGCTAAAATAAATGAGTAACAATTGAATAAGCGACACAGAGCCAATTACAGGTTCCCACGAGTAGACACAGAGATGATAGTAGAAAACTTAGATCACTAAATAGCAAGCACGATAATAATACAAATTAAGATAATTAAAAATAAGCAATAAGCACTAAATACACCCAGACACTAGGTTAGGCATTGTTGACATGGGGAAAAAATAATATAAATAAACTTAAGCACTACGCGCTTTTTTTTAAAAAGTTTGCATTAAACCGAGTGCGTACAGAAGAGGCTTTGACGCAAAATGGGTCAAAAGAGAACTCCTTACAAAGAATATTAAAGTCCTTACTCGCTCGCACCAAGTATGAGTTTTGCCTATAGTTGGATGAGGAAAAGGGAATGGAGATAGGTGGATTAAATCTGACTGACCTCTGAGGGACATTGAAATGTAATTAATGCAGGAGATCAGGACAGTCACATCGTTATTTATAATTTTTAAAAGAAAAGTGCAATCTGCAAGTCGGCGGCGATCTAAGAGTGGCTGTAAATGGAATTTCTTAGAGAGATTTAAGTAATTATCAGAATGATATGTTATACGTAGCCGAAAACAAAGAAAACGAATAAATCTTTTTTGATTACTCTCTATACGATTTATGTATTTGCCATAACACGGGTTCCATATTTGTGACGCATATTCAAGGTGACTTCTGACAAAAGAGCAATAGAGGATTTTAAGGGTTTTGGCCTTCTTGAAACATCCAGAGAGTCTCATGATAAATCCCAGTGATTTCGAAGCTTTAGCTACTATTTGCTCAATGTGAACGTTAAATAAAAGTTTTGAATCGTGAAAAACACCTAGGTCGCGAACACCGTCACATCTCTGTAATAACTGCCCTCTAAGTATATGTGTTTTTACAAACTATGGTAAGCCTTCGACTTCGTCTCAGGCTTACATTCGTCTACTCGTTTGTAAAAACCAACTTACCGCACTAGTATCATAAATAACTATTTTAAAACCTACTTGCTGAATAAACATCATTTATCATTTATCCGTACTCCTCTATTACTCGTCATCTCATCAGACACCTCCTTTCTAGCTATATCATACTTCACACAGTCCTCTTTTAATGCAGTATTAAGAATAGTGATTTCGTTGAAGTTTTTAGGAATGATAAGATTCGAATCATCATCTGCCTAGCCTTTTCCCAACTATTTTGGGGTCGGCTTCCAGTCTAACCGGATGCACCTGAATACCAGTATTTTACATGGAGCGACTGCCTATCTGACCTCCACAACCCAGTTAGTACTGGGTAATACGATACCCCTAGCTAAGACTAGTAGTTAGACTTTCTTGCTACTGCCTGCCAGTAACGACTGTCAAGATCTAATACAAATGACAGCCGGGACCAACGGCTTAGCGTGCTTTCCGATGCACGGAGGAAACTCGATACATAATAAAAGGGGGAAAATATAATGACCACCAAAAATTACTTTGTTTTTACATTACACTAACATCTATCACCTAAAATATCAATTGATCACCAAATTTAGTAAATTGAGCACCAAATTATAATGTGGTGTTTGATGACAAACTAGTTTTGCCTAGGCCGACTTGGGGCACCCGGACACGGATAGATTAGGTTAGAAAGGCCGCCATACCCTTCGTGGTTATTTTTTTTAAACCATTCAGAAGTAGGAGCCCCGCGAAGCGGGGCTCCGTCGACCAGTTCTCCCTCGACTCGGATGCAAGAGCATATCAGTTCAATTCCTGGTGGTCATTAACCAAAAAAATAAAATGGGGATCAATTTTTGGTGATCATTTACTAATTTTAGCAATCAAAAGTGATTTTTTTGCCGTTCCATTTTGTTAAATCTGGTGGATCGTTAATTACATGCCATAATAAAATCCAACTATTTCTATCTTTCACAGACATAGTAAACATAATCAACAACATCAACAAGGTGACGAAGCGTCAGGACGCTCTGTACTTCCTGAGCTCACTGCTCGACGTGACGCAGACGTCAAGTGTCAAACAAGCGTCAGCTGTCATTTTGAGTCTGACAGAACATAACAGTGAGTACCATCAATCTAGGAATAAATATGACAGTGGTAACACAAGGTATTTACAAGGTAGATATGAGTGGCAACGCCGGGAGGGGACACCCTAGAAGAACATAGACTGATCTTATTTGTGAGGTTCTTCAGCAAGGTCAGGTGTAGTACTCGCAACCAGCGTGCGTGTTGACGTATGAACGTGGACCAGGCGGAAGGATCGCAGTAGATAAGTAGTTTTCTATGGGTCAGGATGCTCTATACTTCTTGAGCTTACTACTCGACGTGACGCAGACGAGTAACTTCGACAAGCGTCAGCTGTCATCATGAGTCTGACAGCACAAGACGGTGAGTAACATAACTTCACGACTGTATTCTGAAGGAGTAGGCATAAACGTCAGGCCGCGCTCTGTACTTCCTGAGCTCGTTGCTCGACTAGCGTCAGCTGTCATCATATGTCTGTGGGTTATACACAAGCGTCAGGGCGCTTAAATACTTTCTGAACTCAAACGTCAAACAAGGGTCAGCTGTCATCATGAATCTGACAGCAAAAGACAATGAGTATTATAACACCAGTCTTTAACCAGCTTTTTGTGCTAGTTGGGCACCCCTGTACCTATTCTCAAAGTGCAGGCACAAGCGTCAGGACGCAAGACGCTTTCTACCAACGTCGTAGTTCTTTTTTACAAATAGTTTAATAGAATGTTATTTTTTGTATTTCCAGTGACTCTTTTTGATGTTTTCGAACAAATCCGCGTCAAATCAGGACACGAAGACATTATAGACTTCTTCAAGAGACTGATGTCCATCACGGGGACTAAGTGTGAGTATAATTATAGCATTTTTGGACGACCCGACTGGCGCAGCGGTAGTGAGGCTGCCTTACGTTCTTAGGGTCCCGGGTTCGAATCCCTGTAGGAGCAAATGTTTGTGTGATGAGCATGTACATTTGTCTCCGAGTCATGGATGTTTATATGTATAATAAGTATGTATTTACAAACAAAAAGTATATATGTAGTATATCAACTGTCTGGTGACCACAACACAAGCCATGGCGCTGTGTTTAATGTCCAGCGATATTTATTTTATTTAAATTGACATAACATCACGCCTGTTAACACCGAAGGGCTAGTAGAGGTGTATCTAGTATAGTACATCCACATTTCGACACTTAAAGAAATTCCAGATGAAAATACCCAGTAAGACTTTGCCCGACCTTTTTTTTTTTTTGGGAATCGAACCGCGCGGTAGCGACCAACCACGCATAATCAGGCTAAATCTTTTTCAATAAATTCATAATAAAATAACACAAAATTCTGAAACAACTTTAAATCAGATACTTAATAGGGACGTAGACGACAAAAAAAATAGTCCGTCACTTAGATTATCAACAAATATTTGACCCGTATTTTTTCTTTTGTTACATAAACCAAAATTGACGAAGATACGACGCTTTTAAAATTCTCAATACGTCACGCCTTGGTATAATTTTTAGCGAGTTCTGACGTCACGAGCCCTCACTGCCGAGTTTAGATGCGTTTTATCTTTGTCAATATACCTACATTGATTTAAGTACTAAAAAAAAATACGTGTTCATTATTTTCCAATACTCTAACTGACGGAAAGCACGTTAAGCTGTTGGTCCCGGCTGTCATTTGTCCATCTTTGATAGTCGTTACAGGTAGTCAGTAGCCCCAAAAGTCTGACACCAGTCTTACCAAGTGGTATCGTATTTCCTAGTACTAACTGGGTTGTGGAGGTCAAATAGGCAGTCGCTCCATGTAAAAACTGGTATTCAGCTGCATCCGGTTAGACTGAAAGCTGACCCCAACATAGTTGGGGCAAGGCTAGATAGATGATGACTCTAACTGACGGACTAAATACAGGGTGTAAACCACCTCATCACAAAGCGTACGCAAAAAATATTGCAGGGAAACCACTTTTTTTTTGAGGTTACAAATCATGTTTTGTGGTAGAACTCAATGTAGCGCACTTAAAACATTGTGCTGATGGATGGATTGCTTGTCTTACAAAAAAAACTTGTATTTAAAAAAAAAAGTTGTCAATAAGTTGTAACTTTGACCCCCCATATCTCCGTAACTAGAAGGTTCCCAGGTATGGTGTAGAACAAGAAAATGATCGCAATGACGGGGAGAACAAGTGCCTTTCGGCTTCGTGAAGAGGTGTTTTACACCCTTTAGATTTGGAATTTTTTGAAACTGTCGTCATGCATATTTTATGATATAAATGCATAAAAAATGTTTTTCTTTTGTTTTCAGCTGTCCGGGAAGCTTGGCAAGTCATGATCACTGTCACTTCAATCAAAGGTAAGTTACCGGACAACTATCTAACATTTCTATCATCGTCCCATCTAGCCCCTTCGTACACTAGGCTACTCAAATCATAGAGACTCAACGATTTTAGTCTTCAAGCGACTGCCGCCATACAAAACCATAATGTCGGCGACGCGACTCGCGTACGAACTTCAATGGATTTGTATGGCGGCAGTCGCTTGAAGACTAAAATCGTTGAGTCTCTAAGATTTGAGTAGCCTTGTGTACGGTCGAACAAGCTATTTGGTTTACACTTTACAATGTAATTTGTAGGTTAAACTGTAAACCAATTAGCTTATTCGATCGTACGAAGGGGCTTAGTCGCACTGTAGCTCGATCCACTTCCCCTATACCGTGTACGGTTACGATGCTCAATGCGCTCGTAGAGACCAACCCTACCCTGGATTGAACTTGCTGATGAATTTAAGACGAATATTTTGGAATGTTTTTGGCACTGCGAGAAGACCGAGTAAAAGGATTAGGTTTTTAATTTAGTGTTAAGAGGCCGGCGGAGCATGCGCTTTTCATACAAACGTAATACCAAAATAATATGAAAATATTCTTAAGGTAGTGTGTATATATTTCGATTGAATTACAAAATATCTGTGTTCCCAAATAGATATTTTGTAAGGACAATGATATAAAGGCGAGATACGAGGAATTTAAAATTTCTATAGAAAATTTATTTTTCTTATAACTCTTGTTTAAATCAGTGTCCATTCTAAATTATGTGTTTGGGAACCTATATATTCTGTAATCTAATCGAAATGAATACACACTACTTTAAGAATGTTTAATTTACAAATTATTTTGGTATTATTATTGAACTTGTAGTTCACTTTGATTCGCTTCGTTCTTTAACCAAAATTCGACTTACTACCCCCGCAAATACGACGGCTATTTTATATGTCACCGATCCGTCGAGAAAGTTCTACAACTTTCTGGATTCTTCTTCACGGCTCTACAGTGGAACATTCCAGGAATAATATCAAATCTTTACATAGTTTCTTAGTGGAACATTCTAGGCTCGAACGTAATCTAGAATCTTCTTTGACGACCCGAATGGCGCAGCGGTAGTGAGGCTGCTGTACGTTTTTAGGGTCGTTCGAATCCCGGTAGGAGCAAATGATTGTGTGATCAGCATGGACATTTGTTTCTTAATCATGAATTAAGTATGTATTTACAAACAAAAAATTATCGATGTAGTATATCAACTATCTGGTGTCCACGACACAAGCCTCGTTGCTTAGTATGGCACTAGGTGGCGCTGTGTGTAATGTCCAGCGATATTTATTTATTCGCCGTAAAACGTCCGACGTAACAATAATAGGCTAGTTGACAATAAATTTCAAATCTATTTAGTCCGTCAGTTAGAGTATTGGAAAATAATGGACATACGTATTTTTTGTTTTTGTAAATCAATGAATACTGACAAAGATAAAACTCATTAAAACTCGGGAGTGGGCGCTCGTGACGTCAGAACGCACTAAAATTATACCTAGGCGTGACGTATTGAGAATTTTAAAAGCGTCTTGTCGTTGTCAATTTTGGTCTACGTAACAAAAGGGGTCAAATATTTTTTGACGCGACGGACTAATTATCGAACGGACGGAAATAATACTGATTATGCTATGTTTCTCTCTTACAGATATCTTCGCATTCTTCGACAAAGTGTACCAGTACACCGAGGTGGAGATCATTGTATTCTTGGAGACGTTGTTGCGTGTCACCAATGCTACCAACATTAGGGTGGCGGCATCTATGCTGAGCAAGATCTGTGGTGTTGATGGTAAGGAGTAGTATAAACTCAATACCGGTGATAGCTTAGTGTTGTGATCGTCGGACAGCGAAGTCAAAAGTCTCGAGTTCGAACCCAAAGGTTCTAATGTTTCGGATTCATGTGCGTATTGTATAATTATCACTTGCTTCGGTGAAGGAAAACATCGTGAGGAAACCAGCATGCCTGAGAGATATTTCTCGACGGCATGTAAAGACACGTCAGAGGTCCATGGGCGGTATAAAAACTCTGACACCAAGTTAGGTACTAACCACACGATAAAGAATAAGAAAGACCGAACTCAACAGTGTAAATGATAAAGTTCAAATTCCATTGCAACCAAATTTATATAAAATCTGATGCTTGATGTATAACATATTGTATATGTATGCTCAGCATGATCTGTGGAGTTGATAAGAAGGTTTACAATAAAATAAACTCAATGATATCCAATACAAAGCTCAAATTTCATTGTCAAAAAAATAAGGTTCGGGTCTCTGCTTCCTTGCTTAGAAGGATCTGTGTTACCGTAGGAGCGAATAAAAAATCTATCTATAGTATACAACACTAAGTTCATTTTTCATTGCAACTATAAAAACTTTTTTGCAAAAAATATAACCGACTTCACTCAAAAAAGTGAAAAATAACTTTAGCTTCAGAAGTCGGTGACCTTTGTTTGATTGATTTAGTTTTTTTGTCACCGACTTTAGTCTTTTTGTTATGAACTGCGGACCTAAAATGGCCGCTTTAGCAGGACATAATATGAATCACGTTAAAAATGTTAAATTCTAAAAATGCACTTTATTGTCCTTAAAGTCTATTTTAAGAATTTTAAATTTTTAACGTGATTCATATTATGTTCTGCAAAAGTGGCCATTTTAGACCCCCTGGTGTAAACAATAGACAGACGTGAGTCTTCAGCGATCCCAGTACATTTGCTATCATTTATTAAGGAGTTCAGTTGCCTATCTTCCGAAGTCACCAGATCTTTATCAAATCGAAATGGGATCACTCCGAGAAAGTACTCTGCCTAAAACTACCCAAACCGCTTCTGATGTGCCTATAAAGTTAAGGAGTTACCTCTATTTCTCCGGGATCCCATTGAATGGAACTTTACAAATCTAACTGTCGAAATCTGGGTGTATTGTATACTTCTGCGTACTCCCTCAGAGCATACAGGTGTGATGTTACGTCATGATGTTGTATAAACAATAAACAACCAAGCGATTGCAGCAATTACTGCAGCTTTGCCGTGTATTTTTAAAGAGTTCCATTTATATCTCCGAAGATCAGCGTAAGATCTCAACCAAATTGACATGCAACCACACGGAAAGCACCAGCTTTCAAATAAAAGAAGAATCATCAAAATCGGTTCACCCAGTCGAAAGTTGTGAGGTAACAAACATTGTCGAAATCTGGGTATATTGTACACATCTGCGTACCCCCTCAGAGCATACAGGCGTGATGTTACGTCATGATGTAGTATAAACAATGAACCTACAAGCGGATGCAGCAATCACTGCAGATTTGCCGTCTAGTTTTGAAGAGTTCCATTGTATATCTCCGAAGATCAGCATCAGATCTTCAACAAATTAAAATGGGGCCCAACGGGAAGCACCAGCTTTCAAATAAAAAAAGAATCATCAAAATCGGTTCACCCAATCGAAAGTTCTGAGGTAACAAACACAAAAAAAAAAAAAAAATACAGACGAATTGAGAACCTCCTCTTTTTAGAAGTCGGTTGAAAATGTATCACGTCGGAATTGCTACCAATATTTACATAGTTGATGTTAAACACTAATAAAATTCAAAAATATGAATGACAAAGTTCAAATTCCATTGCAAAATAAAAGCTAGGACCGTGTTGACAATATCATTTTTATGGCTATCTCTTTCTCTTACGGTGAGTTGCACGAAACCACCATTAGTTTAACGGAGACTTTAAATTGATGCTGTCACTTTCTTTTTGGTACAAAATATAAGGGATGGTATGAATTTAAAGTCTCCGTTAAACTAATGTTGGTTTCGTGCAACTCAACATTATTCTTCATAATTTTGTTCACTTTTTTACCACTTTCAGATTTCTTCGATATAATTCAGCTGCTATTTGATATTACTGAGATGGGTATGTTATATTTTTCAATATTAAATTATCTACTTTTAAACTAAATGCTTACAAATAAATACCTTCTTATTTCAGACGTGGTGAAATTCTTCGAGAACATCATCACTATTAGCAAAGCGTTCTGTAAGTACCAAAACCGTTTTTAACCATTAAAAATGGTTCCGTAGCCAGAGTTATCTGTCTGCCTGTCTGTCCGTATGTCACAGCCATTTTACTCCGAGACTGTTGGTACCACACAGTTGAAACTTGGAGAGGTCTCTTTTATGAACCGCTATACAAAAATGATGTCTAATGAGGAGTTCGTGGCTAACTAATAACAGCCGCTCGGGTCGATCTTTAGGTTAAGCCGTGCTTGCCTAGGTTGGTATGTGAATAGGTGACCACCATTACATACCGAGTTTCCTCCGTGCCTCGGAAAGCATGTTAAGCTGTTGGTCCCGGCTGTCATTTGTCCATCTTTGACAGTCGTTACAGGTAGTCAGTGGCACGAAAAAGTCTGACACCAGTCTTAAATTACCAAGTGATATCGTGTTACCCAGTATTAACTGGGTTGTGGGGGTCAGATAGGCAGTTGCTCCATGTAAAATACTGGTATTCAGCTGCATCCGGTTAGACTGGAAGCCGACCCCAACATAGTTGGGAAAAGGCTAGGCAAATGATGTTACAAAAATGATGTAAAATATTGAAAAAAAAGCGGTGTCTCGCCATACAACGTAACAGAGGGTAGAAAACGAAATAATTCAATGCATGTCACGGTGTCCTTCGGAAAAAAAAACAATAAAACTTTCAGAAAACATAATCACGAAATATTTCAATGTATGTGGCTGTGCTCTTCGGAAATTTTATCGAGGTTCCTAAAATAGTTTATATTTTTTGCCCTAGTTATATTTCTCACATTTGGTTAAATACAGGGTGTAAACAACTTTTTTTTTTGAGGTTATAAATCATGTTTTGTGGTAGAACTCAATGTAACGCACTTAAGACATTGTGCTGATGGATGGATTGAATAGTACGGGGGTCGTGGAGGTGTTAAAAGTTAAAATCTTACAAAAAAAACTTGTATTTAAAAAAAAAGTTGTCAATAAGTTGTAACTTTGACCCCCCATATCTCCGTAACTTGAAGGTTCCCAGGTATGGTGTAGAACAAAAAAAATATCGCAATGATGGGGAGAACAAGTGCCTTTCGGCTTCGTGAAGAGGTGTTTTACACCCTTTATATGTCACCGTAAAAATGTTAAACCCGTTAGATTGTAATCTATCTAGCAAGATTGTAAACTCTCGAAAGATTGTCAAACGAACATACTGCTTACAATTTAACGCATTATTGTAAGCAGTATGTTCAATTGACAATATTTCGAGAGTTTACAATCTCGCTAGTAATATTATAATCTGACGGTTTTTACAATGTGACGCTGTCATATACATAACTTTTATTTATTTGTCAACAGATTTGGAAGAAGCTGTCTTTGTAACTGAAGACTACACTTCAACTGACAGTAAGTTACTTTTCACAATGTATTTCAATTCAGAACAATGATAAACGAGACAAAGAATACGGGTCAGCACGAGAACTAAAATTACTCTTAAAATTATAGAGCTAGTGGCTAGTTGTAGATAATTCACCAGTTTAAAAAAATAAAACACAAAAATAAAAACTTTTTTGCAAAAAATAAAACCGACTTCAAAAAAAAAAACAAAAAGAAAGTGAAAAATAACTTTTGTTTGATTTTATTTTTTGCAAAAAAGTTTTTATTTTTCAGTTTTTAGTGGTTCACATGTGCTTGATATACATGGAAAGTGCATACCGTTACAATTACAACAAGCCCAAACACGACTAGGATACATTGTCTCTTTATGGAGTTCCGTGACTCTTGGCTTCATCATCAGATCTGATGGTAGAATAGTTCTTATCGAACGCAAATGCTTCACTTGTTGTAGAAAATACCAAAATCGCAACACGTTATCATTTAAAATTTGAAGAGCTCCCTCGATTTCGCCAAGATTCCATCATCAGATCCCGACTTGGTGGCTATGGGACCATTTGGAAAGAATACCCTTTCCAATAAAAAAATAATTTTTCAAATCGATTGGCAAGCGACGGAGTTATACAAACACTTAAAAAAAAAAATAGAAACATCCGAATTGAGAACCTCCTCCTTTTTTAGAAGTCGGTTAAAAATAAAACCAAAAGTTGGAAACATGTTAATTTACTTGTCAAAATCATATAATAATTAGATGTTTCACATCGAAAACAAAATAACAATTACTTTATTAATTTGCAAGTTACAGAGATAGTTTCGTCAACGACCCGTAATATTTGACCGCTAGTGTACTTATGAGTTACCTCCTGATCAAGCATACACAAGTGATTAAACTACAATAATTGATCAAGATACCTCTTAGTTATACACGGTAATTAATATTGAAAATCATTTTCTTTCTTCCAGATTTCATAGACGCCTTGAGAGATCTAAAGAGAGCTACTGGCCAGTCAAGTAAATATATTGTTCTTTGTGTTTTAGTGTTATTTTCTCTAATTTCTCAATAATGATTTAAAGCAAAAAAAAGGTTTATTTAAATCTTGACATTTTAACTGCAAAATCTCTTTCCAGCAATACTCCAAGCTATTCACTACATAAAACTGAACAAACCGCGCATAGAACGGTCAACATCATCCACATCAAGTACAACACGTAAACCTAGAACAACATCAGAGGAAGAAGAGGAAGAAGATGATGATTCTAATGAAGAAGAATATTACGATGAAGAATATTATGAAGCAATTACTGAGAAGACTACACCTCTTCCTCTATGTTATACTACTGGGCAAACTACTAGCACTACATCAGAACCATGTCGTTTTGAAATAGCTACTACTACTACTGCTGATCAAATATCTACATCTGAACAAGCTACCCCGAAAGATACTACTGCTGCTGTTCATCAGACTACCATTGTTGAAGTTGTTAATACCACTGATAAAATAACTATAATTGATCAAAATACCGCTACTGATCAAGTATCTACTATTGATAAATCTACGATCTCAGATCTATCTGCGACTAATGATCAGCAAGTGTCTACTAAAGAATATAGTACCACAGAGGCAGCTATTACTGACCAGGTTATAACGACTAGTAGGCAAACAAGTGGTTCTGTTACTGAAAAAGTGATTTCAACTATCGCTCAAGCTACTACTGATCAAGCTGTCACAACTGATGAAAACACGATAGAAGTGTCAACAAGCGACCAACCAACAGCGGAGGTATCTACTAAGCAAGATATTATTACTACCGAGCGAGCTTACACTACTGATCAGACTACCACTGCTGACCAGCCTACTATAACTGAAGATGTTACGACAGAGGTTCACACAACCAACCAGCAAGCTAGTGCTACTACCGCGCAGGATATCAGTACAACTGAGAAAGCTTCTACTACGGATACAGCTGATACCACTACTGGTCAAGCAACTACCGCTGATATTTTCATATCTAAGAAAGATATTACTTTTATCAAACAAGGTGAACAAGCTACCACTACTGAAAAAATAACTACAGCTGACCAAGCCTCTACAATTGATCAAAGTGCTAGTACTGAGGAAACTACATCAGAAGTATTGTCGACAGAAACCACTACTGATTATCTAGTTTCCACTACTTACCAAGGTACAACAACTGACAAAATTACGACGAAGGAAGCTACTTCCACAACAGATAAAGTTACAACGACTGAGCACGCCATCACTACTAAACATACTACTGCTGCTGATCAAACTACTTCAGAACAAGCTTCGACAGAACAGGCTACGATAGAAGTAAAGTCAACGCAACAAGCTAAGACAGAAGCTAGGACTGAGCAAATTAAAACAGACGAAACTGTGACTGAGCAAGCTACGATAGAAGCAACTAGTACTGAAGCAGCTATGGCACAGCAAGTGACAATAGAATCAGCTATTACTGAAGCGGCTTTGACAAAATTCTCGACAGATGCAGCTTCGACCGAAGCAGCTACGACAAAGCAAGTGACCACAGAATCAACTATTACTGAAGCAACTTCGACAGAAACACCTTCGAAAAAATCCTCGACAGTTGCAGCTTCAACCGAAGTAGCTACAATAGAGCAAGTGACAACAGAAGCAGCTATTACTGAAGCAGATTATACAGAAACAGCTTCGACAAAATTATCCACAGATGCAGTTTCAACCGCAGCAACTGCAACAGGGCAAGTGACAACCGAAGCAGCTATTACTGAAACAGCTTCGACAGAAATAGCATCGACAAGATCCTCAACAAATGCAGCTTCAACCGAAGCATCTACGACAGAGAGAGTGACAACAGAAGCAGCTATTACTGAAGCAGCTTCGACAGAAATAGCTTCGACAAAATTCTCAATAGATGCAGCTTCATCCGAAGCAGCTACGACAAAGCAAGTGACAACAGAATCAACTATTTCTGAAGTAGCTTCGATAAAATCTTCGACAGTTGCAGCTTCAATCGAAGTAGCAACAACAGAGCAAGTGACGACAGGAGAGACTTTGTCAAGAGAAGCTGCGACTGAGCAAACCACAACAGAAGAGACTTCGTCAGAAGCAGCTACGACAGAGCAAGGGATGACAGAAGAGACGTCGTCACAAGAAGCTGTGATAGAGCAAGTGACGATAGAAGAGAATTTGTCAGAAGAAGCTGCGACACAGGAAGTGACGGCAGAAGAGACTCCGTCAGAAGAAGAGAATTGGTCTGAAGAAGAGACGTCGTTTGAAGAAGCTGCGGCAGAGCAAACTACATCAAAAGAATCTGCAACTGAGCCAGTGATGACAGAATCCACTACTACTAAAGCAGCTACGACTGAAACTGCTAGTACTGAAGCCGCTACGACAAAACCAACTACAGAGAAAGCTATTACTATCGAAGCAACTACGACACAAGTGGCTTTAACTGATAAAGCTGCGACAGAGCAAGTGACGGCAGAAGAGACTTCGTCTGAAAAAACTGCGGCAGAGCAAATTACGTCAGAAGAAGCTGCAACTAAGCAAACGACGACAAAAACCACTACTACTGAAGCTGCAACGACAAAACCATCTACGACGGAAGCTGATACTACAGAAACAGCTATGACTCAAGTGACTTTAACCAAAACTGTAACAGACCAAGCAACGACAGAAGAAGCTGCGACAGAGCAAATAACGGCAGAAGAGGCTTTATCAGAAGAAACTGTGCCAAAGCAAACTACGTCACAAGAAGCTGCGACAGAGCAAGTGACGACAGAAGTCACTACTATTGAGGTAGCTTCAACTGAAGCCGAGACTATAGAAGCAGCTGCGACACAAGTGACCTCAACCGATAAAACTGCGACAGAGCAAGCGACGACAAGAGACACTTCGTCTGAAAAAACTGCGACAGAGCAAGCGATGATAGGAAAGAGTTCGCTAGAAGAAACTGCGATAGAGCAATCAACGCCAGAAGAGACTTCTTCAGAAGAAGCTGCGACAGAGCTAGTGACGGCAGAAGAGACTCCGTCTGAAGAAACTTCTTCTGTAGATGACACGTCGTTTGAAGAAGCTGCGGCAGAGCAAACATCGTCAGAAGAAGCTGTGACTGAGCCCGCAACGACAGAAGCCACTTCTACTGAAGCAGTCACTACTGAAGGTACTTCTACTGAATCCGCTACGTCTAAAGCAGCTATGATGGAAGCTGTAACTACAAAAGCAGTTACGACACAAGTGCCTTCAACCGATAAAGGTGTGATAGGCCAACCCATGGCAGAAGAGACATCGGCAGAAGAGAAAACTCCGTCAGAAGTGACTTTGTCCAAAAAAGACCAAGACCAAGCTACGTCAGAAAAAGCTGCAACTGAGCAAATGACGAAAGAAGCCATTACAACTGAAACCGTTACTACTGAAGCTGCTACTACAGAAACAGCTACGACTCAAGTGACTTTAACAGACAAAACTGCAACAGACCAAACAACGACAGGAAAAGCTACGACAGAGCAAGTGACTGCAGCAGAGACTTCGTCTGAAGAAACTGTGGCAGAGCAAACCACGTCAGAAGAAGCTGCTACAGAACAAGCGATGACAGAAGCTACTACTATTGAAGCTGCTACTACTGAAGGTGCTTACACTGATGCCGCTACCACAAAAGCAGCTACGATGGAAGCTGCAATAACAGAAACCGCTACGACACAAGTGACTTTAACTGATCATACTAAAACAGTGCAAACAACGACAGAAGAAGCTGTAACAGAAGCGACGACAGTATTGACTTTAGAAACATCAGAACCTGCTAGTACTACATCGGCAGTAGCCACTGAACAACGTACAACTGAGCAAGAACCAACCACAGAAACTGCTAGTTCAACAGCTAAAGAACCAATAGCCAAGCAAGCAACTCCTGAGTCTGCAAGTACTGTGCTATCGACAACTGAGCTGTCAACAACAGAAACTGCTAGGGAACTCTCAACTGGAGGACTAACAACTGCAACAGAACAAGCGACGACAGAAGAGACTTCTTCGGAAGAAGTCGCGACAGAGCAAGTATCAACAGAAGTGACTTCGTCAGAAGAAGCTGCTACTACTGAAGGTGCTTCCACTGATGCCGCTACCACAAAAGCTGCTACGATGGAAGCTGCAATCACAGAAGCAGCTGTGACACAAGTGACTGCAAGCGATAAAACTGTTACAGAGCAAGCGATGACAGGAGAAACTTCGTCAGAAAAAACTGCCACAGAGCAAGCGACGACAAAGACTTCATCAGAAGAAGCTGCGACTGAGCAAGTTACGGTAGAATTCACTTCGTTAGAAGAAGTTGTGATAGAGCAATCAACGCCAGAAGAGACTTCTTCAGAAGAAGCTGCGACAGAGCTAGTGACGGCAAAAGAGACTCCGTCTGAGGAAGACACTTCGTCTGAAGAAGACACGTCGTTTGAAGAAGCTGCGGCAGAGCAAACAACGTCAGAAGAAGCTGTGACTGAGCCAGCAACGACAGAAGCCACTTCTACTGAAGCAGTCACTACTGAAGGTGCTTCTACTGAATCCGCTACGTCTAAAGCAGCTACGATGGAAGCTGTAACTACAGAAATAGCTACGACTCAAGTAATTTTAACCGACAAAACTGCAACAGGCCAAACAACAATAGAGAAAGCTGCGACAGAGCACGTGACGGCAGGAGATACTTCGTCTGAAGCACTTACTACTCAAGCAGATACTATTAAAGCAGCTACTGCACCTACTGCGGCAGAGCAAACTATGTCAGAAGAAGATGTGACAGAGCAAGCGACGACCGAAGTCACTACTTTTGAAGCTGCTACTACTGAAAGTGTTTTTACTGAAGCTGCTATGACAAAACCAGCTACGACGGAAACTGCTACTACAGAAACAGCTACGACACAAGTGATTTTAACGGATCATACTACAACAGCGCAAACAACGACAGAAGAAGCTGTAACAGAAGCGACGACATTATTGACTTCAGAAACATCAGAACCTGCTAGTATAACAACGGCAGTAACCACTGAACAACGTACAACTGAGCAACAACCAACCACAAAAACTGCTAGTTCAACAGCTAAAGAACCAATAACCGAGCAAGCAACAACAGAGCCGTCAACAACAGAAACTGCTAGGGAACTCTCAACTGGAGGACTAACAACCACTGCAACAGAACAAGTGACGACAGAAGAGACTTCTTTGGAAGAAGTTGCGACAGAGCAAGTATCAACAGAAGTGAGTTCGTCAGAAGAAGCTGCTACAGAGCAAGAAACGGGAGAAGTGACTTCGTCGGAAGAAGCTGCGACAGTAGTGACTTCGTCAGAAGAAGCTGCGACAGAAGCGACTTCGTCAGAAGAAGCTGCGACAGAAGCGACTTCGTCAGAAGAAGCTGCGACAGAAGTGACTTTATCAGATGAAGCTGCGACAGAAGTGACTTTGTCAGAAGAAATTGCGATTGAGCTAGCGACGGTAGAAGCGACTTCATCAGAAGAATCTGCAATAGAGCAAGCGACGGCAGAAGTGACTTCAGAAACATCAGAAGCTGTAAGTTCAACAACAGCAGTTACCACTGAACAAAGTTCAACTGAGCAACAGCCAACAACAGAAGGTAATTCAACACCTGAAGAACCAATAGCCGAGCTTGCAACTACGGAGTCAGCAACTACTGTGCAACTGACAATTAAGTTGACAACAACAGAAGCTACTAGTTCAACAAGGGAAGTCTCCACTGGAGGTCCAACAACTGTGGAACCGACAACTGAGCAAGCAACGACAGTGCATTTGACAAGTGAGTTGCTAACAACTGAAGCTTCAATAAGGGAAGTAACTACTGAAACACCAACAACTGAGCAAGTAACTACTGCGCAACCGACAACTGAACCCGCTAGTTCAATAACAGAACTAACTACTGAACAACGAACAACAGAATCGAATGAAGATGAAAAACCGAGTACACAAATATCGGAAGAATCGATTGAATACGCAGATGGCAAACCAACCACAGATGAATCAGAAGAATCTGTTTCAAACGGAGATGATGAGCCCATTACTGAGAAATCAGAATTCGATAAATGGCTGGAATATACAGACAGAAAAACAACCACTGAGATGCCTACGTCAGAAGAAGATGTAAAACCAACTACCGAGCCACTTGAATCGGACGAATCAAGTGATGATAACATAGATAAAGAGCCAACGGAGATACCAGAATCTGATGAATCGGTGGCAGAAGAAAGTGGGGAACTATCTATAGAGAAATTTGAATCGGAAGACGAAGAAGAACCGACTATAGAGGAATCTGAATCACAAGAAGATCTTGAACCGACAACAGAGAATATTATACCAAAAGAATCAATTGAATACATAGATAAAGAATCAACTACGCAGACATCTGATTCAGATCTTGAATGGGAACCGACTACACAGACATTACAATCAAAAGAAGAAGATTTGGAACTGAGTACTAATAAATCTGAATCAGAAAAATCAATTGAAGAAGAAAAAGACGGGCCTGCTTCAGAGGCTTCAGAGTCTGAAGAATGGCTTGAATGGGAATCTGATGAGGAACAGAATACAAACAAAACGTTACCATCAGAATCACTGGTAACTAAAACAACACCATACATTTCAGAATCGGCAGTAACTACTCAATCAGTGCCTGTAGATCAATCTGCAGTAACGAAAATTATTTTAACAGAAACTACTATACTGCCAACCACGGAAATGTTGACTATAGCAGAATATATTTCTGCATCAACAGAAGATGGTGATTCATCAACTGTGCAAGAAATAACAGGTTTAGAATCCATAGAAACCGAAGTGACAGGAGAAAACTTTTTAACTAAGAAACAAACTACATTGCCACAAGATCTTACAAAAACGCAGCAGCCAACAGCAGAAAAAACTACTACTACAGATGTTGCTACTTCAACATCAGGTGTTGCTTCAACAATTCTAGTTTTGACTTCAACAACGGAAGGTGTTACTGTTACTACACAAGGTGTTACTACAACTACACAAAGTGTTACTTCAGCTACAGGAGGTGTTACTGCAACTACACAAAATGTTACTTCAACAACAGAAAGTGTTACCGCAACAACAGACGGTGTTACTGCAACAACAGACGGTGTTTCTTCAATAATAGCTGGTGGTTCAACAACTGAAGGTGTATCTACAACAACTGAAGCTGTTACTTCAATAACGGAAGATGTTACTTCAACAACAGAAGATACTCCTTCAACAACTGCTGATGGGTCAACAACTGGTCAGCCAACAACAGAAAGTTTTGCATCTACAAATGAAGCTTCAGCAAACAGAGCTTTTACTTCAACAACAGAAGCAATAGCTTCCACAACTAACGAAATAACAACAAAAGCATTTGCTCTTACAACTGAAAATGTTAATTCAACAATCACAGAACGAGCAACAACTTCGGTTGAGCTAATAATATCTACGGAGCAACTGTCTACAACAGATGTTGTAATAGAACCTACTACTCCACAACCGACCGCTTTAACTCAACCTAATTTTCTCCAAACAGAATTAATTAACGATGAACTCATACCAGTTGGTTCAGAAGAACCTTTGTCTTCTGAAACGTTTATAGCTGAAACAGTCACTTACGTACCTGAGGATTACAATTCGGAAGAAAAAGGATCTGGTGAAATTGGTGATGAAGAGGCATCTGATGCCATACCAGATGATGGGTATGGATCCGGAGAAGAACCTTCAATATATTATGTTGAATTTGGTTCTGGAGAGGAACTTTTAATACGTGTTAATGAATTAAGTTCTGGAAAGGAACCTCTGATAGATGATGATGATGAATTGATTGATGGCCAGTTCATACTAGTAAAGCCGAGCCAGAAAACAATTGAAGAAATAACTACAACTACTGAACAAGTTCCAATAGAAGTATCTATAACGACAGAAAATGTCACTGAAGAACCTACAACCGTAATCACTACTACAATGGCAGTAACTGTGTTAGCTTCTACAACAGAAGATATAACTACTCAGCAACCGTCTACAGAGAAACCACCGCCAATAATGGTGGCTGATGAGAACGTAACTACGAATGGTTGGCCTGTAACCACTGAGCAGAAAACAACTGAACTAATATCAGCAACTGAAAAGGTAACAACGGAAGTGCCTACATCTGATCATCCAACGACTGAGCAAAAAACCATTAACCAACTTTCAACACCTTCGGTAGCAGTAACAGAAATACCCACAGCAAAAAAGACGGAACAATCTTCAACAACTGCAGAAGTAACAACAGATAGAGAAGCAACTGAGGCATCAACTACTGAACAAGAAACAATAAAACTAGTTACAACGAAAAAACTGCCTACAATAATACAACTAACAGAATCAACGGAATTACCGACGATAGAAAAAGAAGTAACCACTATAAAATCCGAAGAGACTGCAAAACCTACAGAGGGAGAAACAGCTACTACGCAACCACCAAAAACTAAAGAAACAGTAAGTACTACAACAAATGCGCCTAGTACAACCGAAACCATTACTAGCACTACGGAAGACAAAACTATGACGACAACAGAAGTGTTAACTACTTCAGAAATACCAACTATACAACAAAAAGCTACTACTATACAAACAGCAGATGAACAACCAACAACCACCGCAAAAGAATTGACGACTTCAGTACAACAACAAGAAAATTTAGAGCAAGCAGGAACCACGGAAGAGCCAACAATAAAACTATCTTCTTCTACAGAAGATTCGACAGTTTCAGAAGGTAAAACAACCCAAAAACAGATTACGAATCAAGATAATACAGATAAATCTACTTATGCAACTGAAAAACAGCTTACAAATCAAGATAATTCAGAAAAACCTACTTCTAAACGTCCAACAACAGAACAATTTGTAACAACAACAACTCAACAACTAGAGACTAGTTCAACATATTTAGAAGCAACGACGTACGCAGCAGAACCTAAGCCACCGGGAGTGCAAGCTGTCAAATTCGAAACTGAAGTACAAATGCCGAAAGCGGGAGGGAAGTTGTGTTTGAGTCAGGGTAGACAAGGTAAGTTTATTCAGCGAAAACTAATTATTTTGTTACTGTTAGCCTGCGGAGTAGATGGAGGCAGATTGTCCGCTTGAAGGGGTCCAGTGACCACGATCCTCAGTAATGAGGGACCGACTGAAGAAGAAGAAGAAGTTAGCCTGCGACTTTCCAGTGCTAGGCAAAGGCCTCTCCCAAAGACTTTCGATTCAAAGCCAATGTGGACCAATTGTCGTAGGGGAGCGAGTCTATTTATGTATTTTATGTTTCAGAAAACTTACAGCTGAACAGACTGAGTAATATTTTAAATAAAACATGTCCCAATTAAAAGTTCTCACATATGTGAGAACTTACCACCACCAGGATATCACGAACACCAACTTCCTGGTGGTAAATCTCAATTACACTGCCGATCTGGTGTCAGCATGATCTTATGCCATCATTGTTCTGCCCATGTCCCAATTTATTTGCAGTCTGTGCCACATGTCTTGTCGTGTCAAATATCCGTATTACTCGTCATGCCACCCATCCGTATTACCTAACCTAACCAGTCCAGGCCAGGCCAGTATTAACTGGGTTGTAGAGGTCAGATAGGCAGTCGCTCCATGTAAAATACTGGTATGCAGCTGCATCCGGTTAGACTGGAAGCCTACCCCAACAGTTGGGAAAATGCAGGCAGATGATGAATCAACATCTCATCGGGCAACTTTTTTCTAGCCATATCATCTTTCACACAGCTTTTTTGGTCTTCCTCTTCTCTTATAGCTATAGTTATGACTTGATTTTATGTTAAACTAATTAATATTTTTTCTTCGTTCCACAGAAATAATGAATGCTCTAGAAACGAATATGCGCCTCAAAATCCTGCTCATACCTCAAGGACCTGATGGTAAGAACTGCTATTGTACTTGTGACAACACTAGTCCCCCGGCCATTATACCTCTAGATGAGTTACCGCAAGACGATGAAGACATTGAGGAGTAAATATTGTTTAGAATTAAGATTTAAATATGTATTACTGTACTGTTTTTAAGAAATATATTTTTTATGTATTATTTTCGATGTTTCAATTTGGAATAGAAAAAAGGTTTTAAAAAGGTATTTCGTGATTTTAATCAAGCGACGTACGACAACCCTAAAAACGGTCACGTTTTCAATAAAACGTCAATCAAAACTTTTCTGATTTGGGCTCTCAATCTAAACGCCTGTATAAAGTAGCATTGCATAAATCTCAGAAAGAGTTTAATACTTATTTTCATTAAAAAAAAAACAACTCACTAGAATACTATAATTACGGCAGTTTCCGTCAGATCAGTGGCGTAGCGTGGGGGGCCCCGGCAGGAAGCGCCAATTCATAAATTTGGAAAATGTAAAAAAAAAAACTTAGATACATTATACCTACACTTAGATGCATAGTGAATGTTGCAATTAAAATTATCTATTAAATTAATCGGAAATCAACCGGAATACACGGAAATCAACCGAAACCCGGATAAAATTATCATCTGCCTAGCCTTTTCCCAACTATCCATTATGACCTGAAAATAGAATTCCTGCCTTGTAAAATAGCTTACTAGCATAGAAATCAAGCTAGTTTTATGACAGTGACGGCGGAGAAAACAAGTGCTTGCCGCAATTCAGCACGGGGGTCGGATAAAATCATGAATGATAAATAACCACTTAGGTATCCATAGAGACGTTTGGGCCCCAAACTGGAACGCACTGGGGCTGCCTTTAGGCGGCTCGTGGCCAACCTGGGGGGTCCAAACGCCTCCTGCCGTAGGCTCTACGCGGGGTCGTGCGTTCCATGACCCTTTACGGGGCCCCAGTGTGGGCGCGTTCTGTGAGGCGGCGAGCCGCCCATTACCTCAACGCGCCCCAGAAAGGATGTAGCCGTCGTGGGTACCGCACGATATCCGGCAAGTAGGCTCGCAGCCTACTACATACCAACGTTTAAATATGTATAGCAAAAATACTTAAAAAAAAAACACGAAGAGTTTAAAACAATTAAAAAAAAATGCTGATTAAATGAAAAAAAAATGCTGACTAAAAATGAAATGAAAATAGAGGAGGCGGCGAATTTCCGGTTGGAACCGGGCGGGACAAAGCCACGCTACGCCACTGCGTCAGATCATTAATGGCGCCGATTCACACCGAGTACACCGAGTTTGACAGTCGCTAACTTGAATAAACCATAGACTAAGATTTGTCGGAGACACAGAGCATCTATATATACGGTCGGAGATTAAAATAAAAGCTGAATGAAAGTGAAAAAAAAACCTGAGTGAAATCATTTTTTTTTTAAATTGTTTATAAATAGTCATTAATGAAGTACAGGGAGCACAATAACAGCGTATTGTTGTTTATATTTATTTTTCAGTTTTTACTAGAGTATGGCCAGCGAAAGCTGTCCAAGATAAAAGGTGGGAATTCTAAAAAATTAAGAGCTGTTAACCCTGGTTATACATTGCTTAAACGGTGTTGACACTATTTATTATTCAGTAAGAATTTTTTTATGTTTTACGAGCTGTAATTTTCGAGTGTATTATGTCAGCGACGAGACCCTATCTCCACACCAGGGTGCAAGTAGTAGCCATACATAGAGCATAGCGTGAGTCTATCCGTTGAATCAGTATTTTTTGAAAACTTGTGATATTAACTTAGATATGTAATTAGGTGATTTTTTCGATATAATCTCACTAGAATCTTGTTGGTTTTATGTTAACTTGGCATCATCATAGTAATAAAGTCCAATAAGGAGGCAAAAACGTATATTTAAGTTTTTTGTCATATAATTACGTACCTAACTCGAAATGAAGATTTTTTGTTGGTTGAGATATAACGTATAAATTAGTGTCAAAACTCTGGATTTGGCTTAAAACCAATTTCCACGCAAGAATCATGTGAAACGGTCCAGTAGTTTAGAAAATAAAATGCAAAATAAATAATTAACATTGTATATGTCACCGTAAAATTGTCAAATACGTTATATTGTAATATCTCTAGCGATATTGTAAAGTCTCGAATTATTGTCAAATGAACATACTGCTTACAATAAAACGCATTATTTTTCGTGAAATGCATGCGATGGTAGTCAACTCACGCGGTGTGGAGAGAAGGAGGGGTCCCCCTTGCCCAGTGGTACCACTCTCATGAAAAGATACTGTACCATTCCTGAGAAATATCGATTAACATAACCTAACCTTAAAACATATTCCCCTAAAAAGCGTAGTCGACGGAGCCCCGCTTCGCGGGGGGATTTCCGGGTGCAGGGTTTAAAGGAACCTAACTAACCTAACGGGGGGGTGCCCCAAGTCCCGATTATGGGGGCAGCGATACTTCCGTATATGTTCAGTTGACAATAATTCGAGATATTACAATATCGCTAGAGAGGAACACGTTATATTGTAATATAACGTGTTTGACAATTTTACGGTGACATATACATCGTAATTTCATACTCATTCTGATTCAAATCACTTTTTTATTTTGTCTGTATTTGCCAATCATAGTAAATAGAAGCTTCCTCGTCGAACTTTTGATTGTTTTAAACAAAACCAATGTACCTAAATATGAAACATCAGATAAAGATGACTCAAGTACGAAACGTGTCAATTTTGACAACATTAAATGATTGCCATATTAAAACTTCTGAAAATAATTGGTGGACAGGTTTCATTAGCCAAACTAGACAATGTCACAGCCTGTGAAAAACCGTTACCTGTTTATTTTTATTATAGCAGCTGCATCATAAGATATGAGAGACTATTCTATTACAGTTTGTCGAGTGCTTATTTTGACAACACTTTCGTGTGATGTCAAGCTCAACAATGCGTTTTGGTAAATTCGCTGTCAAACGGTTGTGCACTAAAATTATTTTTTCATTTCTCATACTCGGAAAGAAGTGTTTGTTTGATCCGAATAGCGGGTGGAAAATGCTACTTGGGCTAAGAAAGACTCATAGTAATTGCTTCCATCCCTAGGTCGGGAATAAATTTTAAAAATAGAACAAAATTTTGTGAGGCAATCGGCCGCAGAAAATCTAAGTGTTAATTAGTTAATTTTTTTTCGAGATGTTTCGTGTTTTTATTTTAATTTTCCTTGTATTCGTAATGAAAAGCACAGTGTTTACCTCGGGTTAAAAACTTATTTAGTCCCTCGAACTATTAGCGCCCGCGCTACGCTTGGGCGCCAAACCCCGTCTCGGGACTAAATAAGTTACTTTCACCCCTAGGATAACAATGTTCTATTTTGATATTTTTGAATGAAAATGACTTTGAAGGTGGTCGGTCATGCTACATTCTGTCGATATGCCTAGTCCATGAGCTCTTAAGGTGAAAGCGTCAGGAAAGCCCGCGACATTAAAATTTTCTTACGTGTTTTGTAATTTGTAGGCCAGATCCAGGTTGTATGTTGATGAAAGTATCGTTCGTATCTGGTTACAGAATCATGATCATCGAAATCATCAATGCAACCCTCCAAGTTCACAAAAGTCTAGGAACGACTTTGACATTGAAAAAATCGTTCCTCGACTTAACAGAACTTGTAGATGAATTGTATTTATGATTTTGATGATTATAATTCTGTAACTGCATACTTTGTCGCGAATGATATTTACAACTTCATACAACTTATCCTGCCCTGCCTTGACCTGCAAATTGAAAAAAAAACATTAGAAAATTTGAATTTCGCGGCTACCCAGACGCTTTCACCTTTAATAAATGTATTTGAACATCAATTACTCGAGGGTAGGAGTTTTTGCTTACAAATGTTTTTAGCATAAATTATTTTGTTTTGTTGATTCTGTCGAAAGGTGAATTTTATTACTATTCGTCCGATTCCACGAAAAATTTAAATTCGATTCTGTCGGCTCTCGCTTCTTTCGGCTCTGATAAGTGTGCGTTCACGTTTTCGTACCCTTTATTTTATTTTAGTTCAAAATTGTTATTGGTTTTTTTCCGAAAGCAAACGTCTAGAACGAACATTTACTCAACCATGCGTGGAGCCGTGGATCGAGGAAAATTGTGATAGTGTACTAGTGAGACTGGCACAGGACGTGATAGCTAATAAATAATTAAGATTCATGATCATAAGTAGTTCAACATAATAGTAAGTGTCTTTATATTTTAAACATCTAGCTAATAACGGGGTCTGTGCAATGTAGCTAGGTCTAACATTCAGTCAGTTGATCAGTTGATCTTGTATTATACAGGGTGTAAACCACCTCATCACAAAGCCGTTAACCAAGCATTCTGTACATCAAATTATGTACCTAACTTTAATAAAAAAATATTGCTGGAAAACAACTTTTTTTTTTGAGGTTATAAATATTTTTTTGTGGTAGAACTCATTGTGCTGATGGATGGATTGAATAGTGTGGGGGTCGTGGAGGTGTTAAAAGTTCAAATCTTACAAAAAAAAACTTGTATTTAAAAAAACACTTGTTAAAAAGTTGTAACTTTGACCCTCCATATCTCCGTAACTAGAAGGTTCCGCATCCGCATTATCGCAATGATGGGGAGAAGAAGTGCCTTTCGGCTTCGTGAAGAGGTGTTTTACACCCTTTATAGTGTATTTAATTATCTGTGCGTGCGCGTCTGAGGAAACGGATGTCTTATAACTACGAGTATTGTAGCTCTTGATGAGAAAGATGCATTTTAACGTATTTTTTTTTTGGTATTTCTTAACTTATATTATAACAGTGTTAATTGTGTTATTGCTATATTAAGGCGCTTAGACTCTATTTGTGGTGGTTCAAACTTCGTTTTAATTGCTGTTAGAATAAAGTTCTAATCAGCTTGCACTACAAAGTGGTTGTTACGTCAGCCACTGCGGGCCAAATAGCGCGAAATGAGTGGTTTCGATCGATTTACAAAAAAACTATTGATTAGATTAAAAAACTAAAACAGTATCATGCTAATATATTGCTTGTAGAATTATTTGCCAAAAAATCAGAATGATCGCATGCATATTAGTATGTTTTTTATTGTTTGAAAGATATTTTTAGAGGTAAGTTCGTGATTTCTTTTTATCGAGCCAAATTAATTGTATTATGTTTTCAAAACAGTATCATGCTAGCATATATCTTGAAGAATATAATATATTTTTCTGGTCTTGTTTATAGCAGTGAATCATATACTTTTAGTAATTATAAAACTCGCGTTTAGCTCGTGTAATCGCCTTAAGGTGAAAGCGTCAGGGTGTGCCGCGAAATCCAAATTTTCTTGGGTTTTTTGCAGTTTGCGGGCCAGTGCTGGGTTGTATGTTGGTGGAAGTACCGTTCGCGGCTGTGGGGCGTATGTGGTTGCAGAATTATAGTCATCAGAATCATCGGTGCAGATCATGTTCATGAAAGTAGAGGAACGAATTTTTCACGGTCAAAGTCGTTCTTCGACTTTTATGGACTTTGAGGGTTGTGTTGATGATTATTATTCTATGACTGCATAATATGTCTTGCAGCCGCGAACGATGTTTTCATCAGCGTACAACTTAGAACTGCCCTGCAAATTGCAAAAAAACGTTGGAAAATTTGAATTTCGCGGGCTACCCTGGAGAATCAGTGTTTCGTGTGTCAGTGTCATATTGTGAAAACCGTTAGATTGTACAACTAGTGAGATTGTAAACTCTTGAAAGATATTCGAACGAATATAATGCTTACAATATAACGCATTATTTTTCGGTAGGTTGTCATCTATCGAAGTGAAACCGTAATATTGCGAAATGTATGCGATGGAAGTCAACTCGCGCGGTGTGGAGAAGCGGTAGGGAAGGAAGGGTCCCTTTTGCCCCATGGTACCACTCTCATGAAAAGATAACGTAGGTACCATTCCTGAGAAATTCCGAGTAATATAACCAACCTCAAAACACTTTATAGTCCCCAAAAAGCGTTTTTGACGGAGCACCGCTACGCGGGGCCCCTATTTCTGTCTACAGGGTTTAAAGGAACCTAACTAACCTAACGTCGGAGTGCCCATGTCTCGCTTACGGGGGCAGGGGTTGTTCCGTCAAACTCATTTCACAATATTACGGTTTCACTTTGATAGATTAGGTACAATCAGTATGTTCAGTTGACATTATTTCGAGAGTTTACAATCTCGCTAGAGAGATTACAATCTAACATGTTTGACAATTTTACGATTCGAAAGCTAAAGTACCTTTTTTTAAAAAGTTCCTTCTCTTTGGTACAATTTCCGAGGTCTGCAAAATTGCTTTCTTGGTCGATATCTTTTGTTGTAGATTTCAAGTAAAATATATAACTTGATAACTTCCGTGAGTGATGTGACGTTTCTAGTGAAATTCGTTGTTGATAGTGCGTCTAGTGATCTTGAAGACAGCCGCCGCCCCTAAGACGACCCACTGACCGATGCCGTTACCTATGTGAGTACCTACTTTGAATTCAGTACCTCACCTTATTTTCAAGTTTTCGGAACACAAACTCAATGTCTTCTCAACAAGGTTCAAATTCGATTGCTAACGAACTTTATACAGGATGTAAACAGAACAGACTCATCATGTAACCGCCAACAAAGCATTCTGTACATCAAACTAAGTAACTTTGCGCAAAAGTTATTGCTGGGAAACGACTTATTTTTTTTTGGCGTAAATACTTAGTACATTTTGATACAAGTGGAGAAAGTTTGTTATTGTCGCTCAAGGCGGTTAAACGCACGAGCCGTAGGCGAGTGTGTTTTTGAGCCGAGAACTGCAATAACAAATGTCCACGTTTATCAAACGAAGTTTTTCAATACAGTTTTGAAGAAATAAAATAAAATAATGTAAAATATTTGTGTCATGAATGTCACGAGACTATGATTTAAATTTTATTTTTTTCCGCGCTTTGCTTTCGCCAGGTTCAAGGAGAGGCAAAGGTATGAAGCCGTTATACAGCCTAATATAAAAAATAAATTTTAATTTGTTTTTGAATTTAGAACACAAATAAATGTTGATTTGTTTATAAAAGTAAATATTAGTTATAAATAATCATGTTTATCTACGATATTGAATTTATAAACACTATTTGAATATTCAAAAAATGTTACAAAGAAAGACTTAGATCGCTTTTCCAAAAAAAAAAATTTAAAAAATTCACCTCTGACTCTATTGTCAGAGGTGTTTTTTTTTATTATGCAATGAACCAATTTGGACTAAGTATAGTGCATTTTTCATGTTTTTTCTGGACATGTGTAGAAAAAACATGAAAAATGCACGCGTTTGAAATACACTGGATTTTGAACCTAATCGTAGTGCGAAAAGAACCAGTTTTCGAGGAAGTGTATTGAAAATCATGTTTTGTGGTAGAACTCAATGTAAGGAACTCTTCACACTGTGTAACTGCTGATAGATGGATTGAATAGTACGGGTAGGTGTTTGTTGTAATAATGTTACATTAAAAGCTTTTTTTTTTTTAAATTTAATTCGTTAGATGTTTCTTGTAGGCATAATTTTTAAAGATTTATTAAGGGGCCTGCGGAGCATGCGTAGTTCATACAAACAAAGCAAAATCAAAATTAAAATGTAATTTGTAAAACAAACATATTCTTAAGGTACCTAGTGTGTATATAGGATGTAAAACACCTCTTCACGAAGCCGAGAGGCACTTGTTCTCTCTATCATTGCGATCATTTTTTTGTTCTACACCATACCTGGGAACCTTCTAGTTACGGAGATATGGGGGTCAAAGTTACAACTTTTTGACAAGTTTTTTTTTTAAATACAATTTTTTTGTAAGATTTTGACTTTTAAAACCTCCATGACCCCCCCCCCCCCCCCCCCCCGTTTTAAGTGAGTCAAATTGAGTTCTACCACAAAACATGATTTATAACCTCAAAAAAAAAAGTTGTTTCCCAGCAATAATTTTTGCGTAAACTTACTTAGTTTGATGTACAGAATGCTTGGTTAACGGCTTTGTGATGAGGTGGTTTACACCCTGTATATTTCGATTGGATTCCATTCATAATATATACATTTGGGAAACCTAGATATTCTGTAATCCAATCGAAATAAATACACACTACCTTATGAATAGGTATGTTTGTTTTACAAATTATATTTTAATTTTGATTTTGCTTTGTTTGTATAAACTACGCTTGCCCAGCAGGCCTCTTAAGTAGTTGTTTTCTGCTACCACACATGCAAAAATTCCACTCCTTTTGTATCTCAAATAACAGTGTGAGATGTATTCAAAAGCCAAAACTCAGCCCAAACAATGGTTTAGGCAATTTGCAGGTGCATCTAATAACACTGATACTTGAATACAAAATTTAGTCATATTCCTAGATTTATGGTGGTTTTTCCATAAAAAGGGTTCAGTAAATACTTACCTATTATTTATTTGCGTACTTTCGGTACTGTGTGGTTTCGGCGTAACTTTTACAAAAGAACAAAAGAGTGATAACTGTGTCTCAGAATAGATAATAGTACTAGCGTACAGAAGTTGCGCTCCTTTGATCTTGAAGCATACCGACATTTTTAATACCTAAACTGGGCGCGCTCGATCTATATTGTACCTTGATGGTGGCACGCGTTAGCGTGTTATTCGGTGGGGTTGCCACAAGTAATAAAAATAAAATACTACCAACATTGTTGTATTTTAACGTATTAAATAATAATTAATTTAAAATCGTCAGGGTAGCCCGCGAAATTCAAATTTTCTTACGTTTTTGCAATTTGCAGGCCAGTGCTAAGTTGTCCTCACAGAGCTGCGCGGCCCTAGTGGGGACGCTGCTTAAGACAGTTTACTCCGTTCAATAACTAAGGCCTGCGAGCCTAAAATGGCCGCTTTAGCAGAACATAAAATGAACCACGTTAAAAATTTTAAATTATAAAAATAGATGGATGGAAATAGACTTTATATAAAGGGTGTAAAACACCTCTTCACGAAGCCGAAAGGCACTTGTTCTCCTCATCATTGGGATCATTTTTTTGTTCCACACCATACCTGGGAACCATCTAGTTACGGAGATATGGGGGGTCAAAGTTACTTCTTTTTGACAAGTTTTTTTTATAAGATTTTAACTTTTAACACATCCACGACCCCCGTACTATTCAATCCATCCATCAGCACAATGTTTTAAGTGAGTTACATTGAGTTCTACCCAGTGGCGGATTTACCCTAAGGCTCGGTAGGCCCGGGCCTAGGGCGGCCAGTCATGTTTTGTGGTAGAACTTCTACCACAAAACATGATTTATAACCTCAAAAAAAAAAAGTTGTTTCCCAGCAATATTTTTTGCGTAAAGTTACTTAGTTTGATGTACAGAATGCTTGGTTTTGTGATGAGGTAGTTTACACCCTATATTTATAGACATAAACATGAAGTCTATTTAATAATTTTAAAGTTTTAACGTGATTCATATTATGTTCTGCTAAAGCGGCCATTTTAGACCCCCTGAATAGGATAGACGACAAAAAAAAATAATTAGTCCTGACGGACTAATTAATTTTTTTATGCAGATTGTCAATACACATATTTGACCCGTATTTTCTCTTTTGTTACGTAAACCAAAATTGACGAAGATACAACGCTTTTAAAATACCCAATACGTCATGCCTTGGTATAATTTTTAGCTAGTTCTGACGTCACAAGCCCCCACTCCCGAGTTTCGATGCGTTTTATCTGGTTTTATCTTTGTCAATATTCATTAATTTACAAAAACAAAACATACGTGTTCATTATTTTTCAATAATCTAACTGACGGTCTAAACAGATTTGTAATTTTTTGATACTGTCGTCATGCGTGTTCTTGTCGCGCTGACGGTCGGTCCCGTACGAGTTTACATTGTGTTCAAGCGACGCTGACGTCAGCGGCGAACGACAGCCGTATTTTGTTCTCACTGGGGCGTCACGACCGACCATCAGCAAATTCAAAGGTAAGATTAAAGAATTATATTACAACGAGAATTACCGTCCCTGGCAAAAACAGTGAAGATATTGGCGATCAAAGTTACAACTTTTTGACAAGTTTTTTTTTTAAATACAAGTTTTTATTGCAAGATTTTTACTACGAACCCCGTACTCTTCAATCCATCCATCAGCACAATGTTTTGAGTGCTTTACATTGAGTTATACCCAAAAACGTGATTTTTGACCCCAAAAAAAAAAGTTGTTTCCCAGCAATAATTTTTGCGTAATTTGATGTACAGAATGCTTGGTTGACTTCGTGATGAGGTGGTTTACACCCTGTATAATAATAATGCTGTAGGTAATAGTGCTGTCGTGTCATATTAGTATGAGTATGAGTGTATGAGTACTGTAAAAAATAATCAGTAAATAATGATAAATCGGTTATTAAAAAAAAGTGCCCCTTCTACCCCGAATAAAAAAAAAGAAAGTCTGAAAGAGGCGCCTTTGTCTGAGAAGTTGTTTGGCTGTAATCGATTGTCACGTGATGCGGAGGAATAAAAAAAAGTATGAATGTGGATGTGGATGACTTGAATGTGCCCTGGCGGTTGAGAGTATGTCATGCTCACTCAAATGTCCCGCTGATGGTGGCGCGTGTGTCGGACCATTTAGTTCCCTTCAAAATGGTTGAGCTGAATGGTGCTTCGGTGGTGGTTCGTGAACGGGCGCTGTCAGTTGTGACTGGTCATCTCTTAGTTGCCATGGCTTATTTGAATGAATTATTTTGTTTTTATTATGGACACTTTTAACGTGCACATTGTTCTCACATAATTTACCATCTCAACATGAATGATGTACTTAACCAAGATTTTGTAACAATATTTTGATTTAAAAGAGTGTCCATGGAATTTCTTGCCCGTTCTTCTCCATAGAGATCTACCATAATGTAAACAGTTACTATGGATCTACAATAAGGGAATGGCAAGTACAGTACCTACTTTCACAGTTTTTATGTCTTGTGTCTTTCATCTTTGTTTCGACAATTCAAAAGTGCCTGTAATTGGCCTGCTTGAAGTAAATGCTTTGATTTTGATGGATATAAGAGTAGAGGAAGACCAAAGAAACGATGGATGGACTGTGTGAAGTATGATATGTCTAGAAAAGTGGTGACTGTTGAGATGTCGAGTTACACTCCGTTCCTACTACGTCGTGACGACAGATAATCATGTAGATTTAAGTGTCGTGGCTTGTGAATTTAAATGGAGGTGTTCACAATATAGGACGACACGATAACTGTCGTCCATGACTTTAGCCAACTAAAAAGCATCGATAAATTATTAATCGTCGTGGCATAGTGAGAACGGGGCCTTACAGAGAAGCATGCAAGAAGAAACCCCAAATAAACAGGCATTAGGGCATGATTATATAATAATATACTGATGACGTTACGAAGGCCGACCTCAGACATGCAAGAACCATGTTTGCGTAGGTAAGCGCGAGGACTCAGTCTTCGCGTTTATCACCACGTTGGAAACAAAAACGCTGTTAAACAACCCGCTGAAACGAACACGTTCTCTGTAATCCGTTGGAATACAAAGCGACCGCCCTCGTGTTTAAACATGTTCCTGAAAAGTGTGGCCACACCTTCAGACTGACCAAGTTTCTCAAACTTTTAATCGTAATTACGAAAAACTGTTAAGGTGCGTCCAGAATTGGTGAATGCGCCGCTCGCGAGCCGCTTGCGAACTGCGCGCGTGTTTTTATGTTCGTACGCAGCCCCTGCGCCGTCCGCGCGCAAGCAACGCGCCATTCACGAGCGGCGCGGCGCAGGGGGTGCGCGCGTGTTGCCCGCGGTGCACCTCATCTTCGGAAGCAAAGTCACAACTGAGGCTCATAGTTCACGCGTATATGCGCACGAGCTGCGCGCGCGCTTCACGCTTGCCCCTCTCGAGCCTTACTAGGGTTGCACGTCTAGAGCGGCGCACCAAATATAGGCTGTAACCGCACGCAAGCAACACGCGTGCAGTTCGCAAGTGACTCACGAGAGGCGCATTCGCCAGGTCTGTACGCACTTTAATATAATCGACTCTCGAATCTATCGTATAAAACACCTCACCATAAGGCTAAAAATGTCTTGGTGTTTTTTGTGTCTGACCGTTTGTCGTAAAACGATGTCGAAGAGATTCCGTTCGCTCATGACCACATAGGTTAGGTTAGAACACGTAGACATTATCTTCGGTTAGAACTGTGCCCGACTAAAGTCCGGACGCGAAGCAGATTCCCGATTCCCGATTCCCGATTTTCCTGTCTCTGTCACTCCCGCGTAAATATAATGAGTCTCGCTCGCACAATGGCGGCCGTCCTCAGGGATTGTAACACAACCTAACACTGTAAGTTTTGTTCTTCTTTGCATGTGGTTTTTTTGTTGGCCTTGACATAATTCATAATTTTCAAATTAACGTACGAACGAACGACGCGTTCGTTTATTATTTAAAAATGAACTCAGACTGACTCAGTTTTCGGACACAGTTATCTCAATTGAAATTGAAATTGAAATTGAAATTGTTTATTGAAAAATTGAAATACAAAAATATTTACAATATGGCCTTAAAAATTATAGGTATACAATAATTGGATTCTACCTGAACTAGGAATAAACCTGTATCTCAGGTATCTCACTCAAGCGCTTATACATAAATATTATCTAAGATTCCTTAAACAAATAACTAGTAAATAACTTATCTATTAGATTATGCTCTATTCAAAGTAAGAAAAACAGTTTGTTTAGGTAACTTCTTTGCAACATTCTATAATTTTTACAATGAAGCATAACACAAAAATCCGGGTCACGTTTACTTTGTGTCTACAGAGAAAAGTGCTATGTCACCTAAATGTAAAATATACTAGTGATTGTATTATAATTTATAAACACTAAAAAGACTACAATTTTATTATTCTAAGTGCGACAATTAGTAGGTATATAAAGGTCAATATTCTTATGAGTAAATTATAACACAAATTAGTAAACAGAACTTATTGAATAAGATAGGCGTTGTCACGCGTCATTATAATCGATGGAATTGACATATCTTGCCTCAGCTATTTTCTTAGCGGGGCACTCTTGATCGCCTGTTTTGTGTTTGCTCGGTTTTTTAAAACGCAAGCATGTTGCACACTGAGGCAGTTCAGCACTTTTATTGCACACATTTGATTGATGACCCGTTTCTCCACAATGTCCACACGTGTAGGTAGCTTCCCGACAGGTCTTTGCAGCATGTCCATACTGTTGACATTTAAAGCATCTGGTCACAAGTGTAAAATCCCTTACTGGGCAGGATGTCCAATTAATGTACACTCGGTTTTGGTTTATCAGGGCTTTTCTTATGCTGGCAGTAACTTCCAGAATAAAGTTACACGTAGGTCCTTCCTTTTTACCCGACTTGTGGCTTAATTTTATCGAAGCCATAAAAGAGTCACGAGGTAAATTAGGCACATTGTCCGCTAAGTTCTGCTCATAAATGCAATCGTAGACTTCTTGATCACTTAAAACGGTCGGAACTCCTATGACAGCAATTCTTGGTCTTCTCTTATGGGGCTCTTCCATTTTCAGGCCTGAACTGCTTAGCTGTGACGATTGTCTTAGTTTTTCAATGTCGTCTTTTGTCTCTGTGCTGATAATAACGCCCCCGTTTTTTGTTTTGCGTAATCCTCGAACGTGCAATTTCATTTGTTCCGGGCATATTATTTTTTGGACCAAAGTTTTTGTGTCGTCACTAGATTTCAATTTATCTGTTGGATAAATTGCAATAGAGCTGAGGTTATTTGGGCGCAAGTAATTATTGGTATTCGTTTTAACCATGTCAGCAAACGACACTTTTTCTGCTATAGTTGTCTTGATGCAGTTTTCTTCAATGCTAGCTTGAATTGTTTGCTGGAAATTTTCAAGGCAATTCGTAAGCTTCCTTTCTTCCTTCATCGCTTGATATTCTCTCACCTTGAGCCTCAAGTCCTGGTAGTAAACTGCCATTTGTGAAACGCCATGTTCTACCTTGCGCGAAAGGTTATTGATCCTCAGCTTTTGTTCGGAGTTCAGCTTTCCTTCCTGAGCAATGTGACAGACTTCACTCAGGCATTTGTCAATGGAGGTCAACCAGATACTGATATCGCTGGTTTCCACTGCTTCTGATCTATCTTCTGCCGCATAGTAAGGTGTTTGGGGTTTGGTCGCAGGGCTGCTAGGAGGTGGAATACTCCGAGGGCTGTTTCCAATATTTGACATATTTACTTAGTTCTTAGATATTTCGCATAACTATTTGTTATTCACCAAAGTAAATCACAAACATAGCACAAAAATGCGGTTTGGTATCTAGGTCACAGATCACTTGAACATTATTTTTGCGTCATTTAGTAAATAAAATCACTAATACACACGTCCGCTCTACTTGAGTGCTAGTAGAGAATTTTCGATTATTTATTCTTAGTTTGTTATTGTTAATTTGTTAAGTTTTTTTTTTATTTATTTATTTTGTTCTGCCGAATAAGTAATTGTAACTCGATTTTTATAACTTATACTTTACATGACATCAATAATTTATTTCTTAAGTTGCTAAATTTTCTTTTCAACACACTTGCTCAAAAAGTGCATTTACGAAGCCTGTATACATTGTCCCATAGAGTAGAATAACTAAGTATTGTTCGAAAGTAGCATTGTTCGAAAGTTAGTTAAATTACGCACCATACAACGGAACGTACGGTACTCTCACCTAAGTACCTATTTTACCACACTCCCCCTTGTATAGCATCGTGCGTATTCTTTACGTTTTTTTTTTTTATTCCAAAAAAAAAAATTCCACCAAGGAGTTTCACATTACGAGAATAAATAGGCTGGCTGATCGAACCTCATAGGAAGTGCTTTTCCTCAATACGTTTGTCTCACTTTAATACAAAAGAGTAAGCGAGACGAAAGTTGTAGTTTTAATTTTCACCACGCGCATGTGGCGCCATTTGCAAATCCGCGCCATTTTTATTGAAACGTCAAAGATTATTGAGACTTTCGACGTTTCGTGTGCACTGACCCTGTTTAAGATGTTGGTCTCATGGAGAAAGTGGATCAGTTTGATGGTCCACATCCTTTCAGACACGCTTCGATTCGAGAAGTCGTATGTCTATCTCGCTCGTTTTCGTTAAGCCAAAAAAGGACATACATACGACTTGTCGAATCGAAATTCATTCCGAGCGTTTGTGAATACGGGGGCAGTGTGAGTCATCTGCATCGTAAGACATAACTCTTGGTACGTAGGGCGGCGACTGGGAACAAACGTTACCTAGAGACGTGAGAAACGTAAGCGCTGGAAACGTCGCGATGGAAACGTAAGACGTGATTGGCAAACATGGTGGTCCTACTGGAGATTGCGAAGCTCCGAATATGCTGACGTCGGCCCTCGTGTCAGGATGCGGTGACCGGTGGTGGACATTTCGTTCGCTAGCCCCGCTCGGGTAGACCTGAGAGCGGTGGTAGGTAGGCTCAAGGCTTAAAATACCGCCCCGGGATCCGATGGCTTGCCTGGCAAAGCCTTTGTGTGCGGATGCGGGGACCGATGGTGGACATTTCGTTCACTAGCCCCGCTCGGGTAAACCTGAGAGCGGCGGTAGGTAGGCTTAAGGCCTAAAATACCGCCCCGGGATCCGATGGCTTGCCTGGCAAAGCCTGTGTGTGTGAATGCGGGGACCGGTGGTGGACATTTCGTTCACTAGCCCCGCTCGGGTAAACCTGAGAGCGGCGGTAGGTAGGCTCAAGGCCTAAAACACCGCCCCGGGACCCGATGGCTTGCCTGGCAGAGCCTGTGTGTGTGAATGCGGGGACCGGTGGTGGACATTTCGTTCACCAGCCCCGCTCGGGTAGACCTGAGAGCGGCGGTAGGTAGGCATAAGGCCTAAAATACCGTCCCGGGACCCGATGGCTTGCCTGGCAGAGCCTGTGTGTACGGGGATGCGGGGACCGGTGGTGGACTTTTCGTTCACTGGCCCCGCTCGGGTAGACCTAAGGGCGGCGGTAGGTAGGCTTAAGGCCTAAAATACCGCCCCGGGACCCGATGGCTTGCCTGGCAGAGCCAGTGTGTACGGATGCGGGGACCGGTGGTGGACATTTCGTTCACTAGCCCCGCTCGGGTAAACCTGAGAGCGGCGGTATAGGCTTAAGGCCTAAAATACCGCCCCGGTACCCGATGGCTTGCCTGGCAGAGCCTGTGTGTGTGAATGCGGGGACCGGTGGTGGACATTTCGTTCACTAGCCCCGCTCGGGTAGACCTGAGAGCGGCGGTAGGTAGGCTCAAGGCCTAAAATACCGCCCCGGGACCCGATGGCTTGCCTGGCAAAGCCTGTGTGTGTGAATGCGGGGACCGGTGGTGGACATTTCGTTCACTAGCCCCGCTCGGGTAAACCTGAGAGCGGCGGTAGGCAGGCTCAAGGCCTAAAATACCGCCCCGGGACCCGATGGCTTGCCTGGCAAAGCCTGTGTGTGTGAACGCGGGGACCGGTGGTGGACATTTCGTTCACCAGCCCCGCTCGGGTAGACCTGAGAGCGGTGGTAGGTAGGCTCAAGGCTTAAAATACCGCCCCGGGATCCGATGGCTTGCCTGGCAAAGCCTTTGTGTGCGGATGCGGGGACCGATGGTGGACATTTCGTTCACTAGCCCCGCTCGGGTAAACCTGAGAGCGGCGGTAGGTAGGCTTAAGGCCTAAAATACCGCCCCGGGATCCGATGGCTTGCCTGGCAAAGCCTGTGTGTGTGAATGCGGGGACCGGTGGTGGACATTTCGTTCACTAGCCCCGCTCGGGTAAACCTGAGAGCGGCGGTAGGTAGGCTCAAGGCCTAAAACACCGCCCCGGGACCCGATGGCTTGCCTGGCAGAGCCTGTGTGTGTGAATGCGGGGACCGGTGGTGGACATTTCGTTCACCAGCCCCGCTCGGGTAGACCTGAGAGCGGCGGTAGGTAGGCATAAGGCCTAAAATACCGTCCCGGGACCCGATGGCTTGCCTGGCAGAGCCTGTGTGTACGGGGATGCGGGGACCGGTGGTGGACTTTTCGTTCACTGGCCCCGCTCGGGTAGACCTAAGGGCGGCGGTAGGTAGGCTTAAGGCCTAAAATACCGCCCCGGGACCCGATGGCTTGCCTGGCAGAGCCAGTGTGTACGGATGCGGGGACCGGTGGTGGACATTTCGTTCACTAGCCCCGCTCGGGTAAACCTGAGAGCGGCGGTATAGGCTTAAGGCCTAAAATACCGCCCCGGTACCCGATGGCTTGCCTGGCAGAGCCTGTGTGTGTGAATGCGGGGACCGGTGGTGGACATTTCGTTCACTAGCCCCGCTCGGGTAGACCTGAGAGCGGCGGTAGGTAGGCTCAAGGCCTAAAATACCGCCCCGGGACCCGATGGCTTGCCTGGCAAAGCCTGTGTGTGTGAATGCGGGGACCGGTGGTGGACATTTCGTTCACTAGCCCCGCTCGGGTAAACCTGAGAGCGGCGGTAGGCAGGCTCAAGGCCTAAAATACCGCCCCGGGACCCGATGGCTTGCCTGGCAAAGCCTGTGTGTGTGAACGCGGGGACCGGTGGTGGACATTTCGTTCACCAGCCCCGCTCGGGTAGACCTGAGAGCGGCGGTAGGTAGGCTCAAGGCCTAAAATACCGCCCCGGGACCCGACGGCTTGCCTGGCAAAGCCTGTGTATGCGGATGCGGGGACCGGTGGTGGACATTTCGTTCACTAGCCCCGCTCGGGTAGACCTGAGGGCGGCGGTAGGCAGGCTCAAAGCCTACAATACCGCCCCGGGACCCGATGGCTTGCCTGGCAGAGCCTGTGTGTGTGAATGCGGGGACCGGTAGTGGACATTTCGTTCACTAGCCCCGCTCGGGTAAACCTGAGAGCGGCGGTAGGTAGGCTCAAGGCCTAAAATACCGCCCCGGGACCCGATGGCTTGCCTGGCAAAGCCTGTGTGTGTGAACGCGGGGACCGGTGGTGGACATTTCGTTCACCAGCCCCGCTCGGCTTGACCTGAGAGCGGCGGTAGGTAGACTCAAGGCCTAAAATACTTCCCCGGGACCCGACGGCTTGCCTGGCAAAGCCTGTGTATGCGGATGCGGGGACCGGTGGTGGACATTTCGTTCATTAGCCCCGCTCGGGTAGACCTGAGGGCGGCGGTAGGCAGGCTCAAGGCCTAAAATACCGCCCCGGGACCCGATGGCTTGCCTGGCAGAGCCTGTGTGTGTGAATGCGTGGACCGGTGGTGGACATTTCGTTCGCTAGCTCCGCTCGGGTAGACCTGAGAGCGGCGGTAGGTAGGCTCAAAGCCTAAAATAGCGCCCCGGGACCCGATGGCTTGCCTGGCAGAGCCTGTGTGTGTGAATGCGGGGACCGGTGGTGGACATTTCGTTCACTAGCCCCGCTCGGGTAGACCTGAGAGCGGCGGTAGGTAGGCTCAAAGCCTAAAATACCGACCCGGGACCCGATGGCTTGCCTGGCAAAGCCTGTGTGTACGGATGCGGGGACCGGTGGTGGACATTTCGTTCGCTAGCCCCACTCGGGTAGACCTGAGAGCGGCGGTAGGTAGGCTCAAGGCCTAAAATACCGCCCAGGGACCCGATGGCGTGCCTGGCAGAGCCTGTGTGTGTGAATGCGGGGACCGGTGGTGGACATTTCGTTCGCTAGCTCCGCTCGGGTAGACCTGAGAGCGGCGGTAGGTAGGCTCAAAGCCTAAAATAGCGCCCCGGGACCCGATGGCTTGCCTGGCAAAAGCCTGGTGTACGGATGCGGGGACCGGTCGTGGACATTTCGTTCGCTAGCTCCGCTCGGGTAGACCTGAGTGCGGCGGTAGGTAGGCTCAAGGCCTAAAATACCGCCCCGGGACCCGATGGCTGGCCTGGCAAACCCTGTGTGTGCGGATGCGGGGACCGGTGGTGGACATTTCGTTCATTAGCCCCGCTCGGGTAAACCTGAGAGTGGCGGTAGGTAGGCTCAAGGCCTAAAATACCGCCCAGGGACCCGATGGCTTGCCTGGCAAAGCCTGTGAAAGACACCTGAAGATAGGAACTCTGTAGTTATAACTTTCTGTTCAAACTGTCTAAGGCGCGAGCTTCGCGCGGGCTTCTGCACGAGTCAAGCTTCCAGGCTCTTGTGGAAAGAAACATAATTCTTTGCTACATTTACCTACTACTCAACTATCTGGTACTCCTAGCGGCTCGTCAATATCTATGTTTACCTGAAATACTACTGTGCACTGCTAGGGTACGCCTACTGAACTTTCATAAAAATACTAATATTACTGTCCGAGCGTTACTTGACAGCGGGAGTCAATCAAAGACTCGACTCCTCAGCCATCAAATGTCGGTATTGTCGGTATAGGTCACTCAACTTGAGCACAAAACGCTGCGATTACTACTTCTTTCAAACCTTCTATGTATTACCTCGTTTTCAGGGACAAGAGCGAATCTACTAAGCTCAGAGTTGTTTTCAATGCCTCTGAGCCCACAGGCTCTGGCTTTTCCGTTAATAACTCCAGATGGTAGGTCCTACAATACAAGATTCACTTTTTAACATCCTATTACGTTTCCGTCAATACAAGTATGTTTTGTCAGGAGACATAGAAAAAATGTTCCGACAAGTGCGGCTAAGAGAAGCTAATCGTGACACACACACCGCAGCACCGCACACCGTACACTTAAACTAAGCCAGCCAGCCAGCTGTTTTGCCAGTGCAAGCTTTCTTACCACCGCAGGCGAAGAATGCGACAGTCCTATTATCAAAAATATGCAAAGACGATTAACATTAACAGGTGCTGATACAAGTGACGAATTACCAGTGGCGTAGCGTGCCTTGGCGGGGCCCCGTATAAAAATTTGTTTGGGGGCCCTTATGGGTAAAAAATTCTGACAACGGAAAAAAATGTTTGCTTAAAATTAAAAGAAATATTTATTCATCATAATTCAAATTATATATACACTCTCCTTGCATATTTTTCGGCAAATGAAACGAAAAAAGAAATACATAGCTTTTTTGACTTTTGTAATTTCTGAAAAAAAAAAAAAAATTGGTATGTTTTTATTAATTTTTGCTTACGCACGTCGGGGGCCCCCGTGGCCCGGGGGGCCCGTATAATTGATACGGCAGATACGGCGGTAGCTACGCCCCTGCGAATTACGTTACATTCAGCGCTCAATCGCCACGGAACTAGCCAAAGGATGCCCCCAAAAGAAAAGAAGAAGAAAAAGGAGAAGGATCCTCAGGAAATTCAGATCCAATTAACCCGACCCCGATTATGTCAAACCCTAAATAATGAACAATCCAATCTAATTATTAGTAATACCACAGGCACATTGGGTATTGGCTGGTCCCCTTCAAGCGGACGCGGCGCGGACTGGCTGGTCCCATTCATTTCATTGGGAAATTTAAACATTCAGATATTTATTCATTTAATTATTCCGACGTATACAAAATAGAATATTTTATAACGAGAGAAAAGCGAGGGATATTAAATTGGCGTTTAGAAGCCTCACGCACTGTGTGTGTTTCATTTCGAATGCGAGAAAAACATTAAAACCGAACAAATTTACACTCGACAAAAATTCTGAACTCAGCGGTCAGTTTTCTTCAATAAGACATCAGACAGATTAACAATTTAAAACATAACACAAACTCTCAACATTTTCGAAATGAAGATGATCCACACTCCACAGATAATTAGTGCAGCGACTAGCAACAGAGGCATTGCACATACTTTTCAAAATCAACGATGCACACAAACAACAATAATTTTTCTCGCGTTAATGACCCTTCGCGCGTGTCTTTTTCAATAAACCGCAAGCCAATTCGAAATTTAAATACACACTACACTACATTGACATACTACACTTCATTGACGAACATCACACCTGTACACAAGGGTGGGTCGAAGGGTAATTGTGGAGAACTACCGTCCAGTCTCTATCCTGTCCACTTTGTCAAAGGTTTTTGAGAAACTTGTCCATAGTTAAATATATCCAGCCTTACACAATGTCATTATACATCAACGAATCGCATTTTTGCATCGTTAAACAACGATCCACGACTACAAACCTCCTATCATTTTCCAGCTTCTTATTTGATAGTTTTAACAGATTTTTGCAAGGCCTGGCTTTGACAAGGTGGACCATGAGCGGCTGCTTAGTAAAATTGCCTTTAGTGGAATTCGTGGCAATTTACTGCGGTGGTTCGCCTCGTACATTTCGAACAGCTGCCAAAGGGTGGTCAATCAATGGATACGGAACTGGTATGGATACTATTGAAGTCACATCTGGTGTCCCACAAGGCTCTATCTTAGGGCCGCTCTTATTTAACATATTTATAAATGACATTGGTTACTGTTTCCGCCACACTTTCTTTATGTACGCCGATGATCTGAAGGTCTACAAGTCCATCAAAACTGTGAATGACTGCATTTTATTCCAACAAGACCTTGATAGACTTACAGACTACTGCCACAGTAACAAATTAAAACTAAGCTTACCGAAGTGCAACCATCTCACATTTACTAAAAACAAGCACGCATAAGCACGCATAAGTTCGCATACACTTTGTCACGTGCCTCTATCTCAATTGAATACAATTCGCGACTTCGGTGTCATATTGGATTCCTAACTATGCCTAGATTTGCACATCAAAAAATTGTCAGCAATGCTTTCCAACTATTTGGTTTTATTATGCGGTCCACCATTTACTTCAAGAGAACCTCGTCATATTTATGTTTATACAACCCCCCCCCCCTTGTTCGTTCACAACTAGAGTATGCAGTGTCGGTATGGAATCCCTTCTACAAAAAATATGCTGAAATGGTTGTAAATTATCAGTACGAATTCTTGCGTGCCTACTCCTACTCAAAACTACCTCCCACTACCTCCTACTCGAATCCTACTTATCATATTCTCAATTGCTCAGCAAGTACAAGCTCCTCCCCCTTAGCTCTCGAAGGAATTACCTCGAAGCCACAGTATTGTACAAAATTGTCAGAAACAAGTTTACCTGCGCAGGTACTCTTTTCGCTTTAAACACTTGCCGAACTAATTCAGGCCTGCGCTCACCTGTCCGCCGTGTGTCAACCTTTGTCGACATAGACATATTCAATTGTACAATAAATCCGTTCCCTATTAAATATAACAAGTGCTCCTAATTATAGTAACAATGTTATGTAATTTATGTTATCTATCCTTCCTTCCTTCCTTCCTTTTCTTTTTTGTTATTCTTCTTTTTCCTTGTTAACTTTCACTTTAAACAAAATTTCCATTAGTTGTATTTGCTACACGTACTGCGTGCGTGCTGCGTGCTGCGTACTGCGTTCCTTATTAACCTTTTTTTTAAACTTTTGTGTCTACTTGTGGACAGCGTTGTGGGTTACGTTATAACCAAATTGCTACCTTGTTAAAATAGTTTTAATAATAATGCAACTGTTTGCTGTTCCTTCCAATAAAAAATAAAAATACCTACTCTTTAGTAACCATGTTTCAGAATAAAAGATCGTTCCATTTTTAAATTACTTTTTCATCCGCCCCCCATCTCGGAAAGAGTATTTTTGCTCTTCGATATCTGAGTGCAAAAGCCGTTTTTATCGTCATGAGGGTAAAGTAAATTTGAATTTAGAACATCGTGTGCACTAAGCATGTGCATTCAAAACATCATTAAACCTATTTACTTCTACCTCTATGGTGCCGAATTTATCATATTTTTTTTTGATTTGTTGTTACTTTGTTGGTGTACTTTTTTTAAATGTTTTGCGCGCGCCATTTTCTTTTCACGTCATCGTACCTTACCACCTTACCTCGTCACCTTAGGTTAAAAACAAGGAATCCAACTTGAAAACAAGTGAAAAACCTAAAATGACCACTCATTTATCTAGCGACGAGGAAGTTTATTTGACGCCAACAGAATTAACCGAATTTGTTAATAATGCGCAAATTTTACCACCCACCCACCTCAGTGGGATGAAAAGTTACGTGTTGCACTCGAGTGCAAAGATTTTTCACCTCGAGCTCTTTTGATTCCCTCGCTAACGCTCGCTCGCTCGCTTCGCTCGTGACTCAATTTTAGAATCTTTCGCTTGCTCGGTCATCAAAATTGAGCACGCGGTTAAAAAACAACTTTGCACTCTTGTATAACAATTAACTATTTACTTTAATCCCGCTTCGTATTGGCGGACTTATAGAGCATGAGAAGTGAAAAGAACTTTTTTGTCAACTACTTTAAAAATTTGATCCTCTGGGCCTTCTATCCCTGTGTACAATCAAAGCTAAAGCTTCCAGTTCCTAAAGACATTCAACTTTCATGGATAACATTTTCTAAACCAGATCAATACTTTGTCGTCTTTAAAAATCCCAAAGCCAGTTCTCATCGATAACTTAGTTTCTACTGAGCTCCACTGTTTCTGTGACGCCTCACAACAAGCCTACGGAAGCTGCGTCTACGACGGATCGCAGACTTGCACGTTTTCGTCCTATTGTGTGCACACGTGGTCCAGGTGCTTGCACTACTATTTTGATTGGAGCTATTTACTAGGCGCAACGTAGAGTTCTGCTGTTAGTAAAGCACAGCGGCTGAAACGGAAAGTCCAATGTGGTTCTAGGTTGGCTTAGGTCTCCCGACAAATCTAAAACATTCGTTGCTAATAGGGTTGCCGCCATCATTGAGACAACCGACTCCGCAGCTTGGCGTCATGTCCCTGCCTCGGTAAATCCAGCTGACCTCGCTTCTCGCGTCGTAGATCCGCAAGACGTCAGTAAATCTAGTTTGTGGTGGTACGGGCCCTCTTTTCTCAAACAACCAGAGTCAACATGGCCAGTACTCTCAGTTTCAAATGTAGAATTACCCGAACTAAAGGCAATGCCCGCCATAGTGGCAGAAGCTTCAATACCAAACTTTCAACAATTTTCCAAACTTACCACGTTTCAAAGAGCGTACGCTACAGTCATAGAGGACTACCTAAGGCTATTTATTGCGACAACGGTCGTAGTTTTGTGGCTGCCGCAAAGGAAATGGTAGCTTTCTACTTTTCGAGATTTTGCTCCTCGCCGCGGCATTGAATTTCGCTTCTCTCCTGCGTACGCTCCTCTTTTCAACGATCTAGCAGAGGCCAGCGTGAAATCAGCAAAATTCCATGTACACCGAATTTTAAGCCAGTCTCACCTTACACTCGAGGAATTGACCACTGTATTTGCTCAGATAGAGGCAATCCTAAACAGCCGACCCCTTTGTCTTCTTAGCCCTTCACCTAATGATTTCCGACCAAGGGGTAAGAACCCCTGCTCACTTTTTAATCGGTAGGTCACTAAGGTCGAACAAGCAAGGCAACACTTTTGGAATCGATGGGCCTCCGAATATATTTCTGAACTCCAACAAATTAATCATAATCATAATCATAAAATCTTTATTTTTCTCGACATCATGAATTACAGGCGCTGGTTAACATTTTTACAATATTAGATAGAGAAAGGTGTCTGATGTAGGAAGATCCTGTGGTACAGATCACCTCTCCGCTCTAGATTTAACATTTTTATAATGCACATAATAAAGTCAAGAATTGAAATTAAAATCAAATCAAAATCAAAAAGATAAAAACATTTACACATAAATAAAATTATGAATTGACATAACACAGAAGATTACCGAAATACTACCTATGTTATTACATTGTAATAGTTCAAAACTTGAACTTCAGTAAAAAAATATATAGAAGCAAAATAAATATGTAGATAAATTATGCTTGCAGGCATAATACAAAAAAAAAAGGATTATACAAAAAGAAAAAAATTAGAACAAGAGGATGAATATAAGGAAATGGGGTGATGAAGTGCATTGGTACAATGCGTGAGTAGATGTGTGTGTTTGTATGTGTGTGTGTGTGTGCGTGTGTGTGTGTGCGTGTGTGTGTGAATGTGTGTGTGTGTGTGTGTGTGAGAGAGAGAGAGAGAGTGTGTAATTGCTTCAATGTTTACGTGTTGGGGTTAAGACACAGGTTTAAGTAAATTTTCTGTGGAGACGTAGTCAAGACTTAATAGCCAGGTGCGCAATTTTCTTTTACAAATGGCTTTAGTGTGAGTGTAAATAGATATTTTATTATTCATAGAGTTATAAAGAAAAGTGCCAAGAAAGGCGAAAAATTTTTGGGAAAAACTAGTGTGAAAGCGGATAATTGGACAAATATTAGTTGATCTTCTATTTTGTGAAAGGAAATTGTGATCTATGGGAAGTTCAGAGTGTTTTTTAATAATAATAATAATAATAAATCTTTATTTCAGACCAAGGTCCATACTAAATTAATATTAACTACAAAGGTATTAGAAAAATTACATAACTATATACCTACATTTAAAAATTACATTCATTTATTAAAAATTACGTACATCTATTCGTGGTCTAATTATAAAATTTGAGCACGAATAAATGTTTTTAGGATATTTGTGTCGTGTCTATCCGCAATGACTTGTAGGATGCTGTTAGTACTATCCCGGACTCTGCATAGTAACGATGCGAGCCGTTTGCGTACGATGGCATGGAAGCCGTCTACCCTAGCCTCGGTAAACATACCAGAGGCACTACAAAAGCGGGGTAGCCCTAACAACATCCTAAATCCATTGTTATATTGGACACGTAGGGCATTCAGCTGTCTCTGCGTATACCTGAACCACAGGCTGCACGTGTAGAAGGTCTGACAGTAGGCTCTAAATAGTGTGACTTTAACTTGACCACTACAACGCGCAAACCTGCGAGCCAGCATGTTACTTCTGACCGCTGATGCCCTACGTTCCCTTTCTATGTCGATTTGATCGTCAAGGTCCTCGGTAACGTAATGTCCGAGGTATTTAAACTGTTTTACCCGCTTCAGTTCAGTACCATTCAGCTTTATCGCAGGCACAATTGACGGACACTTACCTAAGGCCTTGAAAACCATCCACTCACTCTTTTTACAATTATATAATAAACCATGCTTATGGCTATATGTTTCACATATGGCTAGCAACTGTCTCATAGCGCTTACAGTTGGGGTCAGCAGCACCATGTCGTCTGCGTAACTAAAGTTGTTCATACACACATTGTCCACCCAGCATCCTACTCGTGTGCTGCTGAGCTCAACTATAAGCTCATTCACATATAAGTTGAAGAGCTTAGGAGAACTCAAACCACCTTGTCTCACACCGCACTCCAACTTATACGTATCAGAAAAGTTGTTAGCCCATCTGACATGATTTTCCTGGTTTTGGTACCAAAAATGAAAAATCCGTTGCACCTGTGTAGGCAGGTCAGTCCTCTTGAGTTTCTCCCATAATACGTCATATGACACAAGGTCAAAGGCTTTGGAGAGGTCAAGAAAGCATGCATACACATGTGTATTTCTTTCCGTGTAGTATTGAACAGTGTGTTTGAGACTCAGGATTGCGCTTTCAGTACAAAGTCCAGCGCGAAAACCGAACTGTGCATCGTGAATGTGAAGGTGTTTGCCAAGTTCTGAGTCAAGCACACTGTCCAACACCTTAGCCACCACTGTTGCTAAGGAAATTGGCCGGTAGTTATTCACATCAGACAAGTCACCAGTTTTGTTTTTAACAATCGGTACAACAACCGTTTTCATAAGGTCTATGGGCAGGTAAGAGTGATTTAGACATAAAGTGAAGAACATCGCGAGCACACGTGGTAGATGGACGCCAGCGTACTTCAAATGCTCAATACTGAGGCCATCATGACCCGGTGACTTGCCACAAGACATACTACTCACAATTTTACGTACTTGTTTAGCTGACACATTATACAGATCACCGGTCATGGTGGACCCAGGATCTCCAGATGATGGACCAAGCGGTGATTTCGTGGTAAAATGTTCTCTAAACAGTTCGGCTATATCTCTGCTATCACTAGCACCGCCCACGCTCACAGGGAGACCAGACTTATGGTTTAGGCTGTTAGTCGCCTTCCAAAAGTCACTAAAATTCTTTGAGGCTCGACATTCTGAAATTATTTCCATTTTTAGTTGTTCTTTATTATTTTGACACCACTTTAGTCTATTTTTAAAAAATTTACGACTTTCACACATTTCCTCATATACAGTACCGGATTGTGGCCTATCCTGAGATACCCAGTGTAAAAACTTACTCCGGGCCTCCCTGTGTGCTTCACATACATGCTTATTCCAACCAGTTACATGCTTTTTCTTCCGATTCGCGTGAGACTGAGTCTCACAAGTGCTAATAGCCGAGTCAGTTAGTGCCGTTATTATATTATTATATATTTTATCTAAATTATATCTATGTTTCTTACAATTACAAATGTCATAACTACATTGCCGTAATTCTACAGGAAAATCAATTAATTTAAGTTTATTATTGCACATTTTTCCATAATTTTTTATTTGTTCCTTAGTTCTGCAGCCCCAAATAACGTTATTTTTTCTGTTAATGCTAAGCGGACTATTTTTAGAAATTATTGCATGTAGTTCACACACAATTACAAGCGGAAAATGGTCTGACCAAAAAGTATCGGATTTTATGAATACCTACATTTTTAATAGTTTGTTTAGCAGACTGACTGGTAACACAATGATCGAGCCATCTTACACACCCATGAGCCTCGCTAAAAAATGTATAGTTATTTGATGTACTCCCTAGTATATCCATGTCCGCGCAGGTCCATTGTTGGTCCATACACAAACTCATTAGTTCGTTACCAAACAATTCGCCCGGGTGCGCATTAAAGTCTCCTAATACGTAGATTGCTTCTATTGAATAGTGTTCAACTATTGCACATACCTCTCCAAAGCATGCCGTAAAATCTTGTAAATTGTCTATTGCATTAGTTGGCATATAGACACTAAATACAAGAAATGCGCTGTTATTCATTGATACTTTTATTGCGCTGATACGCGGATTCCGTAGCCAAATGGCAAAAAACGGAACCCTTATAGTTTCGCCATGTCTGTCTGTCTGTCTGTCCGCGGATAATCTCAGTGACCGTTAGCACCAGAAAGCTGAAATTTGGTACCAATATGTATATCAATCATGCCGACAAAGTGCAAAAATAAAAATTTAAAAAAACATTTTTATTAGGGTACCTCCCCCAGACGTAAAGTGGGGAGCGATTTTTTTTTTAATTTTGACCCTGACGTGTGATATATTGTTGGATAGGTATTTAAAAATGAATAGGGGTTTTCTAAAATCATTTTTTGATAATATTAATATTTTAGGAAATAATCGCTCCGAAAGTCAAAAACAATGTGTCCCCCCCCCCTCTAACTTTTGAACCATAAGTTTAAAAAATATGAAAAAAATCACAGAAGTAGACCTTTATATGAACTTTCTAGGAAAATTATTTTCAACTTGATGAGTTGAATAGTTTTTGAGTTATATAGCACTTTTTCAAAAAAACGCAAATGATAACTTTGTTTTTCATACAAATACTATGAAAAACAAAGTTATTTTTGCTGACGAAAAATGTTGGTATTTTTAATGGTCTGGGAAGCTACGGAACCCTACAGTGAGCGTGGCCCGACACGCTCTTGGCCGGTTTTTTAATACTGTCATGAGTATGAACAACTGCCGGACCGTTAGAACTTTGCAGTGTTGGTAAAGATCGAAGGTTGGATAGCGAATTGGGAAGAAACAACTGACTTTTAATATAGCTCTTTGAGCTCTCTCTAAATTAATCAAATAAGATTTAGAAGTACCGCCCCAAGTGGTGATACAGTAGGCTAGCAAAGATTGGCATAATGCGAAATAAACTGTTCTAATTACAGAAGTATCAGAAATATGTCGTAGATTTTTAAATATAAAGATTAATTTGCGGATTCTTTTAACTAAGGCTTCAATGTGTTGTTGGAAGCTGAGTCGGTGGTCTATAATTACACCAAGATATTTAATAGATTCTGTTTTAAGTAATATTGGACAACAACAATCGCTGATTGAATTACATGAGTGGGCTTTCAAGGTGAAGTTTGGTTGATCCTGTAGTCTAAGGGAATATGTCATGTATTTCGTTTTATCGACATTTAGGGTAAGCAGGTTAGCATATAACCATTTATACACTGTATTGAAGCCTTGTTGAGCATAATGTTGAACCTCAACCCACGTATCTGCATCGAACACCAGAGTAGTATCATCCGCAAACGTGATAATCTTTCCGTTTTGTATCTTAATATTACATAAATCATTTATGTAAACTAGAAATAATGTTGGGCCGAGGATGCTGCCCTGCGGAACGCCGTACTGATTAGGTAATTCGTCACTGGTCCAATTATCTATTTTAGTAATTTGCGTTCGGTCGGACAAATAGTTCGTAAAAAGTTGAAGAGACTGACTTCTCACACCCATCATTTCTAATTTTTTTATCAAAATGGGAACAGATACTGTGTCAAATGCTTTAGCTAGATCGAGGTAAATGGCTAAGGTCTTTTTTTTACAATCTAATTTATTGACTAAGTGATCAGTTAGTTCATGGACGGCTTCAGCTGTTGATCTACCAGATCGGAAACCAAACTGTGATGGAGATAAGAGAGAATTTTGTTCAAGATAATTAGTAAGTCTGGAATTCATTAACCGTTCTAATATTTTTGATAGGGTTGGTAATACAGAGATTGGTCTATAATTGTTGACACAGTATCTGTCTCCGGATTTAAAAATGGGTACAATTTTGGATTTCTTGAAGGCACATGGAAATACCCCAGTAGAGAAAGAGAGATTGCATATAAATGTAAGTGGAGGAACAATAATATCAACAAATCGTTTTAAGAAGGATCCGGATATGTTATCGACGCCAACTGCACACTCGTTTTTTAAATTAAGAATTAAGGATCGTATTTCATCTTCGTCGGTCGTCGGTAGAAGAACAAAGGAATTTTGGGAAGAAATAATTGGCTGACTATAAAGCTCTGTATTGTCAAAATTAAAATTTTGTAAAAGCAAATTTTCTGATAACTTTTTACCTACACCAGCAAAAAATGAATTTACTCTGTTAATTGATTCAGTTGGATTTTCTATTGAAATAAGCTGTGTGGATTGCTGTTTGATTTTGTTAGTATAGGTTATATTTTTAATTGCTTCCCAGAGTTTTTTTGTTATTTTTTCCCGCTTTTTTGATAATGTCTTGCTCGTATCTTTGTCGAACTCTCTTTAAAATATTATTGCAAAAGTTCCTGTACCTTTTGTAAATGCAAAGTGCTACCTCATTATTTGGATTCTTTAAGGTTTTTTATGAAGATGATCACGATTTCGCATACATCTAAGTAGGCCCGGTGTTATCCAAGGCTTTAAAATTATTTTACGTTTAGGTGTTGGGGTTAGTTTTGTGTTATCAATAATAGCTTGACCTAACGAGTGAACAAAAAAATTTGTTGCCTCATTTACATCTGACATGCTGTAAATATTATTAAAGTCTAATTTCTTGACATCCGTTTCAAGTCCTTCGTAATCTAATCGTTTAATGGATTTGGGACCCTGGTTTTTTATTGTGGTGCGATCTAAATTGATCAAAGGGCAAGTAAAACGCAGAGGCCTTCAGCCCCAGGAAGACCAGACTCTCCCTCTATGCTGGCGCCTAGGACGAGTTAGCAGACTGTTTCCTGGCTTCGATGGAATAGCCAGAGTCGCCGATGTCAACACAGCCAAGGGTACAATTCGTCGAGTACTCAACCGCTTCTGTTTACTTCCAACTACAGATGAATGATTGTGCGACTGTGGAGCTGGAACTAGAGCTCTCAACGGCCGGGAGGATGTCTACGCCACTGCTCGACCACCCAGATAGCATTTTTGGTCGCAAAATATTTGTTTCAGTAACAAATTGACAAAGTTCCGTTATTGTTTCGAAACAATGCGACTGTGTGCGTTTCGGTATGACAATTTTACGGTGACATCTACACAGTTTGACCGGAACGTGTTTCAGCAACTCTTTGTAGTCGATGAGTCAACACAATATGTACGGATTTGTGTTGACTTTATTTTATACACATTGCTTTGAGTTTTCAACAAGCGAAGAAGTGAGAGACACCATATTATAAATTCAGTAACTTTGTGTCTGCAAGTCGACGCAGTGTCGTAACTTTTAGTAGTTTTAAGTACGACCAGTCTAAAATTAATCAAATTTGTTTTATCTTCTTATCGTGTAAAGTTACAATTGCTCTTCATGATACTCTAATTATTTGTTAAGGTCAAATGCACAACATTTTGCCAGGGTACTGTGTTTTATGTATTCTGTCATGGCTTATTCCTGAAATCCCCCCTAAAAGTTCCCCTAAGGGGGAATCTAAAAAGAAAAGTCTACAATGCCCCCCTGATAATCCCCCTTAGGGGGGAAAACTGGAATCTAAAAAATACTTGTTCCACAAATCCCCCCTGAAAATTCCCCCGAGGGGAAAACTGGAATGTAAACAAAACAAGAGGTCTAGAATTCCCCCCAAAAGTCCTTAAGCCTTAATTTGGCTAAGGAGTGCCTCTGCTGGGTGACGATTTGTTCGCCAGTGGTCGTTGTCAAAATATTTACCGCAGGCGGCGACAGATATTTTACCTAAATAACCTAGCATGCAGGAGCGAACGCACTGAGCTTAGTAATAATTTTGTATTTATTTTTTTCTTGCAAGGTATTGAAAATAATAAATTAATTAGTATTTAGATTTTTTTTCATTATGGTTCAGTTTTTGAAAACAATTAGCATTTTGTTGTTTTTTCATATGTTACTGTACTGTTCAATAAAATAATTAGCATTTAAATTTTGTTTTATTTTTTTGGTTCAGTTTTTGAAAATAATTTGCATTTAGCATTTGTTTTTTATTATGATTCAGTTTTAGAAAATAATTAGCATTTAAATTTTTGGATTTTATTACATTATGGTTTGTTTTTGAGGTAGATTCTCTCAGGGGGGAATAGTCGAATAACTCAAAATGTTAAGGGGACTTTCTGGATTATTTTTACATTAGGGTCTAGTTTTCCCCCCTAAGGGGGATTCTCTTAAGGGGGATTTCAGGAATAAGCCTTCTGTAGTAGCGGCATTTGGGCAACATGACATTGTGGCACTAGGCAATTTGAACATTTTGACACTAGGACTGTTGCCCATTGCTTTTTTGTCTTTGTAACATTTAGTATCCGGCGTCACTACTTTAGAGTCTGCTTCCAGTCTAACCGAATGCAGCTGAATACCAGTATTTTACATGGAGCGACTGTCTATCTGACCTCCACAACCCACCACCCTCCCTCCCCTTCTTCCCTCCACTGGGGAATACCGTATTACCCAGTACTAACTGGGTTGTGGAGGTAATACTAATACGATACTCCTTGATAAGACTGTCAGAATTTCAGGCCACTGCCTACCTGTAACGACTGTCAAAGATCTATAAGGACAGCCGGGACCAATGATCCAAGACAGACACTAAGGTATAAGGGTTATAAGGGTGAGCGCAGACAGAGAGGAATAATCCCCGCGCGGTCTCGGGCATTTTCTTTACGGATCGCGTATGCTCGAGCGCATCTTCGAGGACGCGCGAGCATTTTTTGTCAGGTGCATTTATGCACTTTATTGTAATTTTAAAGTTAATTTTAAAGTGCGTTAATAAAATCCTCTCCGCTGCGCTCCGTTCTGTCTGCGCTGAGCAGAAGGATGACGCACGCTAGACCGTGCCGGGTCCGTAGTCCGCCGTAGATCATCCATTGTCCGTAGCTCGGTAGCGGCTCGGAAGCGTGAGTGCATCCATACTTTGCAGTCTAGCGTGCGTCACCGTCAGTGTAGCCCGCGATATAAATAAATACAACCCTCCAAGCTCATAACGGTCTAGGAATGACCTTTTCAAGGTCAAAATCGTTTCAACACCTTTATGAACTTGGGAGTGTTGTATTGATGATTATAATTCTGTAACTGCGTACGTTTTATAGTCGCGAACAATATTTTCATCAGCTTACAACCTAGCAATGGCCTGCAAATTGCAAAAAACGTAAGAAAATTTGAATTTCGCGGGCTACCCTGAAGCAACCACCTTAAACGTGCTTTCAGAGGCACGGAGGAAATCCAGTATAACGGGTGGTCCATCCAGGGACCAGATAGAAACATCAATTTAAAATAAAACAACAATGTTTAATAGTTATAAAATTAATTCATTTATTAAAATTTCATTGTAAAATGATTTCTCATTTGGAAATTATTCTTATATCATGATTTATCAATAGACCACTTGTCACATGTCATTCTTACACAATCGTTGGCAGACGCACCATGCCTGGAACAGAAAGAAACAAACAATTAAACAAGGGTGTACTCGTAAACAACCTCATCACGAAGCCGTCAACCAAGCATTCTGTATATCAAACTAAGTACTCGTAACTGTACGCAAAAATCATTGCTGGGAAACGATTTTTTTTGGGGTGAAAATCACGTATAGTAGGACAACAAACATTGGTTGCATTGGTTGCTGTCGTGGCGGTATTTAAAGTTACCTATGACACATGCTTGACGTGTCTGTGTGTGCGTCGTGTGTGTGTGTGTCTGTCTGTGGCATCGTAGCGGCCGAACGGATGAACCGATTAGTTTTAGTTGAAAAGTGAATTAGTCGGGAGTGTTCTTAGCTGTTTGATAAAAATCAGTCCAAGATGTCCGCCGCCACAAAATGGCGAATTACATATTTATTCAACAACTCCCTCAATATGGGTATCAAATGAAAGGGCTTGATTAGTATACACTAAAAATAAAATCCCAGTAGAGTTAGGCAGAGATGCACCTAATAGTACACATACATTTCGACAGTCCCATGTCATTAGGGCGAGCCTATTGCCATCAACCGTGCGCAAATAATAAATAAAAAAATTGCTGGACATTACACACAGCACCATCTAGTGCCACACTAAGCAAGGCTTGTGTCGTGGTCACCAGACAGTTGATATTACTACATGTATACTTTTTTGTTTGTAAATACATACTTACACATCCATGACTCGGAAACAAATGTCCATGCTCATCACACAAACATTTGCTCCTACCGGGATTCGAACCCGGCAGAACCCTAAGAACGTAAGGCAGCCTCACTACCCCTGCGCCATTCGGGCCGTCAAAAATTCGGGTCGTTAAATCTCGACTGACCGAGAAATTACTGATAGAAAAACCCAGTAACATTTTGCCTTACTTGGAAATCTGGTCCAGGACTTCATGCACAGCTCAACTAGGTTTTTATTTAACGAATAAATTTGTAGCGGCACTACAAAAAGTACTAAACTACATTGGACAAAAAGTACTACAGCGCCATCTATGACAAAGATGATGAACTAACAGCGAAACCTACATCGCGCAAGCAACATTTTCCATCTCGTTTATATACGAGCACCCGACAACAACCGTCGGGCAGTAGCCCACCAGACACAACACCCGTCTGGTCGGAGGATCCTTCCTTTTCTACGGGGGATGAAGAGCTGTTTTTCATTCCCCCAAAAATCAATTGTACAACTCTGAGGCTCATTTTATTAACGTGTCTCCTATAATACAAGATTGGAAAACAAAATTTTGATATTTTGCCATTTTTTTATCTATCAATTTGTATTTATTTATTGAATAAAATATGAATGTTGTTGGAAGGAGAGGGAAAGGAAGGTCAAAGAAAAGATGGATGGTTTGTGTGAAGACTGATATGAAAAAGTGATGCCGTGACGTCTGACAGGGGAGAATGGAAGAAGAAAACGTGTTGCGCCGACCTCGAGTAGAATGGGACTATGGCAGGAAGATGATTCAATGTGTAATTTTTATACGATGAATCATAAGCTATAAACCTATTCATTGAATCGGTGTGTGGGACGATTATTTGGACGTCAGCCCAAATGAAAGTTGTGAACGAGTTTTCGGTCGTTTGTCGTTTATGCATATCGATATTGTTTAGGTGTGCATTTCTGTAACTTAGTTTATAATCGTATCATTATAATTCAGTAGCAATAAACCCATCAAGGGAAACAGTCGTCTACTCATTTACATAACATAACAGACCTTACAAGTCTACTTAACAATAATAACAAGTACATAACAATTTCACTGTTGGGAGTTACGCTCCAACAAGTTGTACAGTTTGAATTCCTATCATCACTTGCCCTTGTTTGGATAGGCAATCACAGCACAATTGAGCATACATTGATTTAAAAATATTTTCAATGTTTTATTAATTAACCGTTATAGTATGATTTTAGATAAAAAAGCAAAATATGGAAAAAACTAGTATGGACCAAGATTCAGTTCATGGGGAACGCAATAACACTTTGCTCCACTCAGGAAGCGAACCCCGAACATCGAACTCTGTGTGTGGGTTGTTGAATATGTTGAATAGGGTTGCCAACTATACTGTTTTAAACAGTATTATACTGTTTTTAATCAAATTATACTTTTTACTGTTGAACAAAAATAAAGTATACAAATACTGTTTTCAGCATCAAAATGCAAACACATTATTATGTGAAGAAGAAGAAGAAGAAGCTCACACAAATTTCGCCACCTCAGCATTTACTGAACGAGTTTTTTTAGTAATGAATGCTAAGGTGGCGGGAGGATAGAAATAGAGCATCTATAAATTTAATAAAAAAATGAGCTCCTCATTTAAATTAATTTCTGTTATAATTGTGATGAGGCAGATGAAGTTTAAAAAAAAAAGGGTGTAAAACACCTCTTCACGAAGCCGAAAGGCACTTGTTCTCCCCATCATTGCGATATTTTTTTTTTGTTCTACACCATACCTGGGAACCTTCTAGTTACGGAGATATGGGGGGTCAAAGTTACAACTTTTTGACAAGTTTTTTTTTCAAATACAAGGTATTTTTCAAGATTTTAACACCTCCACGACCCCCGTACTATTCAATCCATCCATCAGCACAATGTTTTAAGTGCGTTACATCGAGTTCTACCACAAAACATGATTTATAACCTCAAAAAAAAAGTTGTTGCCCAGCAATAATTTTTGCGTAAAGTAAGTTTGATGTACATAATGCTTGGTTAATGGCTTTGTGATGAGGTGGTTTACACCCTGTATGTATTTTAAACAATAAATAAATAAAATACTGTTCATTTTTCTAACATACTGTTTAATATTCTTCATAGACCTGAATATACTTTATTTCTTGTAAAAAAAGTTGGCAACCCTAGTTGTTGATCAAGTTTAGGACATTTTAGAGTAGAATATTATTTATTACGTTACCCATACAGAAATAAATAAATAGTAGTAAGGTAGAAAACGCCAGGGTAGCTCGCAAAAATCAAATTTTCTTACGTTTTTTGCTATTTGCAAGTCGGTGTCAGATTGGATAACTATTTCATGAAAAAAGTCACCATTGCATTGGCATCGGCATTGGCTAGTAATCAATAAATCATGATTTTTTATTCAATCCAATGCCGCGGCTTCGCCCGCGTAAAATTATATACTAAAACCTTCCTCTTGAATCACTCTATCTATTAAAGAAACCCGCATCAAAATCCGTTGCGCAGTTTTAAAGATCTAAGCATACATAGGTACAGACAGACGCGGCGGGAGACTTTGTTTTATAATATGTAGTGATAATTCTGTAACTACATACGGGTTACAGCAGCGTATCATATTATCATAAGCATACAACACACACTGACCTGCAAATTGCAAAAAACGTAAGAAAATTTGAATTTCGAGCTACCCTCATCTTAAATAAACCATTTAAAAAGTCCAACGTACCTCACTCAACAGCCGACGTATCCAAACTAACATAACTGGCCCCCATATTTTCTCTATGACGCGTCGAAACGACGTGTTTCTTCGCAGTCTCCCCCTCCTCGATGTCAGAGTCACAAACACCACATTTCAGACACCCAAACTGATAATAAACATATTTGTTCCGAGCCAGCATATTTATATTATGCTTCAGCTCCAAATAGAAGCGAAAAACGCTCTCAATCGCTGGTTTTTCCTTGAAATGTCCAGCGTATACTAAGTGTGTTAAAAGGGATCTTATGGAGTTGAAAACTCCTTTGCATTCGACACATGTGAAGCTGGCGCCTTCGCTGTGCAGGATATGATTTCCTTTCATGTACACGCTGATGATATCTCCCTTGTTTGCGTTAATTTTCGCTTCAGCAACCGCCGTTTGGTGGTCAATGCTACTCAATACATGCTTCACGGCTTCGTTCATATCTTGGAAAGTTACATCACATACTTTGCATTTTAAGTCACTAATTTTGTTCTCAGCCAACAGCTCTTGGTCAACCTCCTTGTACAAAGCCGAACGGATCAATTTCGACATCGTATCGAAGTGGGAAGCGCTTTCGAAGTGCTCAACCATGGCGGAAATCGATGGGACGGCAACGAAATCTGGGCAGATGGTGCAAATGTAAAAATTGCCGAAGCTGGCAAAATATTCGGAGGGGCGGCAATGATTCTTATAAAGCATCGAAAGTTTACGAGGAGCCGCGTTCCTCAAATGCTTCTTTTGGCGGATATGGTTGAAGAGAACCTGACGAGGTCCTTTCAAAGTCATATCGCAACAGGTACAATAGTTCCCGATCTTTCCCGAAGGCTTTATAAAGTTTTCTATTATGACATGGTCACGGTTATTATGCGGTTTACCGACACTAGCTAAGTACTTAGTCCAGTTCAAATCTTTAGGCCCCCATTCCTCGGGGATCGAGCGATCGGGGTCAGTCTCCTTCATACGGATGAAGAGCTCGTCAGATAACTTAGCAAGATGCTTCTCGTCAAGGATATGAAGAATAGAAGCTTCAATAGAGTCGATCGAAGCATTGCAAAGACGACAATGCAATCCGTTGGGGGTAAAAGTGATATCATGGCTAAGAAGGAACTTTTCGTTCATCTCCTTAATATTCTCGATTGATGGTTCAGTCATAGAGAATGAAATGCTCTTATCAGACTGTAAAATACAGGAAAGGTTGTGAATATGAGTTTCACTGAACACGTGGTTCAAAACACTATCATAATGGAATCGTAGAGTATAATACTCGCAGGCGATGCAAAAGAAAGCAAGCTTTCCAGTTCTGTCGTCGATTAAAGACAACAACTTATGGTTGACAAGCAGCTTCACAATCAAAGCCTCAATAGGACCATAATAACGATATTTCTTCGCCTGATTCTTCGGCTTTTCAGCGGCTTGCTCGTTCTCGTCATTGTCAATATTCTTGTTAGCATCAGCCGCGAAGTTCTGGTAAACATTATCCTTAATACTCATAATTATTGGCGCAACTGAAGACGTTTGCGTAGAAAAATCTACATTTGAGACATCAGAACATAACTTATCGTAGATTTCTTGGTAGAATTTCAAAGCAGCATCGACGCTGGCTTCTGAAGCGTCGGGGAGATGTTTCATCAACGCAGTGCTGAGTTTCGACGAGAAATTGCGTTCTAATCTCTCAACTGGTTTAGTAGTAATGCTAAGTTCTTTGATCTTCGGCAAAGGAGTCTCTCCCATGGCGGAAAGACGTCGAGACATATTCGGCAGTATAATAGGCTCTGCTACATCAATGCTCTCTCGTCTCAACTTCGGTAAATGGGCATCAGAATTGAAGTGTTTCTGAAGTGATTCCATCAGTGGTTCTTCGTCATTCAATTCAATCTCTACATTGCAATCGGTGCAAATATGCACCTGCTTCGCGTCTTCAGAAGTAAAATTAAACAGTTCAGCTTTCAACAATTCAGGAACTTCGCTAACGGGAAGACTGTTGAACCTCTGCCTCTGGAGGTTCGACTTCTTCTCAGTTGTAAATATATATTCAACTTCAACATAGTCTCTTTTTTGTAAATAAATCTTCTTGTGCGTGGAATCTAAACTCCTTAAATAGGAGTGTAAAGTTTTGTTTTGTTGAGTCAGAGGGTGGTTTACAACGTTTTGGAAATGTCTTGCAAGACGTTTGATGTCTTCTGACTTCCGGAAGGAGAGTACAGTCAGGTTTTCCATTATTGTGATGAACCCTTCTGTCAACCCACAACTGAATTGCCTTTTATCTTGATACCAAGATTATTGGGCCGCGCTTATAGAAGCTTATTATAACAGTTTTGAAGTTTCTTGCTGTCTCGTTCTGCCCGTACTTTGCCGAATGGTAAATTTTGGGTACCCAAAGAGTGTTTGTTAAGATTTGGACGTTGAAATAAAATGGTGAATTTTTTGAGTTGGTTATCACTGCATTTCAAGATCTGGAAGGAGAGAGAAAGGTATTCGTTATTATTGGGTACAAATTGCACATTAATTTGTTACGTTGAGCAGTGATCGGAAAGCACGGTAAGCCGTTGGTCCCGGCTGTTATTTGTAGATCTTTGACAGTCATTGGTAGTCAGTGGCCTAATAATCCTCAAAAATTGCGTTACGTTATACTTGAACGCTCCTTGTAGTACCTTCAATTGCACGTGAACGTTTTAAATTCACAATATTTTATTTATTCATGTATCTGTTATTTGTAGATCTTTGACAGTCATTGGTAGTCAGTGGCCTAATAATCCTCAAAAATTGCGTTACGTTATACTTGAACGCTCCTTGTAGTACCTTCAATTGCACGTGAACGTTTTAAATTCACAATATTTTATTTATTCATGTATATTTGCTCAACGCATATAAAGAGACAAAACCTGAACATTATTATGTATTCATTTTAGATCGTATTGAGGAAAAAACAGTTTCAATCCGAACAATATTTAAGGTAAAACCGGTTTCCTATTACAAAAACAAAGTGAATTTCAAGTAATGATTGACAATGAAATGACTGTTCCGGAAGTAGTGTTGAACAATCTGTGATCGGCTTCCAGTCTAACCGGATGCAGCTGAATACCAGTATTTTACATAGAGCGATTGCCAATCTGACCTCCTCCCAGACCCACAGCTCAGTTAGTACTGGGTATTACGATATCACTTGGTAAGACTGGTTGTCAGAATTTCGGGCCACTGGCTAACTGTAGCGACTGTCAAAGATGTGCAAATGAATGACAGTCGGGATCAACAGCTTAACGTGCTTTCCGAGACACAGAGGAAACTCGGTATGTTAAGGATGGTCACCCATATATGGACAAACCTAGACAAACGCGGTTTAATAATAATATATCCTTTAATTCAGGTAACAAAAGACCCATATCATATATACCTTACATACTAACATACATATTTATTAAAACCACAAAAACTTAAACTATTGCACACAAAAAGACGGCGTCGTGTTGCGCTGCGAAGTTGTTGTGGTGCGTTTAACCTAAAAATCGTCCCAAGCGACTGTTATTATTTAGCAGCTCTACAACAGTGGGAACACTTCAGGCTGATTATGCTGATTTTCTCGTCACATATTTATGTTACGACTTCCCTATACAATATGTTAGTTTAAACGAGGGACATATTCACACCCGCAATAGTACATGCTTACATGTGATGATACTAATAAACATATGAACAAAAATAAAAACCCTAATAAATAACAGATAGATCCATACCAAAAACTTCGCCTAAGTCTCAAAACGTGTGCGCGTGTGCAGAACATGTGTGCGGGTCAATGACTTTTCTAGGTATAATCCATTTTCCCTTCATACTTTAAATCTGGCTTTGGACAGGCAAATATCTAGGCATTACTAGGTACTACTAGGTACTGACCGAATGTTCGCAGTCGTTGATTGACACCTTGCATAATAATTAACGGTTCCTCGCACACTATCACTAGATAACACTTAGCACGAACCATAATCCCAATCCTCTTCACTGGAATGATGATCAGACGTATTTTTTGGTTATACAAGAACACGTTTACAGGACACTCTTAATATCGCGAAGTAAGCGGGGTTGTTTGTTTTGCGATACGCGGAAACGCAATATTAGACATGCGGAAGTGGCGGCGCTCGCGCATACACCTAGGTCAGCGCGGGGTGGCGCGGGGGTGTGCCCTGTCGGTGCATCGGGGACAACAAAGGAAAGAGGCAGAGTTTGCGCACGGAGCTCAGGACCGGCACGTGTTTTGCCGCGTGACAGGTCTACTCGCGCCCTCAGTGTCCATGAGTAATGTATTTAATTAGACAATTATGTCAAAAATTAAGGTTATAGGTTTTTTACATATTTGGGTTGAGAATCGAATACTGAATACCTTTCCTCAATATGTCCCTCGTTTAACCTAACACGCTGTATAGGTAACTAAACAAATAAATAGACTGTGTCGTGAATCTACACTGCATTTAATATGATTTTCCTTGTTTATTTAAACCCTGAACGGTGAATATATTTGCTGTAAATGCAGTATGTATAATAACAAGTTTGCAAGCGGACGGGCGTTATAAATAAGGACATAACTGACATGGATCGATTGGTAATGTCCTTCAAAAAGGTCGTCTGCGTAATATTTGCTGTACGTAGAAAATCCGGCTAAGTGCGTGCGAGAGAACTCGCACATGAAGAGCTCTGTAACCATCGTAAACTAAAACTCAAATCATTTATTTCATCTAGACCATTACGGCACTTTTGAATGTCGATAAAACGAAAAAAAAAGCGAAGCTACAGTCACAGACACAAGGCATAATAACTTGAGAAAGTACTGTAGTTGCCCATTCCCTAGCGTAGATCTCTATGGAGAAGAACGGGCAAGAAACTCCATGGACACTCTTTTCAATCAAAAATGTTGTTACAAAATCTTGGTTACATCTTTCATGATGAGATTATGACATATATGTGAGAACGATGTAGAAAGAAGTGCACAATAAGAGACGAAGTAACCGCCTTCAATTTATTTTTATTATTTACAGTGGCAACAGAAAGGAGCTCATGGCTAAATAATAACAGCCGCTCGGGCCGATCTTTAGGTTAAGCCGTGCTTGTCTAGGTTGGTCTGTGGATGGGTGACCACCCTTACATACCGAGTTTCCTCCGTGCCTCGGAAAGCACGTTAAGCTGTTGGTCCCGGCTGTCATTTGTCCATCTTTGGCAGTCGTTACAGGTAGTCAGTAGCCCAAATAGTCTGACAACCAGTCTTACCAAGTGGTATCGTATTACCCAGTATTAACTGGGTTGTGGAGGTCAGATAGGCAGTCGTTCCATGTAAAATACTGGTATTCAGCTGCATCCGGTTAGACTGGAAGCCGACCCCAACATAATTGGGAAAAGGCTAGGCACGGAGGAAACTCGGTAAGTAATGGGTTGTCACCCATCCACAGACCAACCGTGCCCAGCTTAAACAGAAGATTGACCTGAGCTGCTGTGTGTGTGTGCTGTGCTGTGTGTGTTGTGCTGCTGCTGTTGCTGTGTGTGGCTAATTAGCCACGAGCTCATGTGTTTACTGACGGGAAATCAACAAATAACTTCTTCTTCACTCTGGGCGGAGCGGGAGTGTCAGACTTTTACTGACTAAAATCCATCCATGTTCCTTCCTCGCCCTTTATGTTCCGGGGCCGCGGTATCTCTTTCGAACAGTCCCGCAGATGCCTGGATTTGTCGGTCCGAGCAAGTGTAAAGCATCTCTATTAGTCAACACTGTTGTATGAAAACAAACCAGAATTAAACAGAATGTATAGTGTTGATAAACAAGCTTGAGTGAAAGGTCAATGACATTGTAAACTGAAATAACTGTTTTATGTTATTTATGAGTCAACTAGCTGATGCCCGCAGCTTTGCCTGCGTACAAATTATGTATACCTAACTCGAAAACCACTCTATCCAGTGATGAAAACAGCATGAAAATCGGTGCAGTAGTTTTTCAGCCTATCGCGAACGAACAGACTTGACTTTGATAGTGATTTTTTTAGGCTTATTTCGAAAAACGCCGTGTATTTTTATAATCAGTCTGGAATGGTACCAAATGTGGGGATGACCAAACAATACCTGTATTCTACATGAAGCGACTGGCTATCTGACCTCCACAACCCAGTTAATACTGGGCAATACAATACCACTAAGTAAGACTGGTTGTCAGACTGTTTTGGGACACTGACTACCTGTAAAAACTGTCACAGATTTCCATATGACAGCCAAGGCCAAGGTATTAGCTTAGCATGCTTTCCAAGGCACAGAGGAAGCTCAGTATGTAATGAGTGGTCACCCATCCACAGACCAGCCTAGGTAAGCTCGGCTTAACTTACGAGTCATGGATGTTTATATCATGTATAATAAGTATGTATTATGTTATCAAAATGAAAGATGTAACCAAGATTTTGTAACATTTTTGATTGAAAAGAGTGTCCATGGAGTTTCCTGCCTGTTCTTCTCCATAGAGATCTATGCTAGGAAATGGGCAACTAACAGTACTTTCTCAAGTTATTATGCCTTGTGTCTGCGACTGTAGTTTCGTTTTATCGACATTCAAAAGTGCCGTAATGGTCTAGTTGAAATAAATGATTTGAGTTTGATTTACAACCTTATATTTTTATTTTATTTTATTTATTGATCTGAGTGGCTGCTATCATTTGGCGACAGGAAGACATTGTATGACCTAAATCTTTTATGATAGGAAACAGTAATCTACTGTAGGCATTTTGTAATAATAAAGCTCATTTATTCCATACTAGCCGACCCGACAGACGTTTTCCTGTCACCTACTACCTACCTACCTACTACTACCTACCTACTACATTTTTTTTTTCATAAGAAAAAACCAATCTCCAATCCAATCTCCAATCTCCAATCTTGTTTGCCTATTGACAAACAAGACAAAAAAGAATTAGTGAAATCGGTCCAACCGTTCACGGGTGATGCCGTGACCAAGGGAAATACATTTTTATATATATATATAGATTTTTCTTTACATAAGTATTTGCAAATGAATAGTTTTATATTTTATTTAGATATGGATCCCTTTTGGGTAAAAGCTTCCTGTATCACATGCCAATTTTCCCTGTTTTGGGCCAACTCCATCCAACTCGGCCCAGCTACTTCAATTATGTTGTCCGCCCATCTCTTGTGTGGTCTGCCTTTTGCTATTTAGTAATAACCACACATAACGAATGAATTGTATTATATCAGTCAGAAATCTATACTAATATTATAAAGATAAAGAAAGCTTGCATGCACTTGCGCATGTGCTTGCAGCTTGCTTGCTTGTATTTTTGTATGTTTGTAACAAATAAACTCAAAAAATAATAGACCAATTTGAAAAATTGTTTCACCGTTGGGAAGCTACACTAACCCCGGGTGACATGGGCTACTTTTTATCCCTATATTCCCACGGGAATAGGAACTACGCGGGTGAAACCGAGTGACGTCCTCTAGTACTATATACTTCAACATCATCACGACTTGTAATCTATGAACGGTTAGACAGAAGTGTACGTAATAGTACACCTACACGTCACCAGTTATGGTTAAATCTGATGTAATAGGGAACAAGCCTATTCACATCAACCGGGCATAGACCCAAGGCTACTGAGACACTCCTGATGGACTCAATACCACTGTGCACAGGCCGGGAATTGAACCAAGGGCTTCATTCTCAGCAGTAACATTGCGACCACCAGACCAATGAGGTTGTCACAGGTTGATAATCTTGAAGAATAAAATGAGAAGCCAATGTGTGAAAAGAACTGAACAAAATTGATCAATAACAATCACTACATAATTATAACACAAAGTCCTTCAAAGCGTCTGTCTATCTGTTCACAATAAAATCAAAACCTACTGCACCGATTTTCATGCTGTTATCACCAATGGATAATATTGTTCTCGAGGAAGGTTTTATTTAGTACTTAATTTGTATGCGGGCGAAGCTGCGGGCATCAGCTAGTGAGGAATAAATAATGACTACTAAGATTTATGAAAAGAAAAGGAGAATATATGGGCCAGTTACATGAAAATCAATAAAACTATATGACAGTAGATAAAAATAATCTCCAAGTAATAAAAAAGATAGCCATTAAGCTATCCCGCCCAAATATTGAGTTTGGAAGGCTTAACATAGACTTTCCACTATGTGGTTTTTTAATGAATAAAGTAAGGCACAGGAATTCTTTCGTTCTGCCTGTTACAAACCTCCTGTTAGTATATAAATTTATAATGTCATAGAATGTTGTAGATCTAATACCATGGCTTCAACATAAATAATTTACAGCAATGCCTCTATAAATATGTTAATCCCATGAGCAAAATCATCTGAATATCACTTTCGTTAGATTCTAAGACAAGGAATTCTTGATTTATAATGCCCATAATTTTAAATAAACAATGGTTTAGCATAGGAAACGAATGGGTAGATTGATCTAGAAAAATAGGAAAATTACGGTTTACGTGATCTCTGTAAATGCGGCTACTAAACAACCATAGATAATAAACATATAAGATAGTGTATATGTGAATAACATAATAATGATTACACTACACCTACCTACACCTAGATAAAAAAATCACACACTAAGAGAAAGATATTTAAAACAACAACAGAATTGTTCATAAATGATAACAAATACCGTTACACGAAAATCTTAACACCAAAAATTAAAAAAAAAACACTTCGAAAAAAACACGAAAAATTTTAAGGTTATAATGATGAGGCGTATTATCATAAAAATATGTTTTTTATGTACACAATGTAACGGGAATGTAGAAAATATGTTAAAATTTACCTGAAAGTCTTGATTTTGTGCATGGCAGCGCGGTGCAGCCTATATTTTTTATTTAGTACGGGCAAAAACTGACAGCCTGTGGTGACATGACAGACTAGAATTTTTTGACGTTTCGAACGTGATCCAATGCAGGGAGTTTCGGGTGGTCAGGTTTTTGAGATTTTCCCCAAACAAGGGTAAAGTAGTGGACCGTTACAACAGTAAGCTTAAAACATTTTACAGTTTCAGGCGATATGACTTGTGTCAACGGACGCGCCACCACGTCACTTGTCTCCTTTACGTAAGTATCGGTACTCCGCAAGTTGCGTTGCGGTGACTTGTGCCATGCTTTAAACAAATTCATTCATTTGTTTCATCTGAAAATATAGTAATGTTGTACTTTTGCGGTTGGAAGCGAGAACTAATTTACAAAAAAAGTATAAGTACACCAAAGAAGAACATCAAGAAGATATGCTGCGCCGACCTCAAATAATTTGAATGAGGGCTGCGGAATGATGACATAATATGCCTGCAGCAGGACCAAGGCAATCATATCTTGGGTCACATTATTACGCTACAGCGTATACTCATCGTCACAGTTCAAGTTAGGTGACTAGTTTGGCGAGAAGCCAAACTCGGAACTAACACTACCATCTTATTTTTAATACAATTTGGCAATGACCCATGCAGTATATCCAGTGAAACAGGTAATATTTTCAAACAGAGAAACCCAAGAGACATATCCCTGAAAATTACCAGCCTTAAAACTAAACCTCCCCACAACTCCCCGGCACAGATAATAATCACTGCGCGTCATTTTGAGCTACGTGTCGCGTAACGAAGCTAAGTAAACAATAAGAAAAATAATCACAAAGTTATTTACGTCATAAATTAGCCATGATATTTATAATGGATGACCTTGTGAACAGAAGATGGTTTATTTACCGATGATTCATTTTTAAACACATGTTTTGTAATTACATTGTTTTTCTTTCGTCTTGTATGTTTTTTTTGTAGGACACTGTGACAGTATTTGAAATGTCATTCACTACTTTGTTTTCATTTACCGTTAGCTTGTTACCAAGTGATCAGCCAGTTGTTGTTGTTACATTATTGAATAACTGGTTTCCGGATGTTCTCGTTGATCCACATTCATAATTAAAACTTAGTTGTCTTCGATCAATAACTATTATTGATCGAAGTTAGTTGTGTTGAAAATTTTGAGTTTGACTGCAGATGGTTTTATGAGTAGGGTAAGATTCATAGATACAATAAAGCACTGTTTTTATATTTCTATGGTATGATTATAGTAAAATTAGTGGAATGTGTGTTAAGGTGAAAGCGTCAGGGTGGCCCGCCAAATTCAAATTTTCTTACGTTTTTTGCAGTTTACAGGTCAGTGCTAAGTTGTATGTTGATGAAAACAACTGCACTCACCACTGGCCTGCAAATTGCTTTCACCTTAAAGTGCCTTAAGGCACTTAAGGCGAGAAAGTCGTTGCGCCACGGGATCACAGAGATAAAAAAAAAAAACAAAATTGTACAGTAGTGTTTGCGTGTTATAAGAAACATCCATAAATCCTCACAAACTTTGACATTTATAATAGTCAGATGACGACTACGTTCATGACTCATGGAACACATTTATCGACGGCGGTCAAAGGTTTGCCCTTGCGTTCTGTTTACCCAACTGAGGAGGGTAACGGTATTTATTCCTTTCTGGCACTCTAGAGACCAGCCGACTAAAGTATCCCTGCTGCTCTTCTCGCAAAGCCCATGCCTGCAAACTTGCAAAGGCAACGGACCAGGCTGATAATGACAGTTTCGTGACGGTACTGGCAGCGAGGGAAACGCCGTCAGCGAAGCTGTAAGAACCGCTCCGGCAAGGCTCCTGCAGAGTCCAACGTAAAACTGCGCGCAGCGAAACCGAACACCCCGGTGTACAACTCTCGCCTACACTACACCAGCACTGAGGCTGAGGACATCGAGGAGTACGTGCCGAAGGTTGAAGTACACGCCAAGAGTACAGCTACTGGAGCCGCGCCTCAACGTCAATTTCAAGGCGTTTGTGGTGCGTATCCCAACGTGTATTCTCCATTTGGTGATGGAAGAAAGTTTTTGGCCGCAGATTGTGGTGTTCCGTCGTTTCCGCGGACAAATTCCACAAGAACGCACAAAACATCGTGCAAGTGAAGTGCATCGTGTACTAACATAGTTTTTAAGTTATTCTAACAAAGAATGTTATTAGTATGGGACGAAGTATTATAATATCTGTGGTATGGGTTTTTTATACATCAATGTTAGTATGTATATTTAGGTTATGGTATTTATGTATGGGTCATTGATACCTGAAATAAATGGTTTATTATTATTATTATTTAAAGTTCTAAAAAACATTTTTTATCCACAGAGCATCTTTATATACGTGTTCCATTATGTTATTCCATTGAATTTATCGGGAAAGCGTCAGTGTAGCGAAATTCAAATTTTCTTACGTTTATTCGCAATTTGCAGGCCAGTGCTATTTGAATTTGTGTGTGTCCTCCGGTCGATCCTCGCAGTTGAAACACCCGGGCGTTTCCTCCCGCCCGATTCGATGCAGGAACCTTCCGAAACATCCGTGTCCGGTGAGGACCTGCGTCAGGCGCTAGATGAGGATGCCGTGGCGCCTCTCAAGCCACTCTTCAAAGAGGGGACTTATCGCCACCATGGTGGCGTGCCCTGCACGTGGTTGTGACAGTCGCTCTCTCCATGTCGCCATAAGATCGCGGCGGAGGTCTGTCCGCTGAGCGGCGGTTTGCCGCGGCAGCGGAGTTTCCCCCGGCGTAGTGCCTCCGCGCGCCATTTGTGCAGGGGCACGAGGACTATCGCCTCCAGAACCCATGGCGGTCGCGAGCTACCCTGACGCTTTCACTTTAACTGTTTCGGAAATGTTTCGGAATTTTCCCTTAACTTGTACTGTAAGACCTTGCTTTTAACCAAAATTGACCATTCTAGGTCAACTGGAAGTACCATAAAGGTTTTGGATCGAAAACCTTTATGTTAGTTCCCGTTGACCTAGAATCTTGAAATTTTGCGAGAAGCAATGTCTTAAAGTAGATGTAAAGGAAAACTTTAAATATAATATGGAGTTTAATAACCAAAAACAAGCGATTTTACTATTATAAACTTATTATTTTATAACAATAGCCGTTTCATGGGATCGAACAGCAAAGTCAGGTTGGTCCTTTAAAAAGTTTGTACGGAATCCTGATCGGTTTAACTACTTTTACTACGGCATGAATGATTTGAAAATGAATGATCTCGCTTTATTTGAATGAAGAGTAATACCGTAGATAAAAACTGATGTTGGAAAATGATGCGGCGTGTTTATTACTTGTTCAGTGTGGTAATAATCAGTGGTTGGGTGGATTTATTCTTATCTTTAAGATAGGTCGTCCCTTTATTATGTAATAAAAAGATTTGTAGGAGGCAATTTAATGCGATAAAACAAGATTATTTTGTGGGATTCAAGTGAACGAGTACTGAAGACGTTGCGTTGCGCGGCCTTCCATTAAGTGGACCGATGACTTGGTGGAGGCCGAGGGGATCCGCTGAATGAGATTTGCACGGGTCCGGGTTAGGTGGTACACTTGGGGGAGGCCTATGTCCAGCAGTGGACGTCTTTCATTTGAAATGATGATGATGAAGTCCACGAGTCTTTTTATTCATTTTCACTGAGTCTATTGCCTTTCAAAACAAATCAAACCTAGACTTGCATGCATTCTGTGTTCGGTAGTAGGTTACGTAGCCTGCATAATTCAAATTATTTAACGCATGAAAATTAGAATTTCGCGGGCTACCCTGGACTATCCTCCATAAAGGTGTAAGAGTAAACAGACTTTTCATGCATGCTGTTGGCGTTTCTTTTGTCAGTTGGGGTCGGGCTACCGCTCTGGTGGCATAGCTTTTCAAACCGCTATCTCGCTCGCTTTCTTAATGACAAAAATAGATATCTAGACATACTACTTGTCGAATCGATATCGAATTAAAGCTCCGCTAGGAGTAATATTGTTCTGTGAATTAAAGCATTTGTAAACAGCTATGCAGAGCTCGTGATAATTTATAAATGCTTTTCAAGAAATTTTCAAGGTCGCTAAGTATTCAGTTCGTAGGTAGTAAAGGCATTCTACGTGGCCTTTTTTCGGATGGGAAATCATCAAATAATTTTTCCCACTCTGGGCGGAGCGGGATGGAGTGTCAGACTGTTACTGACTAAAACCCATCCATGTTCCTTCTTCGCCCTTGATGTACTTCTTTCGAACAGTCCCGCAGCCCCGGCAGGCATTGGCCCTTACTCCTTCCTTTCTGCTGACATCTCTTTCAGGCGCGCGTGGAACACGAACGCGCTGTCGACACGGCTTCTCGTCACAACACGAACGGATGACGAGCTAGCCCATAGCTCACCGTCCATAGGCCTGCACCTACGGTGGCCGGGGGCCACCGCGTTGCCCCCGACGCCCGGTGCGTCTCCCGCGGTGGCTGGGATGAGAGGGTCTCTCTAAGATTCACCACCTCTTTTGCTAACATGACTGCTTCGCAGGAGGTGACGGCTTCCCATTCCGTCTCGCTCTGGACCATGGATTGAGCCAGAGCCCGACGCGAGAGGTCGCCGTCGCCGCCGCGCCGCCCATCACCGCTACGAGGACACGGCAGTGCTTCGCCCACGCGGGGCAAACCTCCACCGTGTGCTCCACCGCGTCCTCCGGTCGACCCTCACAATGGCATTCTACATGGCCTGACATATCCTTTGTTAAGATACGAAAAACCTTCTCACCAAGAAATCGACTAATCCCACAGCATTATTTTTGATTTTCCATGTGGCATCTCTAACCTCTATTTTGCTTGTGGTTTTGTTTGCATGACAGGTGCTTGTCAAAATAATTATTCGTCTTTCTTTTTATTTCTTTCGACGGTGATAATTGAGAAGCTAAATTACTGAAAATACGTGCCATGGTGATTTCAAAACCACAATAATGTCTACGGAAGACCAGCACGAGGAAGTGGTGGAGGCGTTAGACGAAGAGTTCATAGAAAACAGCACGGACGTCGAAACGACATGCACGATTTGTCAAGCGGAATTTCTCGATCCCGATGATTTAAACGTACATTTACACCAAATACACAAAATAACTACTGTCTGTACAAAGCTGTGTTATTTCTGTACTTATAAATACGGAGATATGATTGATTTCGCCCAACATTTTCGAGATAAACACTTGACAAGTTTATTTTACTGTCTTCACTGCCTACGTGCTTTTACTGACGAGGGTGAGCACAGGGTGCATGAAAACAAACATAAACGTAACTTTAAGTCTACACATTGTTGCTGTCAGTGCCCTGATAAGTTTGGGAACACGCGTGACTTGAAAAAACATGATCTTGAAAATCATCACAACAATGACGATGGTGTGATGATGCAGTTGCTTCTTCCTTACCTCTCGGCCGTTTTAAACGTCAAAGCCGAGACGGTCTTACTCTCTCTACGCACAGACACCGTTTACATCTGCGTCAGCTGCAGTTACTCCACATCAAGCATCAAACATTTTATTGATCATTCAAAAACTAAAAAGTGTAAAACGTTAGTTTGCGACAGATGTTCTAATGTGTACAAGAAGAGATACACATTGAATGTGCACATATCAAAGCACTGTAATAATTCTTCACAGATTGAGTGTCCGGATTGTAAGCTACTCTTCCACAAGTTTTCTTTTAAGCAACATAAGAAAGCTTGCAAAGCGATTAAATGTTACACCTGCAATACTTACTACGATACGATGTATGAGTTGGCGGAGCATCAGTCAACAGAGCATCCGCTATCCGTCGAACTGAAAGCATGCAAGTTTTGTTGGAAACAATGCGTTGGGAGCATTGCATTACAGAAGCATATGGACAGGTCTCACAAAGATGAACTGCACTTGTATAAGTACATGTGTGTTTATTGCAAGACTCCTTACAAGCACCCACAGAAACTCTTTGGTCATTTCTTTACGAAACACAAGGATATTGAACCTTATACATGCAGGATTTGTTCCAAAAAGTTCCGCTTACGCAAGAGGTTTACTCTCCACATAAAACTAGAACATGAGAGCGTTGGTTATGTAGAATTCGATGAAAATTTCAATGTATTTTTCACGGACAAGAAATCAGAGAACCCGTTTGTTCCAAAAAGTGTGTTTGATGATGTGCAGAATAAAGATGCTGTTCTTGGTAAGAAGGAGGATTCTAACATCAGCATGCTAAACTCGGAGATGAGTGTGACAGAGACTGAGGGGAACCAAACTGAAGTAGAAACACCACCAAAGCCAAATTTGAAGCGTAAAAGAGAACCGAAGATACATAAAAAGGGGTCAATGGAGACTATAACGTTAGAATCCTCAGATGATGAATCTCTTTTAGTTGTTAAGAAAAGGGTGTTAAAACAGCAGAAAGCTGTACAAAGTAAACTTACTAGCAAGGTGGCAAAGAGACAAATTGTTAATAATAAAAAGAGGTTTACATGCAATGTTTGCAATAAATATTGCTATACGTACCAGAATTATAATCATCACATAACTCTACATTCGAAGAAAGACTTCAAAAAATGTATTAAGTGTTCTAAATTCTTCCGGAGCAAAGAAAAGTTGAATCAACACATGCAGTCACATCACTCATCATCCAAATTGACGGACACACTAAAATACATGTTGGAAAAACGTAAAAAAGGCGAGAGTATCACTTCTGACTTGCCAATGTCTGAAAAATTTAGAAGAACAGTCAAGAAGGTTGAATTTGAGGAAATCAGGTCAACTGCAAAGATTACTGAAGTTGATAACACTCTCTCTGTCCAAAAGTTTATAGAAAACTTTACTCCTGAAGCAGAAAACAAAATGGACGTAGTAGTCAACCATGCAGTCACATTAAAAGTAGTAAAAAGTGTACACAGAGAACCGGTAATAAAAATGACTAAATTTGAAACCAAACCTATGCCTACAACTACAAAACTAGCAATGCCTGTGAAATTTAAGGCGAGTAATTGTGAAAAGACTCCCGCTAGCATCCGATTGGTGCAGCCGATACCTGTAGTCAATGAGAGTAGTCAGGACAGTGAATACCAGAACGATGATGATGATACTTTCAACTACATGGACAGAAATGAGTCAATACCGGAGGTCGCAGAGGAAGTAATGTTGGAGGAAACACCGAGAGTAACGAATATCCCTCACAAGATTGTTATACCAAAGTTGCCTGCAGAGTATAAAGACTTAAGAATAGCGCATCTACTTCCTCAAGCACCATACTACAAGATTGTGAAAGTAAACGAAGTTTTGGACCAACAAGATAAAAAACCGACAAATGAAAATAATAGTACTAACAATCAAAATATAGATATTAAATTGCCTGATGGTACAAAATTGGTGAACACAAATCCCTTAGCTCATTTGCTTGGTACGACTCCGATCGAGAAAGTTATGGAACCAATGAAAAATAAGTATTATAAGGCTAAAGTTAGAGACTTTCATGGAATGTTGACAGAAGTGCTGAGTAATTTGGAGAGACCTACTAAAAGGAGACGAGAGTTGAGAGTGGAAGCTACGGGGTCTCGAGCAGGGAATAACTTGGAAGATTAGTACAAAGTTGAAATATTACCGCGGAACGCCAGGCGACACAAATAAGGGACGTGACAATGGTAGGCTTGTGGCTTGGGATGAAAGGCACGCGCTTGCGTTCATGCTCTGGTGTTCAAAAGGTTAAGAGGGTGCCGTCGAAGTTGCCAGTATTTAGCTGTCGTATTTCAATATTTTGGTTATTTAATCAATATGACTAGACTTTCACGGTTTCTCACTACATTTAAAGTACTTTTCGGATTATATCCGTGATTTTCCTTTGTTTCTACGAGCACCCGATATTTCGACGCTGTTGCAAGCATCATGATCGCGGGAATACTGAAGAGGTATGCGGGCGGCGGGACGAAAATTATTAATTATTATTATGAGCAGACAAATAATCCCATAAGTACTCTAAGTGTAGTGAAAAACCGTGAAAGTCTAAAACAATGCATTAATCAATATTGTTAAATGAAATTATGAATTATAGCTGTTTTTATAAAAATAGTACTTCCCTATTTTAATCGGTGTGTCGTTTTTGTCGGGTGTTAACAAGAAAATTGTAATTTCGCTGGCTGCACTGGCACTTTGGCTGAGGCTACACTAGACCGCGATTTGCGATGCGACTGGAAGAGCGAAACGAGCAAAACATGGTATGGCTACATTACAAGCGAGATTCTATAAAATAGAATTTTCTAATAAATTCGCTTCAATTTCGCTATGTTGATGTAGCCGATGCCGTGATTACAGTAATGTTGTTACGATCGCATGAAATCAAAGATCGCTAGTAATATTTGATGTGCAGTGTAGCCTTAAACGTGTGCATTCATTTACTTGTTTTAATCGCTCATGTGTTGGAGGTCGCGTCGCGGCCTAATGTAGCCTCAGCCTTCCACTTTAACGTTAATAACTTATTAAAATATTATTAACTTAAGGTTATTATTAGTAACAATAATGGAAATATAATTGGTAATAGGCTCGCCTGTACAATTAGGATAGATAGGCTAAAAATCACTGCCAAAATGCGAGAGTAGCAAACGTCTCTGCCTTACCCTTTGGGCTATACAAGCGTAATGATAAGTAATTTTATAAAGTGGATGCTCCAGCTCGAGGGTACCCCGCGAAATTAAAATTTTCTTACGTTTTTTTTGAAATTATTGGCAGGCCAGTGCTAGCTTGTATGTTGATTAAAATATTGTTCGCGACTTTAAGACGTATGTAGTTACAGAATTATAATATCATCAATACAACCTATTGTATAAGTATTTACGCGTATTGATTCGCGTTAAGTTTTAGTTTATGTCGTCAGAAAGTAAATGTTCTTTTATTAAGTTCGATCTGAAAATAATCATTTTAATTTGAAAATTTTACGAACAGAGGTATTGGGAGTTCGCGTATTTTGCGACCCTTCGGCTTGTACATACACATAAACACGATACGCCGTCGCATCGTCCTACGACGCGTCATCGTTTCACGATGCGACGTCATATCGTGGGAATCTACGTTTGAAGTCAACCTACTGCTTACCTTTTTACTCTGCTTTAGAACAGCAAAATACGACCTATTTTACGTCATCATCATCATTTCAGCCGAAAGGACGTCCACTGCTGGACATAGGCCTCCCCCAAGTGTCGCCACATTGACCGGTCCCGTAAGGTTATGGGACCGGTCAGTGTGGAAATGGAAATGCAATAATATTTTACGAATATTTTATTTATTTATTAAACTTACCTACACACATATCTTTACAGGATGACCCCAATACAATAGTGGTTTGCAAACACACACCCGGTAAATAGAAAATCAACAGACTTACGACGACTTTGTAGAAAGTAATAAAAAAAAAAACATAAATAATAAAATTACCTACCTTTAGGTACCTATGCAATTATCAAAGTAAACTTTATTTTTTCTGCTATAAAATCTAAACTAAAATATAAAATCAGACAAAAGAATTCTAATATTTAAATATAACTAGCACAATTCAACAAATCTTGCGAAATCACTCAGATTGCACGAAAAAATATTTTACGAATAGATTTATTGTTATGTAGATTCCAACATAGGTAAGTACGACGGCGCATCGTGTTTAAATACAAGTACAAGCACTTTCAGAGAACTAGATTGTAACTATCCTAAATTATGTATGTTTCCATTAAATAATTCCTGTTTTACCATGTTTATTATTTGTTTTGATTTCCCAACAGATAATTTGGCAATAGCCGCGTACTGACTGAGCGAGCAGCCTCGGACATTTGCTTCGCAACGTTTGCCGCGCGAGGCAGCCTCGGACTGTATTTAAATATGCACGAGGCTGCCGCGCGCGGCAAAGCCGAGCCGGAGCGAGGCTGAGCCAAAGTCGAACAACTCGAAAGTCGAAAACTCGGTGATGGCTCACAAGTCGAACAGAGGCCACGCGAGCGTAGCGAATATTCAGTTCTGCTCAAGATTGTCATGAATCCGTGGGTTCGCAAGGCTATCGCCACCACTGACTTTATATTTTACTCATCAACTTGTACAAAAAAAGCAACAGTTGGTATAATCAGGACATTGCGCGTCCCAAAGTAGTCTATATTTGCCATAAATGACATTTCTTAATTCGTGATTCCGTGTTCTTCGAACAAGCGAGGCAAAACACAACCGTCTTGAGTGCGCGAGGCAAACTTGCTGAGGCGCTTTTGAGCATGGATAAAAACCGACAACGTTTGGCTCGGGCCGCGGCACGCTCGGGCGAGGCAGCGCGTGGGTTTCCCTCGGGCGAGGCTCTTCTTGACCGACCGAGGATTTGCCTCGCGCGGCTGCTTCGCGGGGCTGCTCGCTCAGTCAGTAGGTACGCGGCTAAAACGTAAAAACGCCGATTTTAAACCCTGCAGACGGAAATAGGGGCCCCGCGTAGCAGGGCTCCGACGACTACGCTTTTTAGGGGAATATAGGTCAGGTGGGCTACAGTGAGCCAGTGGTACCCAAAACTAGAAGTTACCGGATCATGGAACTGACACGTAGCAACGTGTTTCGTTACGTCTCCCTCACTCCCCACTTGAGGGCGACGATTTGTGTTTTCCCATGTGGCTCAGGTTGGCTGGACAAATCTTCAAAATAGCTCGCATTTTACTGGGTCAATAGGGCACTTTATGTGACGGCTAAACACCCTTATTTCAGAATTTGTGACGCTACAGAATCTTAGATAATCGATCGAATACGGGTCCAGCCATCTTGAAAAACCACTTTTCGCTGGTCTCTCAATCTCGGTAACGGAAGTGATTTTGACGACTTTTTGCATATCAACGGGCGTCACATAAGTTTGTGACAGGCATCGAGCTAAAAGTTTTGTGATACGTACAGTGGTTTAGTAGAGAAATGCAAAAAATCTGTGCCAGCCATCTTGAATTTACGTAAAAAACTTTTGGCTGGCACTTCCGAATCTCAATAACGGTAGCGTTTTCGAATATGGTTCCTTTACTAAAACTTGGTGACGCAATGTGTGACGGTAATAACGTTTGATTTATGGCGTCACATGCAAGGGTTTACGAGAAATCAATAAAAACCTAATGTCCAGCCAACCTGAGTTCAAGCTGGCTGGACACCTGTATCTCCGCTGCCTGATGATCTACGACCTTCAAAATGTGTTCAAAATGTTGTGACGGGGACGATAATGATAACCTGAATTTGTGACGGAGAAACTTTGCGTAGTTTCAAAGATATTGATCATTTAAATTTTCCCATACAAACATCCATTAATATTGTGAGGTGACCATATTTTTTACATAATTATAGGATTTCTTTTTAAAATACTAATCAGCCGGTAGCAGCCACGCCTGCTTTGTATTTGATTTATCCGTGGGAATAAAAGGTTTTCCTGCAATAAAAAGCGTAAGTATGTGTTAATTCAAAATAATAATTGACTACCAGCGCTGCAAAAGAGAGCCCACTTGTATTTCGCGTTTAGTTCATTATCTTAGATAACTGAAAATGAGAACTAAACTCGACAGTCTGCAGTGTATGTACTTTTCGAAGTGTTATCACTAATCAGAGTAAGACAACTTTTAATTAATCTGCGGTAAGACAACAAAATAATAAGAGAAGATTCGACCAGTTGTCCTAGTAGTACCAACTTTAAGCAATAGATGGCGACACCAACATCAGCTATCATGGAAGTATTACATTCCGTTCACAGATATTTTATACATTTTTTACGCAACTTATTGATTCAAAATCACCTTAGCTAACTAGGTAGTACGTATTAAAACCAAAAATGAACACTGATGCTGTGATTGATTTTGTGTAATAATTGTCTTTTTTATATAGGTATTGAAGAATATTTAAGTATATTCAGCTATATTACAAATGACGACCACCGACTTCATTTGCGCTTCAAACACTTAGGGCGGTGGTAAAAACAACGTCGTGGTACAAGGCGAGGGTTACTGAAATGGAGTTGATCGTCGTCATTTGAAACGCTGTATAAGTACAAATAAATGTGATTTTATTTACAGCAAACATTATTTTTTCATTTTAATACCTTAGAGCATTAGTTATTTAGTTATCCTGACACATTAACTACCTATGTACTTACCATGAAAAACACCAATACCTACCTACTAAAAAGAGTAGAAATCTGCACGTAAATAATCAATAACATTAAAAAATTACCCCCATTCCTCACTTCTACACTTTTGTCTTCTATTGATTTAAATATCTACAGTTGTTCTTATTAGTATCACCAGTACACGGATTTTCGTCCATTAAAGAAAACACCATAAAATATACTTCATCATTCATCATTATCGGCCCATTAATGTTCCCACTGCTGGGACAGGCCTCCTCTCTATGAGAGGGAATGGGCTATATAATCCACCACGCGGGCCCAGTGCGGATTTGTAGATGTCACATGTCTTCGAATTTATGGTTCTAGGACATGCCGGTTTCCTCACGATGTTGTCCTTCGCCGTTTTGAGAGCAGCGGTGATGTAATAAATTACACAAAGTAATGCGCCAGCCTGGGTTCGAACCCACGACTTACTGAACGTAAGTCGGGGCCGCCACCACTGGGCCACCGCACCGTAAAATATACTCAGTCCTACATAAAACCTACAATATTGGTAACCCTACTGCAGTGTTTGTATGGGAAAATTTAAATGATCAATATCTTTGAAACTACGCAAAGTTTCTCCGTCACAAATTCAGGTTACCATTATCGTCCCTGTCACAACATTTTGAACACATTTTGAAGGTCGTAGATCATCAGGCAGCGGAGATACAGGTGTCCAGCCAGCTTGAACTCAGGTTGGCTGGACATTAGGTTTTTATTGATTTCTCGTAAACCCTTGCATGTGACGCCATAAATCAAACGTTATTACCGTCACACATTGCGTCACCAAGTTTTAGTAAAGGAACCATATTCGAAAACGCTACCGTTATTGAGATTCGGAAGTGCCAGCCAAAAGTTTTTTACGTAAATTCAAGATGGCTGGCACAGATTTTTTGCATTTCTCTACTAAACCACTGTACGTATCACAAAACTTTTAGCTCGATGCCTGTCACAAACTTAGGTATGTGACGCCCGTTGATATGCAAAAAGTCGTCAAAATCACTTCCGTTACCGAGATTGAGAAACCAGCGAAAAGTGGTTTTTCAAGATGGCTGGACCCGTATTCGATCGATTATCTAAGATTCTGTAGCGTCACAAATTCTGAAATAAGGGTGTTTAGCCGTCACATAAAGTGCCCTATTGACCTAGTAAAATGCGAGCTATTTTGAAGATTTGTCCAGCCAACCTGAGCCACATGTTTTCCCGCGCGAAAAGTAAAAAATAGGTAAGTTTTGCTTTCCTTCTTCAAAGTCGCGTTTTCTGAGGTTTTCGTACCGAATTTTAAATACATGTAAAGTCACTATCTAGCAATAATATGGTTATTAGGTTTTAAACATATTCCTTGATCAATTGCCTTTTTTCAACATCAAATGTCAAATAACGTAGGTGGTACACAGTGACTCAGTATTGCAGGGTACACAGTGAACCGTGATTCAGTGTGTACCGCTTGATGGTTCATGGTGTAGGTACCAAAGTTCAACATCAAATTAGTTAAATAGATACAACTTTTTTTGCTTCAGGATGGTTCGAACTAAGGCAGTGAAAAGAAAGATTGGGGGGCATAGCAAGGATGATATGGTGCAAGCACTTCAGCTTATAAAAGATGGTGCAAGCATACGCAGGGCCGCTAAAGATTGTCACTTAGCATATCCTACGCTACGGAGGTACGCTAAAAAAATCCAGTCGGATGAAAACACTAACTTAGATCCTAATTACGAAGTCAATGCAGTACTTTCCCAGGACCAGGAACTAGTGTTAAAAACAATGCGCCTTAATGTTTCATGGGCTCGGGGCAAAAGAAGTTCGTCAAGTCATCAAGTGGCATACCAAATGGCAAAAACAAATTATTTTTTATTTTTATTATAATTCTTATTAATTCTTTTTTTTTTTGGGTCCTGGGTTCGAATCCCGGTACGAGCAAATGTTTGTGTGATGAGCACGGACATTTGTTTCTGAGTCATGAATGTTTATATTAAACAAAAAGTATCTATTTAGTATATCAATCTTGCCTATGCCTAAAAAAATCTAATTAGTCCGTCAGTTAGACTATAAAAAAAATATTTGACCCGTATATTTTCTTTTGTTACATAAACCAAGATTGATGAAGATTCGCAATACGTCACGCCGTGCTATAGTTTTTAGTGCGTTGTGACGTCACGAGCCCCCACTCCCGAGTTTTGATGCGTTTTATCTTTGTCAGTACTCAGTGATTTACAAAAGCAAAAAATACGTGTCCATTATTTTTCAATACTCTAACTGACGGACTAATTAGTTTTGCAATTTTTTGATGGTGGAAACTAGCCTATAAGCTTTTAACGGTCTTCTCCATTCATTTGTAGTTAGCGCAGCATATCTTCTTTCATACTACTCTGTTGGTACTTGTTCACGTAACAACGCGCGGGTGCGGGCGCGGAGACGTGCCGAGTTCGTGTTCACATTGGCCGCCAGGCGTTTGCGCGAGTCTGACGTGTTGTCAGAAGTTGAAAAATGGACGACGTCGGAGTTCTGGCCTGAACAGCACTAATAAACTCTTCTGTATTGAAGGACATGATGAAAACGTGCTACCGTTTCTAGCGACAAGTTCATACTGGTTGAACTTACCTGACGTCGCGACTGAATCGCGCGCTCCGCCGCTAGTTCGACGTGAACACACACAAACATCTCACGCGTTAGATATTGCCGCGAGCCCGCCGCGCGCGACAGTCGCTAGCTTGCGCTACTTAGACCGCACGTGCGTTGTGTACGTGAACACTTGGATATTACGCCATATGTTTGATATTTCGTTACCGCGCCCGCGAATCAACGTGAATGAGTACTTACTCGTCATCTCATCAGACACCTCCTTTCTAGCCATATCATTTCTTTCTAGCCATATCATATCTTTCTAGCCATATCATTTCTTACGAAAATACAATAAAACACCAAAAAAGTAATTAAAAATAATCTTTATTTAATTGAAAATCGTTTACTTAATGTCTTAAAAATATTAACAATTACATACTACAAATATTTGGAGTTCCAACGACGTCCGCATCAATATCGACTAAAACAAAAAAACTAAATGATATTGACTCGAGAAGATTCGTTTGAGCTCTTACAAAAATGTCCTATTTTTATAATGTTGCTTACATTTACAAGGGACTTTTGGCGTGTGAATAGAAATGGAGATGTTGTTGGTAAACATAACAATAGCATTGATAAAAAAAAATAAAGATGGCGGTTGTAATTTGAAAACAGACCACGCGCCAGACGATCCTTGCACAACTATATTTGTTCCATTCCATTTTGTTGTTTTGCACAACTGTTTTAAATCAATAAAATAAAATAAATTAATAATATTGTAAAATTTTACTCTAGAAAGAGACGGTACTTACATCATTCAGAACTTAAAAAAAAACACTGTTGAATTTTTTTTAAGAAACAGTTGTTTTTTTAACTACCGATGAAAAATTACTTTTTAAAATTGTATTTACCTAATTTGACAACATAATATCTTATTTATTTTTGTCTCTTTCTAGTTTAATCTATACTAATATTATAAAGCTGAAGATTTTGTTTGTTTGTTTGAACGCGCTAATCTCAGGAACTACTGGTTCGAATTGAAAAATTCTTTTTGCGTTGGATCGTCCGTTTATCGAGGAAAATTATAGGCTATATAACATCACGCTATGCCCAATAGGAGCGGAGCATAAATGAAACATGTTGCAAGAATAGGGAAATATTATTTCTTTTTTTGAGCTTTTTCTCTCATAAGAGACGCAGACGAAGTTGCGTGGGTCAGCTAGTTAAACATACGATTCTAGAAACAGTCGGTACAGTATCATTAATAACAAAAAGTAAAAAACTGTTATATTATTTGCTATATCTACATTTTGACCATTTCGATGTTGTTCCACTTTTTTAGGAAACAGTTTATTTTTTAATCACTGATTAAAACTCCTTTAAAAATTGTATTTAGGTACCTAATTTGACAACATATCTTATTTATTTTTGTCTCTTTCTAGTTTAATACATGATAAAGAGATAGCAATACCATAATTTAAGTCCAGTTTCAGCCAAAAATGTCATAAATAAAGTAACTACTTATATTTATTTTCATTGTTTGTGCTGATATTGTGTCCGGAGATAAATATTTCTTTCATTTTTTCCTCGTAAAGGTTTTACTAGAAAGAAGGGAAACCGACTAATGCTTAACAACTTATTAAGGAAACTACAGGAGCTAAATTAGCAACTCTATTTGTGGTGGTTCAAACTTCGTTTGAAATACTGTTCGAATAAAGTTCTAATCAGCTTGCACTACAAAGTGGTTGTTACGTCAGTCACTGCGGGCCGAATAGTGCGAAATGAGTGGTTTCGATCGATTTACAAAAAATCTATTGATTAGACTAAAAAAAAACACTATGATGCTAATATGTTGCGTGTAGAATTATTGGCAAAAAAACAGAATGAGCGTTAGAAGATATTTTTATATAGAGATAAGTTCGTGATTTTTTTATCGAGTTAAATTAATTGTATTATGTTTTCAAAACAATATCATACTAGCATATATCCGAAGAATATATATTTTTCTGGTTTTGTTTACTGCAGTGAATTATACAGGGTGTAAACCACCTCATCACAAAGCCGTTAACCAAGCATTCTGTACATCAAACAACAACTTTTTTTTTGAGGTTATAAATCATGTTTTGTGGTAGAATTCAATGTAACGCACTTAAAACATTGTGCTGATGGATGGATTGAATAGTAATGGGGTCGAAAAAAAACTAGTATTTAAAAAAAAACTTGTCCAAAAGTTGTAACTTTGACCCCCCATATCTCCGTAACTAGAAGGTATGGTGTAGAACAAAAAAATGATCGCAAAGATGGGGAAAACAAGTGCCTTTCGGCTTCGTGAAGAGGTGTTTTACACCCTTTATACTTTCAGGCATTATAAAACTCGCGTTTAGCTCATGTAGTCGCCTTAAAGCGGCAAAAGAAATGAACATTCTGTGAATATTTCAACCGTCTACCTATTACGGCTCATGAGATACAACACGCTGACAGACAGACGGACAGATTATATGGGAGGCTTAGTAACGTGCGTCAAAGCCCCTCCCATCTTGTATTTGCACTTTATTTAAATTTCATAGGCTATACTAGTTCATTCATCCACAAGTAATGAGAGGTTATAATTTTGAGAAATTAAAAAAATGTTTCCAAGAACTCGGTAGATGGCGTTGAACTGACTACGTTACTAGGTGCCAAAGCCAAAACGTTTGAGAAAACACGTCACATACGCTCGTTGACTGACACTTTCGTTTGCATAAGCTTCCGAATAAAACCATTAGGTCCAAGTGAAATTATGTGACGTTCTGTTCCTTGCAGTAACGTACCGAGATCAGCGCCATCTATCCAGCGACTAGGGAAGAGTTGAAAAACAAAATCCCTCATTATTATAACAAGTTTATGCAGCCAGCAAAGAATATCTATTAAAATTCTATGAGACAATTAATTATTTAAACAAAATGATTCGATTGGCAACGTTTCGTCAATTTTGACTTAAAAAAAAGAGATAATAATTAAACTTTCATTGCTGACTATGCGTTACAACAAATTTATACATTGATTTAGGACAAAATTGATCACATGACACAAATAAATTAAAAATAATCCTAATTTCTTCAAATCTTTCCAAGTTGGACGTAACATACGCCCTCTCGTAAATTTTGCCGAAATAACACTTTTTTTTAAACCGACTTAAACATTCAAATTTTTACTTGTTTTATAATTTATACCTAGCTGTCTGCCAGATAATTTACCCGGATCTTATCCGGAACTAATGAAACAAAAACATCTTAACACTAAAACTTATATTGTCACTTGCGGGTCATCTTTGTTTTTTTTTTACGGATGGGAAATCATCAAATAACTTCTCCCACTCTGGGCGGAGCGGGAGGGAGTGTAAGACTTTTACTGACTAAAACCCATCCATGTTCCTTCCTCGCCCTTTATGTTCTTAAATTTCACGAAAAATTACGGATGGTTTCCTAAGACCATTTTCGTGTAGCTGCAAAGGTATGATAGCTCAAAATTAATTGTTTTTCCAAATTTTCTTTTACATTTTAATTTTGATTATAGTTGCAATAGTCCTCACCCTTCTTCCCTGAATTCTGGTCCGCGTTCGGTGTCCCGGTCTCCAGGTTGTGGGGTGAAATTCCAATTTTTTTATTTCGAAAACTGGTTTTTTGACCAAATCTCAAAATTTTTGTTTGGCCCATAGTATGTTTTATTCCACAGTTCGCTAGCCCGCGCGGAGACGCGTCTCTGGACACCTCGCACGCGCCCCTAGCTCGAAAAAATTTTTACTGCCCCATTTACCGTTTCCACCCTGTATATTATGTAGTCTACCAACCATCTGGTGTCCAATAAATGGCGCTGTGTATAATGTCCAGCGATATTTATTTATTTACTAGCTGACCCGCGCAAATTCGTCTGCGTGAAGAACCGCTCGACCGATTTTGTGCTAACTTCACATAAACATCTACTAAATAGTCCGAACAAAGCCTAAATATTTGGTTTGGATAGGTGAGCCCGTTCTTGAGTTATAAAATTACAACGAAAAGTGGCATTGATTTTTATATATATTGACTAGCTGACCCGCGTAACTTCGTCTGCGTAAATTGAGATGTAAGCTATCCTATCTTTCAAGTTGGATCAAACTGCACACGGTGTACAAATTTGATTAAAATCGGTTAAGCAGTTTAGGAGTCCATCGCGGACAAACAACGTGACACGTAATTTATATATATTAAGATTGATATCCCGTAAGCGACAGTGTAAGTTCAAAAAATCTAATTTATCTTAAATTCATCGAGACATATTGAAACACTGCCTTTATTTACAATTTTGAACTAAAAACACATCACATTTGTTTAGTACTACCTTATACAACGTGTAACAAAAAGGGTATAGTAATATGAAAGGATGTGCTACAGACCATCAAACTGAACAATTTTCTCCATGGAACCACCATCGTAATCGCGAAAAAATATTCAACGGCCCCATACTAAATTCTAATACCTACTCGACCAAATGTATGAGACAGCTGATTATTTTATTACGATTACGATTACGATGGTCCCATAGAGAAAGTTGTTCAGTTTGATGATCTGTAGCACACCCTTTCATATGACTATATACCCTTTTTGTTACACGTTGTATAGTTAAATTAGGTACTAGAAAGGATTGTACAAAAAACAAGCAAAATAGACCCGATTTCTTGTGGAACGTTTATTTTAAAGCACAGTAAGGTAGATGACAAAAAAAGATCTAATTGGGGAAAACCGTTAAAAGCTAATTGTAGATGGCGCCACCATAGCTGGTCTCAATCTGACCAATGAGGTCAAGGTATTTTAAAATATGAAATGACATTCCTTCATTTTCAACCAATGACGATGTTTCGAACCAGCTATGCTAGCGCCATTAGTTCCACAGCGTGCATCCCCATTAGTCCGTCATATAAGTTTCCAAAAAATAATCGACACGTTTTTTTACTTTTTCACGTAAACAACAAAAAATGAAGACGATACGGTGCGTCGAAAACTCGCGTGACGTCACAATTGAGTATATTTTTACTGTAAAATCAAAATAAATAAGCTAAAACTCGGGAGTGACGGGCCCGTGATGTCAGAACTAGCTGAACATTATACCTAGGCGTGACGTATTGAGAATTTTAAAAGCGTCGTATCGTCGTCAATTTTGGTTTACGGTACAAAAGAGTCAAATATTTGTTGTTAATCTAACTGACAGACTAATTTATTAGGTTTTTGTCGTATACCCTATACTTACAGTTTAAGATAAGTTGTTTTACTTAAGTTTTGTCGTGAGTGTGGTTCTTAGCGGTACTAGCTGGCGACAGCGCGCGAGGAGGGAGGACTCACTGCCGACACACCGCAGGACTCCGCCGCGCGGGACGCTAGGAGGGTACTTATCTGTGGAGGAACAGGGAATCTCACTTGTTTGATTGTTTGTTACTAAAAAAGAAAGTCAAAATTTCATCACTACACTTAAAATTTATTAATCGTGATGCATGATTATTTTTTTGAGGAAAGCCTGTCAATACGGATGGCACAGCTACTGCCCCAATACGGTAGTTGAAACCATAAAACATGGACCAAAACTATCTAATATATAGGTGACTGGTAATTAGTGTAAGATACTTAGGTCCATGTTCACCGACAAGATAACGGTCTGATTATCTAAAAACAGCTATCAATGTGACATGTTCCCATACAAAAATGTGTTTTAAACAGCTGTTTTTAGAAAATCGTCCGTCATGTTTTTGGTGAACATGGACCTTAGTGTATGATACTTAAACACGTGATTGTACTCCCTGATAACAAACAACTTTTACTATGGGAACAACCCTGAAATCGGGAAAAAGTAATCAGCTGTTCAGTACATTAGGCGAACATAAATATACAGAACAGTTGTTTTTTTACGCGATTTCAGGTTTGGTCCCATAGTGAAAGTTGTTTATTATCATGAGCACAATCACGTGTTTAAGTATTGTACACTAATTACCAGTCACCCTATAGAAGTACAACGATACGACAAGAAGAACCATAAAACCATAATTACAAGACACCAATTTCTTGAGAAAACGTTATTTTGGATCTGAAAAACCGATTTATTTTCAATTGATTGTACAATTTGATTTTTAGTTGCTTTGAAATCAATAAAATGTTGACTCATTGACTTGACTAAACATGACGTCAGTGTGCTATTGCAGTTGTGAGTGTATGACTTTATGACTATAGCGATTTTGTCGTGACTCTTCAGCGTAACCTTATGACTACAGCGATTTTGTCGTGACTCGTCAGCGTAACCTTATGACTACAGCAATTTTGTCGTGACACGTCAGCGTAACCTTATGACTACAGCGATTTTGTCGTGACTCGTCAGCGTAACCTTATGACTACAGCAATTTTGTCGTGACACGTCAGCGTAACCTTATGACTACAGCGATTTTGTCGTGACTCGTCAGCGTAACCTTACGATTAGAGCGATTTGTCGTGACTCGTCAGTGTAACCTTATGACTACAGCGATTTTGTCGTGACTCGTCAGTGTATTACCTTATGACTAGCCGCATAGGTAGTATCAGGCGGTAACTTGAGCGCCCGCAGTAGTGCGGCGAGGTGTGCGGGGGGCTCCCCGGCGGCGAGGGTGCACTGCACTAAACGCGCACCCATCTCTGCGCGAGCGAACCGGACTCCAACGCTCCTGGGGGGAAGGAAAACACTATTTTTAGGGACATATTAACAAACAAATAAAACTATACAATAGGCAGACTTTTTATGTATAATATATTAAGGTGATTATTGTTCTATTTTATTATTTTATTTCACACAGTGTTTTGTTGACGGCGTGTATAATTTCGAGTCGATCGATATTAAAAATTATTCATATTCATAACGAGCTCGTGGCTAACTAATAACAGCCGCTCAGCCCGATCTGAAGGTTAAGCCGTGCTTGCCAAGGTTGTTCTGTGGATGGATGACCACCCTTACATACCGAGTTTCCTACGTGCCTCGGAAATCACGTTAAGCTGTTGGTCCCGGCTGTCATTTGTCCATCTTTGACAGTCGTTACAGGTAGTCAGTGGCACGAAAGTCTGACACCAGTGTTACCAAGTGGTATCGTATTAACTAGTACTAACTGGGTTGTGAAGGTCAGATAGGCAGTCACTCCTTGTTAAATACTGGTATTCAGCTGCATGCATCCGGTTAGACTGGAAGTCGACCCCAACATAGTTGGGAAAAGGCTTGGCACATGATGACGATGTGTCGACCGTTGGAGGGTTTTTTTTTTTTTTTTTAATCTAATGTAACTTATTTTACTAGACAAACAAACAACTCGTAACTGTAGTGTGATATCGAAGTTCACTTATAGAATTGCGAAGAGTTAATATTTTTTTTAGATATCACTTACTTAGGTTGTAGCCCGCCTAAGGCGCGACACGCGGCTGCGACTTTCGGTCGCAACGCTTCTAGTCGCGCGTGTACGCTCGACCGGTCGCGTTGTGCTTCCGCGGACGATACCAAGCCTCGGATCTGAAATAAAATAATAATAGATTACACAACAAGTAAAAAATAAAGGCACTATGTTGGATCCCGAGAGCAGTAAAGGATTCTAGAGTAGAATCCCGAGCGTAGCAAGGGATAGATATAGAGTAGAATCCTGAGCGGAGCGAGGGATACAAGAACCGAAATGAATAGAAATGATGGCTGGTAGATGTTACATGTTTTCGAATTTTCGGTTCAATGACATGCCGGTGTCCTATATTTGGAGTGTAAATGTGGTTCTGCTCTACAAACGATCGGGCACTTAATATCGTGTCCTGCGTGACCTGCTGTTTGTTCTCTACAGAAGCTGATGGACGCTACCGAAAGCGCTAAACTGGTAGTTCAGTTCTGGGCCAACACAATAAGAAGACGACAAAAAAAAACTAATTTGTCCGTCAGTTGGGTTATTAAAAAAGTGCGTTGACTCCCGAGTTTTGATGCGTTTTATCTTTATCAATATTCAGAACAAGAATAAGAAATTTTATTAGCTCAAACATGTGTTTACATACAGAATTAAAATAAAATAATACATGCATGCAAGATCTTAAATAAGAGTGGCTCACGACATGTCTGCCATTTCTCATGGCGTTCATTGATTTACAAAAACAAAAAATACGTGTCCATTATTTTTCAATAATCTAACTGACGGACTAAATAGATTTGTAATTTTTTGATACTGTCGCCATGGCTATTTAGATTGCAGAAGATAATGGAAGTACTTCTCCAGACTTGCTTCTTTACAAAAAGCTGTAATAAATAATCAGAGGTCGGAGTAGGTAGATTGATTTTTGGTATTTGTATCATAAATGCACACTGAAAGATTAATGGATAAGCCATTTTTCCGGAAAGTAATTCCGGTATTTCCGGATCCAATTAAATATTGTTGATGTTGGTAGTGATATTATTACTACTCAATTCAAAATTTAAACAAAAGTATGAAAACTTCATTAATTTATTATTTATCGGTTGAATAATAAAAACAATCGAATTCCGATCGAAGAATTAATATTTTTATTTAATTTTTAGCCTTTTTATGGCCACAACTTTTTATAAATTGTTGCACTTTTGTTACCATCTTGCATGCATGTATTTCCTTGTATGTATGACACATGTTTAGCAAATAAATATTATCTTATCTTATCTTAGAGGAATGTCCATTCGGACGACAATACTAGAAGTAGTATAGTTACCTCATCGCAGACATGTATTATTTAATTTTTAGCCTTTTTATGGCCACAAGTTTTTATAAATTGTTGAACTTTTGTTACCATCTTGCATGCATGTATTTTCTTGTATGTATGACACATGTTTAGCAAATAAATATTATCTTATCTTATCTTATCTTAGAGGAATGTCCATTCGGACGACAATACTAGAAGTAGTATAGTTACCTCATCGCAGACATGTATTATTTAATTTTTAGCCTTTTTATGGCCACAAGTTTTTATAAATTGTTGAACTTTTGTTACCATCTTGCATGCATGTATTTTCTTGTATGTATGACACATGTTTAGCAAATAAATATTATCTTATCTTATCTTATCTTAGAGGAATGTCCATTCGGACGACAATACTAGAAGTAGTGTAGTTACCTCATCGCAGACATGTAGGTATGCGTGTAGCGCCTGGCCTCCAGTCTCCCAGCCGCTCACCTCGTGACGTTTTGCTGCCTCGTTCATCTTTTCCAGCAGCGGCGCTATGCTTTGTAGCTCATCTGTTATATCAAAAGGATATTAAACAATTTTTCAAATAAGCGTTTTTTAGTTTAGTTGGATGCTCCAGGGTCCGCGAAATTCAAATTTTCTTACGTTTTTAGGGTTCCGTTGCCAAATGGCAAAACACGGAATCTATCAGAACTATGCTGTTGAAACTTGGTAAGTAGATGTATTCTGTAAACCACATTAAGATTTTCACACAAAAATAGAAAAAAAGCAATAAAATTTTTGGGGTTCCCCATACTGAACTGACACATAATTTTTTTTTTCATCAAACCCATACGTGTGGGGTATCTATGGCTAGGTCTTCAAAAATGATATTGAAGTTTCTAATATATTTTTTTTCTAAACTGAATACACTTCCAAAGTGGTAAAATGTGTCATTCTCTTATTTTAGAAGTTACAGGGGGGGGGGGGGGGCTGTAACGTCTAAATTATGAGAATGATAAAACTAAAGAAATATATACGATGTGCATTACCATGTAAACTTCCACCGAAAATTGGTTTGAACGAGATCTAGTAAGTAGTTTTTTTTAATACATCATAAATCGTAAAATCGTAACTTCTATATTATGTTACTTGCTGCTACGGAACCCTTCATGGGCGAGTCCAACTCGCACTTGGCCGTTTTTTGCAATTTACTGGTCAGTGCTAGTTTGCATGTTGATTAGAATATATTTCGCGGCTGTAGAAGTATACGACGCACGACTTATTACTGTGAATTCAGTAGAACAATAAAAAAAACTGAAATCCCCACAATCTGTTAATGAATAAGTAATAGTAATAAGTAATATAAGTCTGAAATCACCAACAAGTCTCGAGAAAGCGTAGTGATCAATGCTCGTGCCTTCTCTGTTGAGAAGAGGCTTTTGCCCAATGCCCAACAGTGGCACAGTAAATTCTATTGAATATTGAAAACCCCACAGTCAGTTAGAAAGAAAGAAAAGATATTTATTTGGCTTATGCCGCAAGTGAACACAACATAACAAAAATAGGAATTAAATAAAGTAAAAACTTAAAACTAAACAATAAAAAGTAAATAAAGAAACTGTTGAGAGTTGTCTTATTCACTTTTGTAGACTAATAATGAATAGGAACACTTCATGTTACTTTCATAAGATTTAGACTTTGACGACGCGAATGGCTTAGTGGTAGTGAGGCTGCCTTACGTTATTAGGGTCCTGGGTTCGAATCCCGGTAGGAGCAAATGTTTGTGTGATGAGCATGTACATTTGTTTCCGAGTCATGGATGTTTATATGTATAATAAGTATGTATTTACAAACAAAACAAGTATATATTATGTAGTATATCAACTTTCTGGTGTCCACGACACAAGCTTTGCTTAGTGTGGCACTAGATGGCGCTGTGTGTTAATGTCCAGCAATATTTATTTATGTTAAAGTATGTGGTATTTGCGCCGAATAAACATTTTAAATTGTTGTAAAAATACCTGCTAACACAGCCTCAGGCAGTAATTCTTCTAACAGCACTTTGTGTGCGGCGTTCCACTGCCCCGCGCCTACTAGATGCTCAGCCTCGACTGCCGGTAACCGCTGAAATAAAGCACATCAATATAAAATTAAGGCTCTTAGACCATACTACATAATAGACCTACTTATATGTTATTAAAGCATCTTTTTCCAAAATCTAGTCTGCAATTAGGTCTGTGCCAGCGAGAATGCACACTCAGGATTCCACTGTGATATTAGCCTTCTTAGAGTATAATATGTATATTACAGTAGTGCTGTAATTATATCCTTTAAGTTAGCCTTCCTTCTTGTGGCGGAATTTTAATGCCACAGGCACCTGACCTTTCTGAAAAACTTCATTAAGGCGCTTAGACGAGCTAAATTAGCAACTCTATTTGTGGTGGTTCAAACTTCGTTTGAAATGCTGTTAGAATAAAGTTCCACAAAGTGGTTGTTACGTCAGTCACTGCGGGCCAAATAGCGCGAAATGAGTGGTTTCGATCGATTTACAAAAAATCTATTGATTGGATTAAAAAACTAGAACACTATCATGCTAATATATTGCTTGTAGAATTATTTGTCAAAAAATCAGAATGAACGCATGCCTTTTTGGATAGTTTTTTTTTTGTTTGAAAGATATTTTTAGAGGTAAGTTCGTGATTTATTTTTATTGAGTCAAATTAATTGTATTATGTTTTCAAAACACTATCATGCTAGCATATATCCTGAAGAATATCATATATTTTTCTGGTCTTGTTTATAGCAGTGCATCATATACTTTTAGTAATTATAAAACTCGCGTTTAGCTCATGTAATCGCCTTAATTTGAATTCACAAACAGAATTGACAGCCAGGATCAACGGCTTAACGTCCTTGCAGAATCTCTAATCTTGGTCCGCCGCAAGGGTCGAAGCCTGCCGGGGTTGTGAGACTGTTCGAAAGAGATACCGTGGCCCTGGAACGTAAAGGGCGAGGAAGGAACATGGATGGGTTTTAGTCAGTAAAAGTCTGACACTCCCTCCTGCTCCGCCCAGAGTGGGAGAAGTTATTTGATGATTTCTTAGCAGTAAAAAAAAGTCTCTAGTCTACACTAAATGCTGTACACAGAAACTGTTGGTGAACTTTTAATAAATAAAAAATAGAAAGCGTAGCTTAACCTCGATCGACTCGGGCGGCTGTTATTACTTAGCTGCAAGTACAATAAGCCTTAAAGGGGTAAGGTTAGTCTATTGTACTGTATTGTACAACGGGCTGGTGTCCGCAACTCCACGTCAAAGCGCGTATTTTGCGTATGAGCTATCCCAGTGCGGGTTGGTAGATGTCACATGTCTTCGAATTTTTGGTTCGAGGACATGCCGGTTTCCTCATGATGGTTTTTTCACCGTTTTCAGAGCAGTGGTGATGAAATAAATTACACAAAGTAATGCGCCTGTCTGGGTTTGAACCCACGACTTACTGTTCGTAAGTCGGGGCCGCCACCACTGGGCCACCGCTGCTCTTAGGTTAGTCTAATACATACATCTAAAACATAATACATAACAAGATAATTATTATTATTTACAAACTGCAAATCTATAATAAAGTATTCAAAAGATCAAAGGCCCGTTTTGACATTTGTTAGCGTAATAAAGTTCAATTTCCGATAGCGGTGTCAATTTACTATGGGTTTGACGGCTGTCAAAACGGATTTCTAAGATTTCGTCGATAAACATCAAGTATCAAAATAGTTACAGGGCCTCAAAAAATTCGTCCACATCGCTGTCAATAGGAAAAGTTCCCAAAACACTGGCCACTCTGGATGGTAATGCTGCCAGCCTTGCCAAAGGAGACAGTGTAAATAAATAAATAATGAAATAAAAATAGTTTATTGGTAGAACAAGTTTAAGTATTAACACAAATTTTGTGATTGGATCCTCCTTTTAGGAAGATAGTGCCTGTGTTAGGACAGTCCGCTTTTCTATAGCAAGTCGTGTTAAATAAAAAGCGAAACGTATTATTTTTATGCTAAAACTATTTAAATTACAAATAGGGATTATGCAAGAAATACAAAACTCTTTTTACTTATTAATAATGCCTTGTATTAGCGCTTTAAAACATTATGGTATACTTGTTTAAGTTTCTAAAACATCACTTATTTTACAATTTGTTGTTTTATCTAGCATGTTTTTGGTGAAACGGAACGCACTCTCAAAACACGTCGTCCTCGATAACGGCGGAAGTGACATCAAAATTCATAATGTCAAAAAATACTTTTATTTGAAATGTAGGTAAAGTTTCACTGCGATTTTATTATAATATCGTTATCGCAATTTTTGCTTGAATAAAGTACATAGAATTAGTAAAATTACTTTATTAAGGCCAAAAAAATAGATGTAAACAAGGTAGATTGTGATAAATGACGTCACATTATGGCCGCGACAATCACGGACGTTTGAACTGTCATAGAAAATTGCAGGAGTTTAATATTATTTTTGAGCGACAAGCAGTAGTTGAAATTAACTTTTAATAGTTTTCTTGGGTTCATAATAGTGTGTTTAATTGATTTAAGTGAAGAAAAAATTATATGCATATTCCCTATTAAATTAAGTTAAATTAAATTAAGACTAACTTTACCCAGCTACTCTGAGCAGAAGGCGTCGAGATATTGTGGCCTACTCTTCAGGGGTTCGATCGGTTTTTGCTAGACGTCAATATGTTACTCAATCCACCTACATCTATAATAAATTGAACCTTAAGTGTGAAATATATCCCATGCGGTTATACGACTGCAAAAGAACAGTTGGTGATTGGTTAAGATCTCTAACATATGAAGAAACCGAAAACATTCTGATCAGGGTAGGCTAACATGGTGGATAATTATGCATACACATACGCACGCACAAACACACACACACACACACACACACACACACACGCACGCACGCACACAAATACACACGCACGCACAAAACACACACCTATTTACAACACTCCTCACATACCGAGAGCTGATCAGATAACTATTATTTATTTAGTTTATCATTTCACATTTTTATTTTTAAGATTATTATTATTTTTTTTTTTTTTCTTTAATTTATTTTGTTTTCCTCTTTAGTAAATTGTATTTTGCTTTGTTCTTTAACTTCACTTACATTGTTAGGATACCACTTACGGGAAGAGCGAGACAGCTCCAACACAAGTACTATTGTAACTTACTGGGGCTGCCTCAGTTTATGTATGACACAATGATTGAGAAGTAATAAATATTTTTGTATTTTTTTGTTGTATTTGTACTAACTTAAAATAAATGAAAAAAAAAAGAATCTTTCTCACCTCATACTTGGCTCTATGCGCCTGCGCTAACAGCAGCCATTTCTCCGGCACTCGCAGTCTTCTGATCAGTTCCAGTCGCGCCTTCAGCTCTGCTGACTCCGCTTTAGCGGGCGCGTGCCGTGATAGTACACCACGGATCAGGTGGCCGCGACTGTCAATACAAAAGAGATGATTAATTAGAGTTATTATTAAATCTCTGCTCTCAAAACGGTGAAGGAAAACACCGTGCGAAAACCGGCATGTCCTAGAACCAAAAAATTCGAAGATATATGACATCTACCAATCCGCACCGGGACCGCGTGGTGGCCCACTCCCTCTCGTAGAATAGAAGCCTGTGTCCCAGCAGTGGGAACATGAATAGGCTTGTGATGATGAAAACTTTTTAAGTGGGCTTCAGAATTATGTTCTTCGTATGATCGCCCAAATACGAACTGAGACCGCGTGGACACAGATCGTTGGATGTTCCGTCTGCAAGCACAGTTTTTTATTTAAACTCTCCCTTGGTTCGTGCCCCGGCAATGCTGAATGCTCTGCTGACGTCGACACCGTCATCATCATCATCAGCCTATAACGTCCCACTGCTGGGACACGGCCTGCGGTGACAAGAGGGAATGGGCTATAATCCACCACGTGGGCCCAGTGCGTGTTGGTAGATGTCACATATCTTCGAATGTTTGGTTCTAGGACATGCCGGTTTCCTCACGATGTTTTCCTTCACCGTTTTGAGAGCAGTGGTGATGAAATAAATTACACAAAGTATTGCACCTGTCTGTGTTCGAAGTCACGATTTACTACTCGCAAGTTGGCTAATTTGCCGCGAGATGGGTAACTGTATGTCGGGATGATTGAATTTCTATGAAAGATGTTTTTTTCTTGTTATTTTTAAGTATTCCATTCTCATCTGTGTTTTATCTGAGCAATAGCTTGGATTCGTCTGTTATCAACATTATCTACCTAGTCTTATGTTGGGGTCGGCTTCCAGTCTAACCGGATGCAGCTGAATACCAGTATTTTACAAGGAGCGTCTGCCTATCTGACATCCACAACCCAGTTAGTACTGGGTAATACGATACCACTTGATAAGACTGGTTGTCAGACTTTTTGGGCCACTGACTACCTGTAACGACTGCCAAAGATGTACAAATGACAGCCGGGACCAACAGCTTAACGTGCTTTCCGAGGCATGGAGGAAACTCGGTATGTAAGGGTGGTCACCCATCCACAAACCAACCTAGGCAAACACGGCTTAACCTAAAGATCGGCCCGAGCGGCTGTTATTAGTTAGCCACGAGCTCCTACGGATTTGTCTGTTATATTGTACATGTTTCCTCAAATCTATCCTAATATCATAAAGAGAAAAGATTTGCATTGTTGTATGTAACGAATAAACTTAAAAACTACTGGACCGATATGAAAAAATCTTTCAGCAATGGATACCTACATTATCAGCGAGTAACATAGGCTATATTTTATCCCCGTACTCCCACAGGGACGGGAACTATGAGAGTGAAACCAAATGACGTCCGCTAGTAATGGGGATGCACGCTGTGGAACTAATGTCGCTAGCATAGCTGGTTCCAAGCATCGTCATTGGTTGAAAATCAAGGAATGTCATTTCATATTTTGAAATACCTTGACCTCATTGGTCAGATTGAGACCAGCTATGGTGGCGCCATCTACAATTAGCTTTTAAACCTAACACGACTGCGAGATTATTCACCCAGTTTTACGGAAGTTAATAGTGAATGTATACTCACGCTATATCGTCGGGGTGGTAGGACAGAGCTAGTACGGCTAGATGCCACTCGCCGCTCGCTTCGAGCTGGTCAGCTATACCGGTGATGCTCTCTATGGATGGGTTACCGAACCACGTGCCCAGGAGGAAACTGGAAGGAAAAATATGATATTGCGATTGATTTCATTGAAAAGGTAATGATATATTTAATGATTAGTCTGTAAATTGTTTCAAAAATACTTGTACACGTTAAAATGGTAAAAAAAGAGTGCACAACTCGCGAAAAAAAATCATCTCGGTTCTTGTATCCCTCGTTCCGCTCAGGATTCTACTTTAGAATCCTTCGCTGCTCTCGGGATTTAACTTTGTTTAGCGAATTAAATTAACTTTTTTTTCACTGGTTGTATAATCTACTACTATTTAACTAAAAGAAACTAGAGAGATTTTTTCTCTCATCTCATTTTATGTCCAGATATACACCGTGACTTTTTAGTCATCTTACAAAAGCAGTGCAGTTCATGTATCCAATGACTAGTAAACGTTCATAATAAAAAAATAGGTATTTATGAGATTTGAATAATTCAAAAATAAAATTTTTATTCATAATTATGACGCAAGGCGTAGTTTTGTCTCGTTGAAAATGGTGATGGAATGATCTGCTCGACTCGTGCGCTAGGTAGGTATACTCTACAGTTTGATACGTAAACATTTTTAACAGGGTGATTCATATTTCTAATGTATTATTTATTTTTCTTCGTACCTATTATCTTAATTAATTAAGGATAAAAAATAATAATCGCGTCTAGAGGTATTTTATGTCGGGTACATTGAGTGGACCGCTTTTGTAAGACGACTAAAAAGTCACGGTGTATTTTGGTAGTTGCATCTGCCTCGTTGGTCCAAAACCTGAATCGCGAAAAATAAATCAGCAGTTCGTATTAACTCGACAAAATGTATGGAACTGCTGATTTATTTTTCGCGATTCAAGGTTTGGTCCCATAGTAAAAGTTGTTCATAATGATGAGTAAAATGACCGGTCGAAGTTTATGGGTATCGTCCGGATATAACACGGTGTATTAGTTTCTGGCTACCCCTATGGGAAAATGGCGGAAGTAATAGTAGATTGTTACACGAGGGTCAAAAGGAATCAATTCCCATACGAGGTATTTAGACGCCCGAGTGCAGCGAGGGCGGCTATAGTCCGAGATTTTCTGCAGCCGATTGCCTGACCAAATTTAGTTCTATTTTTGAATGTATTTCTAGTGACTTACCATAGACTATAATCCAAGGGGTCGGGTGTATACCCGGCGGGGCGTAGTTTCGGGCGCGAATTGAAGGCGCGCGCTCGTATCAACTCGTATCGCAGGTCTAGTACGCGACGTCTTTTGCCGTTCTGTAGAAAATAAATTATATTAGAAGAAATTATAAAAGACTTATCAAATAAAAAAATCTAATTAGTCCGTCAGTTAGATAATCAAAAAATATTTGACTCGTACTTTTTCTTTTGTTACGTAAACCAAAATTGTAGAAGATACAACACTTTTAAAGCTTTTTTTAATGCTTTTTTGAGCTTGATTGTCTCGGCGCTTTTCTGGTGGTCGCCACTGTTGATTCTGGCGCACAGGAGTTGCAGTGGGCAGGGAATAGTGTGGTGGGATTTGACCTAATAGGCTAGTTTCCACCATCAATAAATTCCAAATATATTTAGTCCGTCAGAGAGTATTGGAAAATAATATACACGTATTTTCTGTTTTTGTAAATCAATGAATATTGACAAAGATAAAACGCATTAAACCTCGGGAGTGGGGGCCTGTGACGTCAGAACGCACTAATAATTATACCAAGGCGTGACGTATTGAGAATTTTAAAAGCGACGTACCTTCGTCCATTTTGGTTCACGTAACAAAAGTCAAAATACGGATCAAAGATATTTGATAATTTAACTGACGGACTAATTGTATTTTTCAGTTAGCAAGCCTATTTTCGAACTCCGTGCGGGCGAAGTCGCGGTTTTTAATAAACGGGTGTAAAAATCCGTTTTCCAGCAATAATTTTAGCGTAAAGTTACTTAGTTTGATGTACAGAATGCTTGGTTGACAGCTTCATGATGAGTCTGTTTACACCCTGTATAAAGGTGTTAAACATGTGGTCGGCAACTAATGACAGGACGTCAGTACTTACATTAACAACGGTGACGTCATAGGTGGTGACGTAGGGCGGCAGGGGCAGCTTCATACACATTTCGTCGCTCTCGATCAGAGACAGGTCTACGTCGTCGTCGCCATCTTGGATCTCGTTAGAGAAGAAGCTCTCGTATGTGCGCATCACATGTTCGAGGGACGGTATGTAGGGACAGAGGTATCTGTGGGAGAACGAGACAACAGACCATCATCATCTGGGAAAAGGATAGATTCCCAACTATATTTGGGGCGGCTACCAGTCTAACCGGATACGCACTACATAAATACGAAAATCTTTATTCCGAAAGTCACAAATTCGAATTTGAAAATACCGATTTTCATAATTTTCATGCGTGTCGCAAGGGACCGGTCAATGTGGCGACACTTGGGGGAGGCCTATGTCCAGCAGTGGACGTCTTTCGGCTGAAATGATGATGATGATTTTCATAATTCCAAATGGTTCAAAATTCCGAATGTATCAATCAACCCGACTTATCATTAATCCTATTTTCATAATTCCTAAAGGAGATCCAGCTGCCATACATTTTTGGGCTATTTTCAAAAGTCAACTAATATAAACTTATTATTTGGATAGAACATAACATAATGAACATTTGTATGTCAATAAGAGGTTTCCTTTTTGAGAATTAAAAAAAAATAGTTTCCAAGAACTCGGTAGATGGCGTTGAACTGACTACGTTACTAGGTGCCAAAGCCAAAACGTTTGAAAAAACACACGTCACATTCTTCACTCGTTGTTCGTTCTTCATTCGTCGCTCGTTGACTGACACTTTCGTTTGCATAAGGTTCCGAATATAACCATTAGGTCCAAGTGAAATTATGTGACGTTCTGTTCCTTGCAGTAACGTACCGAGATCAGCGCCATCTATCCAGCGACTAGGGAAGAGTTGAAAAAGAAAATCCCATATTAATGGAAAAAAAATGCAGGTGAATTTCGTTTTTTTTTTTAACCCTATTAAAAGTCCCTTCGCAATATCTAGGTTATAATATGAACTCTTTGAACTCTTCAAGCTACTTACCTAGCAGTAGAATGCAACGCTCTCAACCAGTCAGTCTCCAGCAGCTTGTCTCTGGGCGAACTCTGGCCAGCAATGAGGTGCAGCGTAGCCCAGCGGTGGGACGATATCAGGGTGTCGGCGCCGCACTCACGCCAGAGAGTTAGTTGGCGGGTTATTAGGGAACGGAATGTTGGGTCGCCTGGGGACAACATGAAAGTAGTAAAAAAATAATAGGGAAATATTATTATAACGGTGAATATGGCCAGATACCGTACTAGATAGGGAGGTTTGGAAGGATAGAAGGGAAGTTTGTTCCAAATTTTGTTTTTTATTTATTAATTTGTTTTTCGTTATGTTCGTATTTTTCAGGTGAGGTATTTTGAGGGAGGGGGGAAGGAGTCTAGCCATATGTCACCCAATCTCCCAAGGGAGAGGGGGGGTTCTCTGTAAAAGTAACATAGAGTTTTTTTCCTGCAAGAAACAGTGTTAAATTGCGAGAAAATTGGGTTTAGTTAAGTAAATAGATATTTGTCTCTACTAAAACATGGCCAAATCTTATACAAAAATATTTAATAATAAATATTCACTGAAAATAATTGAACAATCAAGCACTGATTACCGTATTTATAGTAAACTAAGCGTTTTGACAAATCTCAATTTGATTTTGGGGGTCGAGAAATCGCCAAAATAGCCGCATGTTTTTAATGAACGTCCCCAAAACATACAAACATTGCAAGTCAAGGACGCACCCGCCACGCTATTCCCTGCCCATTGTAACTGCCAGAATCAACAGTGGCGACCATCAGGAAAACGCCGAGATAATAAAGCTCGAAGAAATCCCAGAGAAACAATTTAACTGTCTTGGATCCCGCGACGAAATTAATCAGAAAAGAATAGCGGAGGAGTAAGAAAAAAAGCCACTTCCCTCTGTAATTTCCACTACTAATTTCCACTTCCCTCCATATCAGCAGGAGACAGAACGAAACAAGGCCAATAGGCACAAAGGGACGTTTACAACTGGGATAAGCCCAGCTGTTGCCTAGCACCACGGATAAATACAGGGTGTAAACCACCTCATCACAAAGCCGTTAACCAAGCATTCTGTACATCAAACTAAGTAACTTTACGCAAAAATTATTGCTGGGAAACGACTTCTTTTTTGAGGTTATAAATCATGTTTTTATGGTAGAACTCAATGTAACGCACTTAAAACATTGTGCTGATGGATGGATTGAATAGTACGGGGGTCGTGGAGGTGTAAAAAGTTAAAATCTTACAAAAAAAAACTAGCATTTAAAAAAAACTTGTCATAAATTGTAACTTTGACCCCCAATATCTCCGTAACTAGAAGGTTCCCAGGTATGGTGTAGAACAAAAAAATGTTCTCAATGATGGGGAGAACAAGTGCCTTTTGGCTTCGTTAAGAGGTGTTTTACACCCTTTATTAATCATTCATGGGTCCTAAATTGTGAAAGTTCGTTCTGCAACTTACCCGCAGCCTGAGCAATAAGTACAGCCATGTTCAGGTCGCCATGTTCCTTAGCGAGTTTGCACGCCTCCAGTATCCGCCCGCCCAGCAACAGCGTCCAGATGCGAGCGCTGTGACCGTCTGCCTCTGTGGGACAAATATCTGATTAACTAATATAAAAGGAAAACTAAATTTCTAGTGGTCCCTGTATTGGGAAATTGTTCATCTGATCCTTTTAAGGTGGAAGCGTCAGGAACCCGCGAAATTCAAATTTTCTTACGTTTTTGCAAGGTGTGGTGTGTGAACGATTTTGAGCTTGAAATTCATTCCTTATCATCTGCCCAGCCTTTTCTCAACTATGTTGGGGTCGGCTTCCAGTCTAACCGGATGCAGCTGAATACCAGTATTTTACATGGAGCGACTGCCTATCTGACCTCCACAACCCAGTTAGTACTGGGTAATACGATACTACTTGGTAAGACTGGTTGTCAGACTTTTTGGGCCACTGACTGCCTGTAACGACTGTCAAAGGTGTACAAATGACAGCCGGGACCAACAGCTTAACGTGCTTTCCGAGGCACGGAGGAAATTCGGTATGTAAGGGTGGTCACCCATCCACAAACCAACCTAGGTAAGCACGGCTTAACCTAAAGATCGGCCCGAGCGGCTGTTATTAGTTAGCCATGAGCTCCTCAGCGTCAGGTCTGCACCAAATTTAAATGGGACCACCTCAAAAGTATATTCTTTCAAATTAAAACGTCTAGGCGACGATTCGTTTGTGCAACACTGCAGGTGGCCTACCATGACGTTTTAAAGCAGGATTGTTTTAATCTTATTCCGGAGTAAGAAAGAGATGGAGCTAGACGTTCTCTATAGCTCTGTCACTTTCCCACACTGAAATGACATTAAAACAATCCTGCTTTAAGACGTCATGGTAACCCCCCAGGTCTCGTACGTGATACGACCACGCTTGCGACCCGTGTGCGAAGGGGGTTAATGTTCCTTACCGTCCTCTTTCTCTCCATGTGTGGGTTTGGACAGATCTTCGTCGGTTGCTTCTGCGACGGCTGTTTTCAACCAGTCCAAGAACTTCCTGTGTCGGTTCACTGTTGATAGCGGATCTGTGCCTGGTACACCTGCAATCAACAAAGGATTAAAGTAGCTGTTGAACGCGACCATAGATATAATAAAGAAGGAGATATGCCTGTTAGACGAAAATGTATCGGAACCCTGTGTCTCCACTTTATCCCTACCACACGGCAACTACTACACATGCAGTTCCGCATTTTTTAAATCAGAACGTAGTACACAATCAATTATAAACCTTATGCCATCAAACACATCGTGTATTTACCAAGCACCGTACAACTTATCCACACAAAAATATCGGTACACAAGCACATCACTAACTCGTCGTAAGAATAAGCGGCCGTACCACGCGACGCATGTGCTTATTGAACTATCATTTGGTGATTTTTACCTTGCTTGTCCAGTCACTTAGCGACAAACTTAGGTAGTGGTTGAGGAGTAATGTATTTATTACAAAATAGTATAGCCATTTGCTTATGACTGGCACAAGAGGTCAGGGTAGAGAGGGGTCTTGTGCCAGTCGCGCGGACACCGACACGCCCCCTTGCCACTTCTCCTGTTTTTTTCATATTTTTATGAACGTGACCTTCTACCGAAATAGGGTAGGTGACAAAAAAAAATCTAAATAATCTGCCAGATAGATTTCCAAAAAATATTGGACACATACAGGATGTAAACAACCTCATCACGAAGCCGTCAACCAAGCAATCTGTACATCAAACTATGTAACTTGAGGCGACTACACGAGCTAAAGTAGCAACTCTATTTGTGGTGGTTCAAATTTCGTTTGAAACACTGTTAGAATAAAGTTCTAATCAGCTTGCACTACAAAGTGGTTGTTACGTCAGACACTGCGGGCCAAATAGTGCGAAATGAGTGGTTTCGATCGATTTACAAAAAAATCTATTGATTGGACTAAAAAAATAAAAAACTATCATGCTAATACGTTGCTTTTAGAATTATTTGCCAAAAAATCAGAATGATCGTATGTATTTCAGTATGGTTTTAACTTGTTAAAAGAATTTTTTAGAGACAAGTTCGTGATTTTTTCCTATCGAGTAAAATTAATTCTATTATGTTTTCAAAACACTATCATACTAGCATAAATCATGAAGAATATCATATATTTTTCTGGTTTTGTTTATTGCAGTGAATCATATGTATATTTTTAGGCATTATAAAACTCGCGATGAGCTCATGTAATCGCCTTAACGAAATATTTTTGCTGGGAAACGAGGTTTTTTTTTTGGAGTGAAAAATCAAGTTTTGTGGTAGAACTCAATGTAACGCACTAAAAACATTGTGTTGAAGGGTGGATTGACTAGTACGTAGTAAGTAAAAAGTTATTTCAATATTTTTTGCGTGAAGTTACTTAGTATGATGTACAGAATGCTTGGTTGACGGCTTCGTGATGAGGTTGTTTACACCCTGTATAATGACCTGGTTTAACTAATGGTTATGAATGTGTGAGAATGTTGGAAAGGGCGGGATGGCTGTGTGAGTGGGATGTGGTGTAGTGTAGTGTAGTGTGTTGTGTTGTGTAGTAGTGTACTGTATGTTCGTGTGATACTCAGATCAATGGCATATTAACTCACCATCATTTTCAAGATCAGCTCCCCACAGCGCATCGCACAGCTGCCATACTTCAGAGCTATAGGCACCCGATACTCCAAACTGTTGACAAATAACGTATTATATAGGGTGACTGGTAATCAGTGTACGATACTTAAACACGTGATTGTGTTCATGATAACAAACAACTTTTACTATGGGACCAACCCTGAAAACGCGAAAAATTAATCAGCTGTTCAGTACATTAGGCGAACATAGATGTACTAAACTGCTGTTTTTATTTTCGCGATTTCATGTCAAGCTTGACAGATTAAGGGATAATCATTAAAATCATCAAACATTCAGATTCTGTAAATGCAAATTGCAAAAAACCTAAGAAAATTTGATTTTTGCGGGTTACCCTATAGTACCCATCTTAAGTATGGGACGACGACGTAGGCCTGACAGTACAGACCGTTAATATTTAACTTCTCGACCGAAATTACGGAGAAGTGCACCTTATAGAACAACTGGGCATAAATCAAGACCTGTGTTTAATATAAATGAGAGAATACAGACTTCGCGGAACACACACTTACACACTACACTTTATTCTGTATATATGTCACCGTAAAATTGTCAAATACGTTATATTGTAATATCTCTAGCGATATTGTAAAATCTCGAAATATTGTCAAATGAACATACTGCTTACAACAAAACGCATTATTTTACGTGAAATGCATGCGATGGTAGTCAACTCACGCGGTGTGGAGGGAAGGAGGAGTCCCCCTTGCCCAGTGGTACAACTCTCATGAAAAGATATTGTACCATTCCTGCGAAATACCGATTATTATAACCTTATAACTTTGACGTTTTGTGATGGGTCTCTGCTGTCAATGTCATCACAAAAGCCGTGTATCCAAGTCACGGAAGCGGAAATATGTCATGCGCTTGCGATTTTTGGGCGATGCTAGTGCCACTGACAGATGTGGGAAAATCGAAAACGAAGAAGGAATTCAAAATCGGAACAAGCATGGCGGGTAGCTTGCTACAAAATTGTTCATGAAACAAATAACGCGGAAGCATTGAAAACACTTTGTGCAGTGCTAATACCAGCTAGGAGTTGTGGCAGTCTGGGGTGAGTTTAGGTTACTAAGCTATTTGTTTATTTTATCTATATTCTGTACACCACACATCCTAGCACGTGGAACCAGCGAACAGAGTCACATAAAGCTTCGGAGCCAGTGGTTCGATATATTATTGGTCTCCTAGATCAAACAACCTGCAATAACACTTAGTATGATGTACAGAATGCCCGACTCAGACATGAAACCGACCTTATATCTTGAGGTCTGTGTGTGAGCGTCTCTACTGTACTGCGACAACACCTCGCGTCTGTCGCGCGGACTCTGCGACAGAGTCAGTCGTGCGCATTTTGTGTCGTCCGTCTGAGTAAACGTTGAATATTCTAGAAGTGTTGCCAGGTGTTTCTTGAGGACATCCTGTAAAAAAAAGGATAATAATAATCATTTTTAGCCTATACCAATTCTATATATTATACTAGCTGACCCACGCTATTCGTCTGCGACACATATAAGACAAAAAGCCCACAAAAGGAATAAATATTCCCCGTTTCTTCATTTATGCTCCGCTCCTATTGGTTGTAGCGTGATGTTATGTAGCCTATAACCATTCCTTGATGAATGGACTATCCATAGAATTTTTTAAATTTCAATAAGTAGTTCCTGAGATTCTCTTCAGCTTTATAATATTAGTAGTATAGATGAAAATCAATTGCTGTTCGTTAGTCTTGCTACAACTCGAGAACGGCTGGACCGATTTGGCTCATTTTGGTTTTGAATTATTTGTGGAAGTCCAGGGAAGCTTTAAACGGTGAGAAGTAGGTAGGGAGGGAGGTAGGTAGTAGTAGGTAGGTAGTAGTAGGTAGTAGTAGGTAGGTAGTAGTAGGTAGGTAGTAGTAGGTAGGTAGTAGTGTCAGTGCAGTGCGATGCGTTTTCGAATACGGACGTGTTTTCATAGTTGTACGCTCGGTGTGCGGCATTAGCGACTGCCTGTTATTTCGCAAGGAGTTCGCAACAACTTATTGTAAACGAACTGTTGGCATTCGTACAGAATGCCATCGATACTATGGACGAGGTGAGCATCATGCAGATCTGCAGGTCGAGCTTCAAAGAAGACGACATCAGCGCGGGCAAGAAGCTACTCTTCCAGTCGACTGGGAAGCTTGATCAAATGCCATCTCGGAGGAGAGATGGTACTGAGAAAAGCGTCCAAGACATCATCACCTTTCTAAAGGTGACCAACCCTGACGACGTGCCAACTTTCGTAGCGAAGGAGCTACATAAGTTACCGCCCGTCACTTTCGATCACGTAGACGTCACCAGGTTATAGGACATTACATCGATGAAGTCAAGCCTGGCCGAGGTGCAGTGTAAGTTGGAGAAGTCTGAGAATACCATCAATGAACTACGGGCCGAGATAGTGTTGCTACGCAGTGCGGTTACGGAAAGTAGGACACATGACGATGCCAACATAAACACGCGTCGCGGTGTAGAAAATGCTTCGGACAGCAGTTTTACGTCGGCGAAATTGGATTCGTCGTCGACTGCAAACAGCGAGGGCGATGCACAGTGCCCCGCCGCCCCCCGACCCTCTGCTCCGGCAGAGAATACGACACGCGTAGCTACGTTGTCCCCCAAACCAGCTTACGACGCAATTGCTCCCTCAAATAATTCATCTGCAATACAACCTAAGCAGCTGAAAGGGGGAAAGCAGAACCGTCGCTGTGAAACCCTTCAGAGGAATCCGGTACAGCGCTGTCCAGCAAAGCAGGACTGTGATGAGAACGGCTTCACCTTAGTTCATAAGAAGAAGAAGCCTACTTGTCGCAATCAATGCGGTACTGGACTGTCAGGACCAAATATGCTGCTGCGTCCAGCGACACCAACGACGTTGCTGTATGTGTCCCGACTGCATCACTACACGAAGGTTGAGGAGATCGTTGAGTACATGAAGGTGAAGATCAGCTGGACCTTGAGGGTCGAGACGTTGGAGCCACGTCACAACACCAACTTCAAGTCGTTTGTGGTGCGAGTTCCGACACAATATCTCGACAAGTTTCTCAAGGAAGAGTTTTGGCCGAAGGGTGTTGTCTACCAACGTTTTCGCGGCAGGCTACGTGACACCGCACAGCGTAACACGACGCCGCCACTTCGCGTGTTCATAGTTTATAAGTTACATTTTGTATGTGTTAGTATATTTTTATTTTGTTATGTTATTTTGTGTATTTTATCTATGGGCCTAATGATGCCAGATAATAAAATGATTGATTGATTGATGAGTAGTAGATAGGTAGGTAGGTAGTAGATATGCAGGTAGGAAAAATTGCATTGTAACGCATGCAGCTAAAGTATTTATTTTTGCAATTACCAGATCAGAATCGATTTTATTTTGATCAAACTGCTTCACAAACGAAACAAAACGATTGAAAACGGTTGATTTGTTACAAATATGCATTAATTATAATCATTTACTTATTTACGTTCAGAAAATATAAAGCAGATGCGGATTTAAAATAGGAAACTTCTTTCTTCCGAATAGCTATTTTAAATAACATCAGGCTTGTAATCCCAGAACAAATTGACATAACTGTATACCTTATAGTACAAAACCAAATCAGCCACAGCTATCACGGATCACAACTAAACTTAAAATATCATTTACGATCCCGTAAGTGATATCTTCCGTGATTTTAATAAGAAAACAAAAATTTCAATCGAGAGGCTTCAATCTGTCAATTACGTGGATTCCAGTTTTGCTCATAAGTAGCAGCCGGCAACATAATAAGGACTTTAAAAAACCTGGTGATACTGTGAGTGTATTTTGCCGTGACTTATTGTCGAGTTCCAGTAGTGCGCGTAGCAAAAGACAAAGAAAGGTTGGATTTGTTTCAAGTACGTTACATTTAGTTCTAACACAAAACATGATTTATCACCACCAAAAAAAAAAGTCGTTTCCCAACAATAATTTTTGCGTGAAGTTACTTAGTTTGATGTACAGAATGCTTGGTTGGCGGCTTCGTGATGAGGTTGTTTATACCATGGCTGATTCAAAAAAGGAACTTCTTTTTTCTGAGTGTCTATTTTATTTCTACATTTTATTTTCAACAACTTACCAGCATGCCATCGTCTTTCTCAGGATGTCCAACTGCCATTCTCACAAGCAATGGTTCGGACCAGTCGTTGGACGTCCTACCACACACGTACTTGCCCAACTCCGACAGTTCCGCGGCTGTGGACAAACAATATTCATATTATGGACTAGCTGACCCACGCAACTTCGTCTGCGTCACGTAAGGCAGAAGCTCACTAAAGGAATAAATTATGCCCGTTTTTGCAATTTTTTTTTTAAATAAGTGGGGCCGGTGTTTCGTACCTGACTACTCTGAGAAGAAACAGACGAAACAAACTCAGAAGTCATAGTCTCTTAAAGTCCAGACAATCTTGCTCATCACACATGAGGACTATGCAGATTAGTATCTGAGATGGTATTTTGTCTGGCTGGTGACTGTCAAAGATCTATAAATGACAGCCGGGACCAACAGCTTAAGGACCCCCTGTAAGCTCGACGCAATCTCGCGATGGGATGACCGCTAGTGCGCTCCGGTTTGTTGCTATTTCACCTAGAGCGAGATAGGGCGCTAAAAAAAAGAGACAGTGCTATAACTGCTCAGGCGCGTGGCGGGGCAGATAGCGCATAGAATGGCAAATTAGTGTAGTTACCGTCCGTCCCCGCACCCCGCCTGTTTTCTCTACCCGCAAACGAAAGAGAACGTACAGGTATTGCTGCCGAAATTGGCTATTTATCGTTTTGCATTCTTAATTTCGCTGTAATTTCATTAATATTACAGATAAGCAATATTTTACTTATTCGTAGTAAAAAAGAGGGCTTAAGTATAAGACGTCGGGTACAGGTTTTCATCGTATTCAAAAGTATTTGAATGTGTGTGAGAACTGACCAAACATGACGTGTTTTTCTCAATAAAACTGTGAAATATCAACTCGCCCTAATTTTGTATTGATTATTTTTTTTCAAACAAAAATCTATACCAAACCTTGATAAACGTTATCCGATTTTGTGTACAAAATTTTGTCACAGCCTGTTTTGTACTTTAGAAATTATCGCAAAAGTAAGTTTGTATGGGGAATAAGGCACGGAGGAAACTCGGTATGTAAGGGTGGTCACCCATCCACAGACCAACCTAGGCAAGCACGGCTTAATATAAAGATCGACCCCGAGCGACTCTTATTTAGCCACGATCACAGAAAATCCCACTGAACTGACAAAATTTGTTTATTCATTGTCTCATTATTCTAATGTACAAATTTCTTTACGTAAACAAGGGGAAATAGGGAATAAATAAACGACGTCCGATTTAAATAGTAACAAAAAAACAAACTCACGCCTCTGGAATAGGCAGAAAACACAGGGGGTTTAAAATTAAATTCTGAAAATGGACTTCATAGTCATAAACATAAAGTCCATTTTGAGTATTTTAAATTTTTAACGTGATTCATATGATTCTGTTAAAGCGGCCATTTTAAGCCCGCAGAACGCCACCTGCTGCAATCCCTTTTATTTTCGGATGGGAAATCATCAAATGACTCCTCCCGCTCTGGGCGGAGCGGAAGGGAGTGTCAGACTTTTACTGAATAAAACCCATCCAGGTTCCTTCTTAGCCCTTTCTGTTCCGGGGTCACGGTATCTCTCTCGAACAATCCCGTAGCCCCGGGAATCATCGGTCCTAAGCTCCTAAGAATTTATTGGCGAAAAAACTGAAAAATAGAATCTTAAAGTTTCGAAATGCTTTTTTTAAGTCTCAATACGAACATTTTCACCGAAATACGAGTATAATACCTAAACATTTATTTTTGAGTAGCTTATTATCTGCCTACATTAATAGATAAAGCCAATCCAACATTTTTGTTCTTAAGTACCAAAACCAGATAAATCGTGGACCCCCCCCTCCCCCACTTACAATTTGTGAACCCCCCCTTTTTTTTAACGTCACGTAGACCCCCATCAGGTCTCCCGCAGACCCATAGTGGTCACCTGGACCACTTTGGGAATCACTGTTCTAGGGCGTCCCCTCCCACCGTTGCCACTCACATCTGCCTTGTAAATACCTACCACTAATATTTTAATATTTATTCTTTGATAAATAGTAATTGTGTGATTACGGATCACCATTTTAATATGTTTAGGGTAGTATAAATACTGTAGGGATGGTTCTAAGGGGCACACTGTGGGTACAGCGACAGTTCTGAGTACAATAGAACAAGATGGCGTCTCATTTTCTGCTGTGTTTCTTCGTAATTGTTGCTTTGGTATTCGTGTAAGTCATTTTTATTTATTTTCTCCTACAATCAATTTCATTAACCCCCGACGTAAAAACGACGGGGTGTTTTAAGTTACACGTGTCCGTGTGTGTGTGTGTGTCTGTCTGTGACATAGTAGCTCTCGAACGGATGAGCTGATTTTGATTTTTTTGTATGAAAGGTGAATTAGCCGGGAGTGTTTGTAGCTATGTTTGATAAAAATCAGTTCAAGATGGTCGCCGCCACAAAATGGCGGATTACATATTTACTCAACAACTCCCTCAATACGGGTATCAAATTAAAGGGCTTCACTAGTAGAATACTATACGCTATAATAAATTTCAAATCAAAGATGGCCGACACCACAAAATTGTGATTTACATTTTTTTTCACAACTCACTCAATATGGGTATCAAATGAGAGGAAATTATGACCCTATATGTCGGGGGTTTTTTTAAATTCTAATTTAATGTAACTTGTTTTTAAATTAAATTTTAATACCACCGGCGAAAGTCACCCAAAGGGCAATAGAGGGGGTCATGCTTGGAGTTGCTTTGCGTGATCGAAACAGAAATGAAGATATCCGCAAGAGAACCAAGGTTACCGACGTAGCCGGAAGAATTGTCAGTGGCAGTGGGCCATGAGATGGCCGATTTAGCCGAAAATTTCTCGACCGCGAACCCGAAAGGCGTTGCGTTGGAAGGTCTCCCACTAGGTGGACCGATGACCTGGTGAAGGTTGCGGGAATCCACTGGATGCGGGTCGCACGGGACTGGTCAATGTGGCGACACTTGGCGGAGACCTATGTCCAGCAGTGGACGTCTTTCGGCTGAAATGATGATGACGCTGACCAGCGGTCAGCGGGAATTCATTACTTCATCATCAACACACTCTAATCATTATTTCAATATATTTGGGGACAGCAGCGTAGTATGTCTTCTTTTGTCGTCGTTTTAAGTTAATTTTAATATCTATTTTCAGTGCCACAGCCGACGGGGGCGGCGGCTACAAGCTACTGGAATACGATGAAGAGTTATCTACTCATCCCTGGCAGAACTTGGTACAGCGCGCACGGACCCCGCTCATCCAAAGGTGACAACAGTATTTTTTTATTTTCATAATATTATGTCGTATGGTATTCTGCTGTGGGGCAAAGCTACTGATATCTATACTAATATTAAGAGGAAAGATTTTTTGTTTGTATCGCATAAGCTCCGGAAGTACTGGACCGATTTTAACATTGTTTTCACAAATAGAAACCTTATTTATCATACATAGGCTTTAAATTATGTTTGTATCGTGAAAATTAGCGGAGCTATATAACCTTTTTGTGCGGACGAATTCGCGGGCTAAGTTTTAGTACAAAATAAATGTTAAAACATCTTATACCTACCTACCTACCTTATTACCTACATTGTGGAACACAAATATATGAATATTAGCTTATGCCTGCAGCTTCGCCCGTGTGGAGGCCGGTAATTGTCCCACGGGATCCTACTACAAGGATTTGCGTTTTAAACAATATATGTGCCAAAGTTCATCCAAATCAGTTTACTTAGCTTTGAGTGAAAGGTGGACAAACATCGATCCATCCATTTATCTATCATTTGTCACAAACTTTCGCATTTATAATAGTTAATAAGACTATTGTGAATATTTTATAACAGGCGGCGGTATCACACTTCGCTGTTGCCACCAAACGACACGGACCCCAACTCAAATGCATCAATCCAAAACAAAAGAAAATCTAGTTTAGACGAAACAAATGAACTCAACAATTTTCTAAAGGTGAGTTACTATCACTTTTATATAAGCAGTCCTACACGGCTTTTCTTTGTATACGAGTCGTTATGTCGTACGGTATTCTGCTGTGGGGCCAAGCCGCTGATATATTCTTTACGTAGTATAAAACAAAGTCGCACCCGCTGTTTTTACGCTTCGACCTTTTAAACTACGCACGGGATTTTAATGCAGTTTTCAGCAATAAATGGAGTGTTTGAAAAGGAAGGTTTATTTCTACATTTCACCCGTGCGAAGCGAGGCAGGTCGCTAACAAGAAATAAAGAAACAGTTATTTGCACGATAACATGCGACACAAAAAGTGGGAGTCGAACTCGCAATTTTTACGGATTTAGAAGCGAATATGTCAAGACCTCTTAAACCTCCATCTGTTGAGCCCCGCCGAATCGAATACTACGCTTCCCGGGAACCTTCTAGTTACGGAGATTTCGGGAGTCAAGTTTCAATTTTTTACAACACCCCCCCCCCCCCCCTTCCCCCGTACTATTCAATGCACCGACATTTCCTAGTGTTTAAACTGGTAGGAAGAAGAGGCGAAACCAACTCCCCAGCAACACATGTGTCTTTTCGGTTAGATTTCGGAAGAATCAGGTCAGGTATATTGAATAGGCATGACAAGTGTTAAAAATTGCAAATCTATTTTAGTCCGTCAGTTAGAGTATTGGAAAATAATGGACCCGTATTTTTGTTTTTGTAAATCAATGAATATTGACAAAGACAAAACGCATCAAAACTCGGGAGAGCTCGTGACGTCAGAACGCACTAAAAAATAAACCAAGGCGTGACGTATTGAGAATTTTAAAAGCGTCGTATCTTCGTCAATTTTGGTTTACGTAACAAAAGAGAAAATACGGGTCAACTATTTTTTGATAATCTAATTGACAGACTAATTAGTTTTTTTTTTGTAGTCTACTCTATTGATTTTTCTTTCCTTTTTTCAGGATTCCGGAGTAAATTTCATCTACAGTCGTATACCGATGCCTGTCGTACTGGTCTCGTCCTATCAGAAACCTAAACACTGAAAGTTGGATATACCGATATTGATAACGTTAATATTACTGAAGTAAGAACTAATTACCTAAGAAATAAAAATCACTGAATAATCTATTGCAAACAATTGTGTTTTAATAAGAAAAGTTGGTTAATCGTAACATAAATAATTGTGTAGTTATGTAATAATAGACCATTAACAAATCCGAAAGGCATTTATTTGTTCCTCCACATTTTTTATTTGATTTTATGGGTTATAACTTTGGGGCCGGACAAATGGGCGAAGATAGTCACACAGTGGGTGCCTGAAGACGGCCGTCGTAACCGAGGCAGGCCCAAAAACGCTGGCGTGACGATCTGCCCCCATATTCACAAACGCTCGAAATGAATTTCGATTCGACAAGTTGTATGTCTATCCTTTTTTGGCATAACGAAAACGATCGAGATAGACATACGAGTTCCCGAATCGAAATCGAATCGAAGCATTGTGAATACGGGGTCTGGACGCGTTCTTGACGGATTTGTCGAAAAGGGCAAATTGTAAACAGGATTGGAAAGCCTATGTCTATGCCCAGCAGTGGGACAGAACAGGCTGATATAAAAAAAAGCTTTAAACGTCTCCATGACCCGTTTACTACACAGTGCATCCATCAGCACAACACAATGTTTTGAGTACGTTACATTGAGTTTTGGCGTAAAATGTGATTTTTCAACAATATTAATAACAATCACGTAGCTAAATAATAACAGCCGCTCGGGTCTATCGTTAGATAAAGCCGTGCTTGCCTAGGTTGGTCTGTGGATGGGTGACAACCCTTACATACCGAGTTTCCTCCGTGCCTCGGAAAGCACGTTAAGCTGTTGGTCCCGGCTGTCATTTGTCCATCATTGACAGTCGTTACAGGTAGTCAGTGGCACGAAAGTCTGACAACCAGTATTATCAAGTGGTATCGTATTACCCAGTACTAACTGGGTTGTGGAGGTCAGATAGGCAGTCGCTCCATGTAAAATACTAGTATTCAGCTGCATCCGGTTAGACTGGAAGCCGACCTCAGCATAGCTGGGTACAGGCTAAGCAGATAATAAAATATAAACATACACATAGCGCCATCTAGTGCCACACTAAGCAACGAGGCTTGTGTCGTTTACACCAGATAGTTGATATACTACATACAGGGTGTAAACCACCTCATCACGAAGCCGTTAACCAAGCATTCTGTACATCAAACTAAGTAACTTTGCGCAAAAATTATTGCTGGGCTTTTTTTTTTGAGGTTATAAATCATGTTTTGTGGTAGAACTAAATGTAACGCACTTAAAACATTGTGCTGATGGATGAATTGAATAGTAAGGGGTCGTCGAGGTGCTAAAAGTCTAAATCTTAATAAAAACTTGTATTTAAAAAAAAACTTGTCAAAAAGTTGTAACTTTGACCCCCAATATCTCCGTAACTAAAAGGCTCCCAGGTATGGTGTAGAACAAACAAATTATCGCAATGACGGGGAGAACAAGTGCCTTTCGGCTTCGTGAAGAGGTGTTTTACACCCTTTCGATACTTTTAACTTGTGAATAAATACTCATCATACATGACCACGGCCCGAGCTAGGAGAGCGTCTAGACGACTTGTGGGAGATAGTAATACTTACAATTAGGTAGTTCGTTGACCGAATCGTAGGACGTGACGAAAGCAAGGGTGTTGGAGGGACCGAAGCCAACGCGCGAGTGTCGAGCGCGACACACCGACATGTCCGATATGTAGGCGGCGTCGAGACGACCTGTGGGAGAAATATATTAATAAAGATGACAAAAAAACATGCTATACAACGTGTTTTTTTTGATATGCCATAACTCTAAGGTTATATTCTGTAGGTAAAAATAAAACTAAAACTCCACGAATAGGTGGTCCAAAAATGCCTAGTTTCGGAGATATCATCAATCATAATTAAATAAGGGCAAAAATAGTCACCAGTATGACGAATCATTACTTTTACTTTTGATCACTTAACTAAAATTGTATAAAGTTCACCTACCTAATTTTATTTGCTTACCGTACAAAATAGACCCTCGATGAGTCTAGGTATCTAAGTTTCATTGATAAATACGAGTAATTCATTCATATTTAAAGCTAAGAAAATGCGACGTTGTCATATTTCACGTAAGGGTGTTTTACATTGATAATCGTGACTTTGTCGAATTACTTTGTATGAAAAATAAAAAAATAAAAAAAAGGATGATTGAAACATAACACATATGCCAGTTGATTCTTTGATATGGTCTCAATCATACCCTAGAGTTATGGCATATCAAAAAAAACACGTTGTATATGCTACGGGTTGTACCCCGCGCACGCAAAAGTGGTGCTACGCCGTAGCAGATCGGCTACGAGTGCTACGTAGCGTTAGGTGACGGTAACGCGAGGTCCATGTTTTTTGTTCACCCAAAACGCGCCTAAAGAAGTTTTCACTTCAAACAATTACCTAGTCTCTCAGATAAATTACAAAAAAAGATCAAGACGTGTGTGTAGTGTGTCGAAAACTCATATGATATCACATTTGAGTACATTTTTTACTGGAAAATGACGTCACAAGCCCCCACTCGCACGTCCATGATAATAGGGATGATTTCCGACTAAAAAAAATGATTCTGTTTAGTCCGATCATCGAAAAATACTGGATTAGTGTTTTATAAAATAAATAAAAATTGATGGATAAAACGCATCAAAGATTTTTTCTTTCCGGTAAAAAATGAACTCAAATGTGACGTCACACGAGATTTCGACGCACTGTACCGTCTTCATTTATTTGTTTATGTGAAACAAGAAAAAGTATGTGTCAAATATTTTTTTGGAAAAATATTTGACAGACTAGATGTTTTTAAAACCTATGTCTTTCTATAAGCACTTACCAGCAATAGTTTGCTTGAAGGGCGGCACTTTCCTGTGGTACTTCAGCACTATCGTGTGTGGTCGCACGATCAGAGGTTTCATCGGCATTTCTGTGGACAATCATAACATAAATTGTAGATATTTGTCTATAAGTCATTACCGCTTTTTAGAAATGGTAAAATATCGTGCGTCGTCGACTCACAATACTATTGAATCTATTCTAAGTCTCTTTAGAACAAATCATGTATCCTATATACTTGGCTCGCGAGGTTGTCGACATGTGGGAAGTAGACTCAGCGATCATTGAGCCGATAGTCTTTATTAGAGGGCTTTATTCAGTGCGCGGTACTCCTGGCCACGGTGAGTATAGTTAATAAGATCTGAGTTAGTCAGGGCTCCAGAGAGAGGACTGTCTGGAGCCCTGACTAACTTAGATCTTATTTTCGACACCGGTGGGCTACAATTTTGTACACTTCTGAATGTTTTTATTTATTTATTACTAGCGGACGTCCCGCGGTTTCACCCGCATAGTTCCCGTTCCCGTGGGAGTACGGGGATAAAATATATCCTATGTTACTCGTGGATAATGTAGCTTTCGAATGGTGAAAGAATTTTTAAAAACGGTCCAGTAGTTTTTAAGCCTATTCATTACAACCAAACAAACAAACAAACAAAGTTTTCCTCTTTATAATATTAGTGTAGATTGATTTATGTACACACAAAATACTTAAAAGGACAATATATTAAAGTAGAAGAACACAAAGTCACTGCTTATTTAAAAAGAAATTTCTTCCAGCAGACCTGAGAGAAGAAATTTGGTTTCATATTTCTTTATTTAAATAATTCAACATGTAAATAATTTGTATAGAAATAAATAAAGAAGGTAAACATCACATATGTTTTCAACTAAGGGTTCTTATAGACGAGCGGCACGTTGCCAACGGCAGATAAGCTGCAACTGTCGCCGATGCTTCGATACTTGCAGTTGTGGCGTTGACGGCAGTCGTCGACACATTTTTTTTTTTTGCTAGCCTACTTCGTGTCCCACTGCTGGGCAAAGGCCTCCCTTTTCTCCTTCCATGCCTCCCTGTCTTGTGCGATCTCCGGCCATGTTGGCCCTGCAAACGTGATCAGATCGTCACGCCACCTACGTCGAGGTCTACCTCGCCGGCGCTGTCCTTCCTCGGGCGTCCAGTGTGTGACGATCTTTGCCCATCTCTCCGGGTGCATCCGTGCCACGTGGCCCGCCCACTCCCATTTCAGCCTGGCTGTTCTTTCCCCAACATCTGCTACTTGAGATATGGAGCGCAGGGTGGTGTTTCTAACGCGCATAAAGGGTGTAAAACACCTCTTAACGAGGCTGAAGGACACTTGTTCTACTCGTCATTCCGATCATTTTTTTGTTCTGCACCATACCTGGGAACCTTCTAGTTACGAAGACATCGTTGGTCAAAGTTCCAACTTTTAAGATTTTTTTAACTTTTAGACTTTTTTTGCGTAAAGTTACTTAGTTTGATGTACAGAATGCTTGGTTGACGGCTTCGTGATGAGGTGGTTTACACTCTGTATTTACGCGGCTTGCCACAACTGCAAGCTTCGCCACCCGTCGGCTCCAGTTTATCTACCGTTGACAACGTGCCGTCTGTAAGAACGCTAAGGAGTAAGCTGTAAAATACAGTCAGTCTTACCTTCAGTATGTGTAGCTTCAATCTCAGATATCTGCTGATCCTCTCTCATGGCGTTGGGAGGGTGTGATGGTACAGATATTAATGGTGCTGATACGGGAACGAGTTGGTCGCCTGTTGATACTGACGCGTCGTCTTCCATTTCTGTGGGAAGAACAGTAGGATTAGTCACGCATAAAATAAGGTAGGTTTTAACATGAAAGAAATTGATAGGAACCTAGACACACTCCTCCTTAAGGGGCTGGCGGAGCATGCGTATTTCATACAAACGTAATATCAAAATAATTTGTAAATCAAACATATTCTTAAGGTAGTGTGTATTTATTTCGATTGGATTACAGAATATCTATGTTCCCAAATATATATTTTGAAAGGACAGTGATATAAAGACATGATATGAGGAATTTAAAATATCTATAGAAAACTTATTTTTCTCATAACTCTTGTTTAAATTAGTGTCCAATCAAAATCTATATTTGGGAACCTAGACATTTTGTAATCCAATCGAAATAAATACACACTGCCTTAGGAATATGTTGGATTCACAAATTATTTTGGTATTACGTTGGTATGAACTGCATGCTCCGCAGGCCTCTTAAAACTCGAATGTCAAAAATAATTGAATCGGCTAAGTTATTGAGGGGAAAAAAGGGGAATACGAAACGTCGATCTAGTCAACATTTTTGTGACATAATTGGTATGATGGAGAACAAAGGACTATCTTCGGATTCAAGTTTCGCAAGAGGTCTTCGTGTTCTACGTGTCATCGTCGGCATTTGGTCATCGTGAACATCGATACGGCAACAGCCGTCTTCATCGAGTTCGAACCAACGGGCGGCGCAAGAAAAGATCGTCGAGACTTCGGTGCGAGAGGATATTGAACATCAGCATTATTCGTCAACTTGCATCGGCCGTAACCCAGGATCTACTCATATGAGTTGCAGCTGTTATTGCACTCTAATATTGTCTTCAAATATCTTTTTTCTGGATTTGTTCCCTATTAAAGGTAACAGATTGACATTCATACCAATATACACCAGTAGCGAAGGGTAAATTTTTGTAACAGGTAAGCCGGTCCGGTGCATATGCACCGGACCGGCTTACCTGTTACAAAAATTTACCTTACCTGTTTTGGCTTACCTGTCCGGCTTTTAATAATGTTTGAAAAAACCATACACTTACTACTACATACTTGTAGTTTTAGTTATGTTTGGGCAATTACGTCCTAACTTACCTACATTGTTTTACTTTTGGCAATAGTAGACTCCAGTACAGTGGTTGTTCCGAAGATAAGCCGGTAGGTTTCGAGTTGCATGAACCCCTCGCCACTGATATACACACACAGTAATCTTTGAGGACTTCCGCTAGTATATCTGGTACGGGTTGTGCCCCGCGCACTCCTACTTTGCTACGCCGTAGTGGACCGGCTACGAGTGCTACTAAGTGGTGCTACGCCGTAGCGGATGGGCTACGAGTGCTACGAAATGTTAGGTGACGGTCACGCGAGTTCCATGATTTTTGTTCACCCAAAAAGTGCTCAACACGCCTAAAGAAGTTTTCACTTCAAAAACGATGGTCATTACATTTAAACCTGAAAATCTGTGAGAATCTTTAGAAATATAAACACATACCGGTATCAGCGTAGAGGGATGCCTTCATGAGTTGCACGTTATGGCTTTGACGATGTTCTAGACGAGCCAACTCGCTAGTGGGACTCTTTACGCCGTATGCTGCAACAAACAATAAATATTAAAACTATCACGTCTTCATGCAATAAAGAGGTAAACACAGGTGTCCAGAACACCCACATTCCGCTGGTTATTTTCCATATAAGGTGAACCTATCGACTATTCAAAATCCGAGACCTTTTTTATGTTGGACGCTCTTAATGTGCACGTCTTTCTACATTGCATCGTTCTCACATATAAAGGGTGTAAAACACCTCTTAACGAAGTCGAAAGTCACTTGTGCTCCCCGTCATTGCGATCATTTTTTTGTTCTACAACATATCTGGGAACCTTCTAGTTACTGATATATTGGGGGTAAAAGTTCCAACTTTTTGACGAGTTTTTTTTCAAATACATGTTTTTATTGTTAGATTTTTACTTCAAACACCTCCACGACCCTCATACTATTCAATCTATCCACCAGCACAATGTTTTCAGTGCGTTACATTGAGTTCTACCACAAAACATGATCTTTCAATAAAAAAAAAAAGTTATTTCCCAGCAATATTTTTTGCGTAAAGTTACTTAGTTTGATGTGCAGAATGCTTGGTTAACGGCTTTGTGATGAGGTGGTTTACACCCTGTATGTATAATCTCAACATGAATGATGTAACCAAGATTTTGTAACAATAATTTGATTTAAAAGAGTGTCCATGGAGTTTCTTGCCCGTTCTTCTCCATAGAGATCTACGCTAGGGAATGGGCAACTACAGTACTTTCTCAAGTCCTTGTGTCTGTAACTGTAGCTTCGCTTTTTTTTCGTTTTATCGACATTCAAAAGTGACGTAATGGTCTAGTCGAAATAAATGGTTTGAGTTTGTTTAAATCACATGCAATATGGAGCGAGCCTAATACCACCTTCGGCATTGGATAAAATGGGCCGAGGTTTTGGCTGAAGGCGTAGGTTTCTAGCAAAGCGCTGAAATTGAACGAAATGTTACGAATGAGTGCGAGTTCGGTGGAAAAGACAACGCGTGGGGGGGCGTGAGTAACACATTTCGAAGTATTATTGTTATTTGTCAAGTTGCAAGGTCATTTTAATCAAATCTTTTTTTTTTTAATTCTTACATTAAAAGTTTCAATGTCAGTAAACTTTTAATGTAAAAATTGAAAAAAAAGTTCTAGCCAATCTTGAACAGAATTTCTTAAGGTTATTATTATATTAAACCTTCGGCTGCGGCCGAAATTAGTGGCGATTACCTTGGGCCAGAAATCAATCTTCGGTTGGACACCAGATTAAACTTACCTTTATGATCCAAATATAAGCTCTGTGACTCCGTGTTATCTTCAGTGGTGTCCATCTCGAACGCTGTAACAAATGAGCACATTTTAAAACAACAAATTACCATACTTACACTGTTTTAGGCTTTCACGGTTTAAAACTAAACTTATAAAGGGTGTAAAACACCTCTTAACGAATCCGAAAACCACTTGTTCTCCCTGTCATTGCGATCATTTTTTTGTTCTACACCATACCTGGGAACCTTCTAGTTACGGAGATATTGGGGTTTAAAGGTCCAACTTTTAGACAAGTTTTTTTTTAAATACAAGTTTTTACTGTTAGATTTTTACTTTAAGCACCTCTACGACCCCCGTACCTATTCAATCCATCCATGAGCACAATGTTTTAAGTGCGTTACATTGAGTTCTGCCAGCAAACATAATTTTTCACCCTAAAAAAAAAAGTCTTTTCCCAGCAATAATTATTGCGTAAGGCGATTAACACACGGCACCGCGCACCGCCGCGGAGGACGGTGGCGATAAAGCGGATTTCATAGCGGTGCCCCGTGCGGTAAGGCGGTTTACGCGCCTGTTCGCGCGGATGGATTTAAGGCGCCTATACGAGCTAAATTAGCAACTCTATTTGTGGTGGTTCAAACTTCGTTTGAAATGCTGTTAGAATAAAGTTCTAATCAGCTTGCACTACAAAGTGGTTGTAACGTCAGCCACTGCGGGCCAAATAGCGCGAAATGAGTGGTTTCGATCGATTTACAAAAAAACTATTGATTGGATTAAAAAACTGAAACAGTATCATGCTAATATATTGCTTGTAGAATTATTTGCCAAAAAATCAGAATGATCGCATGCATATTAGTATGTTTTCTATTGTTTGAAAGATATTTTTAGAGGTAAGTTCGTGATTTCTTTTTATCGAGCCAAATTAATTGTATTATGTTTTCAAAACAGTATCATGCCAGCATATATCCTGAAGAACATCATATGTTTTTCTGGTCTTGTTTATAGCAGTGAATCATATACTTTTAGTAATTATAAAACTCGCGTTTATCTCGTGTAGTCGCCTTAACACGGTTTTGACCAGTTTGATCACAGACACTGGCAAAAATGAACGCTGAAGTGGTGGCAGCAATCTGGCTTTTATGGCGTAGAAAGAAAAAAATAAGAAGATATTGGGTTCATCCATTTGGTATTCAGCTTCATTATCCGGTTAGATTGGAAGTTGACCCCAACATAGTTGCCGTAGTGGCTAAGTTATTGGCTGCTACGCCGCGTGTTTGATCCAGTATCAAGGCCATTAACCTTTAACTGACCTTGACATAAGTAGGTCAAGGTCATATACTTTTACTTTGTAAAAGGTCAAGGTCATTTACTTTGTAAAAAGGTCTTGGTCATTTACTTTGTAAAAGCTCAAGGTCATTTACTTTGTAAAAGGTCAAGGTCATTTACTTTATAAAAGGACAAGGTCATTTGCTTTGTAAAAGGTCAAGGTCATTTACTTTGTAAAAGGTCAAGGTCATTTACTTTGTAAAAGGTCAAGGTAATTGGTTGTTTTTAGTGCGATTCATTTTTATTTCATACATCGGGCAAAAATAGGAAAATAACCCAAGAATACATTAAAAATATTTGACATCTGCGGATAGTGTAGCTTCCCATTTCCAACCGGATTGCTAGTTCCGAAGAATACTCAAACCTACAAACTTTACATAACATTACGCTTGGACTCTAGGAAGAGTTAGGCAGACGTGTACTCAATAGTGCACCTACATTTCAACAGTTATTTTACGTCCCATGTAAATGGGGGCGACCCTATTGCCATCAATCGGGCGCAAATCCAGACTCCGTGGCTGCTACTGAGAAATTCCTGATGGAGAATCCCAATAATACCTTGCCCGACCTGGTAATCGAACCAAGGACCTCAAGCTGATCAGCCACGCTTGACCAACGGGGTAGTCTCCTGAAGATGTTTTCCTATAGCGCTCCATTCCGCGATACAGGTCATTAACCTATCTACATTTATATTGTATTGTATTGTACAACGGGCTGGTGTCCACGACTCCACGTCAAAGCGCGTATTTTGTGTATGGGTTATAATCTACCACACGGGCCCAGTGCGGTTTGGTAGATGTCACATGTCTTCGAATGTTTGGTTCTAGGACATGCCGGTTTCCTCACGATGTTTTCCTTCACCGTTTTGAGAGCAGTGGTGATGAAATAAATTACACAAAGTATGCGCCTGTCTGGGTTCGAACCCACGACTTACTGTTCGTAAGCCGGGGCCGCCACCACTGAGCCACCGCTGCTTTCATTGACCTACCTACATTTATTGAATTTCTTAGGTTTGAAAACCAAAAATAAGCCTGTACAAGTCTTGAATCATCATTTATCGTGATCTTTAACATTTGATTCTAATAAAAAAACAATACATGGTTCATTTGTTTTGGTTCGTACGAAGAGATATTAGGGAAAGACCAATGACCCATATTGCGATCTTAAGGCTGATGCTCCAAGGTAGCCCGCGAAATTTAAATTTTCTTACGTTTTTTTTCAATTTTGATAGCTATAAAGGGTGTAAAACACCTCTTCACGAAGCCGAAAGGCACTTGTTCTCATCATCATTGCGATCATTTTTTTTTGTTCTACACCATACCTGGGAACCTTATGGTTACGTAGATATGGGGGGTCAAAGTTACAACTTTTTGACAACTTTTTTTTAAATACAAGTTTTTTTTGTAAGATTTTAACTTTTAACACCTCCACGACCCCCCTACTATTCAATCCATCCATCAGCACAATGTTTTAAGTGCGTTACATTGAATTCTACCACAAAACATGATGTATAACCTCAAAAAAAAAAGTTTTTTCCCAGCAATAATTTTTGCGTAAAGTTACTTAGTTTGATGTACAGAATGCTTGGTTAACGGCTTTGTGATGAGGTGGTTTACACCCTGTATGTAGATTAATATTTTTGCAAAAAATAATAATCATCAACCCTCCAAGTTTACAAAGGTAGAGGAACGATTTCGACCTTGAAAAAACAGTTCCTCGACCTTTATGAACTTGGAGGGTTGACTTGATGATTATAATTCTGTAACTACATACGTCATACAGTCGCGAACGACATTTTCATCAACAAATAACCTAGCCCTAACCTGCAAATAGCAAAAAAAAACCTAACAAAAAAAATTCGCGGGCTACCCTGGAGCATCAGCCCTAGGATCGCAATAACGGTCATTGACCTACCTACATTTATTGAATTTCTTAACTTTGAAATCCAAAAATAAGCCTGTTCGAGTCTTGAATCGTCATCATTCTATCGTGATCTTCAACATTTTTTTTAATGAATATGCGATACACTGGTTCATTTGTTTTATATTAGGTAAAGGGCAATGACTGATATTGCGATCGCAGTTGGTAGCAATTATAAAAGAACTGTGGAATCGGATCCCTAGTTCCGAAGATTACCCCTTACATCAAAAGATTAAGAGGCCTGCGGAGCATGCGTAGTTCATACAAACGTAATACCAAAATAGTTTGTAAATCAATTAATCAATCAAATATTTATTTTGTGAAACATAGGTATGGTTACAGATAGTATATCGTCTAAAATATGTGCACTATCAAACATACGTATAATATACTCTTACGTAAGTATTTTTAACCCCCGATGCAAAAAACGACGGGGTATTATAAGTTTGACGTGTCTGTGTGTGTATCTATGGCATCGTAGCTCCCGAACGGATGAACCGATTTTGATTTTCTTTTTTTTTGTTTGAAAGGTAAATTAGTCGGGAGTGTTCTTAGCTATGTTTGATAAAAATCAGTCCATGGTGGCCGCCGCCACAAAATGGCGGATTACATTTTTATTCAACAACTCCCTCAATATGGGTATCAAATGAAAGGGCTTGACTAGTAGAATACTATACGCCATAATAAATTTCAATTCCAAGATGGCCGCTACCACAAAATGGTGAATTACATTTTTTTTCACGACTCCCTCCATATGGGTATCAAATGAAAGGGCTTGTGAAATTATGACCCTACGTGTGTCGGGGCTTTTATTTTTTTAATTTAATGTTACTTGCTATAGTTATTTTTATGAACCCCCTGATATGGGTATCAATTAAAGGGGTTTGCTAAAAGAATACGTCAAAGAATGCATTAAAAAAAAAAGAAATTTTATCAATAGCTTTTTAGAATACTTAACAGAAAAAATGAAATTATTCGATTTTAGGATATTCTTCAATGATTTTGTATATTTATTTTCTTTTAACAGCTCAATTTATTATATTTGAAATCTCATTACAAATGAATAATTATATATGTAGTAATTTTCTAAAATAATATGATTATACTAAAATTACAATATTTTCTTATAGTTGATGTACTTTTTAAATATATTTTTAAGCACAAACTATAACTATCTAAGATTTAACAAAATTTAATTTTCTAAAGTCGTAATAGTAATACATAAATCTACTTATAATATTTACTTTTTATCACATAAGGATAGGATTTTTGGTAAGGCATAGGACATAATTATTACTATCTACAATAAAATAAACAAAACTACAATAAATAAATGCATACATAAATATAAACATACAGGAACGCAATTTATAGTAAGTATTACATGAGTATTAAGATAATAATATCCTAAAAATTGGCTCTTATGATAACATAATAAGGGTAGGTAGGGTATGTACTAGGGAGGTAGGGAAGGGTAGGTAGGTAGGTAGGTATGGTACGGTATGTAGATAGGTAGGGTAAGTAGGAGTAAGTGTACTTGCACGCTAATACATAATATTTAAAGAAACAAGTTAAAGTAAAAACATTCAGTGATATATTGTGGATGATAGATGAAATCCAAGAAATAATATGTTTACCGCTATGCTTAATGATCTAAGTAATCTTTTACAACAAAATAATGGAGAGAGGGATGTTTTTGCCCAACTGTGGGACAGTCCAAGCCAGTTATAACAGTAAACTATTTTCTCTTTTTTTTGTTATTACACAGATGCCTATTAAAAATCTTCCCAGTACTAACTGGGTTGTAGAGGTCAGATAGGCAGTCGCTTCATGTAAAATACTAGTATTCAGCTGCATCCGGTTAGACTGGAAACCAACCCCAACAGAGCTGGGTAAGGGCTAAGCAGATGATGATTCAAAATAATCTAAACCCAGTAAAGAACAAAAAGCAGAAAACTAATGATACTAATACTACTATCAGTAAAGCAGTAATTAAATACATGTTAGTACAAAGCATTGCTTTTGCTACTCTGTTCTGTAGAACGTATTCCTCGTTGTACGGCGCTGACGGCATCTCGGGGTCGATTCGTACCCCGTTGGGGTTCAGTGGTACCCGACTGGGGTCGAATAGAACCCCATTGGGGTTATGTGGTGCCCCAATGGGGTGGTAGTGTACCCGATGGGGTTCGTATGTCGGGTTAAAACGGAACGTAGGTTGTTGCTTGCCTGTTGAATTGGGGAATCAAACTGTTTCAATTAATATGGTATTTCTACTTATTATATTTTCGAAGTAGTGATCGCGGGGAGCTTGTGGCAGAATAATAACAGTAGTTTGGGTGATCTTTAGGTTAAGCTGTGAAGCCTAGGTTGGTTTGTGGATGGGTGACCACCTATTACATACCGAATTTCCTCCGTGCCTCGGACAGGACGTTGAGCTGTTGGTCCCGGCTGTCATTTATAGATCTATGACGGTTGTTACAGGTAGTCAGTGGCCTGAAATTCTGACAACCAGTCTTACCAAGGGATACCGTGTTACCCAGTGCTAACTGGGTTGTGGAGGTCAGATAGGCAGTCGCTCCATGTAAAATACTGGTATTCAGTTGCTTCCGGTTAGACTGGAAGCCGACCCCAACATAGTAAATTGACAAAACGTCTCGTTAAAATTGTTGTGATATAATCGGGTTTAACAGCAGCAGTATCGCACTCTACAGGAGCAGGCTTAACGTCTTTTTTATGCCCTTTTTTCGGATGAGAAATCATCAAATAACTTCTCCCACTCTGGGCGGAGCGGGAGGGAGTGTCAGACTCTTACTGACTAAAACCCATCCATGTTCCTTCCTCGCCCTTTACGTTCCGGGGCCGCGGTATCTCTTTCGAACAGTCCCGCAACCCCGGCAGGCTTCGGTCCTTTATTATGCTGACATCTCTTTTAGGCGCGCGTGGAACACGAACGCGCCATTTTTTATGCCCTGCATCTCGTATTCCCACCACGAGTTTCAACAAGATTGACCAGCGTTTCGGAAGCTTATCTAGGGTTCCAGTGTACATACCTTTAGCGGCTCCGTTGAGAAGGTTTAGCGAGGTCTGTTGCATCGCGAACAAGTTATCTTCTGGTACTAGACCTGCTGATGTGCCCAGACCGCCTAGACCACCTAGACCTGTTGCAGGAGGTGGTACGGGCTGCTTAGGGGCTGTGGGGAGAGGAGAGTTATCTATATTAATATTATGATGCTGAAGAGTTCAGGAACTACTGATTGAAATTGAAAAAAAAAATTGTGGTGGATAGTCCATTCATTAAGGAAGGTTATAGGCTATATAACATCACGCTACAACCAATAGGAGCGGAGCATAAATGAAGAAACGGGGAATATTTATTCCTTTTGTGGGCTTTTTCTATTTCATGTGACGCAGACGAAGTTGCGTGAGTGAGCTAGTGTTAGATAAGTCTGTTAGAATAGAATAGAATGGAATAGAATTTTATTTTGCAAAATCAAAATCAAAGCATTTATTTCAAGTAGGCCAGTTACAGGCACTTTTGAATTGTCGAAACAAAAATGAACATTTAATGTAGCTACAGTCCCAGTCACAAGACATAAAAACTGTGGCAGTACTGTAGTTGCCCATTCCCTAGCGTAGATCTCTATGGAGAAGAACGGGCAAGAAACTCCATGGACACTCTTTTAAATCAAAATATTGTTACAAAATCTTGGTTACATCATTCATGTTGAGATGGTATATTAAGTGAGAACAATGTAGCAATAGCAAAACAAAAACAAAATACAACTCAAAAACAAAATAATTAATTCAAATGCAAATATGGGTAATACATCACAGTTCTTAAGATTAAATTTAGCTCAGCCACATTTGACTGTTGAGAGTATAATTCAAACCAGGCTTAAGTACAAAAAGTATTGGGCCATTATGGATGCTTTGGGCCACTATGGCCCACTGTCCCTTGTCTAGGCAACTATTATAAGTGAGCCAGTAAAGCCCACAGTTGCGTCTGTTGCCCACTATGGGCGCTAAGACCGCAGACGATAGTCTCGTATGCTTTTAACCTCTTGTACGCCGTAATAGGCTTGTGTCCTAAAAAAATCTAATAAGTCCGTCAGTTAGATTATAAAAAAATATTTGACCCGTATTTTTTCATTTGTTACATAAACCAAAATTGACGAAGATACGACGCTTTTAAAATTCGCAATACGTCACGCCGTGCTATAGTTTCTAGTGCGTTGTGACGTCACGAGCCCCCACTCCCGAGTTTTGATGCGTTTTATCTTTGTCAGTACTCAGTGATTCACAAAAACAAAAAATACGTGTCCATTATTTTCCAATACTCTGACGGACTAATTAGTCTTGCAATTTATTGATGGTGGAAACTAGCCTATTATAGAAACAATTAAAAAGCCATTGTCGATCTACGTTCCCACATGAAGGGTAAGTACCATAATGACCAACTTTGCTACTACGGGTTACTTATGACTGATATGGGCCACAAAAGCCCAACATACCACTTTGTACTGGCCTTAATTGTCTGCCAGTTTGATGTAAACTACTATGGTCTACCATAGCGATTGGCCCACCATGTTACAATGGACCAAGATGGTCCATTGTCGGTTTGTGTGGTTTTATCTATAATTAGTTTATGCCCGCGGATTCGCCCGCCCGCTAGACAAATTATATTTACTCAAACCTTCCTCAAGAACCACTTTACGCATTGGCGAAAACAGCATGAAAATCGCTGCAGTAGTTTTTGAGTTTATCGCGAATAGACAGACAGACAGATGCGGCGGAGGACTTTGTGAATGGCGTAGTGGTAGTAATGCTGCCTTACGTTCTTAGGGCCCTGGATTCGAATCCCGGTAGGAGCAAATGTTTGTGTGATGAGCATGGACATTGGATGTTTATAAATGTATCATAAGTATGTATTCACAAACAAACAAGGTATTTAAGAAGTATATCAACTAGAGATGCAACGAATATTCGGCAACTATTCGGTATTCGGCCAGTTTATTCAGTATTCGGTATTCGGCCGAACAGTAAGTAGTATTCGGCCGAATACCGAATACTTAAAAAAGTAGCAAATATCTTATAACAGGGAATAAAAAAAGCAATTAAATCGAAACATTTGATTATCCAACAATCATTAATTGCGAAAACTTCAAAATATTCCCAAATAGGAGACTTTTTATTCACAACTAAAGCCATTTTAGACAAAGTACATTTAAAACACTGCACGTTGTAACTCGACTTGCCGGCTACTGATCCAAATAGGTACTTCCCGCCCCGTCACCGCCGCACGCACCGCATCCAAAATTTGTCGCAACTTGTTAGCGTCGACGTCAATTGTACTGGATCACCCGCCGAATATTCGGTATTCGGCTGAGAGCGCCGCCGAATATTCGGTATTCGGCCAAATCACTATTCGTGGCATCTCTAATATCAACTATCTGGTGTCCACGGCACAAGCGTTGCTTAGTGTGGCACTAGATCGCGCTGTGTGTTAATGTCCAGCGATATATATATTTTTTTTAATGTAAAGATGGTTCTCACCCGTAGCGGCGCTACCCTGCAGCGCCTGTGCCTGCAGCTGCCTCTTCATGAGCTGCGGCACATCGTCGTCCTCGTCGGAGTCCGTGAGTCCGTATTTACTGAAGTGTTCGACACGGAACACCCAGCTGCCAGTCTGCGGACGGTACTCGATGAACTTCGTGTTGTGTTTGTCGCACACACGACGGAGTTTGCTCTCGTATTCCATCTTTAGGAGTCTGTGGAGAAATAGGTGGTATTAGAAATGGGTTAGCAAAATAATGAGGCTCTACTAATCTTATTTATTTATTTGTTCTCATGCACATCACACATCTTACAATGATAATATTACTGTAGGTTTTTGTACATGAACCCTGTCAGGGCACTGCAATGCACATGCTGGTTTGCTGTTGATTTTTGATTGTTAAATTATATAGTGACTGGTAATTAGTGTACGATACTTTAACACGTGGTTATGCTCATGATAACAAACAACTTTTTACTATGGGACCAATACTGAAATCGAAAAAAAAAACAGCTGTTCAGTACATTTAGGTATGTTCGCCTAATGTACTGAACAACAGGTTTTTTTTTCGCGATTTCGGCCCATAGTCATCGCGATCTTTATCCAGGTCCCTGGTTCAACCTAACTCCAAATGATCCCCGAAGCAGTAAACTGGTGAATGAATCTGCCTTTTCTACTTCTAATCTGATTTGGGCTTAATTATAATCCTTTATCAACTCTACCACATCGCTCATTCAGATACTTTATTACCTGGATTATTAACACATAGGATACTTATTATCTCGGCCGTACGAACACAACAAGCCCAAGCTCCAGCAGTGGAGCAGTGGGACAATAGGGTCGATTTAAAAAAAAAACGAATCAGTCCGTCAGTTAGATTATCAAAACATATTTGACCCTCGATAATTTTCTTTTGTTACGTTATATTTATTTATTATTGTATTTATTTATTTATTTTATTTATTCACGAGCCCCCCACCCCACTCCCGAGTTTTGCTGCGTTTTATCTTTGTGAATATTCATTGATTTACAAAAACAAAAACTACGTGTTCATTATTTACCAATAGGCTTGTTAACTGAAAAAATCTAATTAGTCCGTCACTTACCCCCGAATACTGAAACGTCACTCAAAATGTAAGAGCTGCTTAACATTTGAGAAGCTCCTAAACTTACAATTTTGTATGGCCAAACGTCATTTTTGAGTATCTGTTAAATATAAGTGTTACTTAAATTTTGAGTGACGTTTCAGTATTCGGCCGTTAGATTATCAAAAAATATTTGACCCGTATTTTTTCTTTTGTCACATAAAACAAAATTGACGAAGATACGACGCTTTTAAAATTCCCAATACGTCACTGTTCGGTATGATTCTTAGTGAGTACTGACGTCACGAGCGCCCACTCCTGAGTTTTGATGCGTTTTATCTTTGTCAATATTCGTTGATTTACAAAAACAAAAAATACGTGTCCATTATTTTCTAATACTCTAACTGACGGACTAAATAGATTTGCAATTTATTGATGGTGGAAACAAGCCTATACTCTAACTGACGGACTAAATAGATTTGCAATTTTTTTGATACTCTCGTCATACGTTGTCAAGCTCCGCGCGAAGCCATGTACATCAGCTAATTTCTTCAAGACTGGCGGGTCTACCTTACTCTTGAAGAATACAGGTGTGGTGTAATGTTACCTGTCAGGTTCTGTGATGGGTCTCTTCTCGCTCTTGTCCCTCGGCCACACTCTGTCTAGAGTGACGATGGCGCGTCTGTTCAGTCCCTCGCCTAGCGGAGGTTTGGCTGACTCCTCCGGGTACACTATCACCTCTTTGTTCAGGAAGTGGACTGGCAAAATAGAAATTAAATAAATTTTTGAAAACATGATCAATTTGATTGCATATTTTCTAATGGTGGAAACATTCTCCTTCGTCGGGTAATAAGTCAGTACGGATACCCTGCATTTTTGTTGCAATACGTTTTTTCCCTTCGTATTCGGAACCCAAAATACCTCCTCCACCTGTATCCATGTGATATGTGATAAACCATAAACTATGTCTGAAAGAACTCACCCAAACTATCAAGATCCATGCCGGCGACGTCGATCTCGCAGTCATAGAAGACATTGCCGTAGTTCTTACGACCAATCGTCAGATGCGGGACCACGCATGAGCCGTCTGGACGTATGTATGCTGAGAAAGGAACATTTACTTATTAGTAGAACATAACATCACGGCTGTAAACCCCGAAGAATTAGACAGAGGTGTACGGTCGAACAAGCTATTTGGTTTACAGTTGAACGAACAAATTACATTGTAAAGTGTAAACCAAATAGCTTGTTCGACCTGACAGTAGACTCACATTACGCTAGTTATGTGCGATTACATGAGCTAAATTAGCAACTCTATTTGTGGTGGTTCAAACTTCGCCTGTAATGCTATTCGAATAAAGTTCTAATCAGCTTGCACTACAAAGTGGTTGTTACGTCAGTCACTGCGGGCCAAATAGCGCGAAATGAGTGGTTTCGATTGATTTACAAAAAATCTATTGTTTGGACTAAAACACTATCATGTTAATATGTTACTTGAAGAATTATTTGCCAAAAAATCTGATTGATCGCATGTATTTTAGTATGGATTTTACTCGTTAAAAGAACATTTTTAGAGATAAGTTCGTGATTTTTTTTATCGAGGAAAATTAATTGTATTGTGTTTTCAAAACACACATATTCTTAAGGTAGTGTGTATATATTTCGATTGTATTATAAAATATCTATGTTCCCAAATAAATATTTTGAAAGGACAATGATATAAAGACGAGATATGAGGAATTTAAAATTTCTATAGAAAACTTCTTTTTGTCATATCTCTTGTTTTAATCAATGTCCATTCAAAATATATATTTGGGTACCCTAGATATTCTGTGATCCAATCAAAATAAATACACACTACCTTAAGAATATGTTTGATTTACAAATTATTTTGATATTACGTTTGTATGAAATTCGCATGCTCCGCAGGCCTCTTAAAGCTAGACCACCTACAGTCCATTTGTGCTCGTAATTTTTCAGTCAAAGTTGGATATGCTAGCCACTTAAGAGCACATGATAGAGCAGCACACCAAAGCTCTCTACAGAAACCTCTCGCTGTGGCCTAAATCAGCTTGATGGCATCATCGTCAGTCAATAACACAAACAAATATAATCAGATCACTCACCAAGCATCTCGTCCAAGCTAGGTATAGTGTAGTATCCCGGCCGGGTCAGTTTCATGCCGGTCGGGTGTGGAGGGGCCTCGCGCGGGGCCACGTGTTCCTCTTCCGATACTGTACGAGAAATATTCCGGTTAGATTGTGATAAGGTGTTTGGATTAAAACTATAGAGAAACTCTCAGCCGAATTATGATGGTAATATTGCTGTGAATTACGCAATCAATCAATCATTTTTTAGCAGGCAACTAAGGTCCATGTCCACCAAAAAGATGACGCTCTGATTATCTAAAATCAGCTGTTTATCACACATTTTTGTATGGGAACACGTCACAGTGACAGCTGTTTTTAGATAATCAGACTGTTATCTATTCGGTGAACATGGACCTAAGGCCCAGCGGTGGCGGCCCCGACTTTAGTAAGTCGTAAGTTCGAACCCGGGCAAACGCATTACTTTGTGTAATTTATTTAATCACCACTGCTCTGAAAACGGTGAAGGAAAACATCGTGAGGAAACCGACATGTCTCAGAATCAAAATATCGAAGACATGTTTATCTACCAATCCGCACTGGGTCTGCGTGGTGGATTATGGCCATTCCCTCTCATAGAGAGGAGGCCTGTGTCCCAGCAGTGGGAACATTAATAGGCTGATGATAATGACACTAAAATAAAATACACAAATACAGTAACAAATATGGTATCAAATTGATCTAGATACAAGGACAAAATGAGGCAAACATCTACAAAAAATCAACGTAAAAGAACCATATAATCCACCAATCTGATGAGCTATCTTCTCGCAGCGTGAACACCCTGCTTGTTCGCCCCACCGGTGTCGGCAGAACTGTAGCCGGTCTGTGTTGCCGCCACACAGTGACGTCACTGGGAGCGGACGGACGGAGTTAGGGGTAGGATAGGAGGTGGGCGTCAGGGGTGCATACATAAAGGGTGTAAAACACCTCTAACGAAGTTGAACAAAATCATGTTTTTGTTCTACACCATACCTGGGAACCTTCTAGTTGCGGAGATATTGGGGGTCAAAGTTACAACTTATACACAAGTTTTATTTTTTTAATAGTACTTTTGTAATCCACCAATATGTTTGACATGTGGTTTTTTAAATACAAGTTTTTGTAAAAAATTCCCTTATTCATGTAGCGATATTACTGGATATGGTTAAGTAATATTATCTGATATCATGTGGCAAAGTAATATGATATGGCTATCTGATATGATGTGGCAGTATTAGCCGACATAATTTGGCAATATTACTCCATACAAAATATCAATACCTTCTCGACTAAATGTATGATTATTTTTCACGATTACGATTGTGGTCCCATAGAGAAAGTTGTTCAGTTTGGTGATCTGTAGCACAACCTTGAATTTGACCAGGATAACGACACTTTGCATAAAGACACTCTTAGCAACAGAGAGTTGTTGGAAATATTTGTTTAGTTTGAAACCGGTAGATGGCGTTCTTCGGTTTATGGAGATTTCTGAATCGCGGTGTCAAGATTCTCCGCGAGTGAACTAGGCTCGCGAGGATTCAAATTTTTGACAAGTACCAATACACGGTTATAACCAAAGAGATTAAATATACCTACTATAGAGGGGCCATGCGAAGAAATGTCATAGAAAAACTGTGATCCCTTGTCTCAGTAACGCCATCTAGCATAATATAGCAAAATTAGAGCGGCTATTGGGAACACGAAATGTCAGTAACGCCATCTAGCTTTGAATAGAATGCTAGAAACTTTGTGTAGGGATGTTACCATTTAAATAACAAGGTATCGATAATAATAATAAAAGTTACGAGACTATTTTTGGTTCACATTTGAATAGATTGAATCAAATGCCAAAAAAATTGGAAAACAATAAAACGATTAGTGGTTTCAATGTGTACAAGTATTTTTTTTTTTTTTTTTACACACAAATTACTAAATGATGATGAAAGATATAGAAATGGATATTTAAAGTATCATCAAAGATATGTAATTTTTTTGTGAAATAAAATTTATACATAATTAATATACTATTATAATTACAAGACTAACGGTACTTCGTAACTTGAATTGGGAACCTCTTCATCCGAACTAGGTGGTACCTAACCTGTATCTCGGAATACAAACCATCCCCTCTAATAGATTGTACAATTTAGAAGCCATTATTATGGTTCGTGTGGGAATCGAACCCTTGAATCATTTCAAGGGTTCAAGGTTCAAATGATTCAAGGGTTCGATTCCCACAGGACACAAATATTTAGGTGATGAATATAAATGTTCGCATTAATCTGAGTATTTCTTTTGTATTCATTTACCAGAAAAAAGTGTTATATCCATTGTCTAGTAGAAGCTCTACTCTGCGAGTTTACGGCTCGAATTATATGCGACCGCGCGGCCTGGCCGCTACGCCTTGAAATTACAAGCAAAAGTATGCAACGATTTATTCGGACAATCGCACAGCCGCTCGTACACCGCATACAGTTGCTTGTAATTTCGTGGCGTTAACGGCCGGGTAGCTTGGTCTGGCGGACGCATATAATTTGAGCCCTAAGCAAACAGATCAATCGACCTTGCTTACATACAATACAAAACATCAAAGTTAATAACATTCATACAGCTGGTAATGAGGAGACCACAGACATTCTACTTAAGAATCTTATACCTGACGATTCATAGAATAATAATAGCAAGTACCACCAACAGATCTGAGCATGGGCTGCCGTGCCACCTGTGCCCCAACATCAGACCTACATTCATATTTTTATTTATCCATTGACATATTTTTAAAAGTCGTTAACAATATCCCACCTAAAAAGAATCGACAAAACAAATAATCGGATTATATTGCATCTTTCAAACTATTGTTTTAGTCCAGCATCCGTGGTCGCAGGATGACTAAGGTAACAGGACAGGTCATGACAAATTGTTTGAAAAGTTATTGAGATACCGTACAATTTTTACATCAATGACTAATTAAAATAAAATCTTAGGTCTCCTCAAATAAAATCAGAAGCAGATGGAAGCCTTTTCTTCTTTACGGTCTATTTGAACAAACCGTATCCACTTTTCACGTTCTACATTATTTACACTCGGAAACCTGCAATAACAGAACCCTACTTGAACGAATACTAAATAATATGATTATGTTCAAACAGTATTATATTTTAAGTGTTATTTATTTTTTACCTCATAAAATATCGATGACAAAATCGATAAATAACATCACATCTCTGCAAGGTAGTAGTAAAGCTATTCAGCAATAGAGGGCGCTTATTACAAAATTTGCATAATATATGTTCTAGAACTATTTATTAAAATAATTATTACTAAGTAAATATAACAAATACTTAGGAAAATAAACCGAAGTTAGATCCAGTCGTTCTACCATAACGAGATTTACAATACCGTAATGCGCAACTCGGCATATTTTCTTAGAAAATATTTTTCTTTTGTTTGACAGTTTGTCAAGAATACGACTTAACATGCGGGCGTACCACAATAGACTGAGCGACTTTTGTCCACTAGGACAAATGTATCGGATTACGATTTTTTTCGCTATGTCCCGTCTATTGTGTAGTATAATTTAATGTCTTTGGTTATAACAGTTCAGTTCTTTTACTTGTACACCATCACCCGGCACCCCTGTTAACGATCGCAAGTGCTTCAGAAATAGTGAATGGTTATTCAGAGTACTCACAGGACAGCGTGTCAATATTCTCCTTGTCGTGGTCTCGGTCTGCCCTGACAGCGAGTTCCCTGACGGAGCTCTCCGCGGCGTCCGGGTTGTTCACCTGCGGGGGACGCAGCGGAGCTGTGCTGAGCCAACTGGCGCGACGCTCTGGTACTTGCACTTGGATGTCTTTTTCTACAAGACGAGATGATGCTTAATTCTTATAGTTGCTGCTATAGCGGTCATTAACCTAGGTGGATCAACGACCGCTATTGTCACCAGAACCGTCAGACCAATTCGGTCGTCTGTGACGCCCGACCGAATTGGTCTGACGCCATTGTTTAACTATTGTGTGTACTTCGTTAACAGACGAAAGTTTGACTGGCATTTATGTTGCATGTAAGTTCTTAACTTTCAAAACCAAAAATAAGCCTGTTCAAGTGTTGAATCGTCATTTATCGTAATCTTTAAATTTTTTTCTAATAAAAAACGATACGTGGTTCATTTGTTTTGGTTCGTACGAAGATAATTATATTAGGGAAAAAGCTACAACCGCTATTTAACTGGTACCAACTTTAGTGGTGACATGGCATGGTGTTTGTGTGGGACTCATGAAAGCATTTGCAATTAAATTAACTTCTGGACATTAACCATCTATCTTCTATACATAAAGGGTGTAAAACACCTCTTCACGAAGCCGAAAGGCACTTGTTCTCCCCATCATTGCGATAATTTTTTTGTTCTACACCATACCTGGGAACCTTCTAGTTACGGAGATATGGGGGGTCAAAGTTACAACTTTTTAACAAGTTTTTTTTTAAATACAAGATTTTTTTGTAAGATTTTGACTTTTAACACCTCCACGTACTATGCAATCCATCCATCAGCACAATGTTTTAAGAGCGTTACATTGAGTTCTACCACAAAACGTGATTTATAACCTCAAATAAAAAAGTTGTTTCCCAGCAATAATTTTTGCGTCAAGTTACTTAGTTTGATGTACAGAATGCTTGGTTAACTGATTTGTGATGAGGTGGTTTACACCCTGTATAATAAAATCGCAGGAAAGTCAAAACTGTACATTGAATATTTTTTTTTAAAAGAATACTTGGGGCGTGAGCTACAATCGATATCGAAGCCAAAAATATAGTTTTAAGATTTTTTTCTGTTTGTCTGTATGTATAGTCCGGGCTAAACTCAAAAAGTCCTGCATGGATTTACTTCAAATTTTGCATGAATATTACTAAGAGGTCGGGTCAACATATAGGCTACATATTATCACGCTATCACCTATGGGGGCGGAACACTGGCATCTCAGGTATTTTTGGTGCTGTAGAGCCTTCACGCAGACGACGTCGCGGGCAGCAGCTAGTTTCATATAAAGGGTGTAAAAACACTCTTCACGAAGCCGAAAGGCACTTGTTCTCCCTGATATTGCGATCAGTTCTAGCTTCTAGACCATTCCTGGGAATCGTCTAGTTACAGAGATATGGGGGTCAAAGAGCCAACTTTTGGTAAAAAACACATGTCTTTAATGTTAGATTTTTATTTTAAACGACTTCACGACCTTCGTATTATTCAATCCATCCATCAGCACAATGTTTGAAGTGCGTTTACATTGAGCCCTAGCGAAAAACGTAATTTTACACCTCAAAAAAAGCTACCCGACAAAATTTTTGAATAGTGTTTACTTAGTTTGATGTACAGAATCTTTGATTGACTGTTTCGTGAAGTCTGTTTGCACCGTGTATACATTTTTGGAACAAAACATAATTGCCATTTTGAAGTGGAATATACGTTTGGCGAAATCATACCTTTTGTTTAGTGTAATGGGGTGGGAAACTGTGGAACTAATGGCGCTAGCACCGCTTGAACCAAAACATCGTCATCGGTTGAAAATCTGTCAATGTCGTTTTATATTTCAAATACGAGTAGTTTGACCTCATTGGTCAGATTGGGTCTAAGCGGTGGACGCGCCATCTTCAATCAGCTTTGACTGGCCGACCCTATGATAGAGTTTTGGCCCAAACTTAATTATCGCCGAGTTTTCAATGTTACCAAACAAAAAAAAAAACAATTCTGTCGAAAGTGGAATCGTCAATGTCGAAAGTGGAATCGTCAAGTTTTTAGAACCTCCTCAAATATGAACTTACCTAGGTTTGGGTAAAGCCTTGGTGTTGGTTCTCCATCAATAGATTTCTCCTTGTCATTCCACGGCCTTTTGGAAGAGCTGAGCCTAACAATAGAAAAAAAAAACATTTATACAACGTTAAAAAACGTTAATGCGCAAAACCTGAAAATAGTTTGATCAGAATCACGGGCAGAATCAATTGAACAACTTTTTAATATAGGTCACATTTTTCAAAAAAATCTTCATTAAAAATGTTGCCCTGTCTATTTATTAATAGGCCAAACCATCACGTGCGCAAACCCGCCAAAATAGGTAAACAAACAAACACAAATGGTTGTCTACCAATTTAAATTATCTCATACGCGGGATAATAATAGTTCTTGCCAGTAAATCTAATTGCCAGTAAAACTAAAACAGCACAAAACATTTTCTTTTTAATGTTTTTTTTTTTCTCAGAATTAGGTCAATTGAATTAAAAGCCATTTGGGGTGTCTCAGATTTTGCGCATTTAACGTTACACTTTGCATAGCAATCGCAAAAATATGAATGAATAACAATGAATTGGGCAACGAAATTGACTTGAAAGAAATAATAATTAAGACATTACTTACCAACTGCCATGTCTGTCTGAGCCGGAACTAATATCAGCTTCTGTAAAGAAAAAACAAAATAAAAAATAAATATGGCTGGACATTACACACAGCGCCATCTAGTGCCACACTAAGCAACGAGGCTTGTGTCGTGGACACCAGATAGTTGATATACTACATAGATAGGTACTTTTCTTTTGTAAATACATACTTATTATACATTTAAACATCCATGACTCGGAAACAAATGTCCATGCTCATCACACAAACATTTGCTCCTACCGGGATTCGAACCCAGGACCCTAAGAACGTAAGGCAGCCTCACTACCACTACGCCATTCGGGTCGTCATCAAAATAATCATCGGCTCCTTACAGTTTTGCTGTGGCAGTGTCAAAAACTACTCAAGGCATTTATTTCTATAGGATACTTTCCACCATCAATAAATTGCAAATCTATTTAGTCCGTCAATTAGAGTATTGGAAAATAATGGACACGTATTTTTTGTTTTTGTAAATCAATGAATATTGACAAAGATAAAACGCAAAATTTGGGAGCTCGTGACGTCAAAACACACTAAAAATTATACCACGGCGTGACGTATTGAGAATTTTAAAAGCGTCGTATCTTCGTCAATTTTAGTCTACGTAACAAAAGAAAAAACACGGGTCAAATATTTTTTTCATCCCTCCCATCTCGGAAAGAGTATTTTTGCTCTTCGATATCTGAGTCCAAAAGCCGTTTTTATCGTCTTGAGGGTAAAGTAAATTTGAATTTACAACATCGTGTGCACTAAGCATGTGAATTCAAAATATCATTAAACCTATTTCCTTCTACCTCTAGGGTGCCGAATTTATCATACTTTTTTTTTAATTTGTTAAGAACTCAGACTCGGAACCTTCTTGGTGTACTTTTTTTAATATGTTTTGCGCGCGCCATTTTCTTTTCACGTCATATTGTTAACACCTTAGGTTAAAAACAAGGAATCCAACTTGAAAACAAGTGAAAAACCTAAAATGACCACTCATTATCTAGCGACGAGGAAGTTTATTTGACGCCAACAGAATTAACTGAATTTGTTAAAATGCGCAAATTTTTTTTGCGTTTATTCATTTCCTCGTTGAGGTGGGATGAAAAGTTACGTGTTGCACTCAAGTGCAAATATTTTTCAACTCGTGCTCTTTTGATTCCCTCGCTAACGCTCCAGATTCTAAGTTTTGAATCACTCGCTTCGCTCGTGACTCAATTTTAGAAAATTGAGCACGCGGTTAAAAAACAACTTTGCACTCTCTTGTATAACAAATAACTATTGATAACCTAACTGAAGGACTAATTAGTTTCTTTTTTGACATCTACCCTATTAGACCATTACAGGCACTTTTGAATGTCAGAAAAACAAAGAAAGCGAAACTACAGTCACAATAACTAAGTACCGTAGTTGCCCATTCCCTAGTGTATAAGTTATATTTTGTATGTATTAGTATATTTTTATGTTTAGGAGCTCGCGCGCCGCTCGGGCCGATCTTTAGGTTAAGCCGTGCTTGCCTAGGTTGGTCTGTGGATGGGTGACCACCCAGTACATACCTAGTTTCCTCCGTGCCTCGGAAAGCACGTTAAGCTGTTGGTCCCGGCTGTCAATTGTACATCTTTGACAGTCAAGATGTACAATTGACAGGTAGTCAGTGGCCTAAAAAGTCTGACAACCAGTCTTACCAAGTGGTATCGTATTACCCAGTACTAACTGGGTTGTGGAGGTCAGATAGGCAGTCGCTCCATGTAAAATACTGGTATTCAGCTGCATCCGGTTAGAATGGAAGCCGACCCTAACATAGTTGAGAAAAGGCTGGACAGATGATGAGTATATTTTTATGTTGTTATGTATTTTTGTGAATTTTATCTATATGCCTTCAGATGCCTGATAATAAATTGATTGGATTCCCTAGTGTAGATCTCTATGTAGAAGCACGGGCAAGAAAATTAGAAATGTGGAACTTGTCAAAAATACTACTATACATAACGAAGTGTGCAAAATCAAGGATTCTATAGAGTCTATTATTTAATGTCTCTTAATAGTTAATTGTAGATAAGGGTAGAAGCACCCCAGATAATAATAAGGGCTCTGTGTGTTCTTCGTGTGGGCGTTGCCGCGTTGTCGTGAATAAACTTCAGCCTACTACTATAAATGTGTAACAATGTAACTTGTGGAGATAAATAAACGTTTATTATTATTATTATTACTTACGCCTGCCAGCCGAAGTGTTCTTCAACGAAACATATTCGTCCTGTCTTCGGTCAACTTCGTCCATGTTCGGGTGTTGTTCCGAAGATATCTCTCTGTTGTTGGGCAGATTGCCGTTCGATTGGGGATGTTCTTCTAGAGATCTGTGCAAAAATAATACTTTGATGATATTCCTCGACATGGTTTTGCAGTATTATCTAGTTCAAGAGGCCATATATATATATATATATATTTTTTGTTTTCGGATAGGAAATCATCAAATGACTTCTCCCACTCTGGGCGGAGCGGGAGGGAGTGTCAGACTTTTACTGACTAAAACCCATCCATGTTTCTTCCTCGCCCTTTATGTTCCGGGGCCACGGTATCTCTTTCGAACAGTCCCGAAGCCCCGAAGAGGCCATATGGGGTTCGATCTTCACGTTAAACCGCGTTTGCCTAGGTTGGTCTGTGGATGGGTGACCACCCTTACATACCAAGTTTCCTCCGTGCCTCGGAAAGCACGTTAAGCTGTTGGTCCCGGCTGTCATTTGTAGATCTCTGACAGTCGTTACAGGTAGTCAGTGGCACGAAAGTCTGACAACCAACCAAGGATTAAATAACCTATTAACCTCGTATCGTTGTTGTGATCCACGGAGTTTATTTTTATTATTTTATTTACCTAGCTATGATAAGGTCGCACCACGACACGCTTGTCTTCTAGACCTAGCTATGATAAGGTCGCACCACGACACGCTTGTCTTCTAGACCTAGCTATGATAAGGTCGCAGCACGACACGCTTGTCTTCTAGACCTAGCTATGATAAGGTCGCACCACGACACGCTTGTCTTCTAGACCTAGCTATGATAAGGTCGCAGCACGACACGCTTGTCTTCTAGACCTAGCTATGATAAGGTCGCACCACGACACGCTTGTCTTCTAGACCTAGCTATGATAAGGTCGCACCACGACACGCTTGTCTTCTAGACCTAGCTATGATAAGGTCGCACCACGACACGCTTGTCTTCTAGACCTAGCTATGATAAGGTCGCAGCACGACACGCTTGTCTTCTAGACCTAGCTATGATAAAGTCGCAGCACGACACGCTTGTCTTCTAGACCTAGCTATGATAAGGTCGCAGCACGACACGCTTGTCTTCTAGACCTAGCTATGATAAGGTCGCAGCACGACACGCTTGTCTTCTAGACCTAGCTATGATAAGGTCGCAGCACGACACGCTTGTCTTCTAGACCTAGCTATGATAAGGTCGCAGCACGACACGCTTGTCTTCTAGACCTAGCTATGATAAGGTCGCAGCACGACACGCTTGTCTTCTAGACCTAGCTATGATAAGGTCGCACCACGACACGCTTGTCTTCTAGACCTAGCTATGATAAGGTCGCAGCACGACACGCTTGTCTTCTAGACCTAGCTATGATAAGGTCGCAGCACGACACGCTTGTCTTCTAGACCTAGCTATGATAAGGTCGCAGCACGACACGCTTGTCTTCTAGACCTAGCTATGATAAGGTCGCAGCACGACACGCTTGTCTTCTAGACCTAGCTATGATAAGGTCGCAGCACGACACGCTTGTCTTCTAGACCTAGCTATGATAAGGTCGCAGCACGACACGCTTGTCTTCTAGACCTAGCTATGATAAGGTCGCACCACGACACGCTTGTCTTCTAGACCTAGCTATGATAAGGTCGCAGCACGACACGCTTGTCTTCTAGACCTAGCTATGATAAGGTCGCAGCACGACACGCTTGTCTTCTAGACCTAGCTATGATAAGGTCGCACCACGACACGCTTGTCTTCTAGACCTAGCTATGATAAGGTCGCAGCACGACACGCTTGTCTTCTAGACCTAGCTATGATAAGGTCGCACCACGACACGCTTGTCTTCTAGACCTAGCTATGATAAGGTCGCAGCACGACACGCTTGTCTTCTAGACCTAGCTATGATAAGGTCGCAGCACGACACGCTTGTCTTCTAGACCTAGCTATGATAAGGTCGCAGCACGACACGCTTGTCTTCTAGACCTAGCTATGATAAGGTCGCAGCACGACACGCTTGTCTTCTAGACCTAGCTATGATAAGGTCGCACCACGACACGCTTGTCTTCTAGACCTAGCTATGATAAGGTCGCAGCACGACACGCTTGTCTTCTAGACCTAGCTATGATAAGGTCGCAGCACGACACGCTTGTCTTCTAGACCTAGCTATGATAAGGTCGCACCACGACACGCTTGTCTTCTAGACCTAGCTATGATAAGGTCGCACCACGACACGCTTGTCTTCTAGACCTAGCTATGATAAGGTCGCAGCACGACACGCTTGTCTTCTAGACCTAGCTATGATAAGGTCGCAGCACGACACGCTTGTCTTCTAGACCTAGCTATGATAAGGTCGCAGCACGACACGCTTGTCTTCTAGACCTAGCTATGATAAGGTCGCAGCACGACACGCTTGTCTTCTAGACCTAGCTATGATAAGGTCGCACCACGACACGCTTGTCTTCTAGACCTAGCTATGATAAGGTCGCAGCACGACACGCTTGTCTTCTAGACCTAGCTATGATAAAGTCGCAGCACGACACGCTTGTCTTCTAGACCTAGCTATTTGATACCATCCTAAATTGCCTAATGAGTGCGATATTACCAATTCAATTTGCCAAAAGAAAAGTGACACACTTGGTAATATTCCTTGTCTTTGGCAATATTCCCCCACTGTTCTGGCAATATTGCCTGATTGCACCTGGTATTAGTCCACCACACTTTAGGGCAATATTCTACCATACTTTTGGCAACAAACTCCACATTTTGGTAATATTCTTCCTGTTTTGGCAATATTCCCCCAATTTTGCCAATATTCCCCTATCCCCTTATTTATTTATAAAATGCCTGTCATTATAACTACTAACTAACCTGCCGGTATCATTATTATGGTCCACAGAGTCGTGATGGGTGTCGTTCGGCTGACTAGGTCGGAGCACGAGGCGCTTCCGCGACGGCTTCAGACTTAGCTTGTCTTCTAGACTCGCGTCCGATTCTTCTAGACCGTCGAACAGAGATTTCTGGGAAAGAAACTGTAGTGTTAATGTGTGTTAAGTTTGTGGAATGTTTAGTGTAGAATTTCAGAAAATAACTATCAAACATTTTATGTGGTCTAATGGAGAAAGGTGGTCCTCGGTTGAATTACCAGGTCGGAGAAGATATCGAATTTTTAATTATACATGTTTTTGTTCATGTGTTAATACAAAATTTTGTGTGTACAAAAAAAACCACGAAAAAACCCGCTAGTAAACGTAGAAAATAACTTTACTTCCCGAAGTCGGTAGCAAAAAAGTCAGTGAAACACAATAGTTATCGACTTCTGGAAGGAAAATTATCAATATTTTTTTTTTATTTTAGCCTTTTTAGTTGTGGTATCTCACACAAACTTGTTAAGTATCTATTACTTTGTAACTAGAACTTATTATAAATTAGCACATCATCCACATAGCGAAGAAGAAAATATTGATAATATAGATTATAGAATATATTATTTCAAAAAGTACTTCAGAAAAGTGAAAAAATAATAATATGGGCCCACCGCACTAGCTTCTTCTGCCAAATGAGAAAATAATTGCTTAAATCGGACCCTTAGGGACTACTCACTCTTACCGTACATTCAGATACGATATAATCACTCACAGCGCTCACAGCAATTTTTTGCGTTCCGTTTTAGTTGTCACGATTATGACAGCTAAGATCTGTCATCAGGTCATTTGACAGCGCTCACGGTGATATTTATTTGGGGCATGGTGTCGGTGTAATCGCAAGATGGCGCGTGTCATGAAGTCATCTATGACGAGTCAAGGAACATCGATATCGCGCTTATGATCGCGCTCACGGTATCTCGGAACGGGTTTATGGACGCTCATAGCGTTTACAGTCTATCTCGGAACGCACTGTTATTCAGCTCAGAAGCGTACGCGCGTTCAGCTGTACGCGCGCGTACGCGTCTCATACAAAATCGTTGTTTTCTATCGGCATAAGCTGAATAGAGCTGAATAAGAGTGAGTAGTCCCTTAATCACGGAGACATCGAAAAAACAAAGAAGCCGATCGAATACCACCTCCTTTTTAAGAAGTTCGATAATAATAGATTGTACCTTATCATCGCGTGTCGTCCTAGGTGTGACAGTGAGACGTAACGCGTTAGGCGACGACACGCGGTACGCGGAACTGTTGCAACTGTCTAGTACTGCCTTTACAGCCGCCGGGTTCGTTGGTTTCAAGACGTCTTCGGCTGTTGTTGCTAAGAAAGGAAAGATATCATGAGTACATTATGGTTTAAAAATACATGGTGAGCAGGACTCCGATGCCAATGGGGTATGTATTATGATGTGCAAGCTTGCAATAATAACTTGCAAGTAGTTTACGTAGAATAGCAAATAAGTATTTTGTTTAGACAGTGAATAAATGGATCGCACGACGTACGCACGTTTCTTTATAAACTCCGCCTAAACCTCTGCACAATCCCTACACCAAAATGGTTACCAAATATTCTGTACATCATTCAGAAACCCCACAAATTTTAAATTTTTCGTCGGATAATATACAAAAACGATGGGGCACTTAATATAGTTGTTTGTTCACTAAAGGAACTGATGGACGCAACCGAAAACGCCAAACTAGTAGCCTCCGATGCTAAAATGGTTACCAAATATTCTGTACATCATTCAGAAACCCCAGAAATTTTAAATTTTTCGTCGGTTATTTAATAGACAAAAACGATGGGGCACTTAATATGTTGTCTGTTCACTAAAGGAACTGATGGAGGCAACCGAAAACGCCAAACTAGTAGCCTCCGATGCTAAAATGGTTACCAAATATTCTGTACATCATTCAGAAACCCCAGAAATTTTAAATTTTTCGTCGGTTATTTAATAGACAAAAACGATGGGGCACTTAATATGTTGTCTGTTCACTAAAGGAACTGATGGAGGCAACCGAAAACGCCAAACTAGTAGCCTCCGATGCTAAAATGGTTACCAAATATTCTGTACATCATTCAGAAACCCCAGAAATTTTAAATTTTTCGTCGGTTATTTAATAGACAAAAACGATGGGGCACTTAATATGTTGTCTGTTCACTAAAGGAACTGATGGAGGCAACCGAAAACGCCAAACTAGTAGCCTCCGATGCTAAAATGGTTACCAAATATTCTGTACATCATTCAGAACCCCCACAAATTTAAAAATTTTCTCCGGTTATTATACAAAAACGATGGGGCACTTAATATAGTTGTTTGTTCACTAAAGGAACTGATGGACGCAACCGAAAACGCCAAACTAGTAGCCTCCGATGCTATAAAATGGTTACCAAATATCCTGTACATCATTCAGAAACCCCACAAATTTTAAATTTTTCTCCGGTTATTATACAAAAACGATGGGGCACTTAATATGTATAGTTGTCTGTTCACTAAAGGAACTGATGGACGCAACCGAAAACGTCAAACTGGTAGCTCAGTTCTGCCCCACGCTCGGAATGAATTTCGATTCGACAAGTCGTATGTCTATCCTATTTTGGCATTACGATAACGAGCGAGATAGACATACGACTTGTCGAATCGAAATAGAATCGTTGTAAATATGGTGTCTGGGCCGACACAATTCAGATTGTGTCTGCACAATCTGAATTGTGCAGACACAATCTGAATTGTCCGTCTGCACGCTAAGACAAAGCTGTTTCTTACAAAACTGCAATATTGTATTGTATAGTACAACAGGCTGGTGTCCGCAACTCCACGTCAAAGCGCGTATTTTGTGTATGGGCTATAATCTACCACGCGGCCCCAGTGCGGTTTGGTAGATGTCACATGTCTTCGAATGTTTGGTTCTAGGACATGCCGGTTTCCTCACGATGTTTTCCTTCCCCGTTTTGAGAGCAGTGGTGATGAAATAAATTACACAAAGTAATGTACCTGTCTGGGTTCGAACCCACGACTTACTGCTCGTAAGTCGGGGCCGCCACCACTGGGCCACCGCTGCTCTAACACTGCAATAAGGCCTAAAACTGCGTTAAGCGGACGCCCGCGCGGTACCATACAAAAGTGCACCGTCGCGGGGCCCCGCGCGGAGCCCCGCGCGGGTGTACGTTGCGGGGAGGTGGGCCCCGCACCAGCGCAACGGTGCCCGCCTCCGTGCGACGGATACCCGCGCGGGGGCACGCGCCGGACCGCTAGCGGCATGCGGCATGCATGTTCAGTTAATAACGCTATGTGATACGGACCGCACGGAGAAAATCATGTCTTTCGATACGGAAAGACTAATTATAGAAGTGCAGTGTCGCCCTGCCATATGGGACCAGGCGAATGACCTTTATAAAGACAGAGATGCAAGAATAGCGGCATGGCTTGATATTGGCAAAGAATTATTTGAAAATTTCGAAAATTTCAGTGACAATTTCACCGATTACTCGAAGACGTCTGAACCGATTTGAAAAATTCTTTTTTTGTTTGAAAGGGTATACTTCCAAGTTGGTCCCATAGAAATATTGTCATGATCTGATCACGAACTTCGGAGATATGGAACGGAACTCTTCAATAATAGACAGCAAATCTGTCGTGATTGCTGCAATCGCTTGGATGTTTATTGTTTACACAACATCATAACATAACATCACGCCTGTATGCTCTGAGGGGGTACGCAGATGTGTACAGTATACCCATATTTCGACAGTTAGGTATGTTAAATAGGATAACGTACAGCAATTTTGGTATGTTCTACAACAAGTGAAGCATTTGCATTTGATAAGAACCATTCTACCATCAGATCTGATGATGAAGCCAAGAGTCACGAAACTCCATAATGAGACAATGTATCGTAGTCGTGTTTGGGCTTGTTGTAATTGTAACGGTATGCACTTTCCATGTGTACCAAGCACATATGTGAACCACTAAAAAGTGAAAAATAAAAACTTTTTTGCAAAAAAATAAAACCGACTTCAAAAAAAAACCAAAAACGTGAAAAATAACTTTAGCTTCTGAAGTCGGTGACAAAAGAATTAAATCAATCAAACAAACGTCACCGACTTCAGAAGCTAAAGTTATTTTTCACGTTTTTGGTTTTTAGTCGGTTTTATTTTTTTTTTCTCTTAATTTACCGAACTTTACAACAAATTCCCCGCATAGCAATCTAGATTCAATATACGGGCTTACTGGTTGTCGTTTTTTTTTTGCTAGTCGTCGTTTTGCTACGTAATAATATATTAAACTCTCCATCGACACGACTGTACATGCACACCGTTAAAATTGAACTAGCGAAACTGCGTAAATAAAACGCCGCGACAGGTACACGCGACGGTGCCCGTCGCGTGTCACAGAACCCACGCGCGTGTCCAACGGTTGCACGTCGCGGGCGCCCGCTTAACGCAGTTTTAGGCCTAACTACTCGTTCAAAATGTATGGAACAGCTGTTTTTTTCCTTTTTGTTTTTCTAAAACTTGAAATACTCACATGAATCCGGCAACAGATCTTTGAAGAGCGGCGAGTCGCCATATGGCCTGGCCGCTAGAGTTAGTATCTGTTCGTGAACGTTCCCACCGGCTGAAGAACCGGATAGGCTGTTGCTGTAACAAAAAAAAAATAACAATTATCGCTGGACATTACACACAGCGCCATTTAGTGCCACACTAAGCAACGAGGCTTGTGTCGTGTACACCACATAGTTGCATACTACATTGTATACTTTTTTGTTTGTAGTTATAAATAAATAATATCGCTGAACATTACACACAGCGCCATCTAGCATTTCACAATATTACGATTTCATTTCGATAGATTACAATCTACCGAAAAATAAAGCGTTATATTGTAAGCAGTATGTTTAGTTGACAATATTTCGAGAGTTTACAATCTTGCCAGAGAGATTACAATCTAACGTGTTTGACAATTTTACGGTGACATAATATAATTATGTATGTATGTGTACTCACTTCATCCCCGCATTAGGATTGTTGAGCATATTTCCCATTCCCATTCCGAGTCCGCCGCCCAGAGTACTAGTGTTACCGAACATACCGCCTCCTAAGCCGCTGTCCAGACCTGGTGACAAAAACACATTGTTACAAATAACATCATTTGCCTAGCCTTTTCCCAACTATGTTGGGTTCGGTTTCCTGTCTAACCCGATGCAGCTGAATACCAGTATTTTACATGGAGCGACTGCCTATCTGACCTCCACAACCCAGTTAATACTGGGTAATACAATACCACTTGGTAAGACTGGTTGTCAGAATTTTTATGCCACTGACTACCTGTAACGACTGTCAAAGATGTACAAATGACAGCCGGGACCAACAGCTTAACGTGCTTTCCGAGGCACGTACACCCATCCACAGACCAACCTAGGCAAGCACGGCTTTACCTAAAGATTGACCCGAGCGGCTGTTATTATTTAGCCACGAGTGCCTCATTGTTACAAGATGTAAATTGTCTCTTCTTCTCCTAACCTCCGAAACGGCTGAACAGATTTTGACGGGACATTTAATGGCAAACAGCTGATGATTAGGCTACTTTCATTCTAGAAAAAAGATTTGGGTTCTGTGCAAAAAAAAAATTAAACCTTTGAAATTGTTAATAAAATCTGATTCTAAAGATTTTTTATGTGTAAAGAATGACAAGAACGAATAAAAACTCACCAGTCTTAAATGTATTATTCTGAGCTGGTTGGTTGAACATGGTGGAACCTATTTGTCCAAAGGCAGGTCCTGCAGGTTTAGTTTGGAACGTATTTGAGCCTAACCCACCGCCTAGTCCTGTACCTGTGAATTACAAGAGGTTTATTAGCATAAATAAATATAAATAATAAATAAATAATAAATCAATTTATTGACACACCCAAGTTACAAATTATACAAGCAAGAAAACAAAAACAATGAAAATACTTAGAGGAGTTCAAAACTAGAAGAAACCGTGGGCCCCAAACTAGGCACAGCCTGTGTCTTGGTGGCCCAATACAGACAGTAAAGGCAGATTGTATAAGTGACTCTTAAGTTTTTTTTTAGTTCAACAGATGGCACCACTGGGGCGTAAGGTCCTGTCTTTCTGTTTTATATTTTTGAGTATCAATAACTTCATAAAAAGTTTTATTTCTTATGTATAACATTTTGGAAACTATAGATACATAAAGGGCGTAAAAAACCTCTTAACGAAGCCGAAAGGCACTTGTTCTCACCGTCGCGTCGTAATCTTTACGACGATTAATCAAAATCATCAAAAAAAATCGTCTTTGCAATCATTTATTTGTTCTACACCATATCTGGGAACCTTCTAGTTTCGGAGATATGGGGGGTCAAAGTTACAACTTTTTGACATGTTATTTTTAAATACAAGTTTTTATTGAAAGACACCTCCACGACCCCCGTACTATTCAATCCATCCATCAGCACAATGTTTTAAGTGCGTTACATTGAGATCTACCACAAAACATGATTTTTCACCCAAAAAAGATTCGTTTCCCAGCAATAAATTTTTGCGTCAACCAAGCATTCTGAACATCAAACTAAGTGATATACAGAATGCTTGGTTGACGGCTTCGTGATGAGGTTGTTTACACCAAAATTAGCAGTATGAAACATTTAAAAAATCGTTCTTCTCTCAAGCACTACCAAACTATAGTCCGCGTCACGAGAAGCTATAATTTTTTTATAACAAAGAATTTCTACCAAGATACGTAGCGACAATTCAATCAACAAGAAATACTCCCAAATTCAGTCAACTCAAATTATCATACGTGTAATACGAAACTAACGAGCAATGTCACTTGGTTGGGTTATATTTTTTGGCGATATAAAGCGCTGTCGTCTATTTTGTGGTACTGGAACGCATCCGACATCATGGAACGTAAACATTTGGGTGGCCATTTTGAAGTAAGATCACGCTGACGCTGTCATTTTTGAATTTCATCCAAAGGTTGCGAACCCGAATGTGTGTTTACAAAAATTATAGCTTCTTTATACAACGTGTAACAAAAAGGGTATAGTAATATGAAAGGGTGTGCTACAGACCATCAAACTGAACAATTTTCTCCATGGAACCATCATCGTAATCGCGAAAAAATATTCAACGGCCCCATTACCAAATTCTAATACCTACTCGACCAAATGTATGAGACAGCTGATTATATTTTTACGATTACGATGATGGTTCCATAGAGAAAGTTGTTCAGTTTGATGGTCTGTAGCACACCCTTTCATATGACTATACCCTTTTTGTTACACGTTGTATAGTTTCAGACGACTTGAGGTCAAAGTTCCAATATTTTCCCATTTTGATGTAATGTTTTGTGGTACTGGAACGCGTCTGACATCTTGGAACGTAAACATTTGGGTCATTTTTGAATTTGATCCAGAGGTCGCAAACCCGAATGTGTGTTTACAATCAATATTTATAGCTTCTCGGGGACTATAGATACTAAGTTACTACTTAAATACAATACACTCACCCATGCCTGTCTGCTGCGTGTTGAATCCGAACGTGGGCGCCGCAGTGGGCTTGCCAAATCCCTGTTGGCCTCCGAAAAGTCCGCCCGCGGTCGAAGTAGTCGTGCCGAAGGCTCCCGTCGTCATAGATCCGAAAGCTGGAAAGAATATTGGATATCATTATCTTATTAAAATGGAGTAGAGGAAGACAAAAGAAACAATGGATCGACTGTGTGAAGGATCATTTGGAACAAAAGGAGGTTATTGAGGAAATGATGAGTAATGGTCGAAGTATGGAAGGCGTGCAGTGCCGACCCTTTAACATCATCTACATCAAAACTTTCAAACAAAATGGGGAAAAGATTTTTGCATTTTCCGACTTTTTTAGTATTCGTTTTCAGGATCGATCGGCATGAAAAAGTTTTTGTGTAAAATTCCCGTTTTCTTTCTGTACATTTTTTTCGAAAATCTGTGTATAGGGATCAAAATTTTGCGAAAAATTATGGATAGTCTCTTAAGACCGTTTTCGTGTAGCTGCAACGGTTAAGTTAGTTCGCCTTACTGCCCCGTTTACCGTATCCGGTCCACCCTGTATAAGAGGATAGACGGCAAGAAAATATTAATTAGTCCGTCAGTTAGATTATGAACAAATATTTGACCCGTATTTTTGTTTTGCTATCAAAATTGACGAAGATACAACGCTTTTAAAATTCTCAATACGTCACGCCGTGGTATAATTTTTAGCGAGTTCTGACGTCACGAGCCCCCACTCCCGAGTTTGTCAATATTCATTGATTTACAAAAACAAAAAATACGTGTCAATTATTTTTCAATACTCTAACTGACAGACTAAATAGATTTGCAATTTTCTGAAACTGTCGTCATGCCTCTACTGGAGTAACAAGCTAACGTGTATCAAGGCAGGTCATCCAAGAGTTGCAGATGATGATGATGTAAGTGTACTCACCAGGGGCCTGTGTCCCGAAGGTAGTGGCCTGTGTCTTGGCCCCGAACACCCCGGTAGAGCCGAACCCCCCGAAACCGGAGCTGACGGGCGCAGCGCCGAAACCTGTCGTGGCAGGCTTCGCGCCGCCGAATAGCATCCCGCCTGCTTGTTGCTGTGGGGGAGATAATCATAACATTAATACGTGAACAGAAAACTTTGATTATTTTTTAAATTAATTATTGTCGAATATTGACTACTGGCAACTACTAGTTCACATACAGGGTGTAAACAACCTCATCTCGAAGCCGTCAACCAAGTATTCTGTACGTCAAACTAAGTAACCTTAAGCAAATATGATTGCTGGGCAACTACTTTATTTTTGGGGTATTTTATCATGTTTTTTGGGGTGTTTTATCATGTTTTGTGATAGAACTCAATGTAACACATTCAAAACATTATGCTGATGGATGGATTGAATATTACGAGGGCCGTGGAGGTGTTAACACTTGTATTTAAAAAAACTTGTCGGAATTGTAACTTTGACCCCCAATATCTCCGTAACTAGAAGGTTCCCAGGTATGGTGTGGAACAAAAAAAATTATCGCAATAACGGGGAGAATAAGTACCTTTCGGCTTCGTTAAGAGGTTTTTTACACCCTATATAAACGCCTGTATTTCACAAATGGTGAGACAGAGGTTTAGGCTGCATTCGCACTTTTTCGTGACAACGTGACGCTTGAATGAATTATTTTGTTTTTACTATGGACACTTTTAACGTGCACATCTTGCTACATTGTTCTCACATAATATAACATCTCAACATGAATGATGTAACCAAGATTTTGTAACAACATTTTGATTGAAAAGAGTGTCCATGGAGTTTCTTGCCCGTTCTTCTCCATAGAGATCTACGCTAGGGAATGGGCAACTACAGTACTTTCACAGTTTTTATGTCTTGTGACTGGGACTGTAGCTACATTTAATTTTCATCTTTGTTTCGACAATTCAAAAGTGCCTGTTATTGGCCTACTTGAAATAAATGCTTTGATTTTTTTTTTCTAACAGATAATCGTGTACTTATAAGTGTTATGGCATTTTAAATAGAGGTGTTCACATAGAGGACGACACAATAACTGTCGTCCATGACTTATGCCAACTAAAAAACGATAAATTCCCCAATTTTCCCATTCATTTTTTTTTAACTCTACTACTAAGTGTACTCTTCAATTGTGTCTAGTAGTAGTAGTGTCTTCTTCAATTGATATTTTCTTAATTTAATAATGTTGATTAATGTTGACGTTGATGTTAATTTTGTGTAAGTAACAAAAATGACTATTTTGTAATTTAATTATAATTGTAATGAAAATGATAATTAATTAATGTAATGATAACTGTTATGAAAATGATTATTAATTTATTTAATGTTAACTGTAATGATAATGATAATAAGTTACTAACTGATCTATTGAGTGATAATTGTATGTTGCATAAATAATGTAGCTAAATGTTTGCATGCCGAATGGTAAAATATGGCAGAGCTTTGATATGTCTTAACAACGATTGTATACCCATATTTGCAAAATAAAATTCTATTCTATTCAAGTGAAATCGCCTCAATATACGGACACTGTTAGTGTAGTGTGTCCTAGTGTGAACCGGCCCTAATTAACATTTATGAAGATGAGTGAGGGTAGTTGAATAAACGCCTTCACTTTGCTGTCGCGGTACCTCCAATAGTTCAGTCTCCCCGCGACCACGGCTAGTGCTATCCGGTCGAAACGTAGGGCTTAAATTAAAGGTGAATTCGCGATAAATACCCGTTTTCATATGTTTCACAACGATAAATTAATCGTCACGACGGGAACGTGGACTTACGAGCAATAACCTAAATCATCATCTTCCCGCCTTTTTTTATTATTTAAACCATTTTACGTCCTTACGTTATTTGAATCTCATTTTGTTAACAATTTCCAGTTTTCACGGAACCCTAATCTTTTTTCTATTCAATAAAAGTAGCCTTAGTTACTCCTAATAACATCAGCTGTCTGCCGGTAAAATTCTTGTCAAAATCGGTCCCGTCTTTTCGGAGATTAGCCGTAACAAACAGACAGACAGACCAAACTTTTAAATATTTATTTATTTATTTATGTACACACCAAATACTTAAAAGGACAATACTCTTATATTAACATAGAAGAGCACAAAGGCACTGCTTATTTCAAAAGAAATTTCTTCCAGCAGACCTGCGAGAGGAAAGTCTGATAAGAAATGTAGACAGTGTGTAGAAAAGTCAAACAAGAAAAATTCAATTAAAACTTAAGACGCCTGCGGAGCATGCGTATTTCATACAAACGTAATACCAAAATAATTTGTAAATTAAACATATTCTTAAGGTAGTGTGTATTTATTTGGATTGAATTACAGAATATCTAGGTTCCCAAATATATATTTTGTTTGGACACTGATTTTAACAAGATTTATAAGAAAAATAAGTTTTCTATAGAAATTTTAAATTCCTCTTATCTCGTCTTTGTATTATTGTCTTCTCACAAAATATACTTGGGAACATAGAAATTCTGTAATCCAATCGAAATAAATACACACTACCTTACAGTATGTTAGTTTAAACGAGGGACTTATTCAAACCCGCAATAGTCCATGCTTACATGATACTAATAAACATATGAACAAAAAGAAAACACTAGTACATAACAGATAGATCCATACCAAAAACTTCGCCTAAGTTTCGCAACGTGTGCACCATGCGCTTATCGCAGAACATGTGTGCGGGTCAATGACCTTTCTAGGTGTAATCATTTCATTTTTTTTTTCATTTTTGCGCGGGGATGTGCCCTGTCGGTGCATCGGGGACATTACAAAGGAAAGGGGCGGAGTTTGCGCACGGAGCTCAGGACCGGCACGTGTTTTGCCGCGTGACACCTACTTGCGCGCTCAGTGTCCATGAGTAATGTATTTAATTAGACAATTATGTCAAAAATTAAGGTTATAGGATTTTTACTTATTTGGATTGAGAATCGAATACTGAATACCTTCCCTCAATATGTCCCTCGTTTAACCTAACACGCTGAATACGTTTGATTTACAAATAATTTTGGTATTACGTTTGTATGAAATACGCATGCTCCGCCGGCCCCTTAAAACAAAACTATAACTGACTCTAACTATAAACTGTATTGTTTTTTTTTCTGTTACAATTACAAAATATTACACTTTCATACACATTCAAAAAAAACCTATTATTTTGAAACATACACAGACACTTTAATCTTATTTATTTAAATAGATACAATAGAAAAACATCTAACTAAATTGGCCCACAGATTTATTACAATATGATTTCTGCCAGCGGCTTCGCCCGCGTGAAGTTTCAAAATTGTCCCATAAGATCTTACTACCAGGATAAAAAGTATCCTATGTATTAATCCAGGTTATAAACTATCTGTGTGCAAAATTTCATCCAAATCCGTACAGTAGCTTTTGCGTGAAAAAGTAACAAACATCCATACATCCATCCATACTCACTAACTTTCGCATTTATAATATTATTAGTGGGTTCGAACCCAGACCGTCGCATTACTTTGTGTTATTTATTTCATCACCACTGCTCTCAAAACGGTGAAAGAAAACATCGTGAGGAAACCGGCATGTCCTAGAACCAAACATTCGAAGACATGTGACATCTACCAACCGGCACTGGGATAGCACATACGCAAAATACGCGCTTTGACGTGGAGTTGCGGACACCAGCCCGTTGTACAATACAATACAATATAAGTAGGATTAAACTCACCTGATTCTGTGTGGTAGCCCCAAACCCAAACGTAGAGGTGTTGGTACCAAACGTAGGCGCTTGAGACTGAGTGGTGGCCGCACCGAACAGTCCTGTACCACCTGCAACCAACATTATACTGTTATATAAACATTGACATGACATCATCAACAGTGGTGTCGATTCTGTTGTGCACAAACTAAACTTAATTTATACTATTGCTATCTTTTACTAAAAGGCAGGGCGAGAAAAGGACGGCTATAGCTATGCACTAAGTTAGAAATGTCAAACTAGTTTATGCCTTGCGCTTCACCGTGTTTTTAGTCGACATGTTTTTACGTGCACCCTTCATTTGTATGGAAATATTAGTTCGAATTAAATTTGACAGCTCTAAATTACGTCCGTCTCTTTCTCGTTTTATAAGTGAGAAAAAGATAGTAATAGCCTAAATTAAGTTTAGTTTGTGCACAACAGAATCGGCACCATTATCAGCCAAGAGGCATGACGACAGAATAAAAAAAATACAAATCTATTTAAATAAATATAAACATCGCTGGACATTACAGCGCCATCTAGTGCCACACTAAGCAAGGCTGTGTCGCGGTCACCAGACAGTTGATATACTACATATATACATTTTGTTTGTAAATACATACTTATTATACATATAAACATCCGTGACTCGGAAACAAATGTACATGCTCATCACTCAAACATTTGCTCCTACCGGGATTCGAACCCGGGACCCTAAGAACGTATGGCAGCCTCACTATCGCTGCGCCATTCGGGTCGTCGTAGTTCCTCAGTTAGAGAATTGAAAAATAATGGACACGTATTTTTTGTTTTTATAGAATAGAATAGAATACGGATAATATTTTTGTGTTCATCAAAAATCTTTTCTTCCCCGAAAAATACTGATCGTGCACCAAATAATACTGATCGTGCACCAAATATTAAAGTATCGCTGCCCCCATAATCGGGACTTAGGGCACCCCCCCGTTAGGTTAGTTAGGTTCCTTTGAACCCTGCACTCGGAAATAGGGGCTCCGTCGACTACGGTTTAAGGAGAATATACAGTGTTTAATTGTTAAATAGATGCTCCTTATGACATATTTTAATTAACATATTTTAGTGCACATTCAGTATATTTGGTGGAACACAGGCAAAATTAGGTAAATGAAATGGGAATAAATTGAAGTACTTTTAAATACCATCCATAGAATACCTACTCTTTATTATGTACACCATAAAATTATAGATACATAAATTTTAAACATTTTACAAGGAGTGACACAATTATAAATCAATGAATTTTGACAAAGATAAAACGCATCAAAACTCGTGTGTGCTGTGCACCCTTCATTTGTATGGAAATATTAGTTCCAATTAAATTTGACAACTCTAAATTACGTCCGTCTCTTTCTCGTTTTATTAGAGAGAAAAAGATAGCAATAGTCTAAATTAAGTTTAGTTTGTGCACAACAGAATCGACACCAATACCGAGCAGAGCTAGGTAGGCCAAGTAATAAAGTGTTTAGTATTCACCTGTAGTGGGGGCAGCTCCAAACGCCGGTTTGTTAGCCCCGAAGAGCCCCGTAGTGTTGGTACTCTGTGCATTGTTAGCGAACGAGAAGGAGGAGGGCTGCGTGGCGAAGCTCCCCGCGCCGCCGAGGGTTCCGCCACCGAACACTGACGGGGCGCTCGTTGTCGCTGGTTGACCGAAAGCTGTGGACAAAAATGTTATTTGTTAACATGTTCTAAGAACTGTAATGCGAAAGTAACTGCTTATAATAAGATAACAATATTAATCACTTTAAATTCTAAAATGGTTACTGTTATTATGATAGCTGACCCACGCAACTTTGTCTGCGTCACATAGAGAGAAAAAGCTCATAAAAGGAATTTATTTCCCCCGTTTTTTGCAACATTTTTCATTAATGCTCCGCTCCTATTGGTCGTAGCGTAATGTTACAAAGCCTTCCACGATAAATGGACTATCCAACACAAAAATATTTTTTCAATTCTAACCAATAGTTCCTGAGATTAGCGCGTTCAAGCAAACACACTCTTCAGCTTTATAAAATCATTAGTATAGATTATCAATAGGCTTGTTAACTGAACAAATCTAATTAGTCCGTCACTTAGATTATCAAAAAATATTTGACCCGTATTTTTTCTTTTGTCACATAAAACAAAATTGACGAAGATACGACGCTTTTAAAATTCCCAATACGTCGCTGTTCGGTATGATTCTTACTGAGTACTGACGTCACGAGCGCCCACTCCCGAGTTTTGATGCGTTTTATCTTTGTCAATATTCGTTGATTTACAAAAACAAAAAATACGTGTCCATTATTTTCTAATACTCTAACTGACGGACTAAATAGATTTTCAATTAATTGATGGTGGAAACAAGCCTATTGTTGTCACTTTGTAACCTTAACATGTATTGTAACGTTATTTGTATTGTTTTCCTATTATGGTCTAAAATGACTGCTTTAGCAGACACTAAAGCAGTCATTTTAGGCCCTTAGGCAGACAGGAGCTCCATGTAAAATACTAGTATTCAGATGCCTGTGGTTAGACTGGAAGCCAAACTTAGTGGAGGGCAGAGTGTCCATGGAGTTTCTTGCCCATTCTTCTCCATAGAGATCTACGCTAGGAAATGGGCAACTACAGTACTTTCTCAAGTTATTATGCCTTGTGACTGGGACTGTAGCTTTGGATTTTTGTATTTTTGACATTCAAAAGTGCCGTAATGGTCTAATAGGCTTGTTAACTGAAAAAATCTAATTAGTCCGTCACTTAGATTATCAAAAAATATTTGACCCGTATTTTTTCTTTTGTCACATAAACCAAAATTGACGAAGATACGACGCTTTTAAAATTCCCAATACGTCACTGTTCGGTATCATTCTTAGTGAGTTGATACCGAACAGTGACGTCACGAGCCCCCACTCCGAGTTTTGATGCGTTTTATCTTTGTCAATATTCGTTGATTTACAAAAACAAAAAATACGTGTCCATTATTTTCCAATACTCTAATTGACGGACTAAATAGATTTGCAATTTATTGATGGTGGAAACAAGCCTATTGAAATAAATGCTTTGAGTTTGAGTTTTTTGAGTTTGGAAACTCGTTCCCTTGTGAGAAATCATAAAATGACTCCTCCCGCTCTGGGCGGAGCTCAGGAGTGTCAGACTTTTAGTGACTAAAACCCATCCATGTTCCTTCCTCGCCCTTTACGTTCCGGGGCCGCGGTATCTCTTTCGAACAGTCCCGCAACCCCGGCAGGCTTCGGCCCTTGCGGACTCCTCCATTATGCTGTCATCTCTTGCTCGTCGCGTGTGGAACACTCTGGTCTGGTCATAGCTCACCGTCCACAGGCCCGGGGAGAAGCCGACCCTAAGATTGACTGCCATTATAACTTGGGAAAAGTCTAGAAAAATGATGATATTACTTACAAGTATTCCCAAAGAGCGGTTTATTTTCAGTCTGTGGCTGGAATCCACCGAACACGCCACTTGTGTTGCCTTTCCTACCAGCAACGTAGTCTTCAAGACGAAGCTCTTCTAGTGACTTGGTTTCATATTCCTGTAGACAAAAAATATAAGTTATAGCAATATTAAAAAAAACATCTGAGGCTGAGCGTGCGGAAAGTTTTAATGGGTTTTTTCCACTAAAGTTTGATTAAAGGTTTATGTTTTCTGTAGTCAGTCATTCATGGTCATTCTGGGAAATGGACATTCCGGGAAATGCAAATCATCTGCCTAGCCTTTCCCAACTATGTTGGGGTCGGCTTCCAGTCTAACCGGATGCAGCTGAATACCAGTATTTTACATGGAGCGTCTGCCTATCTGACATCCACAACCCAGTTAATACTGGGTAATACGATACCACTTGGTAATACTGGTTGTCAGACTTTTTAGGCCACTGACTACCAGTAACGACTGCCAAAGATCTACAAATGACAGTCGGGAACAACTACTTAACGTGCTTTCCGAGGCACGAAAGAATTCCGGGAAATGCACATTCTGGGAAATGGACTTTTTAGAACCTATGGACATTTTGGTAATTTGACATTTTGTAACCTAGACGGTTGATGGGTGTGTCCGTCCATTTTATTTCGAGATCTGTGTCTCAACTACTCACAGTGAAACCTGGATAACTGGGACATTCAAAGGACAAGTACAAATTACAATTTACAAATTGGTTTAATTTAAAGAGGTAATCTACTTGTCCAGTGACTCAGATATCCACGCATAAATGTCGGGACCTCAGCATGAGTTCCAGCTATGGAGGTTTCTCACTTATCCAGGACCCACTTGACCAAGTTTCACTGTATTTAATACTGGCGATATAATTACCTCCAACTTACCGTAGTGTCTCAAGACGAAAGTCTATGACCAGTGTGTGTTGCCAGTGATTACATACGGGACCGAAACGTGGTCGCTCACAATGGGCCTTATCAAAATGCTAAAAGTCACCCAAAGGGCAATGGAGAGGGCTATGCTCGGAGTTTCTTAAGCAAGAGAACCAAGGTCACCGACGTAGCCCGAAGAATTGCCAAACTTAAGTGGCAGTGGGCAGGGCACATTGCTCGCAGAACGGATGGCCGATGGGTCCGAAAAGTTCTGAAGTGGCGACCGCGAACCGGAAGGCGATGCGTTGGAAGACCTCCCACTAGATGGCCCGATGAACTGGTGAAGGTTGCGGGAATACGCTAGATGCGAGTCGCACGGGACCGGTCAATGTGGCGACACTTGGGGGAGGCCTATGTCCAGCAGTGGGCGTCTTTCGGCTGAAATGATGATGAATGATATTTACCTTCATGCACGTAATACAATGATGCTTGATGTTGACGCTCTGCGAGGTCCCCGACTTCACGACCACGTCGGTGCCGACCACAGGGTTGTACTTCACGTGCGCTGTGCCGGATTGTTGTTGCTGTTGCTGACCGAATGCACCTGCTTGAACCAAAATACAGTTTATTATTTGATTCTCGCAATGGGCTTGTCAACTGAATAAAACGAATTAGTCGGTCAGTTAGGTTATCAAAAATATTTGACGCGTATATCGCCGGGTTAAAGGCAAAACCAAGTTTCTCGATTTTTTAACCGACTTCTAAAAAAGGAGGAGGTTCTCAATTCGGATGTTTCTATTTTTTTTTTTTTTTTTTTATGTTTGTTCGCGCATAACTCCGTCGCTTGCCAACCGATTTGAAAAATTCTTTTTTAGGGTTCCGTAGCCAAATGGCAAAAAACGGAACCCTTATAGTTTCGCCATGTCTGTCTGTCTGTCTGTCCGCGGATAATCTCAGTGACCGTTAGCACCAGAAAGCTGAAATTTGGTACCAATATGTATATCAATCATGCCGACAAAGTGCAAAAATAAAAATTTAAAAAAACATTTTTATTAGGGTACCTCCCCCAGACGTAAAGTGGGGAGCGATTTTTTTTTTAAGTTTGACCCTGACGTGTGATATATTGTTGGATAGGTATTTAAAAATGAATAGGGGTTTTCTAAAATCATTTTTTGATAATATTAATATTTTAGGAAATAATCGCTCCGAAAGTCAAAAACAATGTGTCCCCCCCCCCTCTAACTTTTGAACCATAAGTTTAAAAAATATGAAAAAAATCACAGAAGTAGACCTTTATATGAACTTTCTAGGAAAATTATTTTCAACTTGATGAGTTGAATAGTTTTTGAGTTATATAGCACTTTTTCAAAAAAACGCAAATGATAACTTTGTTTTTCATACAAATACTATGAAAAACAAAGTTATTTTTGCTGACGAAAAATGTTGGTATTTTTAATGGTCTGGGAAGCTACGGAACCCTACAGTGAGCGTGGCCCGACACGCTCTTGGCCGGTTTTTGTTGGAAAGGGTATACTTTCCAAATGGTCCTATAGCCACCAAGTCGGGATCTGATGATGGAATCTTGGCGAAATCGAGGGAACTCTTCAAATTTTATAGGATAACGTACAGCGATTTTGGTATTTTCTACAACAAGTGAAGCATTTGCGTTTGATAAGAACCATTCTACCATCAGATCTGATGATGAAGCCAAGAGTCATGGAACTCCATAATGAGACAATGTATCCTAGTCGTGTTTGGGCTTGTTGTAATTGTCTCGGTATGCACTTTCCATGTGTATCAAGCACATGTGAACCACTAAAAAGTGAAAAATAAAAACTTTTTTTGCAAAAAATAAAACCGACTTCCAAAATAAAACAAAAAAGTGAAAAATAACTTTAGCTTCTGAACTCGGTGACAAAAAAATTAAATCAATCAAACAAAGGTCACCGACTTCAGAAGCTAAAGTTATTTTTCACTTTTTTTTTGGAAGTCGGTTTTATTTTTTGCAAAAAAAGTTTTTCACTTAAATATACCGTTCGAATCAGTATTTAATTCTCTATCCAATATAAAGTAAAAAAAATAAAAATAAAATTCTTTTGTTACATAAACCAAAATTGACGAAGATACGACGCTTTTAAAATTCTCAATACGTCAAGCTCTGCTGGGTTACCACAACCTCTAAATGCGATTCAATTCAGATCCTAAACTGAGTTGCAAGCTGTCAGTTCCATAGAAAAACTGTCAGAAAATGACAGCTCAAACCTAAATTGAATCGCATTTGAACGTTATGGTAACCCCGCTGGTATAATTTATAGCGAGTTCTGACGTCACGAGCCCGCACTCCCGAGTTTTGTTGGAGAAGCTTCTACTGTTAAAACGCCCACTTACCAGTGTTGTTAGAGAAAAGCCCGCCACCTCCAAGAGTGTTGGTCTGCTGACCGAAGAGTCCTGTTCCCGTGGATGGAGTGGACCCGAAGAGACTGCCAGTCGTAGCTCCAGTTGTGGTAGTGCCACCGAAACCGAATCCTGGTGAAGATACTCCTTTAGTGAGAAGTGAAATGGATGAGTAAGGTAATACAGATTTATATATTTTTTTTTTTATGAATATCGCTGGACATTAACTAGATAGTTAATATACTACAATATATTTTTTTGTTTGTAAATACATACTTATTATACATATAAACATCCATGACTCGGAAACAAATGTCCATGCTCATCACACAAACATTTGCTCCTACCGGGATTTGAACCCAGGACCCTAAGAACGTAAAGCAGCGTCACTACCACTACGCCATACGGGTCGTCAATTTATAAGAGTGTCCAAAGAGTTTATAGCTGTTCTTCTACATAAACAATAACCATTTTTTTTTCTTTTGTATCTGCTACCAGTCTCGTGTACTTTAGGCAGATGTGTTATGTGATATTTGGCAGTTGGAGTGTGCTCTCCAGCGAGAGCAACTACTCATATGTGAAGCATGTCTTTAAGCTACTCAAGAGGATACATGGACAGTATGTCTTTTATTTTGTGTTATTTTATAACCATTTATTGATGATTTTATGCCTTGTTCCTTGCCACTTCATAGAGGAATAAGGAGCAGAGTGTAAAATTTCTAATTCTGTCTGGTTGTGGTTTACACCGGACGGTTGTTTTCGAGCTGTCGCAGATAACTCTGCTTTCGCAATGCAGAACTCTATGGCGTATAACGTGTGGCGTCTCAAGTTATGAACACAAAAAAAAATGTCTATGACTTCAGAAAATTCTTAACTTTTTCTTTAGGTTTACCATACATGTTGATCATCTGATCGCGTCAGTTCCCATGTCAAAGTCCTTTTTTGTGCGAACATCTAGAATTCATAGAACAAAAGTTGTTCATTTTCATGGTCTGAGAGACAACGGAGGTTTTGCGTTAATTATGTTAAATCTTGTAGATGCCACCGGAACTAGACCGTTATAATGAAAAACTCACCAGTAGGCTTAGCCCCGAACGCCGTCTGGTTATGCGTAGTCCCGAACAAGCCCCCGCCGACGGTGGAAGTGTTCCCGAACAGGCCTCCGGTGGCTGCCGGCTGTGCAGCTCCGAAGCCGAAGCCCGAGGTGCCGGCTCCGAAGCCTGCGGTCGATGTGGAGGCTGTGGAACCGCCGAATAGGCCTCCCGACGTGTTCGTTGTGCCGAATAGACCTGAATGGGTACAATGACGATTTAAACTATTAGGTTTAAGAAAAAATGTGTGAATATTTTAAGACTCGGAGGAGCTCGTGTCTAGATAAAACAGCCGCTCGGGACGATCTATAGGTTAAGCCGTGCTTGCCTAGGTTGGTCTGTCGATGGGTGAACTCCCATTACCTACCGAGTTTCCTCTCTGGCTCGGAAAGCACTTTAAGCTATTTGTCCCGACTGTCATTTGTAGATCACACAAAAGTGGCACAAAAGTCAGACAACCAGTCTTACTAAGGGGTAACATATTACCCAGTACTAACTGGGTTGTGGAGGTCAGATAGGCAGTCGCTCCATATAAAATACTGGTGTTCAGCTACATCCGGTTAGACTGGAAGCCGACCCCAACATAGTTGGGAAAAGGCTCGGCAGATGATGAGAAATACACATTCTGTAAAAATTTCAACTGTCTACCGTTTACGGATCATGAGATAAAGCCCGCTGACAGACAGACGGACAGTGGAGGCTTAGAAATAGGGTCCCGTTGATAATCCTTCTGTTACGGAACCCTAAAAAAGGCTGAGTAACTAGACTCATCATCATTTCAGTCGAAAGACGCTCACTGCTGGACATAGGCCTCCCCCAAGTGTACTAAAGTAGGTACAACCGGTTCGCCGGTTATGTATGTTTCATCATCATCATCTCACGTCCACTGCTGGACATAGGCCTCCCCCAAATGTCGCCACATTGACCGGTCCTGTGCGACTCGCACCCAAAAAATTCCCGCAACCTTCACCAGGTCATCTGTCCATCTAGTGGGAGGTCTTCCAACGCTACGTCTTCCGGTTCACGGTCTCCACTCCAGAACTTTTCGGCCCCATCGGCCATCCGTTCTACGAGCAACCCAGTAAACATGATATACATACCTCCACCAGTAGTAGGTTGCGTAGATGTGGCAGCCCCGAACGCGGGCGGAGCGCCGAACGCGCTGGTCCCAGTCGTGGGCTTAAAGCCCCCGAAGGGCGAAGCCGTCGCTGTTCCCGAGTTGAAGGAGCCTGAGGGAATTGGAAAGAGTTTTTAGTAACGTTTAGAGCAGAGGTTCCAAAACTTTTTTTTCTGGTAGACCCCTTTCAAAATTTTCTGGTTTCGGTGGACCTCCTGTTGCGTTTTATTCAAGCCCGTGGACAAAACAAAAGCAAAAAATTTGAAATACTATTTGTTCGCGCTATCTGCTAGGATTGCCTGAGGACCATTCATGCACGGTAGTGTGTGTGTATATACCTATTTGAAAATATTCCCAGATGGTGGCACTTTAGAACATTTTGGATAAAAAAAACTTGTTTGTATTGATGCCAGCTATCGACTGATACACGTTTTATGCGTGTCTTATCAAATCCTAGTTGTGCTGAAGATGCCATTAGTGAATGGACTTAAACCTTGATAGCTCATATCTCGGAAACGTGACACTTTAGTACATTTTGACTCATACAAAACTTGTTTGTATTGATACCAGCTATCGATGAACATAGGTCTTATGCGTGGCCTGGTGCTTTGACTAACCTTTCGAGGATTACATGCGTTATGTTTTTTTTTTCTAAAAGCGACCATTTTTTTTTCAGATGGGAAATCATCAAATAACTTCTCCCACTCTGGGCGGAGCGGGAGGGAGTGTCAGACTTTTACTGACTATAACCCATCCATGTTCCTTCCTCGCCCTTTACGTTCCGGGGCCGCGGTATCTCTTTCGAACAGTCCCGCAACCCTAAGGCTTCGGCCCTTGCAGATCCTCCCTTCTAAAGGCGACCTTGGATTTGAAATATTATAGACAAGCATTTCGCCCGCAGCTTCGTCCGTGAAAACTGTCATAGCTCAGCTAATTTCTATGATATCGATATAAAAGCACGTTTAGCTGTTGGTCCCGGCTGTCATTTGGTTATCATTGGCAGTTGTTACAGGTACTCAGTGGTCCAATAAGTCTGACAGCCAGTCTTACCAAGTGGTATCGTTTTGCCCAGGTACTAACTGGGTTGTGGAGGTCAGAGCAGTCGCTTCATGTAAAATACTGGTATTCAGCTGCATCCGGTTAGACTGGAAGCCGACCCCAACATAGTTGGGAAAAGGCTAGGCAGATTATGATGTTTTATATAATTTATAACCTGTTATGTTTTTTATATAATTTATAACCTGTTATGTTACTCAGTAAAGATGTAGCTTTCTAATGGCGAAAGAATTTTTAAAATCGGTTGAGTAGTTCTCGTAACTAACAAACAAACAAAATATCAAATCATTTCTATTTACAATATTAGAATAGATCTCCAATGACACATCGCGTTCATGTATTTATCAGAAAATTCAATAATACTGCTTTGTTTACAATACTATCAATAAATCGACAATATACAACATTTGACATTGACATCTCAAGGATATCAGCAATTATGTGACGTCATAATAGATTAGATACATCGCGCTTGTATTCCCCTAACGGGTTAGGCAGGGGTGTGTATAGGACATCAACATTTCGACATCACCGATACTCAAAAGTTGGAACGAAGTTTATAGTGGTCAGATTTAAAAGTGGCTCGTGGCTAAGTAATAACAGCCGCTTGGGTCGACCTTTGGTCATCCGTGCTTGCCTAGGTTGGTCTGTGGATGGATGACCACCCTTACATACCGAGTTTCCTCCGTACCTCGGAAAGCACGTTAAGAGCGGGCCTAAAGCAAAATCTTCAATCTTAGATTAGATTTTTAGAGTAGTAAATCATGTTCAAATTAGAAAAAAAAAATATTTCTGGAAACTTCATTATAAATGTGAGGGTTGGGTCTGAGCAAAAACATAATAGGATAAAATTTTCTCGATAGAAAATCGTCACAAAGTTACCTCTAATTTTCAACAATTTTGGTTTGTATTCTATTTTGGTGCATATTACTGAACCATAAACTACATAAATATTATCACTCATGTATAACCTAGGGCTGACTCTGAGAATTTTTTCAAAATATTTGCTATTTTAAGAGATAATAGACTCGAAAGAATCTGGCGCTTACTACATTTTTAATCCGCGAAATGCGCCGTCTTCCGTCTCGCGGGACGCGAGCTTGAGACATCAGTTTGTTTCACCGATCAGTTGCCCTCGCTCTGTTGAGACGGGCAGTCTATGTCACTTTGCTCCGCGCCTAGCCGCCCATACTATTATCATAATATTACTAATTTTTTGTTGAGTAACATGGCTAACAAGAAAAATACAATAGCAAAACGGAAGAAGCGAGAAGTAAAGCAGTTGAGCACTCAATTTATGGCTGATTGCCGTGGTCGAATGTACTTATGTATTTTTAGGTGCCTAAGCGCATAGTAAACTCAAAATAAACGGATGATTGATTTGATCGTGCATTGTTTTTGTTTGAAATTATTATAACTACATACAACGTTGGATGCGAGTCGCCGTTGACCGGTCAAAATGGCGACAACTGGGGGAGGCCTATGTCCAGCAGTGGACGTCTTTCGGCTGATACAACCCGTACGAATTAACTATTATGTTGGTATATTATTATAAATTTAATAAAATTATGGTACTCGTAGTTATTATTTAAAAGGATTTGTTTTATTACTTATACTTTATGTTATTACTTGAAAGAAGTGGGTAGGTAGTAGGTAGTAGGTAGGTCGCGTCGGCTAGTAAAGATTTAAAATAGACGGGTATCCTAAAATGGCCGCTTCAGCAGAATCATAATATGAATCACGTTAAAAAATTAAAATTCTTAAAATGGACTCTATGTTTATGACCGTAAAGTCCATTTTTAACCGACTTCCAAAAAGGAGGAGGTTCTCTATTCGACTGTATGTATGTATTTTTTTTTTTTTTTTTTTTTTTTATGTATGTTACCCGATTACTCGAAGACGCCTAAACCGATTTGAAAAATTCTTTTTTTGTTTGAAAGGGTATACTTCCAAGTTGGTCCCATAGTCGCCAAGTCGGGATCTGATGATGGAATCTTGGCGAAATCGAGGGAACTCTTCAAATTTTATAGGATAACGTACAGCAATTTTTATATTTTCTACAACAAGTGAAGCATTTTCGTTTGATAAGAACCATTCTACCATCAGATCTGATGATGAAGCCAAGAGTCACGGAACTCCATAATGAGACAATGTATCCTAGTCGTGTTTGGGCTTGTTGTAATTGTAACGGTATGCACTTTCCATGTGAACCACTAAAAAGTGAAAAATAAAAACTTTTTTGCAAAAAATAAAACCGACTTCAAAAAGAAAAAGTGAAAAATAACTTTAGCTTCTGAAGTCGGTGACAAAAAAATTAAATCAATCATACAAACGTCACCGACTTCAGAAGCTAAAGTTATTTTTCACTTTTTCTTTTTGAAGTCGGTTTTATTTTTTTAACAAAAAAATATTTTAATGTGATTCCCGGGTATCAGTTCCCAGAAAATAATGTAAATCGAGTGATCGAGTTTGTTGATGGTTCTGTCGGTACTTCGGTAGTACCATCGAGGTCGAAAATAATTAGAATAATGACCAAAATGTGTCACTAGAGAAGTACGTTTATATTTTCCTACTACCGAAATCTCACATACCTTATGTATGCACCTAGGTTTTCATAAAGAATTATGAATACCTATTTACAATACTCTTGCTAAGTATTTTTTTACACTTCCAGTATAACGTGGCCTCAGCATGTATATGTTTTTGGTACAATGAGAGATCTGCATAAACTGGTTTTGTATAGCTTGACCACCTGTCGTGCTTACCAAAGTTCCTTTATTAACCCCCGACGCAAAGAAGACGGGGTGCTATAAGTTTGACGTGTCTTTGTGTGTGTGTGTCTGTCTGTGGCATCGTAGCATCCGAACGGATGAAACGATTTTAATTTTGTTTTTTATTAGAAAGGTGAATTAGTCGGCAGTGTTCCTAGCTATGTTTGATGAAAATTAGTCCAAGATGGCCGCCGACACAAAATGGCGGATTACTTACATATTTTTTCACAATTCCCTCGATATGGGTATCAAATGAAAGGGTGTGACTAGTAGAATACTTCCTATGATAAATTTAAAATCCAAGATGGCCGCCACCACAAAATGGCGAATTACCTTTTTTAATATGGGTATCAAATGAAAGATCTTGACTAGTACAATAATGTATACTATATTCAAAGGGAATAAGGAATACTAACTAACGAAATGAGACATGGAAAGTGGAGTGATGACTGGTTCCTAGGACTTAACTATAATCAATTATTTTCTATTTAACTTTTATTATATTATGTGTCGGAGGACTTTTTTAATTTAATTTTACTTGTTCGTATTATATTATTTTCAGTAATGATTTCAAAAACCAAATCGGTGGTTCCTTGAGTAGTAACGTTACGAAGCTTGAGTTGCATAATGACAAGATTGTTGCACGCAAACAGTACGTATTTTTAGGGTTCCGTAGCCAAATGAATGGCAAAAAACGGAACCTTTATGGATTTGTTATGTCTGTCTGTCTGTCTGCCCGTCCGTATGTCACAGCCATTTTTTTCCGAAACTATAAGAACTATGCTGTTGAAACTTGGTAAGTAGATGTATTCTGTGAACCGTATTAAGATTTTCACACAAAAATAGAAAATAATCAATAAACTTTGGGGGTTCCCCCATACTTAGCACTGAAACTCAATTTTTTTTTTCTTCAAACCTAAACGTGTGGGGTATCTATGGATAGGTCTTCAAAAATGATATTGAGGTTTTTAATGTAATTTTTTTCTAAACTGAATAGTTTGCGCGAGAGACACTTCCAAAGTGGTAAAATGTGTGTTCCCCCTGTAACTTTTAAAATAAGAGAATGATAAAACTTTTAAAAAAAATATTATGTACATTACCATGTAAACTTCCACCGAAAAGTGGTTTGAACGAGATCTAGTTGCTGCTACGGAACCCTTCATGGGCGAGTTCGACTCGCACTTGGTCGCTTTTTTATTAAATTGTAAATATATACAATATATAATATTTGCTTTCAAGTTTTTAAGTAAACAGTTGCTTGCAATTCTTGAAGGTCAATTATTGCGATTAAATTATTACATTCAATAATTGCACTTGTATGTCCAAGAAAATGGCCTCATGTAAATGAAGCTTCAGTCATCAGTGTTTTTGAATAAAACTAATAAACAAATATTAATATGATCATAATACGATATTTCTTATGATCGTTTCTTATTTGTAGCAAAATTAAAAACCAATTTAGAGTTCTGATTATAGAATCGAATGTATGGATACCTGCAACGTTTCTTTTTATTCCGTATTCCGGAATTTATATTTTTTTGAACTTTCTGACTACAGAATCAAATGCTAACTAATGTCGAATAGTAGATTACCAAAATGGCGTAACAAACGTCAAGATAAGTAATTTAAAAAATGAATTTCATAACTATATTATGTCACCGTAAAATTGTCAAACACGTTAGATTGTAGTCTCTCTAGCGAGGTTGTAAACTCTCGAAATATTGTCAACTGAACATACTGCTTACAATATAACGCATTATTTTTCGGTAGATTGTAATCTATCGAAGTGAAACCGTAATATAGAGAAATGCATGCGACTGAAGTATCTCTACCCCCATAATCGGGACTTTAAGCACCCTCACGTTAGGTTAGTAAGGTTCCTTTAAACCCTGCAGACAGAAATAGGGGCCCCGCTACGCGGGGCCCCGTCGACTACGCTTTTTAAGGGAATATAGTGTTTTGAGGTTACGTTATATAAATCGGTATTTCTCAGTAATGGTAGAATATCTTTTCATGAGAGTGGTACCATTGGGCAAGGGGGACCCCTCCTTCCCTCCCTCTCCTCCACACTGCGCGAGTTGACTTCCATCGGATGCATTTCACAATATTACGGTTTCACTATAAGCATTTTATTGTCAGCAGTATGTTCGTTTGACAATATTTCGAGAGTTTACAATCTCTCTAGGTATTTTACAATCTAACGTGTTTGACAATTTTACGGTGACATATACAAGCATACGAATAGTTATGTGATCCCGGTTTGCCGAAAAAAGTTATACCACATATTTAAGAAGTCACTTACAACCATTGTATCCTATTAATTATGCATTCCCGGAATTTCTGGAATTTATGTTGAAAAAAGCCGCTTCCATAATTACTTGCCCAAAAACTATAGTAAATAAATGCATCCAACTATCCGATGTCTACAATAAATACCTAATATTAAGAAAACTAAGATGAAATGGAGTACTCAAAACTATTATTTCACTACATACAAACAACATAGGAATGCATTGAAGGTGTTAAAAAATTAACTAAAAAAAAAAGAAAAGAAAGTGGTTTCATCTATCTATGTTGCATATACTCAGCTCAACGATTTCAAGTACTGGAGTTCGGTCCCGCGCGTCGCGCATCGTGGCGCCGCCGCCCGTGTTTGACAAACGCACTAATGCGGGTGTGGCGAGACGCGCGGGGGAAATCAGAATTTTTCTTGGCGTTAGGCCCGCTCTTAAGCTGTTGGTCCCGACTGTCATTTGTCCATCATTGGCGCTCGTTACAGGTAGTCTTTTCCAAACTATGTTAGGGTCGGCTTCCAGTCTAAGCGAATACCAGTATTTTACATGAAGTGACTGCCTATCTGTCCTCCACAACCCAGTTAGTACTGGGTTACCACTTGGTAAGACTGGTTGTCAGACTTATTGCGCCACTGACTACCTGTAACGACTGTCAAAGATCTACAAATGACAGCCGGGACCAACAGCTTAACGTGCTTTCCGAGGCACGGAGGAAACTCGGTATGTAAGGGTGGTCACCCATCCACAGACCAACCTAGGCAAGGACGGCTTAACCTAAAGATCGACCCGAGCGGCTGTTTTTATTTAGCCACGAGCTACTCTTGAGATGTATTCCCCTACGCGGACAAAATATTTATCAAAACCATTTTCCTCAACACGGTAATCGAACTTGTAAACTGCAGTCGAAATTCCCCGCCACTACGTCACCAGTTATAAGTAAACAAAGATGACTCATACACGCAAATATTTGCATGTATGAGTCACCTGTGTTTATCAATACGTCATGGAAAATTTTCTTTTTACTGCGCAAATTGAATTGCGTTGCAATATGAAAATTAAAATGAGAACAATGATTCAGTCCAAAAATACACGGTGATTTTACCAAGAGACATACATAATCTGCCTTAAACGATCCCACAGCTGGGACTGTAATCCAACACCTAGGCCCAAGAAACCATACATCAATTACGGCTCAAGTTAAAGACGGGGATGGGGGGGGGGGGGGGCAGAACAGTTGGAGACACGTATCCTGTAGGCGGGGGCTGCTGAGGGGCTTCACACTGCCATTCTGTTTGGAATGGATCGAGGGGTACCTCATTTAGCCTGATTATATCTACAGCTAGGCCAACCTGGGCCCGCGATCATCATCATTATCATCATTTCAGCCGAAAGACGTCCACTGCTGGACATAGGCCTCGCCACATTGTCCCGGCCGCGGTTCGCGGTCGCCACTCTAGAACTTTTCTCTTTGTTTCTCCAGAGTTCGCATCTCTAGGCTGACGGACTGACTTTTAAGAAGGTCTTATATCTCAAAAAACATAGGTTACTTACCAAAGTTGGCTGTAGTGGAGCCGAAAGCCGGTTTTTGAAACATTTTGACGAGTTTTCCTTACTGGTTGCGCTTACAATTCACTTTTCACTTCTCTTATAGCTAAGTTAGACTTTCATCATCATTTTCTGTAACAAAAGAAAATTATAATTAGCATAAGAATAATCAGCCTATGTTCCCATTGCTGGGACACACGGCCTCCTCTCTATGGGAGGGAATGGGGTATAATCCACAACGCGGGCCCAGTGCGGGTTGGTAGTACTTAAAAAAATATAATTACTACCAGAAATCATCATTGCCCTGCCTTTTCTTCTCCCAACTATGTCGAGGTCGGCTTCCAGTCTAACCCAATGCAGCTGAATACCAGTATGTTACATGGAGCGACTGCCTATCTGACCTCTACAACCCAGTTAGTACTGGGTAAAACGATACCCTTTGATGAGACAAATTGTCCGACTTTTCGGCCCACTGACTACCTGTAACGACTGTCAAAAATCTACAAATGACAGCCGGGACCAACAGCTTAACGTGCTTTCCGAGGCACGGAGGAAACTTGATATGTAACGGGGCTAGCCACCCATCCACAGACCAACCTAGGCAAGTGCGATTGATACGAGCTGCTGTTATTTTTAAGCGACAATCTCCCTAATTACTACTAGAAATATTATTGTTAAATACAAGTCGGAAATTATTTTTATGAAGATACTTTTTGATTAAACAAACGTTTCACCTGCCTAGCCATTACTAAATTAGGTACATTATGTTGGGGTACGCTTCCACTCTAAGCGCTGAATATTTCATGTGGATCGACTGACCCAGTTTCCAAGCCGGTTGCAGCCTTAACCAGCCAAACTATGCAAAAGATAATTCACAAAGGTGTGTCCATCGCACTGCTAAATCATAGGTCTCGAGTTGGAACCCAAGATTTTCGGATTCATGTGCGTATTGTATGATTAATGATTATCACTTGCTCGAAGGAAAATATCGTGAGGAAACCAGAATGCCTTTTCTTTTTTTTCGCATAGGAAATCATCAAATGACCCCTCCCGCTCTGGGTGGAGCAGAAGGAGTGCCAGGCTTTTACTGACTAAAACTTATCCATGTTCCTTTTTGGCCCTTTGTGTTCCAGGGCCGCGTTATCTTTCGAATAGTCCCGCAACCCCGGCAGGGTAACCAGCATGCCTGAGAGATATTTCTCGACAGCATGTAAGGCCAAGTCATTGGTCCATGGCCCGCTTAAAAACTCTAACACCAGGTTAGGCAGTTAGACACTAACCACACGATAAAGAAGCAACACAGGTGTACCCTCTTTTCCCTAGCTTTAGTCCTTATGGGACTGACATTCGATACGATTTTTTGTTTGCTGCCAAGCGCGACTAGTGGACTCGAGGTCCTGGGTTCAATTCCCAGGTCGGGTCAAGTGTTATTGGGTTTTTCTATTAGGAATTTCTTTGATGGCAATAGGCTCGCTCTCAATTACACGGGACTAAAACATAATTGCGCCCTCTTAACGATCTGCCATATACTAAAATGTAGACATGACGTGTCTAGGGGCGTGGCAAGGTGACATGCGAGTACTCTTTCTACTTTTGTATAAGTACATAATGACGGCACATAGATCGATGTATTTATATTACTAGTCTTGAGTTGTCACTGAATGTTCTGCATTGAAAAACTCAATTACACTTTGCTGTACCTGAGAATCTAACCCAGGATTTGGTCCACTAGGCCAATGCGGTGGTCACCTTTTATTTTTTTCTACCTTAATAATCATTTTATTAAGCTTTTAACAAATAAACGCTCACGCGTGCCCTCCACGCCAAGCCACAATTTTCTCTACTATTTTGTCACATATTTGTGACGTTTGGCGTACAGGGCACGCGCTTGCTTGTCACGTATATGTGACAATGGCGTCCAAAAGGTTAACTAAACTATTAAGGCCCCGTTCCCACATTGTCGTGACGACACATAATCGTAGAATTTTAAGTAGTGTTGCCCAAATGCAAGACCAAGACGAGACCTTAGCCAGTCTTGGTCTTGGTCTTGCGTCAATACACCTGGTCTTGGTCTTGGTCTTGGTATTGCGCTTTCAGTCTTGGTCTTGGTCTTGGTCTTGCAGCAAGAGTCTCGCAAGTCTTGCGAGACTCTACTACTTAGACTAAACTAAACCGAAAACGGACGAAACGTCGGGCTTATATTAAATTTAAAATTTGCGATAAATACCCGTTTACATATATTTTATAATGTAGACTAGACTTCTTGCAAATACCTACTAGCCTATTGCTATTTACATACATCTTCAAGGTTATTTAATTTTATCCTCATGTGCCAACCCTACCAAAATAGGTAACAATTTTGTGTGCCTCTGTCCGTACTCTGTGGCGGCGGATGCAGTCTTTGATACACCGCAGCGTCTTTGTCGGTAAATGATCAAATAAGTAGGTACATAATACACCGACCGACCAACGGTTTATTCGCGGAACGTCAAATTTTCCCAATCAATCATGCACCTTAATGCTTTAGCGATAAAGTTGAAAATCTGTTAAAGAAATTTGGCAGATTGTAGTAGCTTGATGTGCTGGCATCTGTTCCATAACATTGGCTGGCCTAAAACCTGTTACTATACCTACTCGACTAGCTGTTAGTTTTAAATTTTGCAGAATAGAAGAATAACATAAACTATGAAACATAAGTACCTACATAATGTTTACCAACCTACTAACTTTAGATCTGCACATTATACAAGCATAATATAATACTATAGGTAGATATACCTACAAGGTATGAAATTAACTTTGCCAGAAAATTATGTTAGGTAAGTACATTTTTATCACATGGGAACATAAATTTGTGAGTAACACGCTACCTAATTAATAAATAGTCAAAATATAATAATCAATACCATACCTTTTAGTGTTATGACGATACGGTTTTGATACTGGGGAACGTCTATCAAAATCGGGATTGAAAAAAAATCCCTACATATTAACGCCCAAATCTCAGTTTGACTTAACTGCGAGACGCAAGAGTCTTGCAGGCTTAGTCTTGTCTTGCTCAAATCTTGCAGGGTTCAGTCTTGGTCTTGGTCTTGCTAAAATTCGTCGGTCTTGGTCTTGGTCTTGGTCTTGCAAAAATGCAAGAACAAGACCAAGACTGCAAGACCAAGACCGATTTTGGGCAACACTAATTTTAAGTGTCATGGCTTGTGTATTTAAATGGAGGTGTTCACATACAGGACGGCCCGATTACAGTCGTCCACGACTATTGCCAACTAAAAACCAACGATAAATTAGTCGTCACGACATAATCGTGTCGTCGTAATTTGTCGTTTTTCCTTAACTTTGACCTCGAGGTCTTTAATGACCACATATTCAGGTTATTCTACTTCTCCAAAGTGTTATTGAATTTTTTCAGTAGGAATTCTAAAACTACTAACAATTCCTGCTGGAAAACCCCAATATAAATATAACACTGACAGAACGTGGTTTGGATGTATGGCAATTAGCTCGTCTTCTATTACAACGAACTTAAAAACACAACTGGCAAAATTTGCGTGTACTATGGCCCCTCTGCTGCACCCTTTTAAAATTACAGGCGTAATGTTTTGTCTAGTTCAAAGCTGGCCAAATAGAGTTGAAAAACCTCTATATGACCTACTGTTGAACAAAACTCTTTGTAAAGTTACAAAACGGTCCATTTATAGATGTTTTGAACCAGGACAACGAGTCAATGACCTTGTACGAGCACGTATAAATACTTACGAAATACGACTAAATATATGTATACAGATAATTATTATAAAATATATAAAATGATTATAGTAAGTAGTAAGTGTAAAATAAACCACAGACACCTGAAAAAGCAGTCAATGCACTCATTATGAACATTTTTTACAGGAAACCGCGAAAAAAATCTGCAACGCCATTACATTAATGCGAACATAAAATGTATTGAGCAGAATTTCTATTGGCGATTTGTTATGTTTGGTCCCTTGGAAAAAATATTCATAATAGTAAGATAACCTTTTACAGGTTGTCTATAATTTAAATTACACTTATTATTATACTATAAATAAATAAACTAAAGTATACTATGAAGATTGAAGAAAATGACTTACTTGAAGATTTTAAATAATATAAATATAAAAACTGAACAATTACATAAATATAAGAACTTCTTTTTGAACTTTCTTTTTCAACAAAACTTTTTTTTACCAAATCTTTTTTGAATTTAGAACTTCTTTTTTTTATAACTTTTTTTTGTACGATTCTTTTTTGGCGCAATATTCTTTTTTTAAATTTGTGTTGTGTGTACGTCGAAAGTATAATGGCGTATAATTTCAACCTCATACAACGATGGTTTTTGAAAACTCAACCAGCATCACAGAGTGAATAGGTTGGACTGAACCAAATGAATGTCGGACAGCCATTTTATACGCGCTGAGGCGTTTTCCTTGTATCAAAATATTACGCAATATGCAAGGGAGGTGTGCAAAAATGATAAAATTAATAATATGAAGAAAGACTTTATGACGAAACCTTTATTTTCAATACTAATTTTATTAATCCATAGATTCCGGATTTTACATAAAACATAACGCTTTTAATCTCGAAGGGTTATCAGAGGTGTACTTAGTTAAGTACAGTATGTTTTAGCTCCCCTGGAGGAGACGGTAGCGCATGTGCTCCTGGAGTGCATAGGCGTCACCAAGATTCGCGAGGAGATCCTGGAAACACCAGGATCACTTGCAGATGTCCTGAGGAGACCGGGAAGTTTAATCTGCTTCTGGAGGGAGGTGGGCTGGTTGGAGTAATCGGCCACCATGGCTCACGCACAATGGTCCACTTCAAGGACTAAGTGCGGAAACCTAAACCCCCATGATAGATAAGTAGATAGCTCCCATGTAACAAGGGCGCGCTTATTGCCGTCAATCGGACATAGAACCAGACTACCGAGAAATTCGTGATAGAAAAGCTCATTGACATTTTCCTCTACCTCCTGAGCTGTGATTCTGTGAATCGAAACCAGACTCAACGCTCAGTAGCCGAGCTTACGACCAACGAGGCCGGAAAAAGCACGACGACAGTATCAAAAAAATGCAGATCTATTTAGTCCGTCAGTTAGAGTATTTGAAAACAATGGACACATATTTTTTGTTTTTGTAAATCAATGAATATTGACTAAGATAAAACGCATCAAAACTCGGGCCTCGTGATGTCAGAAATCGCTAAAAATTATACCAAGGCGTGACGTATTGAGAATTTTAAAAGCGTCGTATCTCTGTCAATTTTGGTTTATGTACAAGTAACAAAAGAAAAATATAGGTCAAATATTTGCTGATAATCTAACTGACGGATTCAAATATCCAGTTTTTTTTTTTATAAATAGGCAATGAATCTTTATATGCGACATCATATAAAAGAGAAAGCAAGAGTTCGAAATATATTGCGTAAGTAGGTATTTCGCAATATTTCGTAAACATTGTGCAATCATTTCTGAGAATTTTATATACCTACATAGGACGCTTTGATACAATCTCTGTTTACAAACATTGTAGGTAGGTAGGTAGTAGGTAGGTACGTCGTTCAAGGTTTTTTGTTTTAGTTAGTAACGATCTATAATAACATCAAAACACCACGCGTTTTAGTCCCCAAAGAGATAGGCAGAAGTGTACTAAAGTAGGTACACCCGGTTCGCCGGTTATGTATGTTTCATCATCATCATCATTTCAGCCGAAAGACGTCCACTGCTGGACACAGGCCTCCCCCAAGTGTCGCCACATTGACCGGTCCCGTGTCACTCGCATCCAACGGATTCTTGCAACCTTCACCAGGGGCCTAATTCTGCTATTTTTATAAATTCGTCACTCCAACACGATTCCATTCCCATCCCATTGTCATTTTACTTAAAGTTCGTAATCTGCTAAATTCACTATGGTCGATCATTGGTCGGTCGATGGTCTCATAATAAAATTGTGTTTTAATGGTATTTTCGTATTGTCATTATTATAAAACCATTAGCCAAATGGTTTTCGAAATCTACTACTAAATGCGAACATTTCATGTACGAGATTAATATTCTATGACATTTCTTTCAATGGAGTGTCAGTGGTTGTTCATTGAGAAGTCATAATGACGCCATTATATTAGTAGATTACCAAACTTGTCAAAACTTGACAGTACTTGATCATTATGAAATCAATGATCGATTATTCTGACACTATTGTAATTGCAGAATTGAGGCCCTGGTCATCGGTCCACCTAGTGGGTGGGCCAGGTCAGTTATGTTTAAGACACGGCACCTTAATAGACGGCGAGCAGAAAACGATGGAACTGTGTGAAGTATGATATGGCTAGAAAGGAGGTGTCTGATGAGATGACGAGTAATAGAGACGTATTGAAGTAGAAGACATGCAGCAAGCAGCAACGACCACAAATAAAAAATAAAAAAAAAATGCTGGACATTACACACAGTACCATCTAGTGCCACACTAAGCAAGGCTTGTGTCGTGGTCACCAGACAGTTGATTACTATATGTATACTTTTTGTTTGTAAATACATACTTATTATACATACAAACATCCATGACTCGGAAATAAATGTCCATGCTCATCACACAAACATTTGCTCCTACCAGGATTCGAAGCCGGGACCCTAAGAACGTAAGGCAGCCTCACTACCGCTGCGCCATTCGGGTCGTCGAAATTAATTGGGATAAGAGCAGGCGGACCGTTCAAGTACGCTTTACTTATTTTTGATGACATGGGGGTCGGGGGGTCTAGAGATGGTGATTACGTCAGCAATAATTATTTACTTTTTACACATAATTATGGCAACCCGCACATTGTCTATGCTTGAGTTGACTGTGTTGATACACTTTCGCCAAAGTTGAATTGTTGAAATCCGCTATCCTAAGCTTATTTTCTTATTTCTAGAGTTACAACTGCTGCTCATGAACCATCAAATAAAAAAAAAACAGAAAACATACATTTAAAAAAAAATGTAATGGCAAAATGTTTATGTAAGAGGGGGGGGGGGGGGGTTAAGAGCTTTGCTTACTTTTGCTGACAAGGGGGAGGGCGGGGGGTCAATAATTATAATAAATCTGCTTACGTAATACTAACCTGGGGTACCTACGGAGTGCCGTAAACTAGGGTACGGAGAACCGTAAGCACGGGTACTGCAAGTGTCCCGAGGCGAGGCGATTACGTTACGATTCCGATTAATGTGCGTTGCAATAGGGAGTTTCATATAAATAATACTGAAGCCGAGCTTGTCTAGGTTGGTCTGTGGATGGGTGACCACCCTTACATACCGAGATTCCTCTGTGCCTCGGAAAGCACGATAAGCTGTTGGTCTCGGCTGTCATTTGTAGATCTTTGACAGTTGTTACAGGTAGTCAGTACTAGTCAGTGGCCCAAAAAAGTAGAAAACCAGTCTTACCAAGTGGTATTGTATTACCCAGTACTAACTGGGTTGTGGAGGTCAGATAGGCAGTCGCTCCATTTAAAATAGAGGTACCCAGCTGGATGCCGACCCCAACATAGTTCGGAAAAACAATCTAAGGCTGATGATGAGTGGAACCCAAAAACCCAAAAACACTGAGATTCCAAGTGTCTCACCCTAGGCCCACTCAACATTCATGAATAAATAGACATTGGTCTATAATAATCATGAATGTTAAGTGGGGTTTCGCCTCATATTTGGCTAAAATATAAACGAATTGGAATTTCGTGAACAACCTTCGAGGTCACTCATTTTCACCATAGACTGTTGCAGCCTTGGCGCTGCTCAACCTCAGGCCCATGTGGCCTATGGGCCAACAACTATGAAGTGGCCTGCCTTCTGCTTTCAACTGAGTCTTTTGAGAACACATTTCAGAATATCAAGACCGGGCAAAGCAATTTTGGTCAGTAAAATATGAAAGGGGACACTATTTATTTACTGCAACCAATTTCGAGGTAGCTACGTAGTTGGCCACAGTTCTAACCTAACCTATGGGGTTAGAGTGAACGGGAGACACACTTTTAGCCTTGTATTGTACCTATTGTACAACGGGCTGGTGTCCGCAACTCCACGTCAAAGCGCGTATTTTGTGTATGGGCTATAATCCACCACGCGGGCCCAGTGCGGGTTGATAGATGTCACATGTCTTCCACTTTTTGGTTCTAGGACATGCCGGTTTCCTCACGATGTTTACCTTCACCGTTTTTGAGAGCAGTGGTGATGAAATAAATTACGCAAAGTAATGCGCCTCTGCCTGGGTTCGAACCGACGACTTACTGTTCGTAAGTCGAGGCCGCCACCACCCACCGGGCCACCGCTGCTCTCCACTGTTAGCCTTATATTTAGGTGTTCTAAACGATAAATTAATAGAGAAAGTAAATCATTTGCCAAAATAACACTTTTTTTACTAAATTGTTGTCTTGTTATGGTTCTTTACCTCAAAAGGTAAAAAAGGAAACCTTATGATTTTTTTCTCAGTGCCCCATAACGTACACAGAGTAATTTTTGCTTTTTGTGAATCCAATCTCCAAAAGCCAATATTCAGCTAGAAATGACAGACATACAAAAAACACACTTCATTCAGAGTGAGAGGGCCACACTTCTCATCTTTTATTTTGTAGCCTGCCACCGCATATTATCTAATAAGAAGCACTCTTGTAGCCTGCTGCCCTGTAGCCCTTAACTTATGAAAAATGCTTAATTCATAATTTTCGAATCGGAGTGTTAAATTTTTCCGAGTTCAATCTTGTATCCTGCCGTCTCTTTGTTATTCCACAACTTTTATATCCACTTCTAAGTTGACCCACTGACTCAAAAGTAGACATCCAGTCAGATATTGATAATTTTAATCGCAAAACCTCTGCGAATTGCATAAACTATGTATAACTTTGGCCCGAAAGTAATCTTAATATACATAAATTACGTGGCCCGTTGTTTGTCCGCGATGGACTCCTAAACTACTTAATCGATTTTAATCAAATTTGTACACCATGTGCAGTTTGATCCAACATGAAAGATAGGATAGCTTACATCTCAATTTATGAGAAGCAGACGAAGTTGCGCGGGTCAGCTAGTATAATATAAAATATTACTGTCAGTATGTTAATAAATGTTACACACCATCATTCTTGAGCCCTTATCCCAATTTATGTGAGGTCAGTGTGGCATGTCTTCTACTTCCATAATTCTATATTACTCGTCATCTCATCAGACGCCTCCTTACTAGCTATATAATCCTTCACACAGACCATTCATTATTGTTTTAGTCTAGCTCTACTCCTACACCTACACCCATTCATTCTCAGAAACCATAATTTTATTTCAATTTTATCCGTATTAGATAAATATTTTAAAGCAAAAGTAATACATGGCATAGCATGGCATTTATAACAAAAAAAAATATTGATATATAATATAATATGTACTTCTATGAACAACCCGTATATTTTAAAACTTCCTCCACTACTTTTGTTTTTATGAACGGACGGTCGGATTGGTCACCGAGTTTCGCTCGTTAATATTATTATTTCGCCAAATACCCGCTGTAACTATTGTAGTTTGTTTCTTTATTTTTAAATAAGTAGGTACCTACTTAAGTGGATCTAATTCTAATTATGTAGTCTATGATCTTGAGAAAACTCTAATGAGTTTATGTTGGTACCAACTTAAATGTATAACATGTATGTTTACTACTGAATAAATAAGTAAATTAAAAATATTAATATTATAAATAGAAATAGAAATAGAAACATTTATTTGTGAGAATATTGTACAAAGTTCTTCTGTGAGTTGTGTATTACGATCATAATATTCTGCCGTTTCCGGCGTACAAATATGGTTATTAAAATTATGGGTCATTATTACATAAAAATTAAGTTATTACTCATTAGAATTACAAATAATTTAAATAAACTGAACAATATATTATTATAGTCAACGAGATTAATTATATAAGTCAAAATTCAGTTATGATAAGGAGATAAATTATGATTATAAGCAATAATGTCAAATATTCAGGTAAATTTTTCAGTCATAAAATTTTCAATCGTGTAATAACATTTGTTTAGGAGAAAGTTAAATAATTTACATTTAAAAGTTCTGAGGCTAAGGGTTTTGTAGCCATCAGGTAATTTGTTATAAACAGTAATGGACATGCAGTATACATTATTAGAGAACAATTTAATTCTACGTCTAGGAACATTAAGCATATGCACTTTGCGGCTAGGTCTGGAAACAACATCATTAAATAACTCAAATTCGTGTCTGTTTTGGTGAACAAAGATACAAATTTCAAAAATGTATAGTGCTGGAAGTGGCAGTATTTTAAGTTTTTTGAATAGTGGAACACAACTGTCCAGTGGGTGCGCTCCACAAATTGAGCGTACGCATTTTTTCTGAGCTTGAAACACTCTTTTAAATTCAACCGAATTACCCCATATTATTATTCCATAGCGCAAAATCGATGACACATAGCCATGGTATGCACATAGTGCCGCATTAACACTAGCCACACGTGTTAGTCTGTACAAAACGAATACAAATCTATCTATCTTCTTACATAGATCATCAATATGAAATTTCCAGTTACAGTTTTTGTCAATTATTACCCCCAAGAATTTTGCATAATCGACCTCTTCTATTGTCTCATTTCCATATTTTATTTTAAGCCGCGGACGCGTACTGTTATAAGTCTGGAATTGTATCATTTTTGTTTTGGTAATATTAATATGAAGATTATTGTGTTCGAGCCATGTAATAATTTTATTTAGTGTCATGTTTATTTCATTTTGGTACTCAACAATGTCGTCATTTTCGTTTATAATACTGAGGGTCGTATCGTCAGCGTATAGTATGCAATTGTGGGAAGTTACACTAGGCAAGTCGTTAACATATAGCAAAAATAAAGGCGGCCCCAGTATGGTCCCTTGGGGAACACCGCAGTTATTTTCACGATACAGGGACCTATATGCGAGCTTTTGATTTCCTGTTAGTCCCGAAATCTCAACACATTGCTGTCGATGTGTAAGGTAGCTTTCGAACCATTTCAACGCGTTTCCCCTTATGCCATATCGGTTTAATTTATAAATTAACAGGTTATGGTTCACGAAATCAAAAGCTTTGGACATATCTAGAAAAATGGAGACAATTGGTAGTTTATCATTAAGGCTTTTGGTTATTAATTTTAGTAGAGCAAAACAAGCTGTAGTGGTCGATTTATTTTTTCTGAAACCAAATTGATCTTCATTTAGGATTTTGTATTTGGATAAAAAACCGGAGAGTTTATTATACATGACTTTTTCAAAGATCTTTGATATTATTGGTATGAGGGTTACCGGACGGTAATTATTCATGTCACTTCTATCACCTTTTTTGTGGATTGGTTTAACAATTGAGTATTTTAACCGTGAAGGGAATAAACCTTGCATAAATGACAAATTAATAATAAGGCTAATATGAATTGATAAAAATTTAGAGCATAATTTTAGAATTTTTGTGTTAATGTCATCGTAGCCTGTAGAGTTGGTTGATTTTAAAGAGTTTATTATTTTATATACTTCGGTGTCATCAGTTGGGGTCAAATACATAGTGTTTGGATGATGAGTCATAGGTGGTGTGTAGTCAGTAGAAGGGTCAATGGTGTCATTCGTTAAATCAATAAAAAAATTATTAAAAATGTCAGCTATCTTCTCAGGTTGAGTGTAAGTTTGATTTTCAAATTGAATTTTATTTATGTCATGAGAAATTTGTTTTTCGCTGGTATTACTTTTTATTACTTTCCAGGCAGCCTTGCACTTGTTGCTTGATTGAGACAAATAACGCGTGTTTTCGCCTTTTTGTGCCTGTAACATGCATCTTTTTAGAATAGCAGTATATTTACAGTAACTGTTTTTATGACGTTTCTTATTTGCTGTGGACAGACGATATTTTAAATATAGACGTCGTTTGTTTATACAACATTTTTTTATGCCTTTTGTCATCCAGTTATGTTTTAAGGGCTTAACAGTTATTTTAAACTTGATTTTGGGGAAACATAAATTATAAAACAGAAGTAGAATGTCATGGAAATAATTAAATGCAATGTCAGTATCTTCAGTCTGGTAAATATCTGAGAAAGACAATGAAGATAGACAGTTGACAAACTTACATATATTATCTTGATTAAAATCGCGTCTTTGTTCAAAATAAAATGGTCTTTGTATGTTAGTGGTGTCAACCGTTACCTCAAAACTTATAGATTGTCCTGTTTCGTGATCAGATAGAGCTAGGTAGTGTATTTGGGGGTTAACATTTGGTATATTGCTCGTAATTAAGTCGATACAAGAGAGTTTTCTTGTTGGATTGGTAATATGATTATTTATGTTATAGTTTTTTAAAATAGATTCTAGCTCTTTGAAATGTTTATCTGCTTTTATAGCGTCTATGTTCCAGTCGCCACATAAAATAATGTTTTTATTGTTTCTTTTCATGAGTTTTCTTAAGAGGAGATTTAAATTTTCTAAGAATAAATTAATGTTTGAATTTGGTGTGCGGTAAATGCAGATAACATAAAGTTTTAGGGTTGTAATTTCAATTGCACAGTATTCGAAATAATATAACTTGGGCTCAATTAAATTACATAAGGGTTTGCAGTCAAGGTCTTTTTTGGTCAATATACAAGTCCCACCTCTACGTTGATGCGGCCTTGAAAATGCTGACACCACTTTATAGTTTTTCATGGTAAGATTGGATTCTGCCCCCTGTCGTATAAATGTTTCACTGAGACAAACAATATCAATACTCATGTAAGTTTTTTCTAGTTCCGTTATTGACAGTTCCAGAAGGTCTTTTTTGCTCAATACACCAGCTATATTTTGATGTAGAAGAGTACATTTGCGTCTAACCGCGAAAAAACATCGGTTGGCTAGTGTTTTCATTGTTGCTTTTAGGTTTAGAAATATGATTAGAGGTATTTTGCTGTTTTTTTAAATAATATGGGATAGTTCCTTTTTTGGGCATATTTGTTTTTGTAACATTGGTATTGTACTTAAGTTGCTCTTCGTTGGCACATCTTGATTTCAATTGTGAAGTTACTAGTTTCAGGTAGTTTATGTTATCAATTTCTATATTTATTTTGAAACACATAAAGCGCTTCGATACAAAATTATAGTTATTATTGCTTACCATAACATCAGATGTATCAATGAATTGGCAGTTTGAATAGTTTCTAACAATCAGTTTTATGTGTTGATTTAATAAGTTAGGATTTAAGTAGCGATTATTTAGAACGTTTAGGATGAACACTTTGTTATTTTTTACTTTATGAAGTGAAGAACATAACTCTGTTAAAAATAAGTAGGGATTTTTATCGTTACTTCCAATACCTAATACTAAAATGTCGTCACTTTTTAGTCCTTCTGACAATTTGTCAAAGCTGCACAGGACTTGCATACTCGTTGCATATGGTTTTGAGATTCCCGATACCGAGTAGATATTGTTCCATTTATTACTACTTCTTTGTATTGCTATTTCTTGAGCAAATTCCCGTACTTGTTGGTCACCTAAAACCAATATCCTCGGAGAAGATATGTTGTGGCTCAGTTGTTTTACTTTTTCTGAATTTGAGGTAAGAATTGTTAAGTCTTCATGTCGAGTATCTTGAGTAAGTTTGAATGGATACTGTAGGGGTGCGTTTGGACTCTTATTTTGGCCGACAGGTGTCGCTAAATGTTGTGTCGTATTATTCACGATGTCACGCTTTAGTAGTGGGGGTTCAGGAGTTTTGAGCTCATGGGGTACTGGATCAAAATCTGGAGCCTTTAAGGGTGTAGAGTGGGTAGATGTATTATTCCTTCTAACGAGATTTAGAGGTGTAGAATGGGTAGACGTCGTTCCAATGAGACTGCGTTTGCTTGAGGTCGTCGGTGTCATGTTTTTAATGTCGGATGAGATAATTTTCTTGTACGTATCAATAATTTTCTGACCTTCGCCTATATCCATTTTTAGTCGGAAGTTTTCGTTGTTCAAGTTTTCAATCTCTTGATGTGCTGATTGGAGTTCCATTGTTAATCGTCTTATTGTTTCGTTCAGGTTGATTACAGCATCGCTATCATTCATGGACGTGCTTGGCAAGCTCTTCATGGTGGTATCGAGCAATGTAGAATTATTTGTAAACAAATGATCAAGTGAATTAGCCCGTCATGGCTTTCTAGTTGTAACGTTCTCGAATTCCATTTCAAAGGAGTTCATAGGGGTAATATATATTATATTGTTTTAATTTTGTTAGTTTTCAAATTATTAAACAAACAATAAACCAAAAATGAATTAAAACAAAGACAAGATAAATCCAAAAAGAAAATAAAATAAAATAAAATAAGAAAATAAAATAGAAATTAAAATAAGAAAATAAAATAATAATGTGGAAATAACCCTAACAGCTCAATGGATTTCAATGAAATTGGGCTCATAGATGGACCAAGAACTGGGTTAGGGGATCAGATACTTTTTATCTGGGTGTTACATTCCTATAGTATGTGAAATGAGGATATTCTATATAGTATGGCTCTGGCTTTTTTTTTTTTTTTTTTTTTCCTATCGTGGCATTCACATCTCTTGTGTGTGAGATGTATTTGGCCAATTACGACGTTATAAGAGAGTAACACGCAGGGAAAATGTTCGGTGTTTTTAGATTTTGATAGATGACAGGAATTTGGTCCAGGGCACCTAAAACCAATAACATTAAATGAAGACACAAACATCACAAGACAATAACATATTACACAATAGCCTCAGACAAAAGGAATATTAGTAGGAAATAGAAAATATTAGTAGGAAAAGAGAAAATAATCTAGCTATATGTCTATAAAAAAATAAATAATAGTAATAATAATAATAAAGAATCCTTCAGACTTTAAAATTTTAAATTATGAAAAGATATATATTTCATTAAATAAACTATAAAGGAAGAATGTGAATAAGTGAGAAGAGACTGAAAGTTGATAGGTCGGGGTATATCTGGAGGGAGAGCGTCGTATAAAGAAAATGACAATTTAGGACAATTGAAAAAAATATGATCTACCGTCCCATCGTCCAAACCACATTCACAAAGAGAGCTATCGCGTACTCTGATTTTGGCAAGGAAGACCGGCGTGCATGCATGACCCAAACGAAGGCGACATATGGTAGATGTGGTTTGTTTGCCACCTTTTCGAAATCGGAAGAACCAGGGTTTCTGTGGTATAAGAGGTTGTATATCCCCATAGTAACGTCCTTTAATAAGTCTTGAGGAATCCCATAAATCTTGCCAATCATTTCTTACATGCGAGTTCGCTAGAGGTAACAAATCGGTATGGTATATTTCAGTGTGATTTTCAGATCCACTTATTGTAGAATCTTTAGCCCAAGAATCCACCATCTCATTACCTGCAATACCAGAGTGCCCAGGAATCCAAGCAAGGACTATATCTAGACCTTTTTGTCTACAATTAAAAAGTAACTCTTTAATCTTGAAGATAAGAGGGAGCTTGATTTTCATTTTGAACTGATTACTACAAATTTTTTGCAAACAACTTCTGCAGTCTGTAAAAATAATTGTTTTCGAGAAGTTATGAGAATCAGCAAATAGAAGCGCTTCATATAAGGCAATAGCTTCACCTGTGAACACAGATGTCTGAGAAGGACATTTAAAGGATAAAGTCACGTTGAATTTTGGAATCCAAACCGCAGCACCAACTTTACCGTCGGGGGATAATTTGGAGGCATCAGTGAACACTGTTATCCAGTCTTGCCAATCAGACAGAAGTCTGATAAAATTTTGGTTAGCTGCAGGATCATCTTTTTCAACTCCAAAATTCAAAATGATTCTAGGAGTAAACATTAGCGAAGAATAATCAGTTTTGTATAAAGGGTTGATATTACTACTATAAACAGGCGCAGAAAGATTTTTAATCTTTAAATAGCTCTTTATGATTTTGGGGGTTTCCTTACGATTCCAATATCGATTTTTTGATATCTCTTCAGAAAGACTCTCCAGACGAGGGATAAGTGGATGAGATGAACATGACATAACCCTAAAGATGAATCTATCAGACAAATATTGTCTGCGAAGGAATAGAGGGGGGTCTAGGCATTCCACTTGAAGAGCATTTTTTGGTGAAGATTTCATTGCTCCAAGAATAATACGTAAGCATTTAGTCTGTACGTTGTCTAATTTCTTTAGGGCTGTTTTATTACAGGGTTCCAAAATGAACGATCCATAATCAATACGACTGCGAATAAGAGCATTATAAATAAGTTTTTGGTTATATGGATGGGAACCCCACCAAACTCCTGAAAGAGCACGAAGGACGTTAATGCCTTTTTCACATTTATCAGCTACATAATTTAGGTGAGGGACACCAGTCATTTTGGAGTCCAGCAAAACTCCAAGAAACTTTGTAAAGGGTTCGTTAGAGATGGCGTGTCCTTCATATGTGACGTTTGCAAATGGAGTGAATCTTGAACGGGAGAAAACAACAACTGTACTTTTAGATGGGGATAGTGAAAGGCCATGCTCATCTAACCAAATATTTAGGTAACTTAAAGCTTCATTTATACGAGATGTTGCTGTATCGATACAATCAGAAGATGAATATAAGGCGATATCATCTGCATATTGGAGAATATTACAAAAAGGAAGTACCGATTGCTCAAGATCATAAGTATAAATGCTGTACAGTAAGGGGCTCAATACTGACCCTTGCGGAATGCCTTGCCATAGAGTTCTAGGCGGAAGGAGGAAGCCACCGTTTCGTATTTTAATAGTTCTGCCCATAAAAAGTTTACAAATATAGTGTACGATTCTCACTGGAACACTCAGCTCTAGCATTTTTGCTCTGAGCACCGGAATATTGACACTGTCATACGCAGCCGAAACATCTAAAAAGCATCCCACAAGGTGTTCTTTTTTAGAAAAGGAAAGACGGATATCAGTTGTTAGTATATTCAAACTATCCATAGTGCTTTTGCCTTTACGAAAACCAAATTGACTCTTTGCTAGAGACTCATTATTTTCCAAATACCAATCTAGGCGATTTTTAACTAGATGTTCAAGGATTTTACCTAAGGTTGATGAAAGAGCAATTGGTCTATATGAGCTAGCCTTCTCTGGATCTTTATTTGGCTTTAAAATAGGGATAATGATTTGGCATTTCCAGTCATCAGGTATTTCTCCCTTAATAAAAATGTCGTTCAGGATGTCCAAAAGATATTGATGACTAGAAGTGCTTAATTTGGTAATAAAACTGTATGGGATACCATCTTCACCTGGAGAGGTATCTCTCAATCCTGAAAGTGCTGTATTTAATTCGTCTAAAGTAAACTTTTCATCAAAGGAAGTTAAATTAGAAGAGGGTACAGAAAAAGGGAAATCACAAGGAACAGAAGGAGGGGCTAGGCTATCCGCGAAGTCCTCCAGCCAAACCGAAGAATCATAAGAGTGAAGAGAGTCAGGCTTCAATGAACCTCTAAACCGTTTCAAATTTCTCCATACAAGTGATGGGGGAGTTCTGGGGGATAAATTCTCACAAAACCCCCTCCATCCTCTCTTCTTCTTTTTGGAAAGTAGCCTTTTGGTACGAGCAGTGACTCTTTGTAAGATTTGAAAATCATCAAGGCTTAAAGATTCATTAAATTTGTCCTCAGCGCTATCTCTTTCCTTTACAGAAGAAGTACATTCAGAATCCCACCAAGGGGGTGAGGAAATTTTAGAAGAATAAGGCTTTTTCCTGGGGATGAATAAGTTGGCAGCTTCAATTAATGTATTACGAAAATGTAAGTAGTTTTGAGAAGAAGGATTTTGGTTAGAATGGTTTAAATTACATTCAACATGTGAAGAAAATTTTTTCCAATCAGCCTCTTGTAATTTATGTTTCAGAAGAGGTTCAGGGGCAGGGATTGGGACTACTGAAGAAGGTTTTGATATTATAATAGGGAAATGATCGCTGCCAAAAGAATGGGGTAACGTGTTCCAATTTAGTAAACATGAAAGTTCCGGAGAGCAAGCAGAAATATCAACTGCAGATTTAGGATTTTGACCCGGATATACACGACGAGTAGGAGAGCCATCATTTATGACACAAACATTAATATCATTAAAGAGGTCCACCAACCAAGGGGAAAAAGAATCTGTATAATATGAACCCCAGGAACTATGGTGCGAATTGAAGTCTCCTAAAATAATAAGTGGGGGAGGGACTGAAAACAAAATTGTAGAAAGGTCAGGGATCAGAGAGAGTTTAGGATCAGGAATATAAATTGAGATGAAATTAATATTGGCTATGCAAGCCGCAACAGCGTTGATTTCTTGGGAATGAGGAGGGAGAGGGATGACAGAAAACGGAAAAGATCTTTTAATTAACAATGCACACCCTGCCCTGCCATCATCACGATCATCCCGTAGACAGGCAAACCCCGGGACTCTAAAGTGAGACCCAGGCCTCAACCATGTCTCAGAGATGGCCGCAACAGATACAGAATGAGCATTAATCAAATTAAATAAATCAGGTTTTTTAGGGACAATACTTCTACTGTTCCACTGAAGAATTCGGGTTAGACCTGAGGGGGCCATTAGCTACAATTTCAGCGAGTCTGACAAGTAAAGGGGCAACGTCGTACGGTAACACATCGCTAAATTTAGCGAAGATATTTGTGATCAGCATAACCAGCAGTTCTGGCAAATTTTCATTGGGTAAAATATGAGGTCTATTCAATCCACATCCATTGGGGAGAGATGATGATGGTTCTCTAACTATTTCATCATGAGCATAACGATCATAACCCTCCGGAAGGGGAGTCCTCGCACGGGTAGGAGTTTGAACCGTTTTGCGATAAGATGTCCTTTGAGGAGTAGATCCAGAAATTGAATAAACAGAAGATGGTGAGTTCTGTACTGGTTGAGGCGGAGTTTGCGCAAACATGGTTTTTGCGATGTCAGAGTAAGCCCGTCTTACTGAAGGTTCCTGCGCGGAAGCCTCCATGTACGAAATACTGTGCTCAGACATGATTTTTTTAATCCGTTTTTGTCTGTCAAATTCGGGGCATGTCGGGTCAGTAGCAAAGTGTCTCCCTGTACACAAAAGACACCTGACACGGTCAGAGGGAATGTTACAGCTATCTCCCGGGTGTGGCTGTCCACATTTGTAACAGCGAACGTTTGATCGACAAGCATTTTGTACATGGCCAAATCTAAGGCACTTCCTACACTGAATGGTAGGTAGCTGGTAAACCTCAACTACCAAAGAAGTGTAAAAAGCGAAAATCTTTTTTGGGAGGGATTGACCCTCAAATGTCAACACGACGGACTGTGTAGGTAACCAAGCGGGGGAACCATCCTCTTTTTTGATCTTACGATTTAGTCGGCGAGCTTTCACGATCTTCCCATACCCTTCTTTGTATTCAGTGGCATTTACAAGGTTCTCCATCGTCCAGTCTGTTGGGACACCACGAATTAAACCTAAACGGGAAACATTGTAAGATGGAATTTCAGCCTTTAGTTTGTGTTTGTTCAGAAGTCCGTGGTCCAGAAACTCGTTAGCTGCCTTAGCAGAGTCAAACTCTACCGACAATCTATTACGACCAATTTGTTTGATGCCATCTTTTTTGACATGTTGGACACCGCCTTCAAACAGGAACGACCCCAATCTTATAGGTTTTAGGCTCACACCGGAATTCGGGGAGTCAATACTGCGGGACACATGCACGATAAATGGACCAAAGTCTTCGACACCATATTTACGACTACTGATCCCGAGAGATGGGTGTTTATAAATATGCGATTCTGATCCAAGACCACTATCTGGATCAGTAATGGTACGTTTGGACAATGGTTCAGTGTTCAAATTGTCAGCCGTCCTTTTGCGGGAAGATGGTTGTGTAACTGCAGAAGCCTGACAACCTTCAGTCTCCATCACACATTCGTACAAACCACCCCCCTTATCAGGGGGCTTCAAGCGCTCATCTCCATCCATGGCCGCACCGACCAACAATGAACCAAGGTTCACTCACCTGTTCAAAGTTAAAAATAACCACCACCACACAGAAATATAAGGGAATAACTGGATTCAAAGGAAAATAACCTAAAAACGAACAAACCCACACGGCACCTCAAACGTCCTGGCTCTGGCTTACCCTTCTGGGGTTACAAGCGTAATGCTATGTATGTTTTCCCGACCTCCACAGGGAAGAAGATGCGGGAAAAACGTAAGTAGTCATTAATAAATAACTATTATTCTTGGAGTTGTTGGACAAATGAAAGTTTTCGCGCGAAAACAAAACTATTTCAGTTTCAAATTAGGCCAAGGCCAAATAATAGACAAATCTGAAGTTTCTAATATAACCTTAGTTTTGAAGTTTTCTTTTACAAGTTTGGTTTTATCCCAATTTTTACCCCTAAGACGACCCACTGACCAAAACTTAATAATGTATCACTGCAATTTTATTTGCCAGAACGTTTGTTTGTAATAATTTTTGTTAATTAATAATATAACACAAGAATATAATCAGACATTCCAAAATATGACATATTATGCGACCAAATCTAACGCAGTGGAGGTCGGACGAAAATTTTAAAAGGAATCGTAATGAGTCTCATTTCATTCAAAATGTAAGGTTATAAAAATAGTTTTAGCTCAGAAATGTCCCTATGAGCTTAATATTTCTTGGAATATCAACATACATTAGCATTAACAAAAAGAAAGTAAACTTTGAAGTCATGACAAGAAAAATGTGTGCAGTCTAAAAGGCGGTTACACCATTCAAATCGGCAGGTTTATACAAACAGACGCAGTTTTCAGTTGAAAATCGTAATACTTACATGAAACAATACACTGAAAATGTGGAATCGGCATGCGCCGACACTTCCTTGATGAAATAATATTAGAAACACAGTTATTTGAGCACTTTTCTGCGATATTCAGCGGCATAAACACCACGCAAAACCATTGCACATTGACAACTCAAGCCTACCACAGACAACAGAATTTTTGCTTCTCGTTCTCGTTATCGCTTGTTTTTGGTAAGTTTGTCTGTGGCAAAAATAGTGGTGAACGGATGTAAATCGACTTACATTTTTAACATGAGTCTACTCACATATTGTGCTTAAAAACACGTATATAGGACACATGAGCGCCCGATAAACCACCAAGACACAAACAAAAATCTAATTACCGCCAGATCTTAGGGTGTAAAGGGCTGCTAACGCGCGGGCACCTCGGGGACTCAATGAGATGATAGAGACGCATATAACGAAGGTTGGTTCCAGGTGGCTCAGGATACTTGGAAGCAAGGCCCAGGCCTCAGAAGTGTGACATTCATGGCAAATAAAACATCAGTTCTCATCCCAATTTAGTAGATTTTCATTACCTTGAAGTTTTTGTAATTGATTTTTAGCTGTGATTTTCACATTTTTCGTCTATGGTATCATTTCTAATGGCGGAAAAGCGGCAATCGTCGTCATAGTTGTTGAATTACTTAGAAATGCTATAATGTCGAAAATGGATCGCCAGTTGAATTCTAAAAAGGACAAGGAGACGATATATGAGATATACAGAGCATGTCGGCTGTGTGGAGCCGGGGCCGGCTACAAAATGCCGATTATTCAGAACGTCGTCGACCTGGATGACACTGATGTGGAATTGAGGCAAAAAGTACGCGATTGTGTACAAATTGAGGTAATTATAACAAAAATACTTGATTATTCATAATTCGGCTTATATTTCCCACCAGAAGGAACCTAATTCAAGCTGTTCAAATCTTATTTTACTGCAAATAAATGCGTTCGAAATTTTTTTGTTTGTTGTCAAACAAATGAGTGAAAGTTTCCCTGAATTGGTTAATAAGTATTCAAAACGATACTAAATTATTGTAAAATACATTTAGGGTATATAAGAAATGTTCTTATTTGATATATTTCATGTTATTCTTCGAGTATGAAAACGCATTCAAATCCACTTCGAAAATAGGTTATCTTAAGCTTGTCCATGAAAATTTCCATGCTTTTTTAATGGCGTGGCTTGGAAAGATGTGTCATATGTGTGGTTGCGATCCTCAGCAGTGAGGGGACGACAAAGAGGAGGGGGGACGGATGAAATTTTCCTATTGGAACAAAAATACATGCTATTACCTATTATAAATTCAGCAACTCTGTCTTTTCCCAAGTATGTTGGGCTGGACTTCCAGTCGCAACTGGAAATTCCACTATTTTACTTAGAGCAACTGCCTATCTAACTTCCACAATACAGTTAGTGCTAATTATTCTTTCTTTTCCAGGTACACCAAGATGATAAGATGCCTCCGCTCATCTGTGAGCTCTGTGTGGACAAGGTGAATGACTTCTACGAGTTCTTGGAGATGTGCCGGCAGACCAACAAGCGTACTAGGCTGCGGCTCGGCCTGCCTCCGCAGTCCATGCCTAAAGGAGCGGTAAGCTTATAAATAAATCATTGTCACTCAGGGCATAGAAAATGTTGAGGTTACATTAGGTGCTGATAATTTTTTTTTTTTTCTTTATCGTGGCCTAACCTAACCTGGCGTCAGCTTTCATGCCACCCATGGACCTCTGACTTGTCTTTACATGCCGTCAAGAAATATCTCACAAGCATGCCGGTTTCCTCACGATGTTTTCTATCACTGTAGCAAGTGATGATAACACGTACATGAATAATCAGAGGTAATGATAATAGCAGTAGCGAAGGGTAAATTTTTGTAACAGGTACCTAAGCCAGTACCAGTAAAAACCATATATCAAACCATTTGTAGTTTTAGTCATGTTTGGGCAATCACACTATAACTGAATTACCTACATTGTTTTACTTTTGGCAATAGTAGACTCCAGTACAGTGGGTTTTTCCAAAGGGAAGCGAGAAGAAGCGGGGAGTGGTGTTTTGGTTTCGAGTTGTATGAACCCTTTGCCACTGGAAAATAGCATATTTCTTCTTTTAAAGTGGAATACAGCGAAATTCAATCTTTCTTACTCTGTCTCTCGTTTGTTGTATTTTTTGGTCAGGTATCTGGTATTCTGATAGGGCCCAAGAGTTACTCAGTTACAACAAAATGAAAGTGTATAGAATGGTATAAACAAAATAGATATTTGTTGTCAAAATAGATAATGTTAGGGTCCTCCACGAGCGAAAGAATCGCGGCGAAATTATCGTCCTTGCCACGTTTTTCTAAACACTCTTTTGGCCTGTCTCTACGAGAGAATCGCAGCGATATTTTCGTATTCAAATACGTTGAATCGCCGCGAACCCTTAGTTGTATTCGCGCCACTTTTAGAGTGCCTAGAAAACACTTGAGTGTAAAACTTGATACATTTATTTAATCTCAGACTTGGCGTGCTTTCAAAATTTGTGATCTTTATTTTATTGCAATAAGGTTGCATAAAGAACTCACAAATGGAGACAATTATTACGTATGCTCGCAGTCAGTGTTGCCAACTCTATCTGTCAAAAAGTCGTCAACTTACGCTTGAAAAGTCGCTAGATGTCGTTAGCTACGGACAAATATCAAAAGTCGCTAGAAGTCGCTAGAATGCATGCTTTTTGGTCTGTTGGAATAAAAGAAAATAATTTGATTTTCCAACTTATAATTTTGATAAACAATTGAAAATTATAAAAACCAACTAAAATATTATTATTTCACAAACAAAAAATCAAAAACTTAACACTTAAAACAGTTTAAGATGAAAAAGTTCAGATTATTAGCGATAGTTCGAATCATAATCACGATTCATTCATCATCAGAACTCGCTAATGTAATGAAAATCTGAAATGGTTGATGCATCCACTCTGGAACTGACAGTAATTCCTGAAGGCTGAGGCTGCGATGTACGTTTGTTGTTGTTACGTTTTATTAGTCGTTAGAATAGTCGCTAGATTTTTTTTGTCGCTAGATGCATAATTTAAGCCGCTGTAGAATACGAAATGTCGCTAGATCTAGCGACTAAGTCGCTAAATTGGCAACACTGCTCGCAGTCTGACACTTTACCCTAATCAGTGCAAATATTCATGGTACTTCAGTAATAGAAAATATACCCTAAGCTCCTTGAAATAAAGTTCATTTTGAGGATATCCACTTACTTTTAAGTGCCTATTGAACCATTTGTTCAAGTGCAGTTTGAATTTATATTGATTTTTCGTTAGTAGTATCTAAGGTTTCTAGGGGGTTGATAGTTGTGTGCATTTCATACGAAGTTTTTGCTAATTTAGATCATCTAGTCGCCTTATAAGGCGACCTCGTTTTAAATGCTGTTAGAATAAAGTTCTAATCAGCTTGCACTACAAAGTGGTTGTTACGTCTATCACTGCGGGCCAAATAGAGCGAAATGAGTGGTTTAGATCGATAAAAAAAAATCTATTGATTGGACTAAAAAACTAATACACTGTAATGCTAATATACTGCTTGTAGAATTATTTGCCAAACAATCAGAATAATCGCATATATATTAGTATGCTTTTTTTGGTTTGAAAGATATTTATAGAGATAAGTTCGTGTTTTTTTTATCGAGTCATATTAATTGTATATTATTTTTTCAAAACACTATCATACTAGCATATATCCTGAAGAATATCATATATTTTTCTGGTCTTGTTTATAGCAGTGAATCATTATACTTTTAGTCATTATAAAACTCGCGTTTAGCTTATGTAATCGCCTTAAACAAAACACATTTCATTTTTACAGCCGGATGCTGGTGAATGCATCCTCGGTCTGACAGAGCCGGTGTATGTCAACGAGGACTCTGATGGAGAGCCACTGTCTAAGCAGAAGAAGATGAATCCCAAGGTCAAGGTCAAGAGGGAACCGGAGTTGAAAGTCCGGGTATGTTCAAGTTTGAAAGTAAAAACGGCGTAGAACTTTTAAAAAACTTTCAATGAAAATTGGTTTGATTGAGATATGGGACTTTTTCGTGAAACTGCAGCACCAAAGCAATCAATCAATAATAATCTTTATTACACAAGAAAGCGGTTACAAAATTGTGTGAAGACCTTGACTCCTGTGCTACATAGTACATACATTTAGTTTTGCTGTTCAAGTGTAAATTTACATAATATGACGGAGCGTTAAAAATATTTCTGTTATATTGTTTGGTTTGAGAGCAGCGGTGGCGCAGTGGTGGCGGCCCCAACTTACGAACAGTATCACGTGGGTTCGAACCCAGACAGGCACATCACTTTAAGTAATTTATTTCATCGCCACTGCTCTCAAACTGGTGAAGGAAAACATCGTGAGGAAACCGGCATGTTTCAGAACCAAAAATTTCGTAGGCATGTGACTTCTACCAATCCGCACTGGGCCTACGTGGTGGATTATAGCCCATTCCCTCTCATAGAGAAGAAGCCTGTGTCCAAGCAGTGGGAACCAGGGACTTACAAACACCTTCACAAAGGTTACAGAATTATAAGTGGTACATGATGAATTGGTAACAGAATCAAATATGTGATTATTTCAGTTACACATATTACTACATATAAAAGGTTACAGTTTGATTCGGTAACATTATTGTATCTGTTACATCTAAATGTGTTTTTCTGTTGAAACTGTTTTAAAAACAGTGTTAAAAACACATTACTACGGTTACAGTTTGAGTCCCTGCGGAACATTATTAGATTGATGATGATGATGTTTGTTTAGTTTTACGGAACCCGGTGTGAGCGAGTTGGACTCGCACAAAGGGTTCTTGGCCGGTATTTTAACAGAATTGGCGATGTTTTTGTAATATTAATGTTAATAAAATCCATCTTTCCTTCTCTTAGTTAGAGAACAGAATCTTGACCGAGACCCGCACCAGCCGCTTCAGCAAGCGAGCTCCAACGCCGCCCAGAGTGACGCGCCATCGTACTACCTCGAAAGAAGATAATGTGTCGCTCAGTCGCTTGAAGGTGAGACATAGGCCGCGTTCCGAGATAGGCTGTAAACGATTTGAGCGTCCATAAACCCGTTCCGAATTACCGTGAGCGCGATATCGATGTTCCTTGAATCGTCATAGGTGACGTCATGACACGCGCCATCTTGCGATTACACCGACCATGCCCCAAATAAATATCACCGTGAGCGCTGTCAAATTACCTAATGACAGATCTTAGCTGTCATAATCGTGAAAACTAAATCGGAACGCAGAATATTGATGTAAGCGCTGTTAGTGATTATTTCGTATGTCGGAATGCACCTATAGAAGAAATACGTTTATAGAGCACTTTAATACGGCGTCAGTCCGCAGTGTATCTCATAAGGGTATACGACAAAAAAAAAATCTAATTAGTCCGTCAGTTAGATTATCAAAAAATATTTGATTATTTCCCTTATCTTTCGTTATGACGAAGATACGACGCTTTTAAAATCCTCAATACGTCATGCCTTGGTATAATTTTTAGAGCGTACTGACGTCATGAGCCCGCACTTCCGAGTTTTGATGCGTTTTATCTTTGTCAATATTCATTGATTTACAGAAACAAAAAATACGTGTCCATTATTTTCCAACTAGCTGACCCGCGCAACTTCGTCTGCGTCACATAAGAGAAAGAGAGGGTTACAAAGAGTCGGTCGTAAGCACCTTTAATACAATTTTCAAAGAACACATCATACACATCCTTCCGCATAATGAAAATGCGCGCTCGGTACATGATCATTATTTTGCTGCGGAGTTATTTAAAACGGTGTATCTCCTAAGAAATGCATTGAAATCAATTTACGTGCAATACGAAACGCGTCCATCAATTCTGTTAATATTGTTGATAGCAAAATTTGAAGTAGATTAGACCAAGGAATCACATTTTCCCATACAAACTTTGCCCCCTACCTTTTCACCCCCTTAGGGGTATAATTTCAGAAAATCCTTTCTTATCGTATTATAGGTATACGATAAGAAATGATTTTCTGAAATTATTATACAAAAAATACACCCTCCAAGCTTCAGGTTTCTACAATCTGCGGTAAAGGCTGTGCGTTGATCCATCACAGTCCTTCAGGACAAAGCATTTTTATTATTTGTAGATAGTAGGATTTGAACTCGTTTGTATTTGTAACTTTTCGGGCTTTATGTCTGATGTACATTCGTATAGTCTACATTTTCTTCGTAGTATTATTTTATTTGTAAATACAGGGTGGAAACGATTAACCGGGCAGAAAGGGGAGCTTCCTTAACCGTTGAGTATTAGAAACAGGATCGATTGGCATCAAAAAATGTTTTGTGTAAAATAGCAATTTTCTTGCTAACTGTACTTTTTTTTTAAATCTGTGAATGGGGATCAAAATTTCACGAAAAATTACGGATGGTTTCCTAAGACCATTTTCATGTAGCTGCAACGGTTAAGGTTTATCATTATTGGCATCAAAAAAATTGTTTTATTTAAAATGGCAATTTTCTTGCTAACTGCACTTTATTTTTTAATTAAATATGTGAATGGGGATCAACATTTAGCGAAAAAATTATGGATTGTTTCTAAGACCTTTTTCGTGTAGCTGCAGTTCCCCTTACTGCCCCGTTTACCGTTTCCACCCTGTATTACCAACTACTTATACCGAGGAAAGCCGATTTTCTTGAGTTCCGCTATTTTGGGCGTATTCACTTCAAAAATCAAATTTCAAGAAAATTGAGAAATTAAATTTACCTGTATTCGATTTGAAGTATTTACAGCAACTTTTAAAGGTTTATACTTCAATGGATTTTGTTCTATAGGTGTATGAAGTTTATTAATTTTAAATACAAAACCCTCTTTTTTACGTCTCTGGATGAAATTTTTTAAAAATGCTGAAACAGGTATTTCTTTATTTTTAATAATAAGTATTTACTCTGAGTTTCATGATTTTAGAACAATCTAAAAAAATATTTTCAAACTTTACCCCACCTTTCACCCCCTTTTTCCAAAATTTTCGATAATTTCTATAGCCTAAATGTTATTCTGAGTTTATTTTAAATAGATTAGTGAAGTTTTCATCAAAATCCGTCCAGCAGTTTTTACGTGATGCGCGTTCAAACAAACAAACAAAAATTTTAAAAATGGTTTTAATATGTTCAGTTACTTATTTTAAGTCACCCTGGGCGATTTTTTTTTTTAATCTTCAATGTACAGATTTTTTGGTCTCAACGATTTTATTATATGACATGTATAGATACCCTAACTGACGGACTAAATAGATTTGTAATTTTTTGAAACAGACTGTCGCCATGTCTTTTGTGATAACACTAGCATTTCGTCCGCAGAAATTGTCATAGCTCGGCTAAATGCATTAATATAACAGTAGAAGGGTTTATAGAGTAGAATCCTGAGCGGAGCGAGTTATTATTCACTGTTACCGATGAATGCCCTTTTTCGATAATCATATTAAAAATGTAATTTATACCCTTTAAAAAAGTAGCTTATTCTTTGGACAAACTGAGGCGAATCGTGGATCCACGAACTAAATTAAAGTTAGGTAAACAAATCATTTATTTGTATAAAATTTGGTGTTAAATAAAATTAGAATGGTTCAAATACGTTTAGCTAAGATAGCATGCAAAGATGTTTAGGAAACTGTTACAAGTCATCAACATTGTTTATTCAGAAATTCTTTGAAATTACATCCATTTCAAAAACATATTTTTTTATTTCAGGATACGAAATCGCAAAAGCCGGCTCCTAAATCGATATTGAAGAAGGAAACGAAGGTAAAAAATAAATCTGTTCTTTGAACTTTATGCCTTTTGCCAACTATGTTGCGATCGACTTCCAGTCTAACCGGATGCAGCAAAATACCAGTATTTTACATGGAGCGACTGCCTCTCTGACCTCCACAACCCAGTTAGTACTTGGTAATACGAAACCTCTTGGAAATACTAGATTTTCAGAGGATTTTCAGGCCACTGCCCACGTGTAACGACAGTCAAAGATCTACGAATGGCAGCTGAGAATCGTGTCTACAATAATATTGTGCATAATTGTTTACAGAATGAAGACAATTCATTGCTAACGTCGCGCCTGAAACGTACCAGGGACAAGGAGCCCGTCAAATTGGATACACCTACCAAGAGAGTCAAGTATGTATCTTCTAGTATAGACTATAGACCAAGGGCATAGATAGGATTTTGTTAAGGAGGGCTAGGCGTAGACAAACCAAGAATATTCTAAGGTAATATTAACGTTAAAAATAAAAATAAAAAAACAAATCTAGATTCAACCAATAATAGTAGAATGTTACAATTCACCTGTCGATAGAATCAACTTTGTTTATTAATAGGTTACCTATGTAATATTACTTTACGGTTTGTGAGCAGGGGGGGGGGGAGGTGCCCGCCCTGCCCGTACCTCGCTACGCCCTTGGTATACACTATCTGTTCTTCTTTATCGTATTTTTAGGGAGTAGCGGTGGCCCAGTGGTGGCGGCCCCGACTTACGAACAGTAAGTCGTGGGTTCGAACCCAGACAGGCGCAATACTTTGTGTAATTTATTACATCACCCTTGCTCTCAAAACGGTGAAGGAAAACAGAAAAAAAAACAACCTTATCCTCAATTTCTTGTTTTTATCCACAGAATCGCAACACGAACATCAATGACATCTTCACCGCAGACCCCCAAATCATCCCCGAAGTCATCCCCGCGTACCCGCCCCCCCAAACCCCCCAAGATATCCCCCCCTCGGCCGCCGTCACCTCCCCGCCTCTACAAGTGCGCCGTGTGCGGACAGGCCAACAAGACGGTGCAAGCTAACAGCAATCATTTGAAGACGCATACTGTCGGCTTTACTAGTCCCAAGTGAGTATTAAAAACTTTATAGTACAAGGGAGTTTCGCTAACTAATTATTGTACAGGGTCATTGTTTCACTAGTGAATTCATTTTGCCAACCACGTGTTAAGAGTTTTGCAAGCTTATTTAATTCGACCTCACGTGTGTACTGTTTTTCTCGCTAATTTAATTTTACCTCACGTCTGCAACAAGACGGTTCAAGCTAACAACAACCATTTGAAGACGCATACTGTCGGCTTCACTAGTCCCAAGTGAGTGCTAGTAAATTTATACTACAGAGAGTTTCGCTAGCTAATTTTGTTGTACAGGATCATGTTTCGTTAGTGAATTTATTTTGACCACCACATGTTAAGAGTTCTGCAAGCCTCGACATTGACCGGTCCCGTGCGACTCGCATCCAGCGGATTCCGCAACCTTCACCAGGTCATCGGTCCACCTAGTGGGAGGTCTTCTCACGCATCGTCTTCCGGTTGCAGAATCATCATCTATACTATCTAATCTAATAATCTATATTATAAACAGGAAAAAAATGTATTTTTGTGTGTGTGTTGTTTGTTTAATAAACTCAAACATTCCTGTGCCAACTTCAAAAATTCTTTCACCGTTGGGAAGCTACGCTACCCCCGGGTGACATAGGCTATATTTTATCCCTGTATTCCCAAGGATATGGGAACTACTTGGGTGAAACCCTGTGACGCTGGCTAGTTTTAAATAAATGTGTTTCTCTTGTTTACAGGTTAGCTTGCAACCCCTGTGGCCTCTGGTTCGTGTCGGCAGACGAAGCTGCGACGCATCACAAGCAACACAGGAACAAATCCAAACCGTATAACTGCAAGAGATGTGCCACCAACTTCAGACAAATCTCAAGTTATGATGAGTAAGTAGTCGACATTCAATATCATTGAAAATGTATTCAAATAGGCTTGTTTCCACCATCAATAAATTGCAAATCTATTTAGTCCGTCAATTAGAGTATTGGAAAATAATGGACACGTATTTTTTGTTTTTGTAAATCAACGAATATTGACAAAGATGAAACGCATCAAAACTCGGAGTGGGGGCTCGTGACGTCACTGTTCGGTATCAACTCACTAAGAATGATACCGAACAGTGACGTATTGGGAATTTTAAAAGCGTCGTATCTTCGTCAATTTTGGTTTATGTGACAAAAGAAAAAATACGGGTCAAATATTTTTTGATAATCTAAGTGACGGACTTATTAGATTTTTTCAGTTAACAAGCCTATTGCTGTCTTCAACTGATGTGATTTGCACTGATTTAAAGGCGCAATTCCTTTAGGCAAGTCTTGCATACAAGGATGACGTCATATTTGCGTACAAGTTGCTTGCATTGGAAACATGTTTTTGACCTTTGTTTGAGTGGTTTAGCTTTTTTGTCACCGACTTCTGAAGCTAAAGTTAATTTTCACTTTTTTTTGTTTTTAGAAGTCGGTTTTATTTTTTGTAAAAAAGTTTTTAGTTTTCTTTTTTTTGTGGTTCACATGCGCTTACCCCTTCACAGCGTATGGCGTGATGTTATGTTATGAACTGGTGTAAACAAAAGACAGACATGAGATTTCAGCAATCCCAGTCCATTTGCTATCATTTATTGAGGAGTTCCGTTTCCTATCTCCGAAGTTCTTTATCAGATCTTCACCAAATTGAAGTGGGACCACTCACAGAAAGTATTCTTCCGAAAACTACCCAAATCGTTTCATTTGTGCATCTAAAATTTGAAGAGTTCCCTCGATTTCGCCAAGATTCCATCATCAGATCCCGACTTGGTGACTATGGGACCATTTGGAAAGTATACCCTTTCCAACGAAAAATGATTTTTTAAATCGGTTGGCAAACGACGGAGTTATGCGCGAACAAACAGAAACATCCGAATTGAGAACCTCCTCCTTTTTTAGAAGTCGGTTAAAAACCAGTTCCTAGACTTTTATGAACTTGGAGGGCCTTTAATATGTTTCACTTTTGATGTCGTTTTAACAAAGTTATCGCGTCGTGCAATCTCATTATTTAAATAGATAATAAACGCATTTCCCAGCAGAAAAAAAACTTGTTATAATTATAACGTTTCTATCTAAATAGTTTTATCCTTTTCTTTACAGACATTTCGACAAAAATGAATGCATACCATTCGACGAGGTACCGGACGTCAAATGCGAGGAGTGCTGGCATTTGTTCGCGACCAACAAGCTGCTAGAAGACCACAAGTGTCTCGGAGAAGAACATAGGCCTGGCGGTGAGTCTCCTTCTATCTTCTTTCCATTGGGTGGCTGAACAGGCTTCGGGATGCTTTTCCCAGTCCTTTCCCTCCCTGTTCTAAATTCGCCGTCACTTGCACTCGCCCATCGCTGTGAGTGCGACAAGGACAACGCATAGCTTCCGCCATCTGACGGCGTGAAGACGCAAACGTAGTTCGAACTTAACAGAAAGACTAGCGATGCCGATGTTACGAGTCGAATTTTTTTCAACTCTGATAACTCGAGTTGACTCGGTCGCTAACTCGAGTTGACTCGACTCTTATCAACCGGATGGGATTCGCTTCGCGGCAGCAGCCAAACGGAACGGCGAGTCGAGTCGAGTTCACAGTATTCATATTCTTGATTCGAGTTCACACAGTTTGCCTTGCCAAGTCACTGAGACTCCACTCGCCGCTCACCGCTGTGCGTGTGAGTTATTTCTTTCGTAATGTACCATCGGTAATACAATTATGTACCTGATTTTTCGTGCACTTTATACGCATTGTAATAAGGGTCACGAAAGGTCAGTCACCCGTCAATCAATATTTGTCGAGTCAAGTTTCGGTTTCGAGCTGGCGAATCGCTGCTGACTCACAACTCGCATAACTCGAATTCGTTAACTGTTCAGTTGTCCGGCGAGTCAGGTATGCGAGTTGATTCGATTTGCGAATGAACTTGATCCGAATCAACTCGTTTAGACTCTGATTCGAGTTATGAATCAAACAACTCGACTCGTAACATCGCTAAGAAAGACCGGCCGGCTACAAACGCGCGTCCGGTAAAAAAACACCAAAATATCGTGAAATACGACTGCTAGTGATACAGTGTGGTGATCTCCTGGCTCCCAGCATGCTGTGAGTTTTTGACCTCTTTCAATTTACATCCTTTAGCCTGTTTCTGAGTAGGAAATTTCAAAAAGCGTCCTTGGCTACACGCGATATTCAATCAGTTGCAAAAAGTTCAAAATCATCCTCATCTTCCTAGCCTTTTACCCTACTATGTTGAAGTCGACTGTCGATAGTCTAACCGGATGCATCTGAATACCAGTATTTTACATGGAGCGACTACCTGTCTGACCCCCACAACCCAGTTAGTACTGGATAATATGGTACCCTTTGGCAAGACTGATTGTCAGACTTTTTGGGCCATTGACTACCTGTAACGACTGTCAAAGATCTACAAATGACAGCCGGGACCGCTTAACGTGCTTTCCGAGGCACGAAGGAAACTCGGTATGTAAGGGTGGTCACCCATCCACAGAACAACTTAAGCAAGCACGGCTTAACCTGAAGATTGATCAGAGTTGCTGTTATTATTTAGCCACGAGATCCCAGCCAATGAGGCTATCTTTATGTAAATCAAAAAGGATTTAACGTAAAATTGTTTGTTTTTTTTTCGTTACAGGCAAATGCAGTAAATGTAAAAGAACTTACACTTTGCTGAAGAATCTGAAGAAGCACGAACTAACTTGCACAGCCAAGAAAAAAGGTAATGTTTTGATCTCCTTAGACCTTAGACCTTAGAAAATTAAATATTTGTGACTTTTTTGTGCACCAACTAGATAATTGTAATTTTTTCTCTGCATTGAATCAAGAAAACTCACTTTGCACACTCTACCTCATAGCGAGTGAGAAAGACTTATTCTGTTGTTCTCTGGGTAAATTCACAAGGAATGCTTTGTTTTTAATTAGTTATAAAGGTATTAGTTAGTAAAGTAACAATTAAGTTATGTTAATTAAGGCGCATTTACCGCATTGCATTGGCTAGTCTGTAAGTGTAGATGTATGTTGATATTGTAAAATAACGCAGTAGGAAGTTCTAGGCATTAACTTTGAGTGGTGTACTTCGATCAATAATAGTACTAGATTAAGGATCAGGAACAAAAATACGTCGCACAAGTGGCCACGTTAGCACACACGCAAACATCTACATTTCATAGCAAAATGTTTAATAATACTAACAACCTACAGTTTAATATAAACCTTAATCCTTAAACGTTAAAGTTTAATTACTATTGCAAAATATATTGATTTAAGTCCTTTCATCGAAGAAAGGATTAAAAGAACAAATTTAAAATGTTGCTTGAAAATAAAAAGTCATCAGTTCAAAAATATTTATTCTAAAATGAATCTTAAGTCTGAGAACTTAGGTTAAAAACATTTTGTTTACAATTTCGTGTTAATTCTATTGTGGAACTAAACGTAATTTTTGGTATGACATTTCAATATTTAGAACACAGTAAGTATTGAAAGACGTAGAGTTGCCGAATATATTTTTTTAGTTTCGTATGTATGGTAGCAAATATTTTTGATCGATTCAAAAAGGTAAAAAATACTGTTTTACATTGCCGCTATTACAACGAATAGGTAATAACAAAACTTAATAAAGTTAAAAAAAATAAAGGGAATCAAGAAACGTGTTTTCGGCGTATTCTATATAGAAAAGTATCTGAAATAGTAATCTAGATACGTTCATTATTAACATTGTAAGGGTTGCATTTTTTTTCCTCTTTCTTTCGAGACAATACATATCCATTCTGCACAGCGAAATGGGTCACTAGAAAAACGATAAACAAAAATAACAACACTACTCCATGCGTTCCCTGTTCAAGAACTGTCGATGTTTGACACAATAGTTGGTGCGTTGTAGCAAACATTGGCCAAACAATTATAATATTAGCTGTTTGAATTTATTAACTATTTAATTGTTTTTATTTTATGAAAAACACTTAATGATATAAACTTGCCAAAAAAAAAAAAAATATTTCTTCCTTTCGTGTTAAAGTGGTATTTTTACACAGTTTTTGAACTCGCACTGCGGCATTTTGACGTCTTAATGTTGGCTATGCTTGGACCATACTAATTTGAAATAAGACCACAAAAGTATTTGTGGTCTTATTTTTCGGGCCGTTTTTGAAGCGCTGATCGGGAATCTAGTACTATTATTGATCGAAGGTGGTGTACGAAACGGAGGTAAATTCCTCATCCTCCATTGAACATCCTCCGACCAGACGAATGCTGTGTCAGTGTGCCAAATCAGGGTGCAAGGTGTCTCCCCGTATATTAATTTGTCGAGCTTCTGTAAATCGTGAAATCCCTTCTAGCGTACTACTACTAGTTTGATCGATTATTCGCTCCGGTAATCCGGATCCACGCCCACTTGAAAAATTCAACCTATACACACAAATATTGCACATTTCGGCCCATGTTCACCAAAAAGATGGCGGTCTGATTATCTAAAAACAGCTGTCACTGTGACATGTATCTGTGACCGTAAAATTGTCAAACACGTTAGATTGTAATCTCTCTGGCGAGATTGTAAACTCTCGAAATATTTTGTCAACTGAACCTACTGCTTACAATATAACGCATTATTTTTCGATAGATTGTAATCTATTCTCAAACTCAAACTCAAAGCATTTATTTCAACTAGACCATTACGGAACTTTTGAATGTCAAAATACAAATAAAATCACAGTCACAGACACAAGGCATAATAACTTGAGAAAGTACTGTAGTTGCCCATTCCCTAGCGTAGATCTCTATGCCGAAGATCGGGCAAGAAACTTCATGGACACTCTTTTAAATCAATATATTGTTACAAAATCTTGGTTACATCATTCATGTGTGATTATACATATATGTGAGAACGATGTAGACAGACGTGCACATTAAGAGCGTCCAGAGAAAAGATTAAATCAACAATATAAAAAAAAGAAATTAAAATTAACCGTGGCAGCTAAGAGATGACCAGTCCCAACTGACAGCGCCCGTTCACGAACATGACGCATGTATCGGCGCCATTCAACTCAACCATATTGTAGGGATCTAAATGACCCGACACACACGCCACCATCACGGAGACATTTGAGTGAGCATGACATTCACTCAGCCGCCAAGGCATATTCAAGACAAAAAAAAAAAGATGACTAAATGTAAATGGTGGCTTTACAGTACATAGAACTCACACAAATGTGCTATGCAATTATATAATACTACGAGATGGAATCTATACAATGCAAGGATATTTTATTTTTTCTATCGAAGTGAAACCGTAATATTGTGAAGTGCATGCGACGGAAGTATCTCTGCCCCCATAATTGGGACTTGGGGCACCCCCACGTTAGGTTAGGTTTAGGGGAATATTAAGTGTTTTGAGGTTAGGGTAAATTAATCGGTATTTCTCAGAAATGGAACATTGTCTTTTCATGAGAGTGGTACCATGGGGCAAGGGGACCCCCTTCCCTTCCCCACCTCCACACCGCACGAGTTGACTTCCATCGCATACATTTCACAATATTACGGTTTCACTTCGTTAGATTATAATCTACCGAAAAATAATGCGTAATCTTGTAAGCAGTATGTTCGTTTGACAATCTTTCGAGAGTTTACAATCTCTCTAGTTATATTACAATCTAACGGATTTTACAATGTGACGCTGACATATCCATAAAGAATGTGTTTTAAACCCCGTTTTTTAGATAATCAGACCGTCATCTTTTTGGTGAACATGGACCTTAGGAGGTTAGGATATGTATCAAACAGCCCACTATCACATTTAAATCATATTTTTTTATAACATTATAATTTTATAAAATGATATTTATAAATTTATAATTATAATTATTATTTAAAAAAGAAAATCTTCGTATTCTAAATGTTGTTATACAAATTAATATGACTAAAAATGTGACTAGGTTTGTGTAGAAATAAATAAAGGAAATAATAATCTTGATATCTTTCCCAGGCGATCTAATAGTGAACCCAGTACTACTAGGCAAGGTGAAACCTATTCAAATAAGGGTTTCCCGCTGCGATCCGCTGCTATCGAACCTCAAACAAGAACATTATGACGTCTCCAATGTAACTGCGGTAAGTACTAACTTTACTAATAAATAGGCTAGTTTCCACCATCATTAAATTGGAAATCTATTTAGTCCGTCAGTTAGAGTATTGGAGAATAATGGACACGTATTTTTTGTTTTTTGAAAATCAATGAATATTGACAAAGATAAAACGCATCAAAAGTCGAGAGAAAAGGTTCGTGACGTCAGAACTAATTGGAGAATAATGGACACGTATTTTTTTGTTTTTTTGTAAATCAATGAATATTGACAAAGATAAAACGCATCAAAAGTCGAGAGAAAAGGTTCGTGACGTCAGAACTAGCTAAAAATTATACCACGGGGTGACGTAGAGAATTTTAAAAGCGATTTTCTTCGTCAATATTTTGGTTTACGTAAATTAATTTTAATATTTAAAAATCCACCGACACAATAATGTAGTCAATAATGCACTCAAAGTTAAATAAAAAAATAATTCGTTAGGTCCTAAGTACCAGTCATCACTCCTCAACTCATTTCGTTAGTTAGTATTCCTCATTCCCTTTCATTTGATACCTATATTGAGGGAGTTGTGAAAAATATGTAATCCGCTGTTTAGTTGCAGCGGCCATCTTGTACCGATTTTCATCATACATAGCTAAGAATACTCCCGACTAATTCACCTTTCAAAAAAAATAACGAAATCAAAATCGCTTCATCACATACAGAGACACACACACACACACACACACACACACGTCAAACTTATAACACCCCTTCGTTTTTGCGTCGGGGGTTAAAATACGGGTCAAATATTTTTTGACAATCTAACTGACGGACTAATTCGATTTTTTTTGTCACCTACTATATCTGAGATCGGAATTCGTAGAGTTTATGCGCAAACCAGTGTGAATAGAATAGAATAAACATTTATTCATTAATGTACAGCACAACACAATATGTGCGTGTATGACCAGATGTATGAACGTGTATGAGGCAGTAGGTGGAAAGTAGGGATCATTGCAGGTTGCGTTCTGTGTTTTTTTTCGACCTTTACGGAGGGAAAGTGTGAGATTTATGTCATTTTACGGGTCTTTATAAATACTCTGTTTTAGACATGGTTTTTCAATACACTTAAGTACTTACGGGATTAGATCCGTGATTTTCTTTTGTTTTTACGAGCACCCGATCTATCTTGTATTAAATAGTGTATTATCTATGGTGTGGCCACACGAAGACGACTGTCGTTCCGAATCGCGCGTTGGCTTGCTATGGCGAGCGCGCATCGTAGTGTGTGTGCGTTGATGTATGTGTGCGTGCGCATAGTGAGTTGGCTTGAACAGTCGTCCCATTTAAATTTTCTCATGCGCGGGTTAATAATAGTTTTTGCCAGTAAATATAATTGTCATAATTTTTTTTAATGTGTTTTTTCTCTCAGAATTAGGTCAATTGAATTAAAAATCATTTGGAGGTTTTGCGCATTTAACGTTACACGTTGTATAACTAGAAGGTTCCCAGATCTGGTCCAGAACAAAAAGGAAATATCGCACTGACATGGAGAACAAGTTCCCTTCGGATTCGTTCAGGATATTTTTACACCCATCATATTACAGAAGTATTGACGTCCGGCGCCGCGTGCGCGTTTTCTGTATTCTTTCTGATACCTTTTGTACTAATTAACTTTTTATTTGTCCACAGGATTTCGGCCTAGACAAAAACTGTGTCTATCCATATATTTCTTCAGTGTCGAGTCTCCGAATAAAATCGGAACCCGACGGGCTAGACCGTATGGTAGACATTCAAGATGAAATTAAAGATGAATTCTATATTGAAGAAGATTACATCCACTGGGATTCAGAAAATACTGATTCAGACGAAGAAAATAGTTTACTTCTAGACGAAAAGAAGAAGAAACTAAATACTCTAGCAAATCTCACTCTAAAAACTCTCTTCTCAAAGAAATGTTTGGGTAAGGTCCCGAAGAAGAAAAGAAGAGTTAAACAAGAGAAGAGTATGTTTGATTCTCTTCTGACGGGAACAGAAGATGATGTGACTCGAGATATTAACAGTATTATCGATAATTTGGGTGATGATGATGATTTTGATGGTCAGAAGGCTGATGAGGAATCTCAGAAAGATGGAGGTCAAAGTCAGAAGGATGATGACAAAAAATTGAACGATTCAGACAAAAGTATGGATGTCAGTGATGATAAAAATACTAATGTTGATGACAATGACATTGCTGCTACTGACAAAGTTGATGACAATGACATTGCTGCTACTGACAAAGTTGATGACAATGACATTGTTGCTACTGACAAAGTTAATGACAATGATACTGCAGAGAAAAGTGAAGATAATGATGTGAAAAGTGACGTAATTGACAGTTCTAATGACAAAAATAACGTTTCTGACGATGAAGCGTCAAAACAAAACGAAAAAGACATTAGCAGTGCGTCTAAAAACTTAAATAATGTGTGCAATGAAACGGAAGGTTCAAATAATAATTTAAGTAGTAATAATGATAGTAATAGCGTAGAGGATAAGATTAATAATGGTACTATTAATATTAATAATCTAAGTTTTGATTATGACGATGGGGGAGTTATAAGTAAAAAAGTAAACGATATCCCTTCATCAGATAGTAAAGATGAAAATCAAAACGACGGTTTTGAGGTGAAAAGTATGGAAAGCGTTAAAATAGATTACGAAAACAGTCAAGATTCTAACTCCATCGGTGGTGGTAGCGACAGCTTACTAAATAACACAGAAAACGACAAAGAAACCATCGATAACGCTCCATCGGTATCCGAACAAAACTCAGATGAAACGAAATCTCAGTCAATCGATAATGTAAGTCAGGATACGGAAATGACAGAATTAGAAGAAGATAACAGTCAGAATGATGAGAAGCAAACAGATTTAAGTCAGAACACTGACAGTATAAACGAGAATGATTACAAAAACGCCATCAGCGTTATTGTAAATAGCGGTAAAAGTAAAACATTGACAGATTCTGAAGAATTAGACGAGAATACTAAACTAATGGCAGCTTTAGATGCTCAAATTGGCGAGGGTATTGAAAATTCTCGTGATAATATCAATGAGAATTCTCGAGCACAGATCAATGATAATTTTAATGAAAAGAATGCGTTAGATGATTTGATTTCGGCTAAGAATAGTGACATGGAAATGATTCCTGAAGAATTTAATTTTGATGCTTGAGTGGAAAGTTTTTTGCTATGGAGTAAATGTTGTCTTGTACTGAGGTATGTCTCAAAATTTTGCAATTCTCAATGCACAATCTATTATATAAAAACTAGATGTTTCCCGCGACTTCGTTCGCGTGGAAATTTTGATCTAAGGATGTAAAAAACACACTAGTTCTCCCCGTAATTGCGATCTTTTGTTTTTTGTTCTACACCATACCTTCTAGTTACGGAGATATTGGGGGTCAAAGGTACAACTTTTTGACAAGTTTTTTTTTAATACAAATTTTTAATGTAAGATTTTTGCTTCAAACACTTCCACGACCCCCGTACTATTCAATCCATACACCAGCACAATGTTTTGAGTGCGTTACATTGAGTGAAACCACAAAACATAATTTTTACCCCCAAGAAAAGGTCCTTTACTTGCAATAATTTTAGCGTAAAGTTACTTAGTTTGATGTACAGAATGCTTAGTTGACGGCTTCGTGATGAGGTGGTTTACACCCTGTATTTGGTAGGTCTGAGAATAGGTCGTAGGCTATTTTCCAGTCTCACACATACACATCATAATTTCCGCGGAACGAAGTCGCGGGCAGCAGCTAGATATGTAACTATGAAACTGAGCGAAAATTGCCTGATTAACTAGTTGAGAGGTTCGAACCCATGTGCATTACTTTGTGCAATTTATTTCATCACCACTGCTCTCAAAACGGTGAAGGAAAACATCGTGAAGAAACCGGCATGTCCTAGAACCAAACATTCGAAGATACGTGACATCGACCAACCCGCACTGGGCCCGCGTGGTGGTTTATAGCCCATTCCCTCTCAAAGGGAGGACCTTGTGTCTAAATTATAACAGTCGCTTGGACGAATCTTAAGGTTCAGCTCTCCCAGGTTGGTCTGTGGATGGGTGACCACTTATTACATACCGAGTTTCCTCCGTGTCGTTGGTCCCGGCTGTCATTTGTAGATCTGGACAGACGTTACGGGCAGTGGTCCGAAAGTCTGTCAGCCAGTCTACCCAGTATCTTATTACCCAGTACTAACTGGGTTATGGAGGTCAGACAGGCAGTCGCTCCATGTAAAATACTGGTATTCAGCTGCATCCGGTCGACTAAAACCCATTAAGATAAGGCCAAGTAGATGATGAAGGAGGCGCCTTGTGTCCCAGCAGTGGAAACATTTGGCTGTTTATGCTATCCAGAAAACTGCTTCTGTAGATAACGGGTATGGCGTCTGTTGCCGTTTTCAGAGTTACCTCACCATCATCATTTCAGCCGAAAACGTCCACTGCTGGACATAGGCCCTCCCCCAATAGGTTCCGCAGGCGGGTTGGGTACTTACCTGCTTCCGTAGAAATGCATAAGGCAATAATTGCCGTTTTCATAGAGTTGCATTTCAAAGAATTCAGTTGTGTGGTTGATGTCTGTCGTTGCGGTTGAGTGAGTGTTGTTGCGGTTGAGTGAGTGTTGTTGCGGTTGAGTGAGTGTTGTTGCGGTTGAGTGATTTTCGTTGCGGTTGAGTGAGTGTCGTTGCGGTTGAGTGAGTGTCGTTGCGGTTGAGTGAGTGTCGTTGCGGTTGAGTGAGTGTCGTTACGGTTGAGTGAGTGTCATTGCGGTCACCTTTGGAGTTGTAGCTTCAATGTTTTTTTATGGGTTTTGAGCGTAAAACATTGGTGTATGTCAAAGTGAACTTTAAAACCGTCGATATATTAGAAAAATTAAAGCACGTTTGGATTTGTGCTTTAAGTAAATGCATGGAAAGTACACAACATCTTTTCATTCGATAGATTCACATTTTTTTTTGTATTTTCTTCTTCCATAGTCATTTATTGTAATTACGTTTTTTTATAAAGAGGTTTGCATATATAAGTAATTACGTTTTTTTGTAAAGAGGTTTGCATATTTCGCCATTTTATCTTTTCTTACAAAATGGCGGCCACGCTTCCACGCAAATTTTGCGTGGCTAGTATCAGACTAGCTACTATCAGAAATAACTGTCGACCGACAGACAGTCAACTGTCGCGTTTATGACTGGCCATCGCTTGACGTCAGATGGTTCGACCGATTTGTATGTTTTTTTGGTCGTGTTCGTAATTTGGTTATTTTTTGCGAACCGCACTTCTCAATGATTTTTTCTTCATTAGAAAATTGCACCCGTACGAAGCCGGGTCAGAGGCTCTACTCTCTAAAACTTCGGATCTATCCGTCTCACTCACTCGCACTCATCTGCGGACGTGAGCGAGAGATGATACATTCGAATATACGGACGAAGCGTTAGAGAGTAGGGCCTCAGTTTAAAAGTAAAATAAAATGGCGGACGATAAATGTCAAACCCCTTAAATATCTCGGAAACGTTTCTTAAATGTTGTCATAAGTACACATGCCAGCACATCATGCTACTATAATCCGACTTTCATGAATAGATTTTCAACTTTACATCTAAACCATTAGGTTCAAGGTTGATTGGAAAAAAAAATCAGTTTCGTAGCTTGATGTGCTGGCGTCTTTACTAACATTGTTATTCCTAGTTCGATATCTGTGAAGTTTCGTCCTTTTCTTGTTTTATGTGCGAGAAAAGGATAGAATTAGCCTAATTTTAAGTATAGTTAACGCAACAGTGTAGATATATATAAAAAGAGTACTTTGACCCCAGCTATTGTTTGACATTCTTTTTTTGAACTGACAAAACGCGTCTCCCCCAAAGATTGTGTATGGCAATAGCAAGTTTCACATCACTAATCTGTCAAGTGAATGAGTCGATTATTTATTGATTTCAAACTAACTAAAAATGGAATTATACTTCAACCAACTTATCTGTGCAGGCGGGAAAACCCTGAACTGTAAAAGATAAATGTAAAAGTTTGACATATCGATGCATTTTTTCTAGACAAGCAGCGCCATCTTTAACTGCACACTTAAAGTGGTCGCACTGTATACAGTAAAGACTAGGGTAGATGGCACACCAATCAATTGACATACTTTTTAAGAGCTGTCAAAACGCGGTTCTCATAGACTTTGTATTTGTGCACGCTGTGACGTCACTGTTTGGTCGTCTCCAGTGATTTCAAAGCAACTTAAAATCGAATTTGGTAACTAAATGAAAATAAATCGGGTTTTCAAGCCAAAAATAAAGTTTTTTTTAGAGATATCTCGGAATCATTTTTTTAGGTGGCAACTACCCTATTAATAGAATTTTCAGGCTTTAAATAAAGTGCTTATTTAGCGAAGTTGTGTCGTGTAATGATTGAGTAATCTATTCAATTATCAATCTTATAATTTACTAGAAAAAAAATGTATTAAATTTAATTATGCAACAGAACTCCTAACACTTAAAATTGGACACGACAGCTATCCACGAGGTCAATGGCCGCCAGTGCAATAAAGTTAAGTTTTGAATTGTTCTCGTTTCTCATTTATTTACTTCTAGTATACACCAACCGACAGTTATCAATATTTTTGTTCGAATTTCTGGGTCGTCCCAATTAGCCCTGTTTTACGGTATCTTAAAGAGAAAATTATAACATAAAATTCAAATATACAAAATAACAAAGCAAAATTTGCTGATGTTAACATGTTCATAAATTCTTCACTTCTGACATACCAATAAAATCTTCTTCCATCCATCCGCAAACAAATCGTCTGTTTAAAATAGTTTCCAAGAACTCGGTAGATGGCGTTGAACTGACTACGTTACTAGGTGCCAAAGCCAAAACGCTTGAAAAAACACGTCACATACGCTCGTTGACTGACACTTTCGTTTGCACAAGCTTCCGAATATAACCATTACGTCCAAGTGAAATTATGTGACGTTCTGTTCCTTGCAGTAACGTACCGAGATCAGCGCCATCTATCCAGCGACTAGGGAAGAGTTGAAAAAGAAAATCCCTCATTAGAATCCAAAAGATCATTAAAGCGCGGCGAGAGGGCGAGGAATTAGCGACTTGGCAGTTGGCACTTACCATAATCAAATATCCATCCTCTTACGTGTTTGGAGTTCCGCTAGTTAATTTAATTTGATTCTATTTTATTTAAAGACTAAATTCTAAATAAATAATGTTTCTGAACGAAAATTAATGAGCATATTATATTTTTGTTAAAAGTTTATTAGTTTTATTCTAAGTTGACTGTTCGCCGCTTCTTTTGCGATATGTGTTGACTATTGTTACAATAAAATATTATATTAAGATTGTATGTATTGATTATTATATGTATGAAACAGCGATTTACTTACCTGCATCCGTTAACGAGGTGATTATGTCAACACTTAACAACTTTCGAAGCTCATAACCTATTCGTCGATTCCTCGGAAAACATCGTGAGGAAACCAACACGCCTGAGAGATATTTCTCGACGGCATGTGAAGCCAAGTGCGGTATAAAAACTCTGACACCAGGTTAGGAGCTAACCACACGATAAAGTAGAAGACCGATTTGTGAAGAAAAAATCCTATACAAGAGTAGACAATGTAGACATACTGTTTCAATGCATGTATAAAAAGCCTTGTATAACGTGCTTCTATTAAATAGGTGAATTTAATAGAAGCACGTTATACACGGCTTTTTCTAACTATGTAAACAAATCTTAGAAGTTAAATTTGACTCACTTCCCGATTTCCGATTACGCTGAAAATTTGCATACATGTTTAGTTTGGATGACAATGCATGGTTAGATAAGTGACGACATTTTAAATCCAATATGGCTGACTCTCAAAGATGGCGGACTAGTTGTTTTTTTATGCATTCCCATGATATGAGTATCAAATGAAAGGGTTTGCCGAGAAGAATACGACAAATAAAATGACGTAACTGGAAAGCTCTTCATTCATAAATCGGAAATGAATTGGTAAAGTTGTTAAACATTTTGAACGCCAGAGCATAAAAGCACGCGCGTGCCCTCCACGCCAAGCCACAATAATTCACCTACTATTTTGTCACATATTTGTGTCGTTCGGCGTACAAGGCACGCTTGCTTGTCACATATATATGACAATGGCGCTCAGAACATTATTAAGACGGGTAGACTCACCTTCTTGAAGGATACAGGTTACTAAATCGCCAACCTGTATAACGCCGATTGATGTAGGTACTCTTGCATGCGTAGATCTACAAATTAAAAATTAAGGATTTTCGAAAGAGAAAAACTAATGCTATTTGCCCCAAAATATTCGTTAGAAATGTCAAGAAACGAAGTGCAATATTGATAGTAAACTTTGAATACCTACTAGTATAATTTACTAGCGTCCGGCCCCGGTTTCGTTCGAGTGTAATGTAGCATATACATTATAAACCTTCCTTTTAAATCACTCTATCTATTGCTGAAAACTGAATTAAAATCCTTTGCGCAGTTAAAAAGATCTAAGCTTACAAACAACGGGACCGACTTCGTTTTATACTGTGTAAAGAATTGTCCACACCAGCCCGGCTAGCATGGGCAGGGGATAAAATTTTATCCACCGGTTATTTCCACTGACAAGGGACAAAATTCAAACAAAAGTGGAAATTACCGGTGGATAAAATTTTTATCCCCTGCCCATGCTAGCCGGGCAGGGGGTCTCAAATGGTCTTAAAAGAACATTCATAATATAACCATTTTAAAAATTGTAACACAATTCATATTACTTTCCTATTATGATTCTGCTAAAATGGCCATTTTAGACCCCCAATTCACATCACATGCCCTACGGACGCTGACCCCGTAAGAAGTAGTTGCCACAAGTGGAAAAACTGCAGTGTTTTAATCTTACATAATTATTGAAATACATAAGTCACTGAAGTTTTAACAATTAGTTAAATATACAACCTGTTACTTTTCGTTACCGTTCTATACCGTACTGGTTATAACATGTTCGCTGCAACACAAAAACATGTTGACAACTTTGTTTCACATGTTGCTAACATGTTTCTTGCAATACAAAAACATGTTGCCAACATGTTTGTTTCAAGACGAAAACATGTTGACAACTTAGTTTTACATGTTACTAATATGTTTGTTGCAACACGAAAACATGTTGACAAGATTGTTTCACATGTTTGTTGCAATACAAAAACATTTTGGCAACTTCGTTTCGCATTGTATATTTGTTGACGATTTGAGTTATTTTTTCTTTAAGTTTTTTTTTTTCTAGATATTCGTCTGTAATTCTGTATAAGACATATTTTTAAGAATTCTGTCAGCTAGCGTAGACCTGGCGAAGCACAATATCCCTGCCAAACAAATAACAACACTGCGTCTCTTAAAATATATCCTAAAATCAAATAAAATATTTATTGCTCACTGTTGGCACACAGATGAGTGGAACTTTACCGAAACTGCTGTTTTAAACTTTATCAGTCTTAGTATTGACGGTTGAAATTCGCTTGTGAACATTTTATAAAAGATAACAGTATACTCTACCGCGTTGACGCTCTTACTAGTGTATGGTAATTGATTTACAACATTATTTTAAAAAAGTCAAGGTTGGTATTTGTTTGCCTAAAACCGCTTTGCTTGGTCTGCCTTAGCTCCATCGCATCGGTTTAGGGATTGTCTAGGCTATTATTATAAAAACTTAGTATGTTAGATTAAGGCTATATTAATGTAAGTACCTATTTTTTGTAAATATGAAAATAATTATAATGTTTCATAAAAAAAGAAAACGTTTTATTTTAAACCTACACAGTATCACAGAAGTGCGAAAAATAGGCATGACGACAATTTCAAAAATTTCAAATCCATTTAGTCCGTCAGTTAAAATATTGGAAAATAATGGACACGTATTTTTTGTTTTTGTAAATCAATGCATATTGACAAAGATAAAACGCATCGAAACTCGGGTGTGGGGGCTCGTGACGTCAGAAGTAGTCAGAACTCACTAAAAATATACCACGGCATGACGTAATCAGAATTTTATCTTTGTAATTTTTGGTTTACGTAACAAGAAAAAATACGGGTTAAATATTTTTTATAATCTAACTGATCGACCCAGACAGGCGCATTATTTTGTGGTATTTATTTCATCACCACTGCTCTCAGAACGGTGAAGGAAAACATCGTGAGGAAACCGGCATGTGCTAGATCCAAAAAAAATTGAAGACGTGACACATATACCAACCCGCACTGGGCCCGCGTGGTGGATTATAGCCCATTTCCTCTCATAGAGAGGAGGCCTGTGACCCAGCAGTGGGAACATTTTATGCTGATGATAATGATGAACTGACTAATTACATTTTGTTTTTGGCGTCTACCCTATTCCTGATTTAAGTGATGATTTTATTTGAACGCCGAATAACAACAAAATAATACAATTTATACTAAAGAGGAGCTCATGGCTTAATAATAACAGTCGCTCAGGTTAAGCCGTGCTTGCCTAGGTTGGTCTGTGGATGGGATACCGAGTTTCCTCCGTGCTTCTGAAAGCATTGGCTGTCATTTGTAGATCTTTGACAGTCGTTACAGGTAGTCAGTGGCCCAAAAGGTCTGACAACCAGTCTTACCAAGGCACAGTATTACGGTTTCACTTCGATAGATTACAATCTACCAAAAATAATGCGTTATATATATTGTAACCAGTAGGTATGTTCAGTTGACAATATTTCGAGAGTTTGCAATCTCGCTAGAGAGATTACAATCTAACGTGTTTGAAATTGCCTGTCAACATGATCAATATGTATGTACTAGCTGTGCCCGCGCGGTTTCACTCGCGTGTTTCATACGTTGGTGTTTATCAAATGAGATTTAGTGTGTTAATGTTGCAAGAAAATGTTCCAAATTAATATTACAAGAAAACAGCAATAAAAATACCATCCTGAAACACCTCGAACTCAAATTGGAATAGTTTTCCCGCTGCCATGACTTCACAGGTGGTTCCGTAGGTGCCATGGCAAGACATTTCAGTAACGTATTTACGCATCGAACAATAAACAGCTCCTGACCGCTCCTGGGTGAAAGGTTGAAACCTTTCCCAGTTGTTAGACACGTGGCGCACAATACTGGCTCGAACACGTGGCCCAGACAGGCGCATTACTTTGTGTAATTTATTTCATCACCACTGCTCTCAAAACGGTGAAGGAAAACATCGTGAGGAAACCGGCATGTCCTAGAACCAAAAATTCGAAGACATGTGACATCTACCAAACCGCACTGGGGTCCGCGTGGTGGATTTGCCCATACGCAAAAAAAGCGCTTTCACATTCAAATTGGCCAACGGAATTAAAACATCAAAATGACCTTCATTGAAGTTTCCTGAGGATCGGATTATTTTTACTCCCTGTTTGTCCCTTGAAGGTTTGAAATACCTGGAGTTCAAATGGAAATAATTCTCCCGCTGCCATGAGTGATGCATCAAATAGGATAGAGATGAAAATAAGCATGCGCCATCATCGCCAGGAATATTTACTATTTGGCTAAGAATTTGCACCCCATTAGTAGTGATAATAATTTGATTATCCATTTTAATTAGACAATGCTCAAAACCTATTAGTAACAAATAAATTGGGAATGTAATTTTTTATAGCTATTCTTTTGCAACACCAGTGTTGTGAATTCAAAACTTCGGTTCTAATTTGGCATAGTTTATTGCTTCGAGTGGATTAAATTGGATTAATATTAATATAAGGAAAACATATATATGTCAAAATCTAGGTAGGTTGTTCATTCTCGTATTCTAACCACAGATTACAAAATTATTCACTAAAGTTCAAGTTTAGGGTGCGTTCTTATTTAATATATTTATTATCTATAACACACTCCCGGGGCAGAAAAAATCAAAAGTAGGTACAAGCTTCGTTTACATCTAACATCAATAACATAATTATTTTATCATAAAAAGAGTCAGTCCTAGAGATCAAAAATATACTGTAACAATCAACAAATTTTACATCTAATAATCAGTATACAGTACATCACAGAGCATCATACAATTCGGAATAAAGCCCAGTTATTAGGTTTCCTGAAAAATTAAAGCTATTCCATAAATCTAAGAGGTAGTTTTATTGCACGTCCTGACCTAGTGTTCACACCAAGAGGCAAAGGTGTAATTGAGCTCTGAGAATTACCTGGCGCCTCCTTTGAATGGTCTGGCTGAGCAGTGCTGGATGAAGGGATGCTGTCTAGCCAGTCTTCTGAGACAGAGAGTTCCAGAGGGTATAATCTTTGGTAGGGTCTTACCTTTGCTCCTGTGGCGGTGTGAACTCTTGCTACTCGTGTGAAACCATCCTTTCCTGTGTAAGTCTCCTGGATTATACCTAGAGGCCAGTTTAGTCTCTTCCCTTCTGTCTCTATTAAAACTAATTCGCCTACTTTAGGTTCTTTTTTATCTTGTTTTCCCTTGCTTATAAGTAAAGATAAGTACTCACTTTTGAATCTTGTTCTAAATTGTTGTCTTAGTTGTTGTAGGTAACGATAACGAATCTGTATGTTTTTCTCATCCACCTGATCAAGATCCGGTGTCTCTCCAGTAGGTAAGTTCTGTAAAAACAATAACGGTGTCAGTGGTTTAACATCTCCCATTTCCACATATGTAAGGGGTCTGCTGTTAATCACTGTTTCGCAGTCACATAACATGGTCGAAAGTTCTATCCAATCTACTGATGCTTTGCCTAGAATTCTGCGCAGCATTTCTTTCACTACTCGAATCAACCGCTCCCACCATCCTCCCCACCGCGGAGCTGCTGGCACGGAGAACTTCCATAGGATCTTGTAAATGTTGGTGGCTTCTTCAACTTCCTGCCAGTTTACTTCTTGAAGCAGGTTAACAGCACCAACAAAATTTGTTCCATTATCTGTATAAATAGTTCTTGGCCTGCCACGCCTTGCTATAAAACGCCTTAGAGCCATAAGAAAGGCATTTGTGGACAATGATTCTACAAGTTCCAGATGTACTGCTCTATAGACAGCACAGGTAAAAAGAATGATCCAACATTTTTGATTATTTTTTAGGAACAATGGACCTGCCAGATTTACCGGTCACTTCAAAAACTGCTGTCGTTTTGATACGGTCTGCTGGCAGAGGTGGTTCGGGAACTACATAATGTTTAGCTTTGTCTTTCTTACAGGTACTACATTTTGACACTGTATTCTTTACTAGCTTTCTAACACCAGTAATCCAAAATGAATTCCTTAATGCAGTCATCAAGGTCTGTGTCCCAGCGTGATTCATCTTTCTATGTGTTTCTTGAACCATTCTCTGTACTATCTCATTATTTCCTGGAAGTAAAATTGGGTGAATAAAATCTTTTTCTTCTCCACTGTATTCTAGTCTAGTTTTCACTTTCAAAATCCCATTATCTTTTATTAGCAGAAGTTTCTGTCCGGATATGTTATGCTCTTCATAGTGTTCTTTCTGTATCAATTTTATAAGAACTTCTTCTGCATTCTTGTATTCGGCATAAGTTATGTGCTCAGAGTCTATGTTAAATCTCTCTCTTACTCTTGGGCTCATTCTGAGTATTCTTGCTACCAAACGTACTATTTATTATTTATTTATTTTTATATTATATAAAACTACAAAGCCACTGACTCACTGACATGCCGTTTCTCGGAATGGGTGAGAGATGGGTTAGGGGTTAGTTTTGGAAAAATGACAAGTACTTCCGGTCGAGTAGAGGAAAATTATAGAGGAGATTCAAATCCAAGATGGCGGCCGAGTCCATTTCCGGTCTCGGCGAGGAAAGGACTTGGGCCAATTTCGATTGATAATTTTTGTACAAGGGCTGAAGTGATTTGAAAAAAAAGCAAAAAAAAAAAAAAAAACAAGATGGCGGCCGCGCTGGGACGTTTTGAAATTTGCGACTTTTTTCACTCGACTTTGACCAATTGTTTTCTTCTACCGATTTTTCAAGTCGGCAACACTGACCTTGCCAATTTGTAGGTGATGTCAATGGCAATTGAGAAAAATTATGACATTTTGAAAATCCAACATGGCGGACGCTGCGGCGGCCATTTTGTAAAATGGTGGAATTTCCGACTTTTTTCAAATGGATTTTTCGTGTAGTTGGCAACATCTGACGGATTCGAGTTGTACCGAGCGGTTGTGTATTTTGTTGAGGAGTGTTGCCTGGTGCAAAAATTTTCCCCGTTTTTAGGGTACTTTCCCAGATTTTCCCCGAAAACATGAAAAGTAGAAATAACGACATTTTGAATGGAGACTTTGTCTAGCTGGCAACTTTGGGGTGCCCCAAATGACATTTGACCATTTTCATCACTTTCGACTGGCAACCCCAAAAAATATTGAACTTTTTCATTTTCGGGACTTTTTCACTTTGGCGAATTACTTTGTTCTACCAAACTCAAAAGTTGGCAACACCGACTACACCGGTCGGTGGCCTGTAGCCTTGAGATTTCCAGAAAATTATGACTTTTCAGAAAAACAAAATGGCGGCTGGTGTGGCGGCCATCTTGTAAAAACGACAAAAAATCCGAATTTTCGACACGATTTTTCGGGTAGTTGGCAACATCTGACGGGTTCGAGTTGTACCGAGCGGTTGTGTGTTTTGTTGAGTTGTGTTGCCTGGTGCAATTTTTTTCCCGATTTTTGGGGTACTTTCCCTGATTTTCCCCGAAAACATGAAAAGTAGAAATAACGACATTTTGAATAAAAATTTTACATAATCACCAAGAATGGGATGCTCCAAATGACATTTGACCATTTTCATCACTTTCAACTGGCAACCCCGAAAGCCATTGAGGTTTGAATTTTCGGGTCAGACCTGACTTTGGCGAATTACTTTGTTCTACCAAACTCAAAAGGTGGCAACACCGAGTACACTGGTTGGTGGCCTGTATCCTTGAGATTTCAGGAAAATTATGACTTTACAGAAAAACAAAATGGCGGCTGGTGTGGCGGCCATCTTGTAAAACTGACGAAAAATTCTTATTTTCAACACGATTTTTCGGGTAGTTGGCAACATCTGACGGGTTCGAGTTGTACCAAGCGGTTGTGTGTTTTGTTGAGTAGTATTGCCTGGATTAAAACATTTCCCCAGTTTTAGGGTAATTTCCCAGATTTTCCCCAAAAACATGAAAAGTAGAAATAACGACATTTTAAATGGAAATTTTGCATAATCACCAAGAATGGGATGCTCTAAATGACATTTGACCATTTTCGTCACTTTCAACTGGCAACCCCGAATGCCATTGGGGTTTGAATTTTCGGGTCAGACCTGACTTTGGCGAATTACTTTGTTCTACCAAACACAAAAGTTGGCTACACCAAGTGCACTGATTTGTAGCCTATATCCTTGACATTTTAGAAAAATTATGACTTTTTAGAAAAACAAAATGGCGAACAGTGTGGCCATCTTATAAAAATGACGAAAAATCCAAATCTTCGATACGATAAATGGGTCAGTTAGCATCCCCCGACTGGATTATGTTATATGAACCGGTTATGTTCTGTGTTGACGAGTGTTGCCTGGTGCAAAAAAAATCCCCATTTTTTAGGTATTTTTACATGTTTTGCCCAAAAACATGAAAACTTGAAATGACGATATTTTGAATGGAAGTTTTACATAATCACCAAGAATGGGATGCTCCAAATGACATTCGACCATTTTCATAACTTTAAACTGGCAACCCCGAAAGCCATTGGGGTTTGAATTTTCGGGTCAGACCTGACTTTGGCGAATTACTTTGTTCTACCAAACTCAAAAGTTGGCAACACCGAGTACATTGGTTGGTGGCCTGTATCCTTGAGATTTCCAGAAAATTATGACGTTTCAGAAAAACAAAATGCGGCGTGTGTGGCGGCCATTTTGTAAAATTACCAAAAACCCCAACTTTCGACACGATAAATGGGATAGCTGGCATCCCCCGACTGGATTGTTATGTACGCACCGATTGTGTTGTTTATTAACGAGTGTTGCCTGGTGCATCATTTTTTCCCACTTTTGGGGTATTTTTTCCGATTTTCCCCAAAAACAAGAAAAGTAGAAATGACGACATTTTAAATGAAAATTTTGCATAACCACCAAGAATGAGGTGCCCCAAATGACATTTGTCCATATTCATCACTTGCAGCTGGCAACCCCGAGAGCCATTGGTTCATGAATTTTCGGGTCTGATCCGACTTTGGCGAATTCTTTTGTTCTACCAAAGCCAACGTATAGCCACCGTTTTTTTACTGACAGGTAGCTTTCATTATGGTTAGTTTGGAAAAATTGTGACATTTCAGAAATTCAAGATGGCGGCCGTGTCATATCCGGTTTCCGAAACCTTGTCCGATTGGGGTCGTTCAAGTGGTTCACATCCCTCTGATGAGTTTTTTTAGATTTTTCAAGGCTATCAAGGATATCTACTTGACTGAAGACGGCTGTAATTCAAAATGGCGGCCGCGTTACTTCCAGTTTCCCAAAAATTTACCGATTGAGGCCGTTCAAACGATTCATCCAACTGAGGTGTAAGAGTTTTTTTCAAATTTTAGGATATTTAAGGGGTTTCAAGGGATCTTCACTGATTTTAGGGCTTTGCCCCTACAGGAATATTTTATAGACGCGAGCTGCTCGCGAACCACTAGCTTACGATCCTTCAAACGGTTTCGACCGAATGAGGATTGATTTCGTACATTGAGGGGTTTATTTATTTGGTCGATTTTAGGGTTCCTTTGGAGGTGAAATTTGTGTACCCTTCCCACCTCTCCCCAACCTCCCCTAAAATAGAAAGGGCTGTAACTTCATTACGGTAGGAGATAGCCGTTAGGTGTTTGAACAAATTTTATAGTAGGCGTTGGAACCTGTCCGGTGATGGTTGTGGGGAGGTGGCGAGCGAAGCGAGCCGGCGACCTCGCAGCGTAGGCGGCGTAGCTTAGGCGGATAAGGTCACGATAGCATTCCGGTGGTAGGAAGGTCCTGAGTGGAGCAAAGTGAGGAGGTGGCGAGCGTAGCGAGCCGGTGACCGAAAACCAGTCCGGTGGTGGTACCGGTAAAGTGAAAGGGGGAGGTGGCGAGCGAAGCGAGCCGGTGACCCCGTAGCGTGGGGATAAGGTCACGGTAGCTTTCCGTCGGTAGGCAGGTCCTGAGTGGAGCAAAGTGGGGAGGTGGCGAGCGTAGCGAGCCGTCGACTGAAAACCTGTCCGGTGGTGGTACCGGTAAAGCGAAGGGGGGAGGTGGCGAGCGAAGCGAGCCGGTGACCCCATAGCGTGAGGATAAGGTCACGGTAGCTTTCCGGTGGTAGGCAGGACTTGAGTGGAGCAAAGTGGGGAGGTGGCGAGTGTAGCGAGCCGTCGACTGAAAACCTGTCCGGCGGTGGTACCGGATAAGCGAATGGGGGAGGTGGTGAGCGAAGCGAGTTGGCGACCCCGTAGCGTGGGGATAAGATCACGGTAGCTTTCCGGTGGTAGGCAGGTCTTGAGTGGAGCGAAGTGGGGAGGTGGCGAGCGTAGCGAGCCGAATACTGAAAACCTGTCCGGTGGTGGTACCGGTAAAGTGAAGGGGGGAGGTGGCGAGCGAAGCGAGTCGGTGACCCCATAGCGTGGGGATAAGGTCACGGTAGCTTTCCGTCGGTAGACAGGTCCTGAGTGGAGCGAAGTGGGGAGGTGGCGAGCGTAGCGAGCCGTCGACTGAAAACCTGTCCGGTGGTGGTACCGGTAAAGCGAAGGGGGGAGGTGGCGAGCGAAGCGAGCCGGTGACCCCATAGCGTGAGGATAAAGTCATGATAGCATTCCGGTGGTTGGCAGGTCCTGAGTGGAGTGAAAAAAGAAAGTCGCGAGCGTAGCGAGCCCTGGACCGAAAACCTGACCGGTGGTGATATCGGTAAAGCGAAGCGGGAGGTGGCGAGCGAAGCGAGCTGGCGACCCCGTAGCGTGGGAATGAGGTCATGGTAGTTTTCCGGTTGTAGGCAGGTCCTGAGTGGATCGGAGTGGGGAGGTGGCGAGTGTAGCGAGCCGGCGACCAGGACCGATCGAAAGTTGGTTTGGCTATCAGACTATTGTGCTGTCCTTGATCTGTTTGTTTTAGGTGTAAGTCTCCCAGGTTATTTTAATAAATAATAAAATCAATTTTCAAAACTCCCGTTCTCCCCCTCCCCCTCCGCCCCCTACCCCTCCTCCTCATCGTATCTCGGAAACTAAGAGATCCGTGTTCTGTTTTTTTACGGTTTCGTATAGAGGAAGCTCGACAAAGAAAAACAATTTTCAAAGCTGCCCCCTTTGCCCCACTCTCTCCCCCCTTAGCCGGATTTCAGAACTTGAGAGATTTGGAACATTTTTTTCACATTCATAAACATTGACCGCTTCTCCCTTCCCGTCACCCCGCCCCCCATCGTATCTCGGAAACAGGCACACATAGTGGTTTGGTCGATTTTAGGGTTCCTTTGGAGGTGAAATTTGTGTACCCTTCCCACCTCTCCCCAACCTCCCCTAAAATAGAAAGGGCTGTAACTTCATTACGGTAAGAGATAGCCGTTAGGTGTTTGAACAAATTTTATAGTAGGCGTTGGAACCTGTCCGGTGATGGTGGTGGGGAGGTCGCGAGCGAAGCGAGGACCTCGTAGCGTAGGCGGCGTAGCTTAGGCGGATAAGGTCACGATAGCATTCCGGTGGTAGGAAGGTCCTGAGTGGAGCAAAGTGAGGAGGTGGCGAGCGTAGCGAGCCGTCGACTGAAAACCTGTCCGGTGGTGGTACCGGTAAAGCGAAGGGGGGAGGTGGCGAGCGAAGCGAGCCGGTGACCCCATAGCGTGAGGATAAAGTCATGATAGCATTCCGGTGGTTGGCAGGTCCTGAGTGGAGTGAAAAAAGAAAGTCGCGAGCGTAGCGAGCCCTGGACCGAAAACCTGCCCGGTGGTGATATCGGTAAAGCGAAGCGGGAGGTGGCGAGCGAAGCGAGCTGGCGACCCCGTAGCGTGGGGATGAGGTCATGGTAGTTTTCCGGTTGTAGGCAGGTCCTGAGTGGATCGGAGTGGGTAGGTGGCGAGCTTAGCGAGCCGGTGACCAGGACCGGTCCAAAGTTGGTTTGGCTATCAGACTATTGTACTGTCCTTGATCTGTTTGTTTTAGGTGTTAATCTCCCATGTTATTTTAATAAATAATAAAATCAATTTTCAAAACTCCCGTTCCCCCCCCCCCTTCCCCTCCCCCTCATCCTATCTCGGAAACTTAGAGATCCGTGTTCTGTTTTTTTACGGTTTCGTATAGAGTAAGCTCGACAAGGAAAAACAATTTTCAAAGCTGCCCCCTTTGCACCCCCCCTCTGTTTTCAGAAATTGAGAGCTTTGGAACATTTTTTTTCACATTCATATACCCCTTCTCCCTTCCCGTCACCCGCCCCCCATCGTATCTCGGAAACTGGCACACATAGTGGTTGTTTTTAATTCTCACTTAATACTATTGAGGGGCGTTGAAATTCGTATACCCTCTCCTCCCCCTCCAACCTCCCCTAAACTTGAAAGGACTGTAACTTCATAACGGTTAGGGATAGCCATTAGGTGTTTCAACAAATATTATCATAGGCGTCGAAACCTGTCTGGTGGTAGAGGACCTTTCCGGTAGCAGGTAGGTCGACAAGCAAATTGTAGGGTAATGTTTTTTTAATGAGAGAATGTCTGAGTTTTTAAATAAGTTTATAGATTATATTAGGGGTTCTTATGGGGTTTAGAAATCTTTAAATTAATTCTCAAGTTTAATTTTATTTTAATATCTTATTTTTATTGAATAAGTTTTCAGAATGTGTTAGGGGTTCGTGTTTTCATACTGATTTAAGGATTCCTATTGGTTCTCAAAATGTCATAAGGGGACGGAAAACAATTAAAATATGGGTAGGTTTCGTTATTCGAGTTAGAAGATGATTTAGAATGATTAGAGCTTAATCAAGTGGAAACCTTTAGTCCTTTTGGGCTTAATTTGGCAGTGCACTAGACTTTGAAAAGTAGAAAACTTCTTTTAGGGTCATTTTTGAGAATTAGTATTACATTTAGGGGTTTTAAAAGTGACAAACAAAAACAAGGTACCACCACTAGCACGCGAGCTGCTTGCAGCTCGCGCAGCACGCAACAACTAGTTTTATTTTTTATATTATATAAAACTACAAAGCCACTGACTCACTGACATGCCGTTTCTCGGAATGGGTGAGAGATGGGTTAGGGGTTAGTTTTGGAAAAATGACAAGTACTTCCGGTCGAGTAGAGGAAAATTATAGAGGAGATTCAAATCCAAGATGGCGGCCGAGTCCATTTCCGGTCTCGGCGAGGAAAGGACTTGGGCCAATTTCGATTGATAATTTTTGTACAAGGGCTGAAGTGATTTGAAAAAAAAGCAAAAAAAAAAAAAAAAACAAGATGGCGGCCGCGCTGGGACGTTTTGAAATTTGCGACTTTTTTCACTCGACTTTGACCAATTGTTTTCTTCTACCGATTTTTCAAGTCGGCAACACTGACCTTGCCAATTTGTAGGTGATGTCAATGGCAATTGAGAAAAATTATGACATTTTGAAAATCCAACATGGCGGACGCTGCGGCGGCCATTTTGTAAAATGGTGGAATTTCCGACTTTTTTCAAATGGATTTTTCGTGTAGTTGGCAACATCTGACGGATTCGAGTTGTACCGAGCGGTTGTGTATTTTGTTGAGGAGTGTTGCCTGGTGCAAAAATTTTCCCCGTTTTTAGGGTACTTTCCCAGATTTTCCCCGAAAACATGAAAAGTAGAAATAACGACATTTTGAATGGAGACTTTGTCTAGCTGGCAACTTTGGGGTGCCCCAAATGACATTTGACCATTTTCATCACTTTCGACTGGCAACCCCAAAAAATATTGAACTTTTTCATTTTCGGGACTTTTTCACTTTGGCGAATTACTTTGTTCTACCAAACTCAAAAGTTGGCAACACCGACTACACCGGTCGGTGGCCTGTAGCCTTGAGATTTCCAGAAAATTATGACTTTTCAGAAAAACAAAATGGCGGCTGGTGTGGCGGCCATCTTGTAAAAACGACAAAAAATCCGAATTTTCGACACGATTTTTCGGGTAGTTGGCAACATCTGACGGGTTCGAGTTGTACCGAGCGGTTGTGTGTTTTGTTGAGTTGTGTTGCCTGGTGCAATTTTTTTCCCGATTTTTGGGGTACTTTCCCTGATTTTCCCCGAAAACATGAAAAGTAGAAATAACGACATTTTGAATAAAAATTTTACATAATCACCAAGAATGGGATGCTCCAAATGACATTTGACCATTTTCATCACTTTCAACTGGCAACCCCGAAAGCCATTGAGGTTTGAATTTTCGGGTCAGACCTGACTTTGGCGAATTACTTTGTTCTACCAAACTCAAAAGGTGGCAACACCGAGTACACTGGTTGGTGGCCTGTATCCTTGAGATTTCAGGAAAATTATGACTTTACAGAAAAACAAAATGGCGGCTGGTGTGGCGGCCATCTTGTAAAACTGACGAAAAATTCTTATTTTCAACACGATTTTTCGGGTAGTTGGCAACATCTGACGGGTTCGAGTTGTACCAAGCGGTTGTGTGTTTTGTTGAGTAGTATTGCCTGGATTAAAACATTTCCCCAGTTTTAGGGTAATTTCCCAGATTTTCCCCAAAAACATGAAAAGTAGAAATAACGACATTTTAAATGGAAATTTTGCATAATCACCAAGAATGGGATGCTCTAAATGACATTTGACCATTTTCGTCACTTTCAACTGGCAACCCCGAATGCCATTGGGGTTTGAATTTTCGGGTCAGACCTGACTTTGGCGAATTACTTTGTTCTACCAAACACAAAAGTTGGCTACACCAAGTGCACTGATTTGTAGCCTATATCCTTGACATTTTAGAAAAATTATGACTTTTTAGAAAAACAAAATGGCGAACAGTGTGGCCATCTTATAAAAATGACGAAAAATCCAAATCTTCGATACGATAAATGGGTCAGTTAGCATCCCCCGACTGGATTATGTTATATGAACCGGTTATGTTCTGTGTTGACGAGTGTTGCCTGGTGCAAAAAAAATCCCCATTTTTTAGGTATTTTTACATGTTTTGCCCAAAAACATGAAAACTTGAAATGACGATATTTTGAATGGAAGTTTTACATAATCACCAAGAATGGGATGCTCCAAATGACATTCGACCATTTTCATAACTTTAAACTGGCAACCCCGAAAGCCATTGGGGTTTGAATTTTCGGGTCAGACCTGACTTTGGCGAATTACTTTGTTCTACCAAACTCAAAAGTTGGCAACACCGAGTACATTGGTTGGTGGCCTGTATCCTTGAGATTTCCAGAAAATTATGACGTTTCAGAAAAACAAAATGCGGCGTGTGTGGCGGCCATTTTGTAAAATTACCAAAAACCCCAACTTTCGACACGATAAATGGGATAGCTGGCATCCCCCGACTGGATTGTTATGTACGCACCGATTGTGTTGTTTATTAACGAGTGTTGCCTGGTGCATCATTTTTTCCCACTTTTGGGGTATTTTTTCCGATTTTCCCCAAAAACAAGAAAAGTAGAAATGACGACATTTTAAATGAAAATTTTGCATAACCACCAAGAATGAGGTGCCCCAAATGACATTTATCCATATTCATCACTTGCAGCTGGCAACCCCGAGAGCCATTGGTTCATGAATTTTCGGGTCTGATCCGACTTTGGCGAATTCTTTTGTTCTACCAAAGCCAACGTATAGCCACCGTTTTTTTACTGACAGGTAGCTTTCATTATGGTTAGTTTGGAAAAATTGTGACATTTCAGAAATTCAAGATGGCGGCCGTGTCATATCCGGTTTCCGAAACCTTGTCCGATTGGGGTCGTTCAAGTGGTTCACATCCCTCTGATGAGTTTTTTTAGATTTTTCAAGGCTATCAAGGATATCTACTTGACTGAAGACGGCTGTAATTCAAAATGGCGGCCGCGTTACTTCCAGTTTCCCAAAAATTTACCGATTGAGGCCGTTCAAACGATTCATCCAACTGAGGTGTAAGAGTTTTTTTCAAATTTTAGGATATTTAAGGGGTTTCAAGGGATCTTCACTGATTTTAGGGCTTTGCCCCTACAGGAATATTTTATAGACGCGAGCTGCTCGCGAACCACTAGCTTACGATCCTTCAAACGGTTTCGACCGAATGAGGATTGATTTCGTACATTGAGGGGTTTATTTATTTGGTCGATTTTAGGGTTCCTTTGGAGGTGAAATTTGTGTACCCTTCCCACCTCTCCCCAACCTCCCCTAAAATAGAAAGGGCTGTAACTTCATTACGGTAGGAGATAGCCGTTAGGTGTTTGAACAAATTTTATAGTAGGCGTTGGAACCTGTCCGGTGATGGTGGTGGGGAGGTGGCGAGCGAAGCGAGCCGGCGACCTCGCAGCGTAGGCGGCGTAGCTTAGGCGGATAAGGTCACGATAGCATTCCGGTGGTAGGAAGGTCCTGAGTGGAGCAAAGTGAGGAGGTGGCGAGCGTAGCGAGCCGGTGACCGAAAACCAGTCCGGTGGTGGTACCGGTAAAGTGAAAGGGGGAGGTGGCGAGCGAAGCGAGCCGGTGACCCCGTAGCGTGGGGATAAGGTCACGGTAGCTTTCCGTCGGTAGGCAGGTCCTGAGTGGAGCAAAGTGGGGAGGTGGCGAGCGTAGCGAGCCGTCGACTGAAAACCTGTCCGGTGGTGGTACCGGTAAAGCGAAGGGGGGAGGTGGCGAGCGAAGCGAGCCGGTGACCCCATAGCGTGAGGATAAGGTCACGGTAGCTTTCCGGTGGTAGGCAGGACTTGAGTGGAGCAAAGTGGGGAGGTGGCGAGTGTAGCGAGCCGTCGACTGAAAACCTGTCCGGCGGTGGTACCGGATAAGCGAATGGGGGAGGTGGTGAGCGAAGCGAGTTGGCGACCCCGTAGCGTGGGGATAAGATCACGGTAGCTTTCCGGTGGTAGGCAGGTCTTGAGTGGAGCGAAGTGGGGAGGTGGCGAGCGTAGCGAGCCGAATACTGAAAACCTGTCCGGTGGTGGTACCGGTAAAGTGAAGGGGGGAGGTGGCGAGCGAAGCGAGTCGGTGACCCCATAGCGTGGGGATAAGGTCACGGTAGCTTTCCGTCGGTAGACAGGTCCTGAGTGGAGCGAAGTGGGGAGGTGGCGAGCGTAGCGAGCCGTCGACTGAAAACCTGTCCGGTGGTGGTACCGGTAAAGCGAAGGGGGGAGGTGGCGAGCGAAGCGAGCCGGTGACCCCATAGCGTGAGGATAAAGTCATGATAGCATTCCGGTGGTTGGCAGGTCCTGAGTGGAGTGAAAAAAGAAAGTCGCGAGCGTAGCGAGCCCTGGACCGAAAACCTGACCGGTGGTGATATCGGTAAAGCGAAGCGGGAGGTGGCGAGCGAAGCGAGCTGGCGACCCCGTAGCGTGGGAATGAGGTCATGGTAGTTTTCCGGTTGTAGGCAGGTCCTGAGTGGATCGGAGTGGGGAGGTGGCGAGTGTAGCGAGCCGGCGACCAGGACCGATCGAAAGTTGGTTTGGCTATCAGACTATTGTGCTGTCCTTGATCTGTTTGTTTTAGGTGTAAGTCTCCCAGGTTATTTTAATAAATAATAAAATCAATTTTCAAAACTCCCGTTCTCCCCCTCCCCCTCCGCCCCCTACCCCTCCTCCTCATCGTATCTCGGAAACTAAGAGATCCGTGTTCTGTTTTTTTACGGTTTCGTATAGAGGAAGCTCGACAAAGAAAAACAATTTTCAAAGCTGCCCCCTTTGCCCCACTCTCTCCCCCCTTAGCCGGATTTCAGAACTTGAGAGATTTGGAACATTTTTTTCACATTCATAAACATTGACCGCTTCTCCCTTCCCGTCACCCCGCCCCCCATCGTATCTCGGAAACAGGCACACATAGTGGTTTGGTCGATTTTAGGGTTCCTTTGGAGGTGAAATTTGTGTACCCTTCCCACCTCTCCCCAACCTCCCCTAAAATAGAAAGGGCTGTAACTTCATTACGGTAAGAGATAGCCGTTAGGTGTTTGAACAAATTTTATAGTAGGCGTTGGAACCTGTCCGGTGATGGTGGTGGGGAGGTCGCGAGCGAAGCGAGGACCTCGTAGCGTAGGCGGCGTAGCTTAGGCGGATAAGGTCACGATAGCATTCCGGTGGTAGGAAGGTCCTGAGTGGAGCAAAGTGAGGAGGTGGCGAGCGTAGCGAGCCGTCGACTGAAAACCTGTCCGGTGGTGGTACCGGTAAAGCGAAGGGGGGAGGTGGCGAGCGAAGCGAGCCGGTGACCCCATAGCGTGAGGATAAAGTCATGATAGCATTCCGGTGGTTGGCAGGTCCTGAGTGGAGTGAAAAAAGAAAGTCGCGAGCGTAGCGAGCCCTGGACCGAAAACCTGCCCGGTGGTGATATCGGTAAAGCGAAGCGGGAGGTGGCGAGCGAAGCGAGCTGGCGACCCCGTAGCGTGGGGATGAGGTCATGGTAGTTTTCCGGTTGTAGGCAGGTCCTGAGTGGATCGGAGTGGGTAGGTGGCGAGCTTAGCGAGCCGGTGACCAGGACCGGTCCAAAGTTGGTTTGGCTATCAGACTATTGTACTGTCCTTGATCTGTTTGTTTTAGGTGTTAATCTCCCATGTTATTTTAATAAATAATAAAATCAATTTTCAAAACTCCCGTCCCCCCCCCCCCCCCTTCCCCTCCCCCTCATCCTATCTCGGAAACTTAGAGATCCGTGTTCTGTTTTTTTACGGTTTCGTATAGAGTAAGCTCGACAAGGAAAAACAATTTTCAAAGCTGCCCCCTTTGCACCCCCCCTCTCCCCCCTTAGCCTGTTTTCAGAAATTGAGAGCTTTGGAACATTTTTTTTCACATTCATATACCCCTTCTCCCTTCCCGTCACCCGCCCCCCATCGTATCTCGGAAACTGGCACACATAGTGGTTGTTTTTAATTCTCACTTAATACTATTGAGGGGCGTTGAAATTCGTATACCCTCTCCTCCCCCTCCAACCTCCCCTAAACTTGAAAGGACTGTAACTTCATAACGGTTAGGGATAGCCATTAGGTGTTTCAACAAATATTATCATAGGCGTCGAAACCTGTCTGGTGGTAGAGGACCTTTCCGGTAGCAGGTAGGTCGACAAGCAAATTGTAGGGTAATGTTTTTTTAATGAGAGAATGTCTGAGTTTTTAAATAAGTTTATAGATTATATTAGGGGTTCTTATGGGGTTTAGAAATCTTTAAATTAATTCTCAAGTTTAATTTTATTTTAATATCTTATTTTTATTGAATAAGTTTTCAGAATGTGTTAGGGGTTCGTGTTTTCATACTGATTTAAGGATTCCTATTGGTTCTCAAAATGTCATAAGGGGACGGAAAACAATTAAAATATGGGTAGGTTTCGTTATTCGAGTTAGAAGATGATTTAGAATGATTAGAGCTTAATCAAGTGGAAACCTTTAGTCCTTTTGGGCTTAATTTGGCAGTGCACTAGACTTTGAAAAGTAGAAAACTTCTTTTAGGGTCATTTTTGAGAATTAGTATTACATTTAGGGGTTTTAAAAGTGACAAACAAAAACAAGGTACCACCACTAGCACGCGAGCTGCTTGCAGCTCGCGCAGCACGCAACAACTAGTTTTATTTTTTATTTATATTATATAAAACTACAAGACCACTGACTCACTGACTCATTGACATGCCGTTTCTCGGAATGGGTGAGAGATGGGTTAGGGGTTGGTTTTGGAAAAATGACAAGTACTTCCGGTCGAGTAGAGGAAAATTATAGAGGAGATTCAAATCCAAGATGGCGGCCGAGTCCATTTCCGGTTTCGGCGAGGAAAGGACTTGGGCCAATTTCGATTGGTAATTTTTGTAGAAGGGCTAAAGTGATTTGAAAAAAAAGTAAAAAAAAAAAAAAAAACAAGATGGCGGCCGCGCTGGGACGTTTTGAAATTGGCGACTTTTTTCACTCGACTTTGACCAATTGTTTTCTTCTACCGATTTTTAAAGTCGGCAACATTAACCTTGCCAATTTGTAGGTCATTTCAATGGCAATTGAGAAAAATTATGACATTTTGAAAATCCAACATGGCGGACGCTGTGGCGGCCATTTTGTAAAATGGTGGAATTTACGACTTTTTTCAAATGGATTTTTCGTGTAGTTGGCAACATCTGACGGATTCGAGTTGTACCGAGCGGTTGTGTGTTTTATTGAGTAGTGTTGCCTGGTGCAAAAATTTTCCCCATTTTTAGGGTGTTTTCCGAGATTTTCCCCGAAAACATGAAAAGTAGAAATAACGACATTTCGAATGGAGACTTTGTCTAGCTGGCAACTTTGGGATGCCCCAAATGACATTTGAACATTTTCATCACTTTCAACTGGCAACCCCAAAAAATATTGAACTTTTTCATTTTTGGGACTTTTTCACTTTGGCGAATTACTTTGTTCTACCAAATTCAAAAGTTTGCAACACCGAGTACACCTGTCGGTGGCCTGTATCCTTGAGATTTCCAGAAAATTATGACTTTTCAGAAAAACAAAATGGCGGCTGGTGTGGCGGCCATCTTGTAGAAACGACTAAAAATCCGAATTTTCGACACGATTTTTCGGGTAGTTGGCAACATCTGACGGGTTCGAGTTGTACCGAGCGGTTGTGTGTTTTGTTGAGTAGTGTTGCCTGGATTAAAACATTTCCCCATTTTTAGGGTAATTTCCCAGATTTTCCCCAAAAACATGAAAAGTAGAAATAACGACATTTTGAATGGAAATTTTATATAATCACCAAGAATGGGACGCTCCAAATGACATTTGACTATTTTCATCACTTTCAGCTGGCAACCCCGAAATCCATTGGGGTTTGAATTTTCTGGTCAGACCTGACTTTGGCGAATTACTTTGTTCTACCAAACTCAAAAGGTGGCAACACCGAGTACACTGGTTGGTGGCCTGTATCCTTGAGATTTCAGGAAAATTATGACTTTACAGAAAAACAAAATGGCGGCTGGTGTGGCGGCCATCTTGTAAAACTGACGAAAAATTCTTATTTTCAACACGATTTTTCGGGCAGTTGGCAACATCCGACGGGTTCGAGTTGTACCGAGCGTTTGTGTGTTTTGTTAAGGAGTGTTGCCTGGTGCAAAAATTTTCCCATGTTAAGGGTATTTTCCCAGATTTTCCCCAAAAACTTAAAAAGTAGAAATAACAACATTTTGAATAAAAGTTTTATATAATCACCAAAAATGGGATGCCTGAAATGACATTTGACCATTTTCATCACTTTCAGCTGGCAACCCCGAAAGACATTGGGGTTTGAATTTTCGGGTCAGACCTGACTTTGGCGAATTACTTTGTTTTACCAAACTCAAAAGTTGGTCACACCAAGTACACCGGTCGGTGGCCTGTATCCCTGAGATTTCCAGAAAATTATGACGTTTCAGAAAAACAAAATGGCGGCGTGTGTGGCGGCCATCTTGTAAAAACGACGAAAAATCTCAATTTTCGACATGATTTTTCGGGTGATTGGCAACATCTGACGGGTTCGAGTTGTACCAAGCGGTTGTGTGTTTTGTCAAGTAGTGTTGCCTGGTACAAAACATTTCCCCATTTCTAGGGTATTTTCCCCAAAAACATGAAAAGTAGAAATAACGATATTTTGAATATAAATTGTGTATAACCACCAAGAATGGCGTGCCACAAATAACATTTGATCATTTTTATCACTTTCAGCTGGCAACCCTGGCACCCATCGGCGCTTGAATTTTCGGGTCAGACCCGACTTTGGCGAATTGTTTAGTTTTACCAAACTCAAAAGTTGGCAGCACCAAGTACACCGGTTTGTAGCCTATATCCTCGACATTTCAGAAAAATTATGAGTTTTTAGAAAAATAAAGTGGCGAACAGTGTGGCCATCTTATAAAAATGACGAAAAATCCAAATTTTTGATACAATAAATGGGTCAGTTAGCCTCCCCCGACTGGATAATGTTGTATGAAACGGTTGTGTTTTATCAAGGCGTGTTGCCAGGTGCAATTTTTTTCCCCATTTTTAGGGTATTTTTCCAGATTTTCCCCGAAAACAAGAAAAGTAGAAATGACGACATTTTGTATGGAAATTTTGCATAACCACCAATAATGGGGTGCCTTTAATGACATTTGACCATTTTCATCACTTTCAGCTGGCAACCCCGAAAGCCATTGGTTCATAAATTTTCTGTTCAGACCCGACTTAGGTCCATGTTCACCGAAAAGATAACAGCCTGGTTAGCTAAAAACAGCTGTCACTGTGACATATTACCATACAAAAATGTGTTTTAAACAGCTGTTTTAGATAATCAGACTGTCATCTTATTGATGAACATGGACCTTAAGCGAATTACTTTGTTCTACCGAAGTCAACGTATAGCCACCGTTTGTTTACTGACATGTAGCTTTTATCCTGGTAAGTTTGGAAAAATTGTGACATTTCAGAAATTCAAGATGGCGGCCGTGCCATTTCCGGTTTCCGAAACCTTGTCCAATTGGGGTCGTTCAAACGGTGTAAGAGTTTTTTTCAAATTTTAAGATATTTAAGGGGTTTCGAGGGATCTTTATTGGTTTTAGGGCTCTGCCGCTACAGGAATATTTTGTAGACGCGAGCTGCTCGCCAACGAATAGTAGTAGTAGTTTACGATTGGGTTCCTTCAAACGGTTTCGACCGAATGAGGATTGATTTTGAACGTAGAGGGGTTTATTTATATGGTTGATTTAAGGGTTCCTTTGGTGGTGAAATTTGTGTATCCTTCCCACCTCTCCCCAACCTCCCCTCAAATAGAAAGGGCTGTAACTTCATTACGGTTAGAGATAGCCGATAGGTGTTTGAACAAATATTATATTAGCATTGAAACCCGTCCGGTGGTGGTGGGGAGATGGCGAGGGAAGCGAGCCGGCGACCCCGTTGCATAAGGATAAGGTCACGGTAGCATTCCGGTGCTAGGCAGGTCCTGAGTGGAACGAAGTGAGGAGGTGGCGAGCGTAGCGAGCCGGCGACTATTACCGGTGGTGGTACCTGTAAGGTGAAGGGGGGAGGTGGCGAGCGAAGCGAGCCGGTGACTCTGTAGCGTGGGGATAAGGTCACGGTAGCTTTCCGTCGGTAGGCAGGTCTTGAGTGCAGCGAAGTGGGGAGGTGGCGAGCGTAGCGAGCCGTCGACTGAAAACCTGTCCAGTGGTGGTACCGTTAAAGCGAAGGGGGGAGGTGGCGAGCGAAGCGAGCCGGTGACCCCATAGCGTGAGGATAAGGTCACGGTAGCTTTCCGGTGGTAGACAGGTCTTGAGTGGAGCAAAGTGGGGAGGTGGCGAGCGTAGCGAGCCGTCGACTGAAAACCTGTCCGGTGGTGGTGCCGGTAAAGCGATGGGGGAAGGTGGCGAGCGAAGCGAGTCGGCGACCCCGTGGCGTGGGGATAGGGTCACGGTAGCTTTCCGTCGGTAGGCAGGTCCTGAGTGGAGCGAAGTGGGGAGGTGGCGAGCGTAGCGAGCCGTCGACTTAAAACCTGTCCGGTGGTGGTACCGGTAAAGCGAAGCGGGGAGGTGGCGAGCGAAGCGAGCCGGTGACCCCATAGCGTGAGGATAAGGTCACGGTAGCTTTCCGGTGGTAGGCAGGACTTGAGTGGAGCAAAGTGGGGAGGTGGCGAGCGTAGCGAGCCATCGACTGAAAACCTGTCCGGTGGTGGTACCGTTAAAGCGAATGGGGGAGGTGGCGAGCGAAGCGAGCCGGTGACCCCATAGCGTGAGGATAACGTCACGGTAGCTTTCCGGTGGTAGGCAGGACTTGAGTGGAGCAAAGTGGGGAGGTGGCGAGCGTAGCGAGCCATCGACTGAAAACCTGTCCGGTGGTGGTACCGTTAAAGCGAATGGGGGAGGTGACGAGCGAAGCGAGCCGGTGACCCCATAGCGTGAGGATAACGTCACGGTAGCTTTCCGGTGGTAGGCAGGACTTGAGTGGAGCAAAGTGGGGAGGTGGCGAGCGTAGCGAGCCATCGACTGAAAACCTGTCCGGTGGTGGTACCGTTAAAGCGAATGGGGGAGGTGGCGAGCGAAGCGAGCCGGTGACCCCATAGCGTGAGGATAAGGTCACGGTAGCATTCCGGTGGTTGGCAGGTCCTGAGTGGATCGGAGTGGGGAGGTGGCGAGCGTAGCGAGCCGGCGACCAGGACCGGTCCAAAGTTGGTTTGGCTATCAGACTATTGTACTGTCCTTGATCTGTTTGTTTTAGGTGTTAGTCTCCCGTGTTATTTTAATAAATAATGAAATCAATTTTCAAAACTCCCGTTCTCCCCCCCCCCGCCCCCTCCCCCTCCCCCTCATTGAATCTCGGAAACTAAGAGATCCGTGTTCTGTTTTTTTTACGGATTCGTATAGAGGAAGCTCGACAAAGAAACACAATTTTCAAAACTGCCACCTTTGCCACCCCCCCTCTCCCCCATCAGCCGGTTTTCAGAACTTGAGAGATTTGGAACATTTTTTTTCACATTCATAAACAGCGACCCCTTCTCCCTTCCCGTCACCCCGCCCCCCCTCGTATCTCGGAAACTGGCACACATGGTGGTTGTTTTTAATTCTCACTTAATACTTTGAGGGGCGTTGAATTTCGTATACCCTCTCCTCCCCCTCCAACCTCCCCTAAACTTGAAAGGACTGTAACTTCATAACGGTTAGGGATAGCCATTAGGTGTTTGAACAAATGTTATCATAGACTTCGAAACCTGTCTGGTGGTAGAGGACCTTTCCGGTAGCAGGTAGGTCGACAAGCAAATTGTAGGGTAGTGTTTTGTTAATGAGAGAAGGTCTGAGTTTTTAAATAAATTTATAGATTATAATTAGGGGTTCTTATGGGGTTTCCAAATCTTTAAATTAATTCTCAACTTTAATTTTATTTTAATATCATATTTTTTTTGAATTAGTTTTCAAAATGTGTTAGGGTTCTTAAGTGTTTTCATACTGATTTAAGGATTCCTATTGGTTCTCAAAATGTCATAAGGGTATGGAAAACAATTAAAATATGGGTAGGTTTCGTTAATCGAGTTAGAAGATGATTTAGAATGATTAGAGCCTAATCAAGTGGAAACCTTTAGTCCTTTTGGGCTTAATTTGGCAGTGCACTAGACTTTGAAAAGTAGAAAACTTCTTTTAGGGTCATTTTTGAGAATTAATATTACATTTAGGGGTTTTAAAAGTGAAAAAAAAAAACAAGGTACCACCACTAGCACGCGAGCTGCTTGCAGCTCGCGCAGCACGCAACAACTAGTTATATTATATAAAACTACAAAGCCACTGACTCACTGACATGCCGTTTCTCGGAATGGGTGAGAGATGGGTTAGGGGTTAGTTTTGGAAAAATGACAAGTACTTCCGGTCGAGTAGAGGAAAATTATAGAGGAGATTCAAATCCAAGATGGCGGCCGAGTCCATTTCCGGTCTCGGCGAGGAAAGGACTTGGGCCAATTTCGATTGATAATTTTTGTACAAGGGCTGAAGTGATTTGAAAAAAAAGCAAAAAAAAAAAAAAAAACAAGATGGCGGCCGCGCTGGGACGTTTTGAAATTTGCGACTTTTTTCACTCGACTTTGACCAATTGTTTTCTTCTACCGATTTTTCAAGTCGGCAACACTGACCTTGCCAATTTGTAGGTGATGTCAATGGCAATTGAGAAAAATTATGACATTTTGAAAATCCAACATGGCGGACGCTGCGGCGGCCATTTTGTAAAATGGTGGAATTTCCGACTTTTTTCAAATGGATTTTTCGTGTAGTTGGCAACATCTGACGGATTCGAGTTGTACCGAGCGGTTGTGTATTTTGTTGAGGAGTGTTGCCTGGTGCAAAAATTTTCCCCGTTTTTAGGGTACTTTCCCAGATTTTCCCCGAAAACATGAAAAGTAGAAATAACGACATTTTGAATGGAGACTTTGTCTAGCTGGCAACTTTGGGGTGCCCCAAATGACATTTGACCATTTTCATCACTTTCGACTGGCAACCCCAAAAAATATTGAACTTTTTCATTTTCGGGACTTTTTCACTTTGGCGAATTACTTTGTTCTACCAAACTCAAAAGTTGGCAACACCGACTACACCGGTCGGTGGCCTGTAGCCTTGAGATTTCCAGAAAATTATGACTTTTCAGAAAAACAAAATGGCGGCTGGTGTGGCGGCCATCTTGTAAAAACGACAAAAAATCCGAATTTTCGACACGATTTTTCGGGTAGTTGGCAACATCTGACGGGTTCGAGTTGTACCGAGCGGTTGTGTGTTTTGTTGAGTTGTGTTGCCTGGTGCAATTTTTTTCCCGATTTTTGGGGTACTTTCCCTGATTTTCCCCGAAAACATGAAAAGTAGAAATAACGACATTTTGAATAAAAATTTTACATAATCACCAAGAATGGGATGCTCCAAATGACATTTGACCATTTTCATCACTTTCAACTGGCAACCCCGAAAGCCATTGAGGTTTGAATTTTCGGGTCAGACCTGACTTTGGCGAATTACTTTGTTCTACCAAACTCAAAAGGTGGCAACACCGAGTACACTGGTTGGTGGCCTGTATCCTTGAGATTTCAGGAAAATTATGACTTTACAGAAAAACAAAATGGCGGCTGGTGTGGCGGCCATCTTGTAAAACTGACGAAAAATTCTTATTTTCAACACGATTTTTCGGGTAGTTGGCAACATCTGACGGGTTCGAGTTGTACCAAGCGGTTGTGTGTTTTGTTGAGTAGTATTGCCTGGATTAAAACATTTCCCCAGTTTTAGGGTAATTTCCCAGATTTTCCCCAAAAACATGAAAAGTAGAAATAACGACATTTTAAATGGAAATTTTGCATAATCACCAAGAATGGGATGCTCTAAATGACATTTGACCATTTTCGTCACTTTCAACTGGCAACCCCGAATGCCATTGGGGTTTGAATTTTCGGGTCAGACCTGACTTTGGCGAATTACTTTGTTCTACCAAACACAAAAGTTGGCTACACCAAGTGCACTGATTTGTAGCCTATATCCTTGACATTTTAGAAAAATTATGACTTTTTAGAAAAACAAAATGGCGAACAGTGTGGCCATCTTATAAAAATGACGAAAAATCCAAATCTTCGATACGATAAATGGGTCAGTTAGCATCCCCCGACTGGATTATGTTATATGAACCGGTTATGTTCTGTGTTGACGAGTGTTGCCTGGTGCAAAAAAAATCCCCATTTTTTAGGTATTTTTACATGTTTTGCCCAAAAACATGAAAACTTGAAATGACGATATTTTGAATGGAAGTTTTACATAATCACCAAGAATGGGATGCTCCAAATGACATTCGACCATTTTCATAACTTTAAACTGGCAACCCCGAAAGCCATTGGGGTTTGAATTTTCGGGTCAGACCTGACTTTGGCGAATTACTTTGTTCTACCAAACTCAAAAGTTGGCAACACCGAGTACATTGGTTGGTGGCCTGTATCCTTGAGATTTCCAGAAAATTATGACGTTTCAGAAAAACAAAATGCGGCGTGTGTGGCGGCCATTTTGTAAAATTACCAAAAACCCCAACTTTCGACACGATAAATGGGATAGCTGGCATCCCCCGACTGGATTGTTATGTACGCACCGATTGTGTTGTTTATTAACGAGTGTTGCCTGGTGCATCATTTTTTCCCACTTTTGGGGTATTTTTTCCGATTTTCCCCAAAAACAAGAAAAGTAGAAATGACGACATTTTAAATGAAAATTTTGCATAACCACCAAGAATGAGGTGCCCCAAATGACATTTGTCCATATTCATCACTTGCAGCTGGCAACCCCGAGAGCCATTGGTTCATGAATTTTCGGGTCTGATCCGACTTTGGCGAATTCTTTTGTTCTACCAAAGCCAACGTATAGCCACCGTTTTTTTACTGACAGGTAGCTTTCATTATGGTTAGTTTGGAAAAATTGTGACATTTCAGAAATTCAAGATGGCGGCCGTGTCATATCCGGTTTCCGAAACCTTGTCCGATTGGGGTCGTTCAAGTGGTTCACATCCCTCTGATGAGTTTTTTTAGATTTTTCAAGGCTATCAAGGATATCTACTTGACTGAAGACGGCTGTAATTCAAAATGGCGGCCGCGTTACTTCCAGTTTCCCAAAAATTTACCGATTGAGGCCGTTCAAACGATTCATCCAACTGAGGTGTAAGAGTTTTTTTCAAATTTTAGGATATTTAAGGGGTTTCAAGGGATCTTCACTGATTTTAGGGCTTTGCCCCTACAGGAATATTTTATAGACGCGAGCTGCTCGCGAACCACTAGCTTACGATCCTTCAAACGGTTTCGACCGAATGAGGATTGATTTCGTACATTGAGGGGTTTATTTATTTGGTCGATTTTAGGGTTCCTTTGGAGGTGAAATTTGTGTACCCTTCCCACCTCTCCCCAACCTCCCCTAAAATAGAAAGGGCTGTAACTTCATTACGGTAGGAGATAGCCGTTAGGTGTTTGAACAAATTTTATAGTAGGCGTTGGAACCTGTCCGGTGATGGTTGTGGGGAGGTGGCGAGCGAAGCGAGCCGGCGACCTCGCAGCGTAGGCGGCGTAGCTTAGGCGGATAAGGTCACGATAGCATTCCGGTGGTAGGAAGGTCCTGAGTGGAGCAAAGTGAGGAGGTGGCGAGCGTAGCGAGCCGGTGACCGAAAACCAGTCCGGTGGTGGTACCGGTAAAGTGAAAGGGGGAGGTGGCGAGCGAAGCGAGCCGGTGACCCCGTAGCGTGGGGATAAGGTCACGGTAGCTTTCCGTCGGTAGGCAGGTCCTGAGTGGAGCAAAGTGGGGAGGTGGCGAGCGTAGCGAGCCGTCGACTGAAAACCTGTCCGGTGGTGGTACCGGTAAAGCGAAGGGGGGAGGTGGCGAGCGAAGCGAGCCGGTGACCCCATAGCGTGAGGATAAGGTCACGGTAGCTTTCCGGTGGTAGGCAGGACTTGAGTGGAGCAAAGTGGGGAGGTGGCGAGTGTAGCGAGCCGTCGACTGAAAACCTGTCCGGCGGTGGTACCGGATAAGCGAATGGGGGAGGTGGTGAGCGAAGCGAGTTGGCGACCCCGTAGCGTGGGGATAAGATCACGGTAGCTTTCCGGTGGTAGGCAGGTCTTGAGTGGAGCGAAGTGGGGAGGTGGCGAGCGTAGCGAGCCGAATACTGAAAACCTGTCCGGTGGTGGTACCGGTAAAGTGAAGGGGGGAGGTGGCGAGCGAAGCGAGTCGGTGACCCCATAGCGTGGGGATAAGGTCACGGTAGCTTTCCGTCGGTAGACAGGTCCTGAGTGGAGCGAAGTGGGGAGGTGGCGAGCGTAGCGAGCCGTCGACTGAAAACCTGTCCGGTGGTGGTACCGGTAAAGCGAAGGGGGGAGGTGGCGAGCGAAGCGAGCCGGTGACCCCATAGCGTGAGGATAAAGTCATGATAGCATTCCGGTGGTTGGCAGGTCCTGAGTGGAGTGAAAAAAGAAAGTCGCGAGCGTAGCGAGCCCTGGACCGAAAACCTGACCGGTGGTGATATCGGTAAAGCGAAGCGGGAGGTGGCGAGCGAAGCGAGCTGGCGACCCCGTAGCGTGGGAATGAGGTCATGGTAGTTTTCCGGTTGTAGGCAGGTCCTGAGTGGATCGGAGTGGGGAGGTGGCGAGTGTAGCGAGCCGGCGACCAGGACCGATCGAAAGTTGGTTTGGCTATCAGACTATTGTGCTGTCCTTGATCTGTTTGTTTTAGGTGTAAGTCTCCCAGGTTATTTTAATAAATAATAAAATCAATTTTCAAAACTCCCGTTCTCCCCCTCCCCCTCCGCCCCCTACCCCTCCTCCTCATCGTATCTCGGAAACTAAGAGATCCGTGTTCTGTTTTTTTACGGTTTCGTATAGAGGAAGCTCGACAAAGAAAAACAATTTTCAAAGCTGCCCCCTTTGCCCCACTCTCTCCCCCCTTAGCCGGATTTCAGAACTTGAGAGATTTGGAACATTTTTTTCACATTCATAAACATTGACCGCTTCTCCCTTCCCGTCACCCCGCCCCCCATCGTATCTCGGAAACAGGCACACATAGTGGTTTGGTCGATTTTAGGGTTCCTTTGGAGGTGAAATTTGTGTACCCTTCCCACCTCTCCCCAACCTCCCCTAAAATAGAAAGGGCTGTAACTTCATTACGGTAAGAGATAGCCGTTAGGTGTTTGAACAAATTTTATAGTAGGCGTTGGAACCTGTCCGGTGATGGTGGTGGGGAGGTCGCGAGCGAAGCGAGGACCTCGTAGCGTAGGCGGCGTAGCTTAGGCGGATAAGGTCACGATAGCATTCCGGTGGTAGGAAGGTCCTGAGTGGAGCAAAGTGAGGAGGTGGCGAGCGTAGCGAGCCGTCGACTGAAAACCTGTCCGGTGGTGGTACCGGTAAAGCGAAGGGGGGAGGTGGCGAGCGAAGCGAGCCGGTGACCCCATAGCGTGAGGATAAAGTCATGATAGCATTCCGGTGGTTGGCAGGTCCTGAGTGGAGTGAAAAAAGAAAGTCGCGAGCGTAGCGAGCCCTGGACCGAAAACCTGCCCGGTGGTGATATCGGTAAAGCGAAGCGGGAGGTGGCGAGCGAAGCGAGCTGGCGACCCCGTAGCGTGGGGATGAGGTCATGGTAGTTTTCCGGTTGTAGGCAGGTCCTGAGTGGATCGGAGTGGGTAGGTGGCGAGCTTAGCGAGCCGGTGACCAGGACCGGTCCAAAGTTGGTTTGGCTATCAGACTATTGTACTGTCCTTGATCTGTTTGTTTTAGGTGTTAATCTCCCATGTTATTTTAATAAATAATAAAATCAATTTTCAAAACTCCCGTTCCCCCCCCCCCTTCCCCTCCCCCTCATCCTATCTCGGAAACTTAGAGATCCGTGTTCTGTTTTTTTACGGTTTCGTATAGAGTAAGCTCGACAAGGAAAAACAATTTTCAAAGCTGCCCCCTTTGCACCCCCCCTCTCCCCCCTTAGCCTGTTTTCAGAAATTGAGAGCTTTGGAACATTTTTTTTCACATTCATATACCCCTTCTCCCTTCCCGTCACCCGCCCCCCATCGTATCTCGGAAACTGGCACACATAGTGGTTGTTTTTAATTCTCACTTAATACTATTGAGGGGCGTTGAAATTCGTATACCCTCTCCTCCCCCTCCAACCTCCCCTAAACTTGAAAGGACTGTAACTTCATAACGGTTAGGGATAGCCATTAGGTGTTTCAACAAATATTATCATAGGCGTCGAAACCTGTCTGGTGGTAGAGGACCTTTCCGGTAGCAGGTAGGTCGACAAGCAAATTGTAGGGTAATGTTTTTTTAATGAGAGAATGTCTGAGTTTTTAAATAAGTTTATAGATTATATTAGGGGTTCTTATGGGGTTTAGAAATCTTTAAATTAATTCTCAAGTTTAATTTTATTTTAATATCTTATTTTTATTGAATAAGTTTTCAGAATGTGTTAGGGGTTCGTGTTTTCATACTGATTTAAGGATTCCTATTGGTTCTCAAAATGTCATAAGGGGACGGAAAACAATTAAAATATGGGTAGGTTTCGTTATTCGAGTTAGAAGATGATTTAGAATGATTAGAGCTTAATCAAGTGGAAACCTTTAGTCCTTTTGGGCTTAATTTGGCAGTGCACTAGACTTTGAAAAGTAGAAAACTTCTTTTAGGGTCATTTTTGAGAATTAGTATTACATTTAGGGGTTTTAAAAGTGACAAACAAAAACAAGGTACCACCACTAGCACGCGAGCTGCTTGCAGCTCGCGCAGCACGCAACAACTAGTCTTATTATATTGATTAAAATATAATAACTTTCTACTAAATATTTCTGTATTCACCTCTACATTGACTGCTGTATTCTTGAGTTGTTCACTACAAACAACTTCTTCATCTACTTTCAGGTTAGTCAAGTCTGACTTCGGCCAGCTTTCTTTCTCTAGGTGCAGCCATTGCGGGCCTAACCACCAGCTTTTCTGTTGCAGTATCTTCGCCGAGCAGCCACGTGAGGGTAAGTCTGCAGGGTTACAACTACCAGGTAAGTGGTTCCATGTATCTCGATCAGTGTTTTTACATATTTCATTTACCCTGTTTCCTATAAATCTTTTCCATATGTTTTGTCGTTTCAGCCATGCTAGTACTACTGATGAATCGGTCCAGCAATAAACTTCATACTTCTCGCATGCAAGGAGTAAGCCTGATCTCATCACTTCTGTATACAGTCTAGATGCTATAAGTGCTCCCATCAGCTCTAATCTTGGTAGAGTCATGCTTCTCTTGATTGGAGTTACTCTACTCTTTGCTATTACAAGCTGGACTGATACTTGATTTTCATGCTTTGTGCGTAAGAATATACAACCAGCGTAAGCATCTTTACTGGCGTCGCTAAATACATGTATGCTCGTTTCACATTCTTGTAGCGTCGCCGCCGCGAGTCTCCGTGGCACTTGGCATTCGTTAATATAGTGAAGGGTACTTATCCATTCATTGTATTCCTTTTCTAAGTTCTCAGGTATTTTCTCATCCCAGCCAGTTTTCAGGGACCAGACCTTCTGGATTATTAATTTAGGTACTAGTGTAACTGGGCATACAAATCCTAATGGATCAAATACCTGTTGAGTAACTGATAATATTTCTCTCTTTGTTACTCCCCCTGTTGGTTTATTTTTCAGATTTATGTGGCACTGTAATTTGTCTGTGTCTCTATGCCATAACAAACCTAGTACTGGTTCTGGTTTTTCTTTATGGATTGTGTTTGACATCCAACCTCTTAATTCGAATTTTCCAATTTTCATTAATTCTGTAGCTTCTTCAATAAATTTTAGCTTCGCTTCTTCACTATGGAAACTGGTCACACAGTTATCTACATAAAAAGATTCTTGTAGTCTCTTTGCTGTGTCTTTGTACTTGTCTTCATGCTTCTTTAGATGGTGGTTTATAGTAGCTGCAAGCAGAAATGGGCTACAGGCAACCCCAAAGGGCACTCTAGCGTGCCTGTATGTTGTTACCTCATTCTTTTTACAGGGATCATCCCACCACAGCAATTTCAAGTTTTCTCTATCTTGTGGACAGATTGATATTTGTAAGAATGCTTTCTTTATATCGGATATCACTCCATAAGCTTCTGCTCTAAATAAAATCAATAGCTTTGGTATTGCATCAATAAGATTAGGACCTTTTTCTATGCACACATTCAGTGAATTGCTGTTCCTGTCTCTGGCTGAAGCATCAAATACGGGACGTATTTTCGTAGTAGTACTCTCCAGCTTGATTACAGCATGATGCGGTAAGTAGTGTCCACTATTCTTTCTATCATCCACTACCTTCTCAATAATGCCTTCATCTATCCAATTTTGAAAAACTGCATGATAGGCTTCAATGTTCTTTGTTTGTTCCAGTTTCTTTGTTGTGGAGAGTAGGCGCTTGTATGCTTGGTCATAGTTTGATTCCAGCTCTGGATGCCCCAACTTCCATATAAGGCTCACCTCATAGCGGCCTTCTTCATTAACTGAAACAGTTTCATTGAAGGATTTTAGCATTTCTGATTCTTTAACTTCAAGTTCTGTATCATAAGGATCTTTTATGCCTAAAGTTTCAATATTCCAGAGGAATTCCAAAGATTCATTTTCTTGTACTGTCGCCGCAAAATGGGAGGTCACTAATGTGTTGTATATACCCTGTATGGGTCCTTGCAACGTCCACCCCAATTTGGTCTTTATTGCAACTAAATTGTTCTCCACTTGAACCATGTCTGGTTCAATTAGTGATCCTAAGTAATCCGATCCGATGAGCAAGCTTATTTCGGATATACTTTCTTTTACATCTGTCAGCCTTATGCCTTTATCATTCAACTTTCTTATGATTCTTTCATCATGTACTTTAGGTAAGTTGCCACATAGCGTTTGTTGCTCTAAAGCTGTCATCTTGGCTTTATAGGTGTTATCCAAGTTGCTTACCTCAAAGTCAATGAGTCGGTGTACCTGCATTTCCTTCTTGATGCCTCCAAAAACTATATGCCCCAGTCTCTCACTACCTGTCACTTCCAGCATCATTTCTTTAGCCAGACCAGCTCTGATGTAGCTTCGTTGTGCTCCGGAGTCCAGCAATGCTCGTACTTTTTTCTCTCTACCATTGCTAGATATTTTCACTATCAGTGTCTGCAACAGAATGGTTGTGTTAATACTGGAAAAATTACTAACCAGAACATTTTCTGTTTCAGGTTGAGAGTTCTTCGGGATTGTAGCCTGAGTATGCAGTGACGGACACAGTATCGCCATATGGCGTCGGCTACATTTACTACACTTTATAGACATTCTACAATATTTAGCCAGATGACCTTTCCTTAAACAAATATAGCAACCACCATTTTTCTTTATCATTTCCTTTTTATCTTCAAGGCTCAATTTACTGGCATTGGTGCATTCACTGGAGCTATGAGTGCTATTACAAAAATAACAAGTAATTTTGTGATCCTTACCTTCCATTTCTGCTGGTTTCTTACCCTTTATGTCCTTGGCCACTAGACATGTAGCTGTTGGAACTGTCTTCTCCCTGCCTGCTGATTCCTGTAAAAAATCTATCCTAGCTAGGTTCAATCTTTCCTGTGCTTCTACTTCAGTTTTCAGGAAACCTAATAACTGGGTTAGTCTGGACTTATCAGTATGGGGGAGTCTACTCCAGTTAAGGAGGGTATCATCAGGTAAGGCAGATTCTACTAGCGGATATAAAATACACTCATATTTTTCTTTCACTATTCCTAATGTCTCAAGAGTCTGTAAATTTGCTACTATCTTGTCGTAGAGAACGTCAATGGTCACTTTGCTTCTTGACATCACAAGCTTCAAGATTTCTCTAACATATGTTTCAATCAGTATCTCGTCCTTGGCAAATCTCTCCTTCAACATCTTTACTACGTTCAAGTAATTTCCTGTAGTTGGCGCATAACCTTCAACTAGAGCCCTCGCTTTTGAATTAGGTGCCATCGCTTGATATAAATACTGATACTTGTCTTCTTCATCAATATTGATGTCTTCATGAATACGTTTATATTGGCTCCAAAATGGGACCCAGTTTTTCGGATCATCGTTAAACTTTTTGATTTCTAATTGCGGTAACTTTAGGCTATGTAGCTTTGTTGATTCTTTGGAGACTGGTGCAGGTGGAGGTTCATTCTTCAGTTTCTCCCTCTCAACTCGCATCTTCAGTAGCATCCACTTCTTTTTGTATTTTTCTGCCTCGTCGTATTCTACATTACATTTTTCTTCGGAATAGTCGGATGCTCCAAGTAGCACACTTTGAATGGATTGGTCCAGGGCCTCCAATGTCTTAGACTTTTCGTCAAGATAATCCATGTCGGCATCGTTAGGTAAACTATGTTTCTTTAGCGCTTCTTCAACAATTAATGTGTGTCTGTTAACTATGCGCCTTACTTGGTCCCTTTCTCGTTGTAGCTTTACGACGGCCTCCATTCTTCATGTAAAATATGGAGATAACACGTTGTATCTTCTTGTCGAGATCGCCGGCCGGTCGCAATATCACACAGCGCCAAGATCGTTGCCAAACTTCTATTGTCACGGTCGCCACTTGTTGTGAATTCAAAACTTCGGTTCTAATTTGGCATAGTTTATTGCTTCGAGTGGATTAAATTGGATTAATATTAATATAAGGAAAACATATATATGTCAAAATCTAGGTAGGTTGTTCATTCTCGTATTCTAACCACAGATTACAAAATTATTCACTAAAGTTCAAGTTTAGGGTGCGTTCTTATTTAATATATTTATTATCTATAACAACCAGCCTAAACCAAAGATACAACACTAATAACAATACGAACGTAGGTATTCAAGGACACCTTTTCTAGGAAGAACGACTAATACTAAAAGACCTAATAAAGTAATACAAAAGTGTGAAATTCACAGTGATTCGCGAAGAAATAGACATAACAAAATTCCAACCAGGCAATAGGTAAGAACACAATAAAATGATTATCCTCCAATTTAAAATTACTTAGTGAAACATAACAAAACGAAGACAAACCAAACAACGATGATGTCAAATTAGTAACAGCAAAATATCGCAGAACAGAAATGAGCTTGATCGTGTATCGCTTGAGTTCGTTTTTTGAAACGTTTTTTTCTTACCTTTCCGCAGACGCCTGCATACTGAAAAATACTGGCCACCTAGAAATTGGAATAAAAACTTTAAAACGTTATAGAACCTCATTTCAATACCTTTCAGCAGACACCTGCATATCACTGAAACATACTGGCCACCTAGAAATTCCGCTTAAAAACTGAAGATAAACCTCAAGGAACTTCCAAATTCTTATTTCAACGCTTTGTCGTAAAATGCAATTTTTGGATCTATATCGGTTTCCGAATTCTAATTTCAATGTAAAGTATGCAATAACGCGTTGACGTAAGATTCAATTTGGATGTATAATTTTTTTCATACAAACATTAAAAACCCTTTTTTGTACCCTTAAGGGCCGAATTTCGTAAACCCTTTTCTTAGTGAGCACCTAGAAGTCAAAAGGAACATTCAGGCTTTACATTCATATCTCTAACTTTAAAAACATAGGACTTTCATACAAACTTTGACACCCCTTTTCAACCCCTTGGGGTGCGAATTTTAAAAAATCCTTTCTTAGTAGGCGCCTGCACCCCCTAGAGAGTGCTTGTGCCAAATTTGAGTCCTTACGGCCCAGTAGTTTCCGAGATTTCGTGATTCTCCTTTATATAAAAAAAAATATATATATATATAAGTATATATGTCACCGTAAAATTGTCAAATACGTTATATTGTAATATCTCTAGCGATATTGTAAAGTCTCGAATTATTGTCAAATGAACTTGCTTACAATAAAACGCATTATTTTTCGTGAAATGCATGCGATGGTAGTCAACTCACGCGGTGTGGAGAGAAGGAGGGGTCCCCCTTGCCCAGTGGTACCAATCTCATGAAAAGATAATGTACCATTCCTGAGAAATATCGATTAATATAACCTAACCTTAAAACACTTCATATTCCCCTAAAAAGCGTAGTCGACGGAGCCCCGCTTCGCGGGGCCCCTATTTCCGAGTGCAGGGTTTAAAGGAACCTAACTAACCTAACGGGGGGGTGCCCCAAGTCCCGTTTATGGGGGCAAGAGATACTTCCGTATGTTCAGTTGACAATAATTCGAGACTTTACAATATCGCTAGAGAGATACACGTTATATTGTAATATAACGTATTTGACAATCTTACGGTGACATATAGGTATATAAGATATGTCACCGTAAAATTGACAAACACGTTATATTACAATATAACGTGTTACTCTCTAGCGATATTGTAAACTCGAAATATTGTCATCTGAACATACGGAAGTATCTCTGCCCCCATAATCGGGACTTGGGCCACCCCCCCGTTAGGTAAGTTAGGTTACCTTTAAACCCTGCACTCGGAAATAGGGACCCCGCGAAGCGGGGCTCCGTCGACTACGCCTTTTAGGGGAATATAAAGTGTTTTAAGGTTAGGTTATATTAATCGGTATTTCTCAGGAATGGTACATTATCTTTTCATGAGAGTGGTTACCACTGGGCAAGGGGGACCCCGCCTTCTCTCCACACCGCGTGAGTTGACTACCATCGCATGCATTTCACGAAAAGTAATGCGTTTTATTGTAAACAGTATGTTCGTTTGACAATATTTCGAGAGTTTACAATATCGCTAGAGAGATTACAATATAACGTGTTTGACAATTTTACGGTGACATAATATGTCACCGTAAAATTGTCAATATGATCATTATGACAAAGATATGACATGTATATTATACATGTCATATTGATCATGTTGACAGGCGATGGTCCTTTATTCCTTTCTTGAACACAGTGCTTGAACACCTCTAATGAAGGGCTATCCCGCAAGGAGTGTGTGGAAGTGAATTCCAAAGGCGCACAGCACGAACAGTGAATGATCCATCATACCGACTTGAGGAGTGGGGAGGGAAACGAAGGAGAAGAGATGATGATGAGCGACAAGTGGACGCAAGCGCGCCTGCCGAGCATGAAGGCATGTGTTCGATTTCCGGGATGAGCTAGGAGCTAGCGTCGTCGGTTCACACTGAGACGCGACGATAGTGGACGAGGCCAGAGATTTCGCGCCGCAGCGCGAGACGCTTCGCAATAAAATTTACCCTAAGCGTGTTATAGGATTTTCCTATTAAGTACGTGTATTTCTGTAGCACCATATTCAAGATATAATTGTTATTCAAATAATAACTAATCTGTATGACATTGAATTAATTTAATATCTTAATATTTTGTTTGTTTCTATTTATTTTTATTAACTTTTAAATTAATTTTCCTGACCTTTAATTTATTGATTGTATTTTATGATTGTATTACATTTTGCATGCCTTACGGTAGAATCACTTGAAACATGTCAAATCTTTTTAACACCATTGTAGCAGTTTTCTGCAAAACAAATGATTTGATTTGATTTGACCCACGACGGAGTTCGGATTTGTGCCCGGTTGATGGCAATAGGCTCGCCCTCTGTTATTGGGGTCAAATAGGTCTCTAAATAGGCGAGCATAAGGCTTCTTTTGAACTGGTGGCCCGTTTTACAATTAAATCACTACGAAATTGTAATAACTGGTAGCAATAAATTTAATACTAAAAATATTTTATTATTCTTTCAAATAATATCGATAAGGAGATGGAATGTACTGTGTACTAGAATTTTGTTTTCTTTTATGTGAGTGATTTCATTTGTTAATATTATTTTGTAAAGAAAAACGAAACAGTTTATTAACTTTGCGTATTTAAACATAAAATAAAGGGTGTAAAAAAACTCTAAACGAAGCCGAAAGCACAGTTTGTTCTCCCCGTCAATGCGATCATTTTTTAGCTGTGCTTTACACCATACCTGGGAACCTTCTAGTTACAGAGATATGGGGGGAATACAAGTTTTTAATGTAATATTTTTACTGTAACACCTCCACGACCCCCGTACCATTCAATCCACCCATCAGCACAATGGTTTGAGGCCGTTGCGTGGACTTCTACCTTAAAACATTATTTTTCATCCCAAAAAACAGTCGTTTTCCAGCAATAATTTTTGTGTAAACTTACTTAGTTTGATGTACAGAATGCTTGGTTGAAGGCTTCGTGATGAGGTTGTTTACACCCTGTATACATGTCTAGTGCCGCTGCGCGCCTTGAACGGCTGGGTCATGCCGTCTTGATGTATTCTTTCGGCATACTCAGACGGAACTTGATGCCCTGGAAAGGAACCTCCGCGCACTGCTGACCGCAAATCGGATACATCACCCACGGTCGTCGATAATAAGACTATTTCCCACGGAAACGTGGAGGTCTTGGCTTCTCACACAGCACAATCGTGGGGTATTCAGTCTCTGCGGGAATACTTCCTTAAAGCCGACGTTGGGATGCACCGAGATGTGGTCTCAGCTAGTGGATAGGGAACAAGAACTGGCACAAACTTTTTGTATTTCACCCGCGTCGTTCCCGTTTTCGTGGAAATACAGGAATAAAAAGTAGCCTACGTCACCCGGGGATAGTAAACGGTGAAAGAGTTTTTCAAATCGGTCTAGTAGTTTTTGAGTTCATTCGTTGCTTTACAAAGCTTTCCTTTTTATAATATTAGTAAAGACTAATTACCGTAGGGAGTTATGGCAGAGTAAGATTACAGTCCACTGACGCTGTTTCCGGGTCTATGTAGGGCCCGGTAGACTTCTTAGGCCTGAATTCTTGTCGCGCTGTCGGTCATATTGCACACGTTCGGTCACGTACGAGTTTATATTGCGTTTTATACCATATAGCACCATAGGTACTGTGACGGCGACCGACAGCCGTATTTTGTTCTCGCTGACGTCACAACCGACCGTTAGCGCGACAAGAAGTCAAGCACTAGCGTCCGTATCCTGCCTTATAACGTGTATAATTAAAAAGATTTTCCAGGTACCATTCCAATAATAAAAGCAACTGGCATCAAAATAGATGGACTGATAAACTACGAATTCGGCAAGAACTGGAAATATGAATACCACGTCTATAACATGCAAGAAAATGCCCTTCGGACACAAAAGAAGGACCCAGCGAAACGAAAGGCAGAAGTTGATGATGTACTGCTTACAGTCCAGGAGATGGTACGAAATGCGTCACATGAACCTCTGGATGACTTAATTACTACTAGGCACGAATTCAAACAAAGCAATAAAGACAGTGAAGACCCAGCTATCCGTGGTACCAACAAACCCAAAGAGGTCAGAAAAGGCAGGGCTATAAATATAGATTTAGCAGAATATAGTGATGATAGTTTGCGTAGTAGTGAAAGCGAATCTTACAATGATTCGGACTACACAAGTGATTTAGAAAAAGACAATGTAGTTGACGAAAAAAGAACTAACGCACCAAAAAAAATACAAAGAGATTCACATAAAAAAGATGCAAGTAATAGTGATTCTACTAAAAGTGTTAAGAAGACTCATGAAACAAAACATAATAAAGAAAAAGATGAAGATTTGTTAGCTCTACCTTTTAGTACGGCTCATACTACAACTACCATTAGAACTGTTTTTTTTTTCAACAAAACATTATTAGTGGAACAAATCAAAAACATTACTGCGTTCAACCAATTCGTATATAATACTACTAAAAAAATCTTCGCTATAATCAAACGTAAAACGGACCAGAATCATAAAAGGACGCTAATAGATCAATTAGAGAGCGCCTATAAAGTAAAATTCAATAGTTTTCTTAAAGAAACAGCCAAACAAAAAATTAAGACAAGATTAGGAACGCAGAAAGTTATTTTGAATTCTATAGACACATCTACGGGTTTTCTTAAAAGAATTTCGAACTTCTTGGGCCATGACAGGTCCTTTATAGATGGCGCACAAAAACATAATGCAGAAACAGTCAAAACATTCAAAAAAATGGTAGAAACTGCGGAAATGCTTGAACTGGCACACGCCTGCGAAAAATTCGGCATATGCCGCTCTAAATCTCTTTTCTCTGTATTCTTATCGAACATTTTGGAGACAATACTGTCATATGACGACGGAAAATTTAAAGAAACCATAGACGCCATAACTGAAGAGCTAAAGTTCACTCAATTTAGCGCTCTAGAGCGTAAAGAACAGCAAAAATTTAAATCTACCATAGATACTATTGAACAGATGAATGTGCAAGAAACGAAGGCAGTTGTTGCCATATTGAAAAACACAATTACGAATAGAAATAAACCGATTGCTATAAAACCTACCAGGCCCCATATTGTGAACTCTACACTAGCTCTGCTCGAAATCATAGATCTATTGGACACGGAAATTATTAACAACTACTCCAATATCACTTCGAAATGGGCCACCATTGAGGACAATTTTAAAGACTTCGGGGTTGGTAAAACCGATCATATCCAAAGCATAGTAAGTTCATATTTCAATTATGTTAAAGACAATATTAACATCTTAGATAAAGCAAGCCGGGCAACACTCTTAAAAAATGTTGTTACTGTTCTCAATTCAAAATGATTATATTTTCTTCCTGTTTGTTTTTTTACCTGAATACCAGCGATCATGTGTTCGTACTACTGACCGTTAAGAAGTTCTCTCGTGAGGAGACGAACGTGGCTGGAGGATCATCTGATCATATTCTCATGTGTATCATAAAAATGAACCTATCACCGTAAAATTGTCAAACACATTGTAATATCTCTAGCGATATTGTAAACTCTCAAAATATTGTCAACTGAACATACGGAAATATCTCTGCCCCCATAATTGGGACTTGGGGCACCCCCCCGTTAGGTTAGTTAGGTTCCTTTAAGCCCTGCACTCGGAAAGGGCAGAGTGCCGGGTCTCCCAAGTAAGCGGGGCTCCGTCAACTACGCTTTTTAGGGGAATATAAAGTGTTTAAGGTTAGATTATATTAATCGGTATTTCTCAGGAATGGTACATTATCTTTTCATGAGAGTGGTACCACTGGGCAAGGGGGACCCCTCCTTCCCTCCACATCGCGTGAGTTGACTACCATCGCATGCATTTCACGAAAAATAATGCGTTTTATTGTAAGCAGTATGTTCGTTTGACAATATTTCGAGAGTCTACAATATCGCTAGAGAGATTACAATATAACGTGTTTGACAATTTTACGGTGACATACCTATTGTCACCAGAACCAAAGGTGTGTGCAAAATTTCAACTCAATCGGGTTTTAAATCCAGTTGTAAGATTTGACTAATAGATATTATTATTTGGCTAAATAATATAACTGCCGCTCGGGTCAATCTTTAGGTTAAGCCGTGCTTGCCTAGGTTGTTCTGTGGATGGGTGACCACCCATTACATACCGAGTTTCCTCCGTGCATAGGAAAGCACGTTAAGCTGTCCCGGTTGTCATCTGTAGATCTTCGACAGTCGTTACAGGTAGTTGGCCCAAAATGCCTGACCACCAGGCTTACCAAGGGATCGTATATTACTCAATACTAACTGGGTTGTGGTGGTCAGATAGGCAGACGCTTCCCGTAAAATACTGGTATTCAGCTGCATCCGGTTAGACTGGAAGCCGACGCCAACATAGTTGGGAAAAGGCTAGGTAGATGATGATGATGATATCATTATTTATTTAGAAATACGTGCAAAAATCCTTTAGTGGTGCTTAAGGATTTTTGTACGTGTTTTTAAATAATTCACCGCCAAACGGTTACCTACGTACTATTCAGTACATATCTTATTTCATCGGTAATTTTGAAAACAATCAGACATTTGTCCGTATCGCTTTTGCACTTTTGTTGGAATTGTTGTTTTTTTTTTAAATTACCGATGAATTATCGTTTTTGCGTCGGTCGGTGTCACTTCCAACCTGTGTGAGACTTGAATTCCTCCCGTGCTTACATCGGTCGCGTTTACGAGTACCTATACATTGTGTTCTATATAGCCCCATACTGCAACGTCGACTTACGACGCAGACTGACTGCCGTATTTTGTTCTCGCAGACGTCACGACCGACTGTACGCGACCGACGTCAGGGTAGCAGGAATTCAGGCCTAAGTCGGGAAGCCTAAGGTTATTCCTTCTTCTTCCCGAATCGATGACTCATATTGTATCCGATCAGTAGGTAGGTAGCAACCCGGACAGTTCTGTCATTTACCTCATTGAAGAGGGTTCAATGAGGATTTCCTTTTTTAACTCTTCCCTAGTCGCTGGATAGATGGCGCTGATCAAAGTATGCAAGGAACAGAACGTCACATAATTTCACTTGGACCTAATGGTTATATTTGGAAGCTTATGCAAACGAAAGTGTCTGTCAACGAGCGTGTGTGACGTGTGTTTTTTCAAGGGTTTTGGCTTTGGCACCTAGTAACGTAGTCAGTTCGACGCCATCTATCGAGTTCTTGGAAACTATTTTATTTTCTCAGAAGAAAACCTCTCATTAGTTGCGCATGACAGGCAAAAGAGAAGGTGTGGTATATCCAGTGTTGAGGCTCTACACTCCACTTAATGATGTACTGAATACGGGTTATCCAGGGTCCCTTCTCGTAGGACTAGTGGGAAAAATAATTCCCACTAGTTCTACCGTAGAACTGTGTAGTAGTACTGGTGGGAATGATCCGTTATGTCGGGAAGCTTAAGATTGGGAGCCACTCGTCGTAGCACCTTACCTTTAATCATCATCATCAGCCTATTAATGTTCCCACAGCTGGGACACAGGCCTCCTCTCTGTGAGAGGGAATATGGGCTATAATATCCACCACACGGCCCAGTGCGATTTGGTAGATGTCACATGTCTTCGAATTTTTTGGTTCTAGGACATGCTGGTTTCCTCACGATGTTTTCCTTCACCGTTTTCGAGAGCAGTTGTGATGAAATAAATTACACAAAGTAATGCGACTGTCTGGGTTCGAACCCACGACTTACCTACTGGCCGTAAGTCGGGGCCGCCTCCACTGTGCCACAGCTGCTATGCTCTCCTCATCAATTACCGTTATAATCAATGATATTATAAATAAAAAGAGGGTTATAATGCTATTAAGTATATTGCGCCGATAAGAACGTTTGCGTCTCAAAATTCAATTCAAATACCATGTTTGTTTAATAGTTAATTTGTAAGTCAAAGATTTTTACACGTTCATTGTTCTAAAGCACATTGTGCGTATTAGAACCTTTTTGGCTGCCCATAGGCTTTTTTTTTATTACGGATGGTAAATCATCAAATAACATCTCCCACTCTGGGCGGAGTGGGAGGGAGTATCAGACTTTTACTGGCTAAAACCCATCCATGTTCCTTCCTCGTCCTTTATATTCCGAGGCCACGGTATCTCTTTCGAACAGTTCCGCAGCCCCGAACAGTTCTGCAGCCCTGATCACCCATTAGGCCTCTGTCTTGGCTTAACGTCAAGAAATATCTCTCCGGCATGCTGGTTTCCTCACGATGTTTCCCTTCACCGATGCAAGTTATAATTATACAATACGGACCTGAATCCGAAATGAGAGGTGCCGTGTCTTGGGTTCGAACTCGAGACCGACGGTCACCTGCAGGCAAGGGCATACCTTTTCTGGTTTAACACTTTGAAATAGCAACTAATAGTGCTTTCCGTATCAAAGAATGCAATATAACCAGAGATCTGATAAGGTATTTAGGTATTGGGAAGTTAACTTAAACTTCGGAGAAGTGCCTTATACTCGTAACTCGTAGATATTCCCTCCCTATAAAATCCAGAACGAATATTGATCTCCAGAATAAAGATGGGACTGACATACGCATTGCGGTTATAAATGTCCCTAAATAAATAAAGAAATAAAAATTAGTTGTCTGTAAAGTCGGTTTACGGACGATAGTCATAACAAAACATTGATGAAATGATTGCATACATACGCTCCGATCGTAACGTTACAATGAGCGTAACGGGACACTTATTCGTGCGTGCAGCCGGCGTTCATCGATTTATTAGACGTTGTCACGTCAAAAAGGTTTAAATAGAGTGAGGTATTAAACCCGCATGTTACTTATTTCTCAATAACAGGAATTCAAAATCAAAACTGTCTGTTTGTTTGTCATTCTGTCTGTCATATAATACAGGGTGGAAAAAACATCGATGCACAAAGATTTGGATAATAAGACAATTGGAAATCTAATATTCTATAGATAGCCCACCTAGCTAGGGCACCAGTCCCACTGTAAGCGACGCGACGATAAGTGAGGTGTAACTAGAAACGAGTTCGTAAAGAACGAGTGGCAAGTTTCGGATAGTTTTGTCACTGGCCTATATTTGCGAGCGCGACTGATGATTACTTCGGCCCTGTCAATTGGTAGAATCGTGGCGATTCAACTTATTTCTCTCGCTCGTGGATGAGGCCCCAGGTTGCGTTTCCACCTGAGATGTGCGCGGAAGTGTACAGCGTGAGATGTGCATAAAACTAACCAGTCATAGCTAGCTTAAGGGGCCGGCGGAGCATGCGTATTTCATACAAACGTAATACCAAAATTATTTGTAAATCAAATATATTCTTAAGGTTGTGTGTATTTATTTTGATTGGATTACAGAATATCTATGTTCCTAAATATATTTTTTGAGAGGACAATGATACAAAGACGAGATATGAGGAATTAAAAATTTCTATAGAAAACTTATTTTACTTATAACTCTTGTTAAAATCAGTGTCCAATCAAAATATATATTTGGAAACCTAGATATTCTGTAATTCAATCGAAATAAATACACACTACCTTAGGAATATGTTTAATTTACAAATTATTTTGGTAGTAAACGTTTGTATGAAATACGCATGCTTCGCAGGCGTCTTAATATAGTGAAAAAAAAGTTTTACTTATTGGTTTTGGCTACACGCACCTCTCGCTACGTATCCTCGCTCGTTTCTAATGAAAACACAGCCTTCAGCTTCATGTCTAGAGCTCGTTTCGTGTAGTCTTAGTTAGTAGTCATATTGCAATCAACGAGAGTTTAGTGATACGAGCCATAATGTAATACTGTTTTTAAACCAACATTATCTTTAAGGGGCCGGCGGAGCATGCGTATTTCAGACAAACGTAATGCCAAAATAATTTGTAAATAGAAAATATTCTTGAGGTAGTGTGTATGTATTTCGATTGGATTACAGAATATCTATGTTCCCAAATATATATTTTGAAACCACAATGATATAAAGACGAGATATGAGGAATTTAAAATTTATGACGAGATATGAGGAATTTAATAGTACATTGTTATCCTAGGGGTGAAAGTAACTTATTTAGTCCCGAGACGGGGTTTGGCGCCCAAGCGTAGCGCGGGCGCTAATAGCTCGAGGGACTAAATAAGTCTTTAACCCGAGGTAAACACTGTGCTTTTCATTACGAATACAAGGAAAATAAAAACTAAAACACGAAACCACTCGAAAAAAAACGAAGATCGGATTGCCGCTTTCCCGCCTATTTTGTTTTTTTTTTCTGTGGCTGGCTATTCAGCCTTTATTTTCACTATGGTCACTGAAAAAATAGTAAATAATTTGCCAAATCTTTGTTATTTTAAAGAAATATTTGTAACTAAATTAGGTATAACTAAGTTATTTAAAAAAATTATATTCTTTTATTAATACTGAATTGTATGTTATTTAAATTTTACATCACGCTGTAATTTACAGGCTGTATAGAAGTCGGAACATGGTTCAATAGAAATGTGAAAATAGAACTAGATTTGTTTTTTAAATAATGTGACAGCTGTCAGTTGAAAACGATTCTCCCTAGGGCTGAAAAGTGTTACTTTCAGCCCGCTCCTCAGGCAACTTCAGACCTACTTTCCGAGTATGAGTAATGAAAAACTTATTTTTCTCATAACTCTTGTTTAAATCAGTATTCAATCAAAATATATATTTGGGAACCTAGATATTCTGTAATCCAAACGAAATAAATATACACAATACCTTAGGAATACGTTTGATTTACAAATTATTTTGGTATTACGTTTGTATGAACTACGCATGCTCCGCAGGCCTCTTGAACCTTAATCATGGAAATACATAATCCTGTTACTCAGAAGCAAGCTGACCCTCTTTTCATCCTGCGAATTTCCTAACCTTCTGAGGTTCTTGCTACGTCTCAACAGGTTTCATATCCCGGTGCAGTTTGAGGTATGCCAGTCTTCCTCGATGGGACAGAATTGTTACTCTTCGTACAATTTTTTAAAGATTTTAAAACGTTTCTGCAGAAGTTGAGGAATTGATACAGTATAGTGTATTTTGAGCCAGCAAATAGTCGATAGCAATTCGCTTTCTAGTCACCGGTGAGACTGTTTCCTACGCATTTGTATATGTCAAGAAGAACTATTTATGTTTACACCAATTTTGTATGTTGTGTTAAAACTTTTACGTTTAAGATGTTCTAATATTTGTGTGCCATTCCGTAGCGAAACTTGTAAGTTCATAACCCTATTTAGGTATAAGTCCTTATTGAACTATATTTTACGCAAATAAAATTATATTTGTAACATTATGGTACATTCTATTCTAAAACTTATAATTCGACATATTGTTAGGACGGAGTGTCGATTACTCAGACCATGTACAGGTAAGTCCACAATTTGAACCTACAGTACTTCTGAGAATTTGTGTTAACAGATTATTAGGTTTTAATGTTATAAAAATCTTTGAGCAAATCCGTAGTAAAACTTAAAAATTACATATGTTTTCAAAATATGAAAACTCGAAAATCTGTGTCGACGATTGTACTTCATCAGGTACGATTTGATTGCACGATGTTTTTATAAATTGGCAACATTTCGATTTAAAGTAACAAATTTTCTTTCATTTAGATTTAGTTAGTTTTTGTAAATAGACATGGATTGTTTAAGAAAGAATTTAGGAAGAATGCTGCGGATATTTATATTCTGTAAGTTAATTGTTTTAATATTGAAAAAAGCGCGATTTGTAATTTGTTTAACAAAAAAACTTCTCTTATATCAGCACTCACAGCCAGCGGTCTCTTACTCAAAGCTTATTTAAAAAGAGAGATATTGACTTTTGCTTAAGTAACTAGTAATTTAGGGAACAAAGACCTGACTCACACTGGCGGCACGGCACGGCGCGGCAGGGATCCTGCGGCATCCCTACATGCAAGTATAACTACATGCGATATCCTTAGGCTTGAATTCTTGTCGCGCTGACGTGACGGTCGATCGCGCACGGTTGGTCGTGACGTCAGCGAGAATAAAATACGGCTGTTGGTCGCCACTGACGTCAGCGTCGTAATATGGTGCTATTAGAACTCGCACGCGACCGACAGTGCGCAACTGACCGTCAGCGTCACGCGACAAGAATTCAGGCCTAGGCATGCCGCAACGTCCGTAATCATGCTTATGGTCATGAAAGACGCTAAGCGAATGAAGTCCTGCCTCCCGGCATCCCGATGACTACCGCGTCCCGAGCGATGACGAGGCATTCCGAAGACTGCCGACTTGCCTAAGCATACCTTGGTAAAGTTTAGTCAATAGTGCATAAGTAAGCGTAAGTAGGGAGGGATGTCGAAAGATCCTCTTGTTTGTGCATTGTCATTGATATTCCAAGTTATCATACTCATTATTCGAGATCATCACATAAAAATCCCTTGAAATGCCGTGCCGTCAGTATGTGTGCGGCCTTAAAGTGAATCTGTGAAGCTTCGTCCGTGTAATTAAAAAAAAAATACGTTTTGTTTGCAAATTGTGACGCTGTTAATACCTACTGGTTACGTTGATTTAAATTAATTTCTCGGCAGATAAGTTAAATTAATTTTAAATTGACTTGAATGCCTTGTTGGTCTTGTTGTCGCAAGTGCTACTGCTGACCATGAGTTCGTGTGTTCGATTCCCAGGTTGGACAAAGTGTTATTGGGTTTTAGGGTTCCGTAGCCAAATGGCAAAAAATGGAACGCTTATGGATTCGAATGGTCATGTCTGTCTGTCTGTCAGTCTGTCCGTCCGTATGTCACAGCTACTTTATTCCGAAACTATACAAGCTATGTAAATCAATGCATATTGACAAAGATACAACGCATCAAAACTCGGGAGTGGGGGCTCGTGACGTCAGAACTAGCTAAAAATTTATTAATTTTATTATTAATTTTTCTAGCTAAAAAAAGTATATATGTAGTATATCAACTATCTAGTGTCCACGACACAAGCTTTGCTTATTGTGGCACTAGGTGGCGCTGTGTGTTAATGTCCAGCGATATTTATCTATACATATAATAAAATCGTTGATACCAAAAAATCTGTACATTGAAGATTTAAAAAAAAAAATCGCCTAGGGTGACTTACAATAAGTAACTGAACATATTAAAACCATTTTTAAAATTTTTGTTTGTTTGTTTGTTTGTTTGTTTGTTTGTTTGTTTGAACGCGCATCACGTAAAAACTGCTGGACGGATTTTGATGAAAACTTCACTAATCTATTTAAATAAACTCAGAATAACATTTAGGCTATAGAAATTATGGAAAATTTTGGAAAAAGGGGGTGAAAAGGGGGGGTAAAGTTTGTATGAAATTTTTTTTTTAGATTGTTCTAGAATCATGAAACTCAGAGTAAATACTTATTATTCAAAATAAAGAAATACCTGTTTCAGCATTTTTAAAAAATTTCATCCAGAGACGTAAAAAATATGGTTTTGTGTTTAAAATTAATAAACTTCATACACCTATAGAACAAAATCCAATGAAGTATAAACCTTTAAAAGTTGCTGTAAATACTTCAAATCTAATACAGGTAAATATAATTTCTCAATTTTCTTGAAATTTGATTTTTTAAGTGAATGCGCCCAAAATAGCGGAACTCAAGAAAATCGCTTTCCTCGGTATAAGTAGTTGGTAATACAGTGTGGAAACGGTAAACGGGGCAGTAAGGGGAACTGCAGCTACACGAAAAAGGTCTTAGAAACAATCCATAATTTTTTCGCTAAATGTTGATCCCCATTCACAGATTTAATTAAAAAATAAAGTGCAGCTAGCAAGAAAATTGCCATTTTACATAAAACAATTTTTTTGATGCCAATAATGATAAACCTTAACCGTTGCAGCTACATGAAAATGATCTTAGGAAACATTCCGTTATTTTTCGTGAAATTTTGATCCCCATTCACAGATTAAAAAAAAGTACAGTTAGCAAGAAAATTGCTATTTTACACAAAACATTTTTTGATGCCAATCGATCCCGTTTCTAATACTCAACGGTTAAGGAAGCTCCCCTTTCTGCCCGGTTAATCGTTTCCACCCTGTATTTACAAATAAAATAATACTACGAAGAAAATGTAGACTATACGAATGTACATCAGACATAAAACCCGAAAAGTTACAAATACAAACGAGTTCAAATCCTACTATCTACAAATAATAAAAATGCTTTGTCCTGAAGGACTGTGATGGATCAACGCACAGCCTTTACCGCAGATTGTAAAAACCTGAAGCTTGGAGGGTGTATTTTTTGTATAATAATTTCAGAAAATCATTTCTTATCGTATGCCTATGATACGATAAGAAAGGATTTTCTGAAATTATACCCCTAAGGGGGTGAAAAGGTGGGGGGCAAAGTTTGTATGGGAAAATGTGATTCCTTTGTCCAATCTACTTCAAATTTTGCTATCAAAAATATTAACAGAATTGATGGACGCGTTTTGTATTGCACGTAAATTGATTTCAATGCATATCTTAGGAGATACACCGTTTTAAATAACTCCGCAGCAAAATAATGATCATGTACCGGGCGCGCATTTTCATTATGCGGAAGGATGTGTATGATGTGCTCTTTGAAAATTGTAGTATAGGTGCTTACGAACCAATCTCTGTAACCCTCTCTTTCTCTTATGTGACGCAGACGAAGTTGCGCGGGTCAGCTAGTTTATTTATATTTTTTATTATTTATTTAATTATACCTAGACGTGACGTATTGGGAATTTTAAAAGTGTCGTATCTTCGTCAATATTGATTTATGTAACAAAAGATAAAATACGGGTCAAATATTTGTTGATAATCTAACTGACGGACTAATTATTATTTATTTGTCGTCTTCCCTATGCTCTTAATTTTCAGACATCGTTATACACACGGCTTCGAGTGCCTTGGAATATGGGTACGAAATAGACCTGGACGATCAGGAATTCAACCACGGCCGCCAATCCAAACAGGCACGATACGATCAAATACTCTCCAATCTTCACTCTATGTTCAGAAATTCGTCAGACAATACTGACAAAAGTATTGATAATTACAGTGATTTCAATTATAAACCTAATCAAGAAGAGAAACAGCAATTTGTTGAAGTTCTATCCGAAGTCACTAACGCATTAAACAAAATAAAGGACGAATTGGTTAGATTCAATGATGATGGCGTATTAACAGTGGACGAGCCTGTTACTAAAACCGTAAAGAGGTATAGAAGAGATGTAGATAATGCAGATGTAGACAATATAGAAGTAATCAAAACGACTACAGAAAATAATGATACAGCAGACGTTACTACGACCAAAACACCTGAAACGGTTACTGAGCGAGTTGAAGTATTGGCAGTTAAAAACGAAACTTCCCTAGTGGACGATTTGGTACCAAATGATGACAATAGAAACAATACTGAGGCGCCTTTAAATAGTAGACGAATGCTGCTTCCTATGGTGGTTCCATCACCAGAATATGTAACCACAACTTCTAGAGTTAAAGCCAAACTTATTTCTTATTTAGAAGATACTTTTAACGATGTTGAAAGAATAATAAGACCTTTGACAAATATAAAAATTGCCTTATCCAATGACAATCACTACAAAATCGGTTATATTATAGCCACAATAGACACTTTAGAAGTGAACTTGAAGAAGTTGAAAAACGATATGAATTTGCATCAACACATCTGGGATGAACAGAAAATTTTAGACTTGATTGATAGAATAAAAGCGACTAATACGGTGACTACTAGTTTAATAGAGTCTTTGAAGAATTATTTACCTGGGTTTAAGTTAGATTTTTAGTTGTTATTTTAAATAATGGTGGCTATCGTGCATGAATTCGCCGCTAGTGGTTTTCTTGTAGCGTAAGGTCAGATGTATGTCAGCGGTATGTCAGATGTCGTAAAGTATTCGCGCACTGCGCGCTTTTTTCTATGACGTATTTTTGCTATTGTAGTCAAGATTAAGCAATTCCAGATTAATTATGACTTGAAGATTTCAAATAGCGAGTTAAAATCCAATTTGCTAGAAGAATGATTTTTAAATGTTCCATACTTGCTAATTTTAGGGACAATGTATCTAAAGTTTATGTTATAAGTAATAAAATAAACTTTTTATGAAGATATTGGTACTTTAAAGTTTTAAATAGAATTCTCGAATGACAGGACCTTACTCGCCAGTGCCGCCATCTGGTGAACTCAAAAACGATATCCCTCATTAAACTTATTGAGATGATTGAAAGACCCTAAATTGCGTGGGTCAAGTGCAGGAAGATCATGATGATGAAATAATAAAGCTTATTTTCAATTATTTGTGTTTCTTTTCTTTTTAACGTTCCGTTTTGACGCAGACCAGACGACTTTGCACCATGTGTCAAACAACACCTGCAAACCACCGCACGCTATCATCATCATCATCTGACTAGCTTTTTCCCAACTATGTTAGGGTCGGCTTCCAGTCTAACCGGGTGCAGCAATACCAGTATTTTACATGAAGCGACTGCCTATCAGACAGACCACCGCACACTGTTTTAGGTGAATAAAAATCATTTTAAAATCAAAGTTTTTATTTTAAATTATCAGTCTATCATTTAACAACATGAAGCCTCAACATTAATATATTTTTAATTAAAATAATAACTTAATGTTTGTACTTAATATTTAAGTGATTCTGTACTTTTGTAAAGTACATTATTTTTTTATAGATAAACGTAGGCCGTATCTTCTAGTAAAGATTCGGTCAAATAATAACGGTCAGATTGCGAACCGAGTCCTTAGCACGAGGGCTCGCTGTAAACCGACGTAAATAGGTACTTACGTCGATTTTAAATTAATAAAAATACAATTTTAAAATCGACGTAGGTACCTATTTACGTCGGTTTCCACCTGTTTCATGTTTCATCTTGTGCCTTGTGGCGATTTTGCCTCTGGCTATGGAAACCACCGGACGCAACAGATACTTCAGTACATTATCTGGGATCTGGGAGTCCACAGCCACTCTATAATCTGTCCAAATAGTTTGACCGAACATCCAGATAAGGGAAAGCGTAGTAGCGTACCTAAGTGAGTATTTTCCAAAAGATAATCCTCAGTTGCGGCCCCCAGATTTATGCATTGATAAGAAATTATCATTTGTGCAAAGAAAATTTCTTATGAATGACGAAAAACTAAACTTAAATCTAACTATACAAAATAAAATTTCTAAAAACTTAACAATTAATTGCCAACTTAACGATGTTACCAACAATGTTGCCAGTGTAATAAAACATCTACTATTTTAGTAGTTTTTCTTTCTCAGAATCTGTAAAAATGTGAGAAAGACACTTACAATAATTACTGATTACTGGTAGGCCGTTACATTACTGGCTATAGTTTACTGGGAAATTAATCCGTAATAATTATTTAACTGGGATTCTATCTTGAAACTTATTTAATTTTACTAATTTATTGTGCGATATCTCATCATCCTCTGTTGGATGTTGAAGATTTTCGGTGTGATTGGAGAATTGTATCTACAACTACCGACGCGGCGTTCACCTTACTGCATCTGTAAAAACGAGTCACGATAAAATTAATTGAGTCAAAAGCAAAAGAGCATGTAAGAAACTAAGGATCGTAGCAGATGGCGTTTTGTGGTTGTTGCCTACCAGAAGCGAAGGTTCCATACAACTCGATTCTCAATTGGATATGAACCTCTTAAAAAAATAAACTTCGCTACTGCGTGCGTTCCCACGGGACGGGCGTGAGTTTTATGTCCACCAATTGGATTTTTGGTCTAGTCTAGTTGTCGCAAGCGCAACTGCTGAGTTCCACATTCAGCAATCGAAGGCGAAGTGTTGTTATTGTATGTTATTGATCTAAAAGTTTCTCCACTTTTAGCAGCGGATAAGTTCAGGTTTACTAACCTGCTATGCCTCCAAACAGTAAAAATATCTCTCTCCAAACTTCAGACGTGATACTTTCAGCTGGCGTATATGTTCAAATGTATGCGCTATTTGGCAAACACAAAACATACATAACGTATCCTACTATTTAAATAAAGAAAATTTTGCATTCGTGAAATGACACAAATGTTTTTACATAATAAACTCTAATAAGAAACTGAACAAGACTTACCTCGGAAACATGTCATTGCACTTGAGCTCAGTCCAGCCAGTCAGAACTTCGTATAGCATTGTGTCAAGCGCCTTGTTCGCTGCCAGTTCGCCAGTCAGCATTCTGAGAGCCACGCTGAAATAGGAGAAGAAATGTTAAGTACATATTATGGTAAACGAAGAATGAAAGCGTCGTCTGGTCTACCAAAAGGTGGCAAGCACAGCTTTTCCATTAGGAATTTCTCGCCTGTTTCTGTTTGGTATTATATGGGCACTTTAACTCAACTGGTAAAATGTGGATGTAAAGTCAACCGCACATCCATTGAAGCAATTTGATATTAACTGCGCCTCGCCGGTACGTTTTAGCTGTTAGGGCTTTTTAAGTTGTTCCAATGTTACCACTGACTGATAAGCTTAACTGTACTATTATATTAATGCAAAAAAATAAAAATAAAGTAAATTTCTGCCCTCATCTCGAGGAACACAAGTGCGATATTGTGTTTTTTTAAGTACAATTGTAGGGTGCGCGTGAATGGTAACACGGTGTCCTTGAGCAGCCCTGACGTTGTATGGAATCTCTTTATAATAAGAGGTCAGCTTATACAGGTTCATTTGCTACTGACGTGTGGCCTGTCATACTTAAAAGAATATAATGAAAAGAAATACTAACCCATTAATCCTAGCCATAGTCCCATAAGGTGGGTTCAACTTAGTAGTAGCCACCAAATTCCTACAATACAGCAGCCACACACAATCCAGCTCGGTATAAAAACTACCATTGTTGGCAACACCATGCGTACTGTCAAATGACGTTTGTAAGTGATTTAGCGCGTGTGTGTTGGCATCAAGGTTGCGTGACAATTGGTTCTGTATGTTGGTAGCTTGCTGTTCTTTATTTGAGATTTGGTTGAGGATGTTTCTGTAAAAGAAAATTTAATAATTTTAAAATAATATTTGAAAGTAATCATTTTTCTCGGATGATAACTTATAATTTTTTAAAGACAGCTTTTGTGCTTCGAGCTGTAAAAAGCTAATATTGTAAAGATTCGAGGTACAGTTTGAAAGTTTCGAAGACCCCAGACCCCCCCCCCCCCCCCCCCCGAATCATATATAAAAATAATCAGAACAGAAGTCTTGGCCTAGCAGTAGGTCAGTACCAGCAAATTTAAATGAATGGACAAAAATAAACTAGGACAACCAAAAATGAGATAACTGGTACGAGTTTGCTAAAGGCAACTTACTTGGTGTTCTTGTAAGCCCTGCCAAGATGTATGGCAGCGCGCGCAGTGCTCATGCCGACTTCCATAATGTTCTCTAGAATGTTCTTCCCGAGGTCTATATCATCTTGGCGAGGATTCAACCGTTTTCTGGCAAAAATAAAAATAATGTTACATTAGCCGTGCTTTATGGTCTCTAGACCCATTTCGCCTAAAAGTATGACATCTTTTTCAGGGTTTCGTACCCGAAGAGTAGGTATCCATTCCCTATTACTAAACCACCGCTACCCGTCTGTCAATTTGTCAGCGGGATATATCTCATGATTCGTAATAGGTATAGACAGTTGAAATTTTCACAGAATATCCATTTCTGTGGCCGCCATAAAAATAAATTAAGGATTAAAGGAGGCTTGCTTATAAATCTGATTACCATATGGTACGGAACCCTTTATGTGTGAGTCCGACACGCACTTGGCCGTTTCACTAGGAATCTCTCAGTACAGGAAACGCAGACTCTAGATGTGTGCCCAATGTAGATGCACACTGGGGGACTGACTAATGGCGCTAGCATAGCTGGTTTCAAGCATCGTCATTGGTTGAAAATCAAGGAATGTCATTTCATATTTTAAAATACCTTGATCTCATTGGTCAGATTGAGACCAGCTGTGGTGGCGCCATCTACAATTAGCTTTAACGGTCTTCCTCATTGACGGCAAACTAGATCGGATCAGGGCGTATGAGATCGGATCCTCGGTTTCCTTCATTAGGAATTTGATTTCTAATGGAGGAATCCATTAGGAATTTTACAGTCGCGGCCGAGAGTTTGAAGTTGCAACTGGAACCTAAACTTATTTTTGTTAGCCTTGATTATCCAACTCCTGGGCGAAGGCTTCCCCCATTCCTTCCACTTTTCTTCATGCTGCGCCTTCTATGTAGTTACAGATATTGGGGCTGAAAGTTCCAACTTTTTGACAAGTTTTTTTTTAGTACAAGTTTTGTTGTAAGATTTTCTTCTATCTACTACATATATGACCCCCGTACTATTCAATCTATCCATCAGCACAATGTTTTAAGTGCGTTTCATTGAGTTCTGCCACAAAACATGATTTTTCTCCCCAAAAAAAAGTCGTCTCCCATCAATAATTTTTGCGTTAAGTTACTTAGTTTGATGTACAGAATGCTTGGTTGGCGGCTTCGTGATGATGTTGTTTACACCCCGTTTACTATACTTACAAAAACAAAGATCCATCGTGCGCCACTTCGTTCTGTTTTGTCTCCACTTTGCTGGGGTCGAGAAACAGCGCGTTAAAAGCAAATACATCTGGGTCTTTCATCATCTTTGTTCTAGCCATCTCCTGGAAATTCAAAGCACAGAATGAATAAACTAAAATCAAAATTCGTTTCCAAAACGCTCGGGACGGAGATATGGCCAAAAAACTACATTGAGGCGCCATTGTTCCAATATGGCGACCCGAGCGACAAAGATACGAGGTGACAAAGTTGAAATTCGGAAAGAGCACATCGGAATCTACAAAATTACCGATCTTCAAAACTCCCAAAAATCTTTCTAGACAATCTCGTTTTTTCTAGCACTGTGCCTACATGTATTATTGCCCAATCTCTCACTGAGAAGAGACCCAAGTCCTAGCTGTACTGTAAACCAAACGTAATAGACTGACTCTATATAAGAAAATCATAAGCTTAGAGGTTCCACATACCTGATTCTCCCACGCCATCAGCTGAATATTATGCAACAACATAACATCCAACGTCAAAATTCCAAACGACAGCAGATCAGTACTATTCGTCACTATGACCTTTCTGCTAGCATTGAAATGCGTATAATTGTCTCCGAAATACATATCCCTGAGCTTGTGCATGACGATGGTCACATTGCCTTCGACCAGGCTTTCGTTTAAGGCTTTCAAGAGACTTCCAAAGTCGCTGTCTTTTCTGGTCTCGTTGGTTTGGAGGTCAGGGTCTGATGAGACCCATTCGTGGAGTTCTTGGACCTTTTCTATGAGGTATGAGGTCATGGTGTTGCTTTGCATGTAGTCATCGTAGAGATTTTCGTCGTTGTAAAAGTAGTCGTCTTTAGCTGAAATTAAACAGTTGCTGTTATAATAATTGATGTGTTCAGGGTATTCGTTCCATAATTATGGAATTTTCAGGAGGTTAGGATCGTAGCAAGGTGGCGTTTTGTAGTTTCTGCCAAACTCTGTAGTGTAGTCTCTCGATAGTGTTTTTGAAAATGGACGAAAAGTGCCGAGACAATGAAGCTCGACCAAGCCCCAGAGAAACGATTAACCGTCCTGGATCTGGTTCCAGCAACGAAATTAATCAGAAAAGAATAGCAGAGGAGTAGGAAAAATATCATTTCCACTTATAGGGGCGGTTATTCAAGAAAAATAATTTGTGTTATACGAACCATAAGAGTACCTACCTACATAAAAGGCAGTCTGAAACAGGCTCCAGTGGATGAAAAGTTGTGTGGTAATCGATTGTCATGGTAGGTATAGACATGTAATGCGGAGGAATGAGGAAAATTTCGTGAGGAACGTTTTAAATATGACTGTAGATGGGTAGAAGAGTAGAGGAAGACCAAAGAAACGATGGATAGACTTTGTGCGGAATGATGTGGCACGAAAGGAGGTGTTTGCTGAGATGACGAGTAAGGCTGAGGCTACACTAGGCAGCGATTTGCGATGCGACTGGAAGAGCGAAACGAGAAAAACATGGTATTGCTACATTACAAGGGAGATTCTTGTATTTTCTAATAAATTCGCTTCAATTTCGCTATGTTGGTGTAGCCGATGCCGTGGTTACAGTAATGTTGTTCCGATCGCATAAAGAAATCAAAGATCGCTAGTAATATTTGATGTGCAGTGTAGCCATATACGTGTGCATTCATTTACTTGTTTTAATCGCTTGTGTCGCAGGTCGCGTCGCGGCCTAATGTAGCCTCAGCTTAATAGAGAAGGGAAAAAGAAGAAAAGCTGCGCTAGCCCCGAATGAGTTGCAACAAGGGCAAGAGAATTAATTATACGCACCATCCATATATCCGTAAGGTATCTCCAAATCCATATTCTTTCCAAATCCCGGCAAAATTGGCTTAAAATTCGGAACGTAATCTTCTACAATTTTCATCTTAGTTTCATTTACTTTTTCTTCCACGGCTTCTTGAACAGGACTTTCCTTTACTTCTTCAATTTTTGTATTAAAAACTTTTTCGTCGTGAACGCTGTCTATGATAGCTTTATCTTTTTTCTTGATATTCCTCTCTTCATGTTTAATTTCGTCGTGTACCGGATGTATTTGTGTTTTTGAAATAAGATTCTTGTGTTCTCTATTGGCAACTATGTTTTTGAAAATGGAAAGTTTTTCTAGAATAGCGTTTTCTTCTGTTTCGTCCGAGTCTGGGGTGAAGTCTGTGGTTTTTGGGTATTGTGAAGAGTGTATTGGTTCCTGGAAAAGATACAAGATATCATTAGAATCAAGAACTTATAGAAAAAGTTTTGGTTCATAATGCTGTAGGTAGATAGTATTTTGTTTTAAATAGCAACAATTATAAAGTTTGTAAAATTGTAAGTTTGCATGTAGATTTAGGGGTTCCGGAGATTACCGGAACTGATGGTCCACTTAAAAAAAGCGGCCAAGTGCGAGTCGGACTCGCCCATGAAGGGTTCCGTAACAGCAAGTAACATAATATAGGTAAAAGTTCTTGCGGTTCGTTGTAAATGAAAGGTTTAAAAGTTTAAAAAGTTTATTGACCATTAAAAGAACAACCTTAACATACAAATCGCAACAATCCTGTGATTTGTGTCTGCTAATAAACGTAAATATAAATACGTAATATATACCTGTGTAGGTTATGCGGTTGTTTGGTCTTGATTCACACTGACCTCCGTACTAGTGAAAACTGTACCACGGCAGATCAGTCTTCCTCGTTCACAAACACTCACACACTTTCACAATAATAAAGAACTTAAGTACATTTAATTGTTAAATGAACATAGATTAGTTTATGAGTTAGGATGTTAAAACTGAAACAGTGGGTAATTATTTGGACATTTGGTGACTTGATTACAACAATTGTGAGGGTAATTGTAAAACCTTAAAATTATAAGCAAAAAATTTCAGACAAAAAACAGTTTGGATTTTATAAGTTACGGTATTAACTTATAACATCAAGATGACAAAAAAGTTGCCAATAATGGCTTATATAAAAGCAATAAAAAAAAAAGAAGTAAGTAGTAAAAAAAAGTAAATTTAAATATTAAAAAAAAAAAAACATTGGTGTAAGTGTGTGTATGTATGTTGATGAATGCGTGTGTACGTGTTTGCATGGAATGAGAATGTGTATGTCTTTCTGTGAATGTATTTATGATATGGATGTTAATAGCTTTTCTGTGTTATTATAGTTCATTTCGATGAGATAGTTATTTAAGGTTTTTCTGCAAACAGAGATAGTCGAATCGCGTAAATTGATGGTCTTAGATAACTGGTTATATAAATGTGGTCCGAGATGATCAAAAAATTTATGTAAAAAATCCGTTTTACGTTTAGGAATGGAGTATACCAGATCTTTTCTTCGCCTTGTATTGAAATTAGGTACCGGAAACTTGGAGTGTTGAAGCAAAATAGCATTGTTTATGAAAATTTGTCTTACTGTGAGCACAGCTAAATTCTTATATAATAAATGCGTAGGATATCCAAATTTCCTGAAGCTCATTACTTTTAGTATTGCTCGCTGAGCTCTTTCGAGACTTAACATAGTAGTTTTTGATGCTCCTCCCCAAACAGTGATACAATATGATAATACCGACTGACACAAAGAGAAATAAATGGTCCTAAGTAGTTTGAGGTCACATATATTACGAAGATTTTTAAATACATGGATCATTTTCCTAGCCCGAGTTTTTACGGCACCGATATGTTCCCCCCAGTTAAAGTTTTGGTTTACTATCAAGCCTAGATATTTGATAGAGGATCCTTTTTTGAGACTATAGCAGGAACAGGCTACAGCATTTTTGCAAGTATGTAACTTTATTTGCAAGTTGTTTGGTGGTTGCGTGTTATTTCTAATGCTGAAAGTTAAATATTTTGTTTTCTGTGCATTCAATGTGAGAAGATTATGATCGAGCCAAGACGTGACTAATTCAAATCCTTCATTAGCCAAGCCAAACACTTCAGTCCACGTGCGCCCATGAAATAATAGTACTGTGTCATCAGCAAAGGAAATTATTTGTCCTTGTTTCAGATTGAGACTACTCAAGTCATTAATGTAAACAAGGAATAATGTAGGGCCCAAAATACTGCCCTGAGGCACGCCAAATTGTACATTTTCTTGTTGACTAGTGTAGTCATTAATTCTAACACGTTGAGTTCTGTTTGACATGTAATCTTTTATAAGGTCCAATGCAATACCGCGGATTCCATGGTGTTCAAGCTTTTTAAGGAGTATGGGAACAGAAACTGTGTCGAACGCCTTTGCCAAGTCCAGAAAAATGCCTAGGGTCTTATCTCCTCTATCCAAACCATCGACAGTAAATGATACAAGTTTGTGTACGGCATGTGCAGTTGATTTTTTCTCTCTGAATCCAAACTGATTTTCTGAGAAAAGCTGATTGGATTCAAAGAACTTTTTCAATCTCGTGTTCATAATCCGTTCAATCACTTTGGAATGGGATGGCATATTGAGATTGGTCTGTAATTTGAGACACAGCCTCTGTCTCCAGTTTTGTGAATGGGAATAATGACCGACGTTTTCAATGCGTTGGGCAAGACGCCTTTGGCGAAACACAAATTACAGATCCTAGCAATAGGTATCGCGAGAGTGTCGACAGCCAGTTTGAGTAAAGTGGTGGGAATTTCATCACAACCGCTGGAATTTGAAGGTTTTAGATTCAAAATGGTAGTCTTGACTTCCCGTTCATCTGTAGATAAAAGAACGAATGACTTCAGAGTTTCAGTTTGATATTCTAGCAAGTTCAAGTTCATTCTTTTGTGTCCTTATTTGAATACTATGAGCCAGATGGCTACCCACGTTTGCGAAATAGTGATTTATGTAGTTTACGGACTCTTGTGGGTTCTCTTTGGCTAAAAGAAGGTCGTCATAATTTTGAGGCTTAGTATTGAAGTGACATATATCTTTGATAATGGACCATTGTTTATTTAAATTATTTTTGTGATGATTTATCTGTGATCTAAAATATTTATTTTTTAAGTTCTTTAATAATTTGTTACATGTATTGCGGTATCTTTTGTAAGTTATTTGAAGAGTTACAGTCAGGATCTTTACGAAGTTTTTGGTGTAAACGATCCCTATTTCTCATGCAACGACGTAACCCGGGTGTTATCCATGGTTTAATATTCCGTTTTCTATTAGAAAGCTTGTAGGTATATGTATTCTTTTTAATGCAATCATTTAGTATGGATAGGAACTGATCTGTTATTTCATTTCATTGTTAATAATCGCGTTATAGTCTACTTTTTTAAATGTTCCTCGATTTTGTTCGGTAGCTACTGACTTTTTCAAAAGTGACATCATTACACTGCAGTGGTCCGTGACTGTCGAATTGCAGACTACAGTGTTTGCAGAACAGTTGGTCTTGACAAAACAGTGGTCTAGGCAGCTGTTTTCGCGTGTTGGTAGTAGATGTGATGTGAGGAGTCCATGGGAGGCTAGCAAGTTCATATAATTGGAAACCTTTGGGTCAGTGTCATTTGTAATATTGATATTTATGTCACCTATGAGTATAATATTTTTATAGTGTTTATATTTGTGTATTGTATCGTCTAAAGCGGTTAGAAAATTGTAGATATTTTTGAAGGCAGGAGGCTGTATAGTGATATAATAGCTAGTTCATTTTGTAAAGTAGTAACTAAACAATTTACTTCATCATTAACACTAGTCGTCTCCGTCACAGTAACTTTTAAACTATCCCTACAGTAAACAACTATACCATCGTTTTGATTCAAGTGGTTGCATGTTGCAAAAACCTGATATGAAGTAATAGTAGGCAATTTTGAAGTCTTCGATAACCAACATTCTGTTAGAATTATGAAATCAAAAGATATGTTAAGCCTAGCCAGGAGAACTAAAAAGTCGTCAAAATTATGATTCAGACTTCTGATGTTTAGCGTTAAGACCTTGTAGGTGTTGTTTTTGTCTAAAAGAATTTTGCACTGCTCCGGGAAGTCTACGGTTTGAGGTAAATTGCGGTTTACGATTTATGACGTATTAAAAAAACCTACTTACTAGATCTCGTTCAAACCAATTTTCAGTGGTAGTTTACATGGTAATGTACATCATATATTTTTTTTAGTTTTATCGTTCTAGTATTTTAGAAATTACAGGGGGGGGGATACATTTTACCACTTTGGAACTGTCTCTCGCGCAAACTATTCAGTTTAGAAAAAAATGATATTAGAAACCTCAATATCATTTTTGAAGATCTATCCATAGATCTTCAAAACACGTATGGGTTTTGATGAAAACAAAAAATTGAGCTTCAGTTCTATGTGTGGGGAACCCCCTAAAAATATTTTTTTCTATTTTTGTGAAAAATCTTTATGCGGTTCACAGAATACATCCACTTACCAAGTTTCAACAGCATAGTTCTTGTAGTTTCGGAAAAAAGTGGCTGTGACATACGGACGGACAGTCATGGCAGACAGACAGACAGGCCGACAGACAGATAGACAGACATGACGAATCTATAAGGGTTCCGTTTTTTTGCCATTTGGCAACGGAACCCTAAAAATACACTCACTGGCAGAAGGCTACAGGGTGCTGATGCACCCACGAATAGTGTATGCACTGATGTGCTATAGCCTATAAATTATATTTCATCAAGCATATGAGCCGAGTTGTCACAATTTTTCAACTGGGCACCAATCCAGGAATTCGACCCGGGAATGGAACCTTCATGCACGGCGGTGAAATACCATATGTGAAAGAGTGTACACCTTTAAGGTAGATTTTTGAGGAACTGATTATGTTCGGTCCAAAACCAGGGGCAAGCTGTGACCGAACCGTCCGCGATTCGCGGAGACAATCAAATCAAATTGCCCTTATGAAAAGGAACTTATCTGGTGCCGGTGGGCTGAAGGGGATGACCAGTCCTTGATCAAGCCGGCTCTGGTACTGTCTGTCTGTGTGTGTGCGTGAATAGTGTTATGATGTGGTGGGGTGATTTGCCAGATCCGACTATGTTTCAACAGACGCTGCCTTAGCAGCGTATAACAGGTCGGGATGAAGCACAATAATAGTTCAAACGACACTTATCACAATGATAAATTGTTCTCTTTCATTTTCAATCTCACACGCGGGCGTGCGGGCGTCAAAATCGGCGTGGACAATTAAGGACGCGTTCGCAAAATTGATAGGTACAGAATCGAACTACTACATTGACACGGCTCATACACACAAGTGTAGTGCACGACTACTATTCTCGCTACCGAGAAAAGTAAACTTGTGTGTATTGACTCGTGTCAATGTAGTGGTTCGATTGATTCAAGATTCAAGTGAACTCATTTTGATACTTAGAAAGATTCATTTTTTTACGTATTTATTTGGAATAAAATTATGGCACCAACATAAATATTTACGTTTTATATTTTTACGTTTTACCTCTGACTTGATGGAACGACCTGAAGGTGTACTTCGGTGACTGCTACTGGAACTCCTCGACGTGTTGGACTAGGTGAGCCGAGTTTGGGCTTGTTTTGTTAGTTATGATGAGACCTTACCTCCGGGCTTGCTGGAGCGACCTGAAGGTGTACTTCGGGAACTGCTACTGGAACTCCTAGACGTGTTGGACTAGGTGAGCCGAGTTTGGGCTTGTTTTGTTAGTTATGATGAGACCTTACCTCCGGACTTGATGGAGCGACCTGAAGGTGTACTTCGGGAACTGCTACTGGAACTCCTTGACATGTTGGACTAGGTGAGCCGAGTTTGGGCTTGTTTTGTTAGTTATAGTAGCAGTCACCGAAGTACACCTTCAGGTCGCTCCATCAAGTCCGGAGGTAAGGTCTCATCATAACTAACAAAACAAGCCCAAACTCGGCTCATCTGGTCCAACACGTCGAGGAGTTCCAGTAGCAGTCACCGAAGTACACCTTCATCAGGTCGCTCCATCGAGTCCAGGACGATTAGGCATATATAAACCCTACTTACATACTTTTTTATAGCAAAATGAAATAGAATGAAAATCTTACGAGTACCTTGTCAAGTATCAAATTCGGTTTGTCGAATATTTTGTGTTTTACAGCGATCTTTTTCAACTCGAGCCGCTCTAAACAGGCGATACATGTCCACTCTCGACGGGGGCCGCGCTCGGACTAAAGTTTCATTCCAAGTGCTTGTGCAATAAATCAAGACGGGTATTAGAAATAAAATAACCCATAGTGCAATCGATTAAGATTCATCCAGAATAGCAAAATATGTGAAAAAATAAGTTTCGGTTTTCATTTTTTCTGCGACTATTTAAAGCATTTAGATAAAAAAAAATATCTAACATTAAACATTGAATATGTTTGCCTACATATAGTATTTTTAAAAGTAGTCAAATATGATAATAATAGCACAAAAAATGTACCTAAACTCAACCCGGTATCGTTAAATTTGTGGAAAATGGCAACGAAAGATCGATTTTACATTGTAAAAAAGTAAAATTTTCAATAATAAAGTACCGTTTATTTGAAGATGAAGAACCAATCTATACGATGTAGTTATTGGTTATATTGAATTTTGTTTTATTATGCTATAAAATGTACCGAAAAACAGCATAATTTTGCCTGATATGCAAACGCGCCCTTAAACCCGTTTTTTGGCTCAAATGGCGGCGTTTAGTCCAATTAAAACTGAATCACAACCAAAATCTTGCAAACAAAAGGGATTCACTTGGATTAATCAATTATTTCAATCAACCAACAAATTCGATGTGATCTCGTAAAGAATCACGACAAGTTACCAAACGTCAAGCGATGACAGTTGATGTCAGTGACAGTCCAAACGTCAAGTTGCGTTTCGATACACGTACGGCACGAAACAGATTATTTATTATTAAGATCTCATGTAAAATGTACCAAAAATCACACCAATAAATAAATTTGAAATTTGAATTTGAATTTGCGGTCGCGTTTGCAACCATTAGACCAATGAGGCATACCAATTTTTTCCCAACTACAAAGGTAAGGGTCGGTTTCAAATCAAGATGATGTACTCGTAAAACAGAACAAAAACTCAATAATCACCGGCGACTGGAAGACTTCTCGTGTGGTGAAGGCATCAGACGTCCCCCACTTGGTGATCACCACGGTGGCAAGTACCAGGGCAGCACAGACTGCGAAGCAGGACGCGCTGGCGATGATCCATACCTTCAGGGGTACCTGGAAATTAAAGAAGGCACAGGTATTGTATTGTACAATAGGCTGGTGTCTGGTGTCCGCAACTCCACGTCGAAGCGAGTATTTTGCGTATGGGCGAGTGTGGTAGATACGTCACATGTCTTCGATTTTTTGCTTCTATAGGACATGCCGGTTTCCTCACGATGGTTGCCTTCACCGTTTTTGAGAGCAGTGGTGATGAAATAAATTACACAAAGTAATGCACCTGTCTGGGTTCGTACCCACGACTTACTGTTCGTATGTCGGCCACCGCTGCTCTTGTAATATCAAGAAACAGGTAATATCAGCCTCTTAGAAAGTTCAGTTTTTAGCGGGGGCGCATAGTAGATTATACCCAGAATCTAGCTTGTGGAGGAACGGTCGTATTTAACAACTATGAACACACTTAAGGCGCTTAGACGAGCTAAATTAGCAACTCTATTTGTGGTGGTTCAAACTTCGTTTGAAATGCTGTTAGAATAAAGTTCTAATCAGCTTGCACTATAAAGTGGTTGTTACGTCAGCCACTGCGGGCCAAATAGCGCGAAATCAGTGGTTTCGATCGATTTACGAAAAAACTATTGATTGGATTAAAAAACTAAAACAGTATCATGCTAATATATTGCTTGTAGAATTATTTGCCAAAAAATCTGAATGATCGCATGCATATTAGTATGTTTTTTATTGTTTGAAAGATATTTTTAGAGGTAAGTTCGTGATTTCTTTTTATCGAGCCAAATTAATTGTATTATGTTTTCAAAACAGTATCATGCTAGCATATATCCTGAAGAATATCATATATTTTTCTGGTCTTGTTTATTGCAGTGAATCATATACTTTTATTCATTATAAAACTCGCGTTTAGCTCGTATAATCGCCTTAATTAATATAGAAAAGAAGAAAGGAACAGAAAAATAGAACAAAAAGTGATGCTTATTTCTAAAGATATCTCTTCCAGTTTATCTGATACAAAGGAGATACTAAAACAAGAGATGTAGGCATAGTTAGTTTGTGAAAGAAGAAGGGAAAATGGAATACATCACCATCATTTGCCTAGCCTTTTCATAACTATGTAAGGGTCGGCTACCAGTCATCACGCTTGACCAGTAGTGGCTCGTGGAAATGGCCCGACAAGACGACTGGTAGGATGTGAGTTCGGGCCCAGAAATCGTCGTAGAGAGCTTTGTTTCCGAAGGGAAGCTGGCAGGAATCGACTGCTTAGGTGCCCTCGGGCCTGGTACATATTGGTCGAAAGTTTGTGGGGATAGATGGACTACTACTGACTGGATTTAGATGAAATTGGCCACGCATAGATTAGATTAGAAAGGAACCTGGATTAGAAAGGAAAAAAGAAAGAAAACATGTTTATTTGGCACAGTATGCCGCAAGTACTTGTTTGCACTCAAAAATGCAAACAAAAATAAAATAAAAAACGTAAAACTACACGATAAAAATAAATAGGTACAGTAAAAACTTAAAACTAAACAGAAAAACAAGGAAATAATATTGTGTGTCTCTCACGGTTGCACCCACAGTTTTTTATGTTCTGTGGTTGCACCAAAGGATTAATAATACATAGGATTCTTTTATCCCGGTAGTATGACTATGAACAATAAGAAGTTTTCTTTTTGAGAATTAAAAAAAAATATAGTTTCTAAGAACTCGGTAGATGGCGTTGAACTGACTACGTTACTAGGTGCCAAAGCCAAAACGCTTGAAAAAACACACGTCACATACACTCGTTGACAGACACTTTCGTTTCCATAAGCTTCCGAATATAACCATTAGGTCCCAATGAAATTATGTGACGTTCTGTTCCTTGCAAATCAGCGCCATCTATCCAGCGACTAGGGAAAAGTTGAAAAAGAAAATCCCTCATTACTAAACTCCACGCGGGCGATGCTGCGGAGTGCGGGTATAAGCTGTAAAGACATAAATCCTACCCTAATTGCGTCATACACTTTCTCTCACGACTCTCAATTTTCGAATCCGTCCAGCATTGCGAAGAAAATTGATTATTATTCATTGCTTCATTCAACGTAACCACATAAAAGCACGTGTGGTTCTTTTAGATTAGGTCAAATGAAAGACATTTACTACCATTGTAAATCTGTTGCGTAATTACTTCGAAGATTTCCTCACAATGTGTTTTATGAGTTCCTCTAAATGTCTTGTCTGTATTGTCCAACATAAATGAAGCTATTAAGGTGGAAGCGCCAATGGTCCAAAATTTGGCGACGAGTTTGGCAGTTTTAGAAGCGTCCATCAGCGCCTGTGATGTGCAAACAACAGGACAGGCAAACACGATATCAAATGTCCCATCGTTTGTGGGGCAACACCACATTTACACTCCAAGGCAAAGACTGCGCTGCGGGACTGTTCGAAAGAGATACCGCGGCCCCGGAACGTAAAGGGCGAGGAAAGAACATGGATGGTTTTTAGTCAGTAAAAGTCTGACACTCCCTCCCGCTCTGCCCAGAGTGGGAGGAGTCATTTGATGATTTCCCACCCAAAAAAAAAGGAGCAAAGACTGCATCTATGAAAAGCGCCAGGGTAGGCAGCGAAATTCAAATTTTCTTACGTTTTTTTGCAATTGGCGGGTCAGTGCTATGTTACATTTGTTGATTAAAATATGATTCGCGACTGCAACAGGTATGTAGTTACAGAATTATAATCATTAAAATCATCAATACAACCATCTAAGTTAATATACCTCCATAACTTAGAGGGTTGTTTTGATGATAAATATTATCTATACTAATATTATAAAGCAGAAGAGTTTGTTTGTTTGTTTGGTTGAACGCGCTAATCTCAAGAACTACCGGCTCGAATTGAAAAATTCTTTTTGCGTTGGATAGTCCATTTATCGAGGAAGGCTATAGGTTATATAACATCACGCTATGACTAATAAGAGCGGAGCAGCAATAAGATATGTTGCAAGCGGGACAAAAGCTTCCGTTGAGCAGGCGATTGCGTTGCGATATCAAAACTTCACGCGAACGAAGTCGCGGGCAGAAGCTAGTCTCGTTATAATAGCCGTATTTGTTACGGCTGCAAATCAGTTGCATCTGGTCAGACTGGAAGCCGACTTCAACATAGTGGGGACTGCGGAGAGGCAGGCAGATGATTGATGATGTGATAATTCTGACTGTGCCATCATTTTGGAACTCATCATCATCTGTCCAGCATTTTTTATCATGTTGGGGCAGTCTTGAAACTTGAAAAGTTAATTTTATCCATAATACTTAAGCAATTTTTCTAGGATCGCGTGCATTATTTCGGACACAAATATCGATACTACACAATACATTACACCACAGCCAGACCCGGAACAAAAATGCTTAAATGTTTCTAGGTCATAAGTACAAAATGTCTATCGGTGTGGAAATCTTAAAACCAGCGAATATACCACGGAATAGCGTTTTGATACATTTTTTACAAAATTGCCTCATGGATCTCTAGAATTCCCAATCGTAACTGATCAGTGTTTCTTTTTAATTGGGACAAACTCGCTACACTATTCCCAAACCACTGCAACTCCTAAAAGCTAGTATCAACAGTGGTGACTACAAGAAAAGTGCCGAGACACTGCGCTGGGACTTCGTCGAGCTTCATTCGACGAAGTCCCAGATAATGAATTACTGTCTTGGATCCCGCAACGACTTAATCAGAAAAGTATAACGGAGGAGCAGAAAAAACATAATTTCCACTCCCCTCCATATCAGCAGGAGACAGAACGAAAATAGACACAAAGGGACATTTATACAACTGGGATTAGCCCAGTTGTCTAGTACCACAGAGAAATATTAATGGATCCTGATGTTACTACTAATTCGAGTTCTCCTCCTGCCCCGGTTCGATCCCTAATCTGGCAAGTACTATTTTTAGGTTTACCCATTTGAAATATCTGCAGCAGTACCTAGGCCAGACGTTTGTCCTCGTTAGAAACACGAGTTTTGGACGTAAAAGTTATGCTTGTCAACACTCCACGTGATTGAAGGATGACCCCAACACACATCACCTATTAAAAAGTAAAAGTTGTCGAATTCTTTCAGTTTCCCAGAAGAAAAACGCAAAAGTGGGCATTTTACCGCAAGAATCACGGTCAAATTGTAATAGGCCTTTTAACACCAGAATGTTCTAATTATCCTTATTTCCAAACTTACGGTAGTTTTATCCGGCGCACGGTGTATGACAGTTGGTCTTGGCGGCAGCGGTCGGCGCGCATTCGGCATGCGTTCGGGTACGCTCGGGTAAGTTCGGCTCCAGTCGGTCGCCATCGTGGCGCGACTGTCGCATGAAGTTGAAGATGGCGGCCGTTTTTCGTATTCGTATTGAAACATTTTCTGAAACAAGTGAAAATAGAATTTTATGTTAAAATTATGACTTCCTTTTGTGGTGGGAAGCACGTTAAGCCGTTGCCGTTGGTCCCGACTGTCATTTGTTAGTAGATATTTGACAATGGGTACTTACAGGTAGTCAGTGGCCCGAAAGTCTGATAGCCAGTCTGACCAAGGAGAATCGGGTTACCCAGTACTAACTGGGTTGTGGAGGTCAGATAGGCAGGTGCTCCATGTAAAATACTGGTATTCAGCTTCATCCGGTTAGACTGGAAGCTGACCCCAATATACCTAGTTGGGAAAAGGCTAGGCAGATGATGACGTATGGAAATATTAAGTACGTATTTGAATGGCCTACTTACACTTTTTTTTTTTAGGATGGGAAATCATCAAATGACTTCTCCGACTCTGGGCGGAGCGGGAGGGAGTGTCAGACTTTTACTGACTAAACCCCATCCGTGTTCCTTCCTCGCCCTTTATGTTCCGGGGCCGCGGTATCTCTTTCGAACAGGCCCGCAACCCCGGCAGGCTTCGGCCCTTGCGGGCCCCTCCCCTTATGCTGACATCTCTTTGAGGCGCGCGTGGAACCAGTTTGTCTTTCACTAATATTAAGTCCATGGGACCGTACTTTGTCACAGATACTTATATACTTACTACACTTAGGTAAATTCATCTTACCATGAAATTTTATCTACCTCCGTGAGAAACGGTAAAGATTGGATATCTCTTTCTGCTAAGGGATTTTAAACCTAATTTTTACTACGCCGTAAGGCTGGACTTTTGAGTACCTATTATATTGTTATACAAATACATCTACTTGTGGAGGACAAGACATTACGTGGTTTATGAGCAATAGATCAGCAGAGGGATAAGTAACATAGACTTCATCATCTGCCTTTTTTTTCCCGACTATGTTGGAGTTGATTTCTAGTCTAATCGAATCCAGTTGAATACCTACCAGTATTTTACATGGAGCGACTACTCAGCGACTGTGTATCTGATCTCCACAATTTTTTGTAATACTGGGTAATATGATACTCCTTTGATAAGCCTGTCTGTCAGACGCTCGGGCGACCGAATATCTGTCACGACTTTCAAAGACCTACAAATGACAGCCGGGACCAACGGCATAACGTGCTTTCCGAGGCACGGAGGAAACTTAGTATCGTCGAAGTATTATAATATCTGTGGTATCGTAATCTGTGGTATCGGTCACGCACCCACGGGCCCACCTAGGGAAGATATAAAATACTAATGGAATGTATGGATGGATGGTTTTTTGTTATTTTTTATTATTATATTTCCTTTATTTAATTTTTTAACAAATTTTTTACATTTTTAAATATTATCATAAAAAATATATATAAAAACATTTAAAAATATAAAAAATTGTAACCCACCGGTATCGGGAACAGGGTCCAAGCTACCGGCGGTCAGGGCTCCAGAGAGAGGAACCTCCTAACAATACGGGCCGTGTCCAGTAGTACCGCTTTCTGAATCAAGCCCTTGATCCAGCTGCCTAACGAGAGCCTCCTCAGGTGTTGGTCGAGGCTCTTGGCAATTAAGCCATGCGCTGACACGACTATCGGCACAATGATTGCTGAGTCCACTTCCCACATGTCGACAACCTCGCGAGCCAAGTCAAGATACTTGATTTGTTTATCTTTCTCGGCTTTCACGAGGTTCTCATCATGCGGGACCGTTATGTCAACAATCATTGCGCGCCGCTCTGATCGATCCATCACCACTATATCAGGCCTATTGGCTATAACAGTCCTGTCAGTGATGATGGATTGATCCCAGTACAGTGTGATACTGCCATTATCGAGAACTGGGTCGGGCACATACCTATAGTAGGGCACTTCCGATTCCACAAGATTGTATTTTAGAGCAAGTTGCTGATGGATAATCCTGGCTACAAGGTTGTGTCTATGCAAGTACTCTCCGTTAGCTAGACGAGAACACCCGGAAATAATGTGACGGATTGATTCTCCTGGACGGTGGCATGCCCGACATATGTCAACCGTACCGTCCTTCACAATAAATCTCCGGTAGTTATTCGTCATCATTACTTCATCCATAATTGCACAGACAAAACCTTCGGTTTCTCCGAAGAGGTCCCCGGAACGTAGCCAGGACACGGACGCTAGAAAATCTACATCGGGCCCATGAAGAGCCCGGTAAAAGCGCCCGTGAAGCTCCTTGCCCTGCCATTCTTTCCTGCGGTCATCAGTAGTAAGTATTATAGGTTTGCGCCAGTTCTCTTTAGCCAAGGAGAGCGGGGTGAGGCCCTTGTCCATCGCGACCACATCTCGATGCATCCCCACGTCGGCTTCTAGGAAATAATCCCTGAGACTGCATACCTCGCGATTGTGGAGAGTCTTAGCGTTTAAAAAGCCACGACCCCCACACTTCCGCGGGATATACAGTCTCATAACTGAAGAACGTGGGTGATGCATTCGATATGCCGTCAACAATTTACGGACCTTCGTATCCAGGGCGTCTAGTTCGGTTTGAGTCCATTTGAGTATGCCGAAAGAGTACATCAAAACTGGCATGACCCAACCGTTGAAGGCACGCACCTTATTTCCGCCCGATAAAAGACTATTAAATACTTTTTTCAGGCGGCCAAAGAAGCGCTCCCTCAACGATTGCTTCATGTCAGCCACATTGATGCCCAGCGCTTCCGACATACCCAAATACTTATAGGTTTCAGTTGCTGAGAGGGATCTAAGATTTATGGAATCTGAGAGCTGGGTTCCCACAGACTCCACAATCTCCCCTCGCTTTACATGCATGACCGCACATTTATCCACACCAAATTCCATCCTGATGGCGCTACTGAAGGTTTCAGTTACCTTCAGTAGCTCCATGAGTTGAAAATCGTTGGGGGCAAAGAGTTTTAAGTCATCCATGTAAAGGAGGTGAGATATAACCCGACCATCTTTCCGCAACTGATAGCCTAGACCTGAATCCTCCAGCAGTGTGCTAAGAGGATTCAAGGCTAAGCAGAACCAAAGTGGACTCAAACTATCGCCCTGAAATATTCCTCGCTCTATCCTTATCGGCTCGCTATTCCTCTGAATTTCCCGACATCCTGGATAGCGAAGGACTGTCCTCCATTGCCCCATACATGACATCAGGAAGGTGCGCAGAGTTGCATCAACTTTATACAACTCTAGCACCCTCATGAGCCATGTATGTGGGACTGAGTCATAGGCCTTCTTATAGTCTATCCAACATGTCGACAGATCCTTTCGGGAACGACGAGCCTGTTGACTAATGGCCATATCAATGAGGAGTAGCTCCTTAGTACCACGGGACCCATTCCTACATCCATTTTGGGAAGCAGACATGACAGAATTGTCATCTACATGTTTACAAATTTTTGTTCTCAAAATGGATGTAAGAACTTTATAGACTGTCGGGAGACAGGTGATTGGTCTATAATTTTTGGGTTCCGCAGTACTACCCGATTTATGAAGCAGGTGGGTTATACCTGTTGTCAGGAACTCTGGCAGCGACCCCGCCTCTAAGGCTGACTGGAATAGGGTCGCCAAGCGAGCATGCGACCTTGTGAACCATTTAATCCAGAAATTGTGCAGCCCATCCGGCCCTGGAGATTTCCAATTAGGCAACGGACGGACTGCACAAACTACGTCTTGGGGGCTGATAGTAATTGCCCCCATTTCTGGTACTGGATCGCACGCTCGCTCAATAACCCGAGTCCATTCACCCTCAGCATGGCCGACAGGCACCGACCAGATGCTGCGCCAGAACGAACACATTGCATCATCATCTGGTAGGCGCGTGTCAGCCACACCTTGGTCCGGTCGCTCCCAAGCCCTATAAACCCACCTTTCATCTCTTTGGAATGTGCGATTCTGAGTGTATCGATCCACCCGCCGCTTATACCTACGTATACGGCTTGCCCATGCATACACTTTCTGCTTCAGGAAGTCGATGCGCTCTGTGACACGGGACATGTAGTCTCGAGGATTGATATCAGTCCCCGAGAACGCCCGCCTCACAAAACGCATCACTCTAGGGCGAGTATTGCCCTCCCTGAAGCAGATCAATTTGCCGATGAGTGCTCTGGCCCCACCAATACGTTGTTCAATCCTGTACTGCCATGCCGGTACGGCTGGTTTTGGCCGTGTAGCTCTGTCATCAGAAAATTTGACACGAGCTACACGACATGCCGCTACGGCCGCACAATACAGGACTGAGTGAACATCGGTGAGGTCTTCGCAGTTATCAAAATAATTTGACAACTGCGAATCCAGAACAGCCACCAGCATCCTATTTTTGTTATGCATGGGCAAGCGAGGTAAACGCGGTCTAAGCTCTGGTGCCATGAACCGATATTCCCGAATCGCACCCTCCAAAGCACTCCTCATATCCTCACTGTACTGGGTACCTACATTAGTAATCATGTCACTACTCACGTCGTCATCGCGATTTGTTATTGTGGTTGGCTGTGGTGGAACCACAGCCTGCGAGGGCGGCGTGGCAATGACATGGCTACCATGCATTTCAGTTCGCAAGCGATCAAGTACGGTGTCATCCAACATACGATTACGCTGGATGACTCGCACCTGATCCGACAGTCGTTGTGCCGACACGTTGACAGCTGGCTCAAGCACCTGAAACAGAGAGAGCATCCTAACACGGTACGCTGTCAGGTTGTTTCCCCCCTCTGTAGCCCCATAGTATGCGCGCATGACGTTTTCGTTATTCGATTGCGTCCATCGCATTATTATTTTTATTATTCTTTTTTATTTTCTTTTTGGATTTTTTTTTTGGTTTTTTTTTTATTTTTTTTTTTTTTATACCAACTTAAGGTGAAAGCGTCAGGGCGGCCGCGAAATTCAAATTTTGTTACGTTTTTTGCAATTTGCAAGTTACAGAATTATAATCATCAAAGTCATCAATACAACCCTCCAAGTTCATAAGAGTCGAAGAAGGACTTTCAGCGTGAAAAATTCGTTCATCGACTCTTACGAACTTGGAGGGTTGTATTGATGATTTTGATGATTATAATTCTGTAGCTTAATACGTCTTACAGTCGCGACCGATATGTTTATCAACATACAACTTAGCACTGCTCTGCAAATTGCAAAAATAGTAAGAAAATTTGAATTTCGCGGGCTACCTTGAAGCATCCTCCTTAAAATAGGTATAGAAGTAAGTCAAGAAAACCAATTTTACCATAAGTTGAAAAATAACAGTGAAAATTTGATAGAGCATTTAAAAAAATTGTCCATTATGTGAACGGACAATTTTTTTAAATGCTCACAATTTTGTAAAGTGGGTTAAGTAGTTCTTAAAAGCCTTGCATAATTTGAACTTTAAGTAATTGGTTTTAAAAAATTCCAGTATTGTTAACTAGTTTATTTACTCACGACTTCGCTCGTGAGGAGTTCGGGAATTGTCACACGAAGTAATAATATCCGATCCACGTTATAAACTATCTGTGTGCCAAATCCGTACCTACTACCTTTGCGTGATAAATAAACAAGCCTTCATTTCAAGTTGGCCAGTTACAACAGGCACTCTGTGGCGACACCCCAGTCCCAGTCACAAGGCATAATAACTTTGAAAGCCAGTGCCATGTAGGTAGTTGCCCATTGCTAAAACGGAAGAACGTGCAGGAAACTCCATGGACCCCTTTTTTAACTTGTATGTTTTAGGGCATTCAAACTCGGATAGTTATCAACTCCGGAGCTTGTTCCGATGTTGAGCAATCAAATCCGGAACTCCGGAGGCTCCGGACAGCTCTTTAAGAAATTAATGAAAAGGCCCTTTATTCTAATCATTAGAAGATTTACTTGTTAATGAATCAGTGTTTTTGTTTAAAAATTCACAGTTGGACAGACAGAAGTTATAATAGGCAACGAATACGCATTATAAAATATTAAAACAATCAACAATCATAAAAAAAATACATTTTTTTAGCAAGAATCATTGTTTGAACAGTAGGCAGTGGGAGAATCCTCTTAGGTTTTTTCGTTGTCCCTTTCTGACCGTAATTCTAAAAACAACCAACCATACCAATGAGTAAGTCCGCCACACTATTCCCAAACTGCTATCACTCCTGTGCGTAAGAATCAACAGTGGCGACCACCAGAAAAGCGCCGAGACAATGAAGCTCGACGAAGTCTCAGAGAAACAATTTAGGTAACTAGTTTGGATCCCGCAACGAAATACCAAGGCGTATTGTGTAACCTACTATCAACTAAGTTGTACAACAGGGTGTCGCTCCATGTAAAATACTGGTATACAACAGCTAGAAGAAGACCCCAACATAGTTGGGAAAAGGTAGGTAGATTTGATGACGCGGACCATCTTCTCGAAATGCACCAAAGTCAACGAACTCTTCCGGATATGAAACGTCAGATAATATCATAAAAGTATGACCGCCAAACAGAGCGTGCAGAAGAGCTCTAATGTTACTAGTGCAGTAAGTGGCACGTGAGATCTTTGACTTAGTGAATTATAGGAGACAATGTACCTACCTAGACATAATGGTTTTGATGATATACGGTATGTAGGGCGAACCGGGGTAATGGAAACCACTTGAGCGAGAATTCCTACCGTTTACGTTGACGAATTTCTTTTCGTTCCGGATATATTTTTTATTTAGAACAAGCCCGCCACACTATTCCCAAACCACTGTAGTTCCTGAAAGCCAGAATCAACAGTAGCGACCACCAGAAAAGCGCCGACAGAATGAAGCTCGACGAAGTCCCAGAGAATGAATTTAACTGTCTTGGATCCCACAACTAAATTAATCAGAAAGTAAGTATAGCGGAGGAGTAGGAAAAAACCGTAATTTCCACTTTCCTCCATATCAGCAGGAGACAGAACGAAACAAGGCCAATAGGCACAAAGGGACGTTCACAACTGGCATAGGCCCAGTTGCCTAACACCACGGATAAATGTTAACATTTTGATTTTGATAGATAAACATTAATGTAGGTAATAGGAGATGATTCTATTGTCATCATCATTTATCTGCCCGGAATCAGCCACTGTTGGGTAAATCTAGACCTTCCCGTTTTCTGCCACAAATAGTGACGTCAAAGAGTGTTATTGCCATACAAAATCTATGAGAGAACTGCGTTTTGACAGCTCACTACAAACTCAATAACTCAACATATGAGGCTGGCTTCTGCTCCGGACTATCCTGTGGGTGCGTTGAGAGTAAGGCCTCCAGCCAGAAGTAAAAAACTTATAATTAAACAAAGTGCTCGCGCACTAAAGCACCCCCTGTGGGGCACGAACGTCGGCTTAGGACGTCGCTCGGGCCTGCCGGGGCTGCGGGACTGTTCGAACGAGATACCGCGGCCCCGGAACATAAAGGGCGAGGAAGGAACATGGATGGGCTTTAGTCAGTAAAAGTCTGACACTCCCTCCGGCTCCGCCCAGAGTGGGAGAAGTCATTTGATGATTTCCCATCCGAAGGGGAGCAAAGGGACAGGTTGGATTTGAGTGATGCACAGACCATTAGTCAACAATGTGACTATCGGTAATTAGAATGCGACAGGACTGCAACAGATTTACTCAATGCATTCGAGTTTCGAATGTCAAACGATAACAAAATGGCTTCCGTTCTCAAGTAATGGGAGACAATGGAGTTTATAATTATCAGTTTTGATAATAATTCTTAATTACTTACATTTTATATTAATCTTCAAGAAATCTCTGAGTATTGTTTTTAATTTTGTGATTTTTTTGCGGAATTATTAAATACTGCGGAAGTCTTAGCTAAAACGATGTTTAGAGCAAAAACCGGCCAAGTAAGAGTCGGACTCAGTTTTGAAAGTGTTCTGTATCATCGGAGGGGGTGCCCTCACATTTAATTTTATTTTTTTAATTATTACATACATATTACAATAAATTAACGGGGACAGCGTACGGGGACAACGGGAAGTAATATTATTTACTTTATTAAATTCCCTTTGTCCCCTGTAACGGGGACATGGACTACGGGGACAACGGGAATACAGGACATATATTTTATTGTTATAGCGGCAACAGAAATACACATTCTGTGATAATTTCAACTGTCTTCCTATTACGATCATGAGATACAGCCTGCTGTCAGACAGACGGACGTACGGACAGCGGAGGCTGATTAATAGGGTTCCGTTAGGTGCTTACCCTTCAGGGAGATATAAAGGGTGTAAAACACCTTTTAACGAAGCCGAAAGGCACTTGTTCTCCCCGTCATTGCGACAATATTTTTGTTCTACACCATACCTGGGAACCTTATAGTTACGGAGATATGGGGCAAAGTTCCAACTTATTGAAAAGTTTTTATTGTTCGATTTTTACTTTAAATACCTCTAGGACCCCCGTACTATTCAACCCATCCATCAGCACAAAGTTTTATGCGTTACATTGAGTTCTATCACAAACATGATTTTTCAACCCAAAAAAAGTAGTTTCCCAGCAACAATTTTTGCGTAGAGTTACTAGTTTAATGTACAGAATGCTTGGTTAACGGCTTCGTGATGAGGTTGTTTAGGTACACCCTGTAAGCATCTCATTTTATGAAAACCTTTCAAAACATCAAGAAAACCGTTTGTTAAACATTCTCTTTTGACCTCTTAAAAGGAGGTATGATTTCGCTTGATAAAATTACTAAATTAATTAATTAATAACACACACGCTAGCTAGGCATATTGGCAATTTATTTCCAATATTTATTGTTTTAGTGATTAGCTCAGCGGGGGCCAAAATGGTAGCGGCCGCGACTTATTATGAGGTCATGCGTTCAAACCAAAGCAGGCGTATTATGGTACATTGTTACCCTAGGAGTGAAAGTAACTTATAATTTAGTCCCGAGACGGGGTTTGGCACCCGAACTGAGTGAGGGCGCTAATAGTTCGAGGGACTAACTAACTGAATCTGATTCTGAAAATAAGCAATCATGAACCAATTGAAAATCACATCAAGATCTGACTGCCGCTTTCCCAGCTTAGGTATTGGTTTTTTTTCTGTGGCCGGTCAGCTATTCAGCCGTTACCTATTTTTCATTTTCATAATTGAAAAAAATGGTAAATATTTTACCTAAATCAACATAGATTTATTTTTTTAAAGAAATACTTACTTGAAAAAAAAAAAAGTTATTTAAATATATTCGTTAATTAGGTATTTAACTATATGTAATTTCAACTTTACATGGCACTGTGATAGAGTGGCTGTATAAAGAAAGATGGAACCAATAGAAACGTGAAAATAAATCTAGTTTTTTTAATAATTTGACAGCTGTCAGTTGAAAGCGATGCTCCCTAGGGCTGAAAAGTGTTACTTTCAATCCGCACCTCAGGCAACTTCAGACCTACTTTTATAAGTAATGAAAATTATATAATAATTTCAATAGCTCTTTATGCAGGTGTATTCCATTACCACTGCTCTCAAAACATCGTCATCCGCCTATAGCCTTTTCCCAACTTTGTGGAAGTCGGCTTCCAATCAAACAGGATGCAGCTGAATACCAGTAGGTAAGTACCTACTTTACATGGAGCGACTGCCTATCTGACTTCCACAATCCAGATAGTACTGCGTAATACGATACCTCTTGGTAAGACCGGTTGTCAGACTTTTGGACCAGTAGGTAACTACTGTTTCATATTACAAGGGTTGTATTGATCTGATCTAACCTGCTAATTGCAAAAAACGTGAGAATATGTCAATTCCGCGAACTGTCCTCGTGTTTTCACCTTACCGTGGTTCGTTTGTACATAAGTCGACTACCTCAATACATTTTTTCGGCTGTAAAGACTATTAAAAGTAAACATTTGACTCACTACTTACTTCATAATAGAAATTCACTAATTTGAATAACAAATGAAGATCGATTTAAATTCGAAATGGCAATACATTTGAACCTTTACTCGCCTATATGCATTAATTTAAGTGTTTCATGTACCATTACGCTTGTACTTCCAGAAGTGTTAGGCAGGTGTATAAGGGTGTAAAAAATCTCTCAACGAAGCCGAAAAGGGGTAGGTATCATATAATTAACCAGTACTAACTGGTTTGTGGAGGTCAGATAGGCAGTCGCTCCATGTAAAATACTAGTATTCAGCTGCATCCAGTTCGACTGGAAACCTACCCCAACATAGTTGGGAAAAGGCTTGGCAGTTGGTGCTTAGACCAATGAAGCAGGTTATCCATTCGCGACTCAAGAACATGTAATAGGTAATCATGACATAATGCTATAGACTATAAGGAAGTATCGCAATCTAAAGTTCATAACGAACACAGCAGAAGTGGTGTTGTAACAGCGGTGAAACAGTAATATAGTAATGAATATTATAAAATTGCGAAACTAAGTTTGTTTTTAACCTTTTCACGCCTAAACCAGTGAACTGATCTTTCCGAAATTTTGCATAAACGTTGTCAGGTGTACTGGAAAGGACATGACGAACAAGTAAAATTAAATTAGAAATTTAAAAAACCCCCGACACAATTTTTACTAAAAGTTAAATAAAAAAGTTAAATATTCGCCATTTTGTGGTGGCGGCCATCTTGGATTTTTAATTTATATTTATCATAGTGTATACCTTGTATTAATTATTGATACTTACCCATATTGAGGGAGTTGTTGAATAAATATGTAATCCGCCCTGATTTTTATCAAACAAAGCTAAGGACAATCCCGACTAAATCATCTTTCAAACAAAAAACACAAAATTCAAATCGGTTCATCCGTTCGGGCGCTATGATGCCACAGACAGACACACACACACACACACAGAGACACACACACAGAGACACACACACAGACAAAATTATAACAACCCGTCGCTTTTGCGTCACGGGTTAAAACAATAGTACATTATGGTACAAGTGTGTAATGTTGGTGATTACCGCTGAGGCGCCATTGAGACCCGAGCCGTTAAGCGAGGGTCTTAAGAGAGCCGAGGACGGTAATCATCAACACACGTGTATCATACGACGTTTTTCAACACACTTGAGAATAAAATAATACTAAAGAACTATAATTTCAACAGTGAAAACGAGTTTTTCGCAATGGCGGGAATAATTAATCAGTTTTCCTATGCGCGCGCATCTAACAATGGCAATCGGCCATAGGCTAAAAGAATGAGGTTTCTTTTTTTGCTTTTCGCGGGTAGCGTTTTACCCATGTACGAAATGGGGAATTCAAAGTTTTATTTAATAGAGAGAAAACAAAAGTTACATTTGAGTGAAAGTTTTATTTATTAAAAACTAATAAGTTGAAATTATCTACGAGTATGTAGGTACGAGTACGACGTTGCATAAAATGAGCAAGCAATGGGTACATTAATTTATTTGTACTATTGAACACGATCTTTTTTGTATCGAAACTTTTTTAAGAACAAAGCAATTCAACCAATAAAATAAAAAAAAAACCCTATAACTCACTTGTGAATAATAGCAATGAAAAAGTCACAGTTTGATTACAGGTGTCATTATGTGCCTAATTGCGGTGAAATTAGAGCCACTTTATGAGCAAGTGTGTTGAAAATTGACTTTTATCAGGGGGTCTAAAATGGAACTTTAGCAAAACATAATACCTATGCATAATATGAATCACGTTAAAATTTAAAATTAAACTCCCTCTCCCTCTCTTGTACAGTTGTACTTAATGGTAATGACTTTATAGTCCATTTTTAGAATTACCAAATTTAAAATGGACTAATTGGTAATGACTATAAAGTCTATTTTTAGCTTCCATTTTAGGCCCGCTGAATTCCCAATTAATTCCCAATTAATTAATTCCCATTCCATTAATTCCCAATTAATTTGGGGTCGCCGCAGCATAATTATATCTTCTTCTTGGATACTTCTATGATACTAGACATCGCATCAGACTCATCATCAATTCATTCAACAATTCGTCCACATCGCTGTCAATAGAGAAAGAAAAAGTGCCCAGAAGTCTGGCAGCATTACCACTTTGAATGCCAAAGCCGTTTCTTTTTCCAAAAAATCCAACCCTCTGGTCGCATCATTGCTCACAAAATAACTAAGTACCTACTAATGAATGGTGTTCTGAAAACGGTCGTATAAAAAAAAGAATCTAGTAATGCTATGATTAATAAAATGACATGTCTTGTTCTATTGTTTACTTAAATTGTTCTTGCCCTTTGCAGTTCATTGTCGTATTATATTTTTACACGTTTATCGTTGAATGAATGAATGATAGGTACATTAATTTACAAGCATGTAGGTACCTATAGGCCAGTGCTAGGTAGTATGTTATTAAATAATATCCGCGGCTGTAAGATATAGGTAGGGTAGGGAGGGGGAATGGCGCTCACTGGGTAATGGCGCTCACCTCAGTAATTCTGTCAAAATGGAACGTAGCAACACGTCACGTCGCGTGAAGCGCGGGGTCAGGGGGCCTCTAACAGACAGCGATGCAAACGGTCAATCAGCTCGCGTCATCTGACCGTGAAGTGCGATTCTTCGTTTGCGGCCGCGCTTATCTAATTTTTGGTTACGTGTTTTTAGTCGGTAAGTCCAAAACTTTAATGCTTATTTAATTATTAATTTTACTTTTCTGACAGTCAAACATTCAATTTTGTGATAATGCAATCTATTTTCAACAACTGTGTATGTTTCTTTTTTTAATTTCAAAATAATTACAAAACGACCGTTTGGGGTTTTACCGCTCATCTGAGCGCCATTACCCCTTAGAGACTTATTTTTTTATTGTTGTAGATATGCCAAGAAATCGTCAAAGGGCCACCGCTAAAGCGGCTTGGAAAGAAGAAGTCCTTCAATCTGCTAAAACTGCATAAAAAGTTGTTAAAGAAAAGAAGAACAAACATATGAAACAAAAATCTTACAAGAGAAAAAATTTACAAGAAATTTCTTCAGAGAGTGAAGATGAAGAGCACCTTTGCGACGATGTCAGTGATGACGAAAGGAATGTAGATGATGAAAATTGTAATAAATATATTATTTGTGAAGAATTTGAAAAGAATAACGAGTTGTGGTATAGCTGCACCATCTGCGGACTGTGGGCTCATGCTATATGTTCAGGATGGGATTCGCCAGAAGGATATATCTGTGATTTATGTGTCCATAAATAAAATATTACAATTTCTAATTTCTCTTACCTCTAATAATAAAAAATATTTTATATTATATTACAATGATTGAAGTTCATTTGACATCGAAGACTATACTATATTGTTAAATTGAAAAAGGCTAATCTTACGTACAAATGGGAATAATTGATGCTAGTTTGTGATTGTAGACTTTACTTTATTGTATAAGGTTGATCTCATTTATATATCTTTAATTAAAATGTATCTTACTTGTTACATTCTAAAAATATGTTTACCCCGTACCCTGAGCGCCATTACCCAAAGTCAGGGGCAATGCCGCCCAAACATGTTTTTTTTATAATGTTTTCCTACTACTAGTACGACAAAGATATATGCTTTTGTTATTGAATTGTTGATTACTCGATAGTTAAAGACTTTGTTATTTTTCTTAATTTTGATTTATAATAAATGTTTTAAAAAATACAACATGTTTTTCTTAAGTGAACGCCATTCCCCCTCCTTACCCTAGTAACAGAATTATAATCATCAAAATCATCAATACAACCCTCAAAGTTCATAAAGGTCAAGGAATGCCTGAAGGCATTCCTATAAGAACTTTGAGGATTGTATTTAAGAAAAATCGATTATCACTATCACTACATATTATAAAACAAAGTCTCCCGCCACGTCTGTCTGTCCCTATGTATGCTTAGATCTTTAAAACTACGCAACCAATCCTCTTTTTATTTATAATATCATTGTACGCAACGGATTTAGATGCGGGTTTTTTTTTAATAGATATAGTGATTCAAGAGGAAGGTTTTAGTAGGTATATAATTTTACGAGGGCGAACCCGCGGGCATCGGCTAGTTATTTAAAAAACAAAGTCTCCCGCCGCGTCTGTCTGCCCTATGTATGCTTAGATCTTTAAAACTACGCAACGGATTTTGATGCGGGTTTTTTTAATAGATCGAGTGATTCAAGAGGAAGGTTTTAGTATATAATTTTACGAGGGCGAAGCCGCGGGCATCGGCTAGTTTAAGATAATTCGAATTTTACGGGCTACCCTGGAGCACTATGGGTTTCATTATACAGGGTGTAAACGGACTCTTCAAGAAGCCGTCAATCAAGCATTCTTTTCATCTAACTAAGTACCTAACTCTACACAAAATTGTGTTTATTTGCTCCTACCAATATTTCCGTAACTAGAAGGTTCCCTGGTATCCGTGTTACCAGAGCCGTCGAGTCGAAAGTTACGTTTCGTTTCCTGAAATGTTACATTTTTGCTGCAAAAGTTACATTATTGTTTTTTTTTTTAAGTAGGTACGTGTTAATGGGGTCGGAGGTCAGAGGCAAATTGATGTCAGCTAAATGGTGGAATCTATCATAGATGCCGCGGTCAAGGAACGACTTTTTCAAGGTCAAAACATTCCTCGAACTTTATGTACTTGTAGGGTTGTAAGTATTGATGATTATAATTCCGTACTTACCTAACAAATATTTTTCGCTTTTTTCTTTACAAAGTGTACAATTGGAATTTTGATCTTATGAATTATTTGGCTACAATTAAATAAAAACCACTCATTTTGCACTATTCGGGCCGTAGTGACTGACGTAACAAGTAACAACCACTTAATTATTTCAAACGAAGTTTGAACGACCACAAATAGAACTGCTAATTTAGCAGATACCCCAGCCTTAAGGATCAATTACATCCTGATGTATGATTTAGTAAAATGTTAATATAACGCGAGCTAAGCCTTAACGGGCAAAAGATAGTACGAAATAAGCTCATTTATGTATTTACTAACATAGCTAGGTATGTAGAGAGCATACCGTTACCCTAGCTTAGCTTATATTACAGAAAGCCTCGGAAACCTGTATCTCTTTTGCCGTTATGTCAAAGTAGGGGACAATGCGACGTTCGCGCCTTATGCAAGCAAAACTTACTAAGCTTTCAATATTTGCATTGACTGCCTCGAGGCAAAGACTTAATAGTTTCCGTACTTAATGTTGCAAACTTATCAAGCTCGGATTCGTAAGCATTGAAGTTCAAAGGAATCACTGCGAAGAAAATAAACTGCTATTCATTGGTCGTCCTTTAATTTTCTGAGGTTTGAAGAAGGGGGAGGGTACACAAAAATCACGATCAATGACACACGTGATTTTTTTCGGGGAAAGAAAAAAAAACCCGAGTGAGCAAAAGCTAACAAATTTTTATGTTTTTTAAACAGTACCTATCTAAAACTATCTGGATCTTTTCAATAGTAAAAAATCTCACGACGTATCACCAAGAGGTAGAGGGTGGCTACAAACCTGGCCTAAAAACCCACGTGATTACCCCACCCATAACCTCGGCAATACCCCTGTGGTACGGTGGGCAGACCCACTGTTTATGGGTCAATGTCATTGATATGTGACAGTTCCCAACTGTCAGTGTCAACTGCTTTTCCCGCCGATCAGAACACGCATGCAAAGGATTGTGAATGACTGAAGAATAAATTAATAATTGATTGTCGAGCCAACTTGTTTGATTCCATATAACATTATGTCTGGAGACGAAGGACAACAAAACATGGTGTCAGGTGATACTTCGAATCCACCTCCACTCCGTGGGATGAGTTTCAAAGGAAACCTGTACGAAAATTTCAAGACGTACAAACAGAGGCTAGAAATTTATCTTGCGGCCACAGGTTTGGACGAAGCTAAAGAGAAACGAAAAGTAAGCATTTTACTTAATTACATTGGCGACCAGGGTATTCGAATTTACAACTCCTTTAATTGTAATGGTAAAGAATCGTTGCAGCAGATTATAGATAAATTTCTTCTTTATTTCGCTCCTAGAAGAAGCTTAACAATACAAAGAAATGAATTCTTCACGGTGTGTCAAAATGACAAGTCACTTGAGGATTATTTTCAAAAAGTTATTAATCTCGGGAATACCTGTGAGTTTGGAGACCTGAGAGAAAGCTTAACAGCTTCTAAAATTATAGCTGGTCTCAATAATAATTACAACAACCTGAAAACAAAACTAATGGCAGAAGAAGACAGTAAATTAAGCTTAGACTATGTTATGAAGTACCTACTCAGTGCGGAGGCTTCAAACAAATATGTCAAAGAAAAGGTTGAAGCACAGAGCAACATGAACCAAAATGAAGTTCTGGTAATAAATAAAAGGGTTTCTACCAAAATAATAAAGAACTGCCGATACTGTGCGTCTACTCATCATTTAAACCAGTGTCCAGCCTATGGAAAAAACTGTCTGAAATGTCAAAAACCAAACCATTTTAGTAAGGTTTGTCGCAGTTCCAGGAAGCAAAATATTCAGAAACAGGTAAACATAGTTGAGGAAATGAACAGTGCTGATGACAGTGAGGAAAGTGATTTTTTTGTTGGATATATTGGAAATGAAATAATTCAAGAATTTACTGTGAATAAAACAAAAATACCAATTAAAATGGACACAGGGGCTGCATGCAATGTAATTGGAACTGAGGTATGTAGACAACTGGATTTAAAAAATGCAGAAATTTTACCTTGTGACAAGAAAGTTATCCAACTTGATGGTAAATGCATACCAGTTAGGGGTACTTGTTGGTTAGAAATTGTACATCCTAATAAAAAGAAATATAATGTCAAATTTATAATAATTGAAGGAAATATTCCCACTCTTCTTGGTTGCAAAACATGTCTAACATACAATTTTGTTTCAGCAAACACAAATCTTGTAAATGTACATAATGTCACATGTAGCAATAAGAAAAATTAAGATGAAACAACTCCATAAGAATATAATTTGTCATGTAAAACTCCAAAGAGATTGTTTGCCTATATCTAATGTTCAACTAAAAAGAATTCAAATGGCAACTAATTCTGATCATGTACTGAGTAAGGTCATATCTCATGTAAAAAATGGTTGGCCAAAAAATATTGATAATGTGAATCAAAGTATAAGAAATTACTGGACCTTTAAAGATGAGTTAAGTGTTTTGGATGGTATTGTATTGAAAAGTAACTTAATTGTAATACCAGAATCCTTGAAGGCTGAAATGTTAAAAAATATACATCATGGACATGTAGGTGTAAGTACTTGTAAAATCAGAGCTAGGTCCTGTATTTTCTGGCCTGAATTGAACAAAGATATTGAATTATTAGTTAAGCAATGTGAACCTTGTGCAAAATTCAACCCAAATCTACAAAAAGAACCCTTAATAAATCATGATATAGAGAAAATTCCCTGGCACAAGGTTGGCATTGACATCTGTACCCTTCACAACAAAGATTTTTTAATTTTCATGGATTACTATTCCAAGTATATTGAAGTATGTAAGCTTGATAACTTGTCAAGTGATTGTGTTATACTGAATTGTAAATCAATTTTTGCAAGACATGGCATACCAGCAATTGTAGTAACAGACTGTGGAACGCAATTCACCTCAGAAAAATTTAAGTGTTTTACAGATGTTTATAAATTTGAGCATATTAAATCAAGCCCAAAACATTCACAGTCCAATGGCCAAAGTGAAAGTGGTGTAAAAATATTTAAAAATATAGTTAAAAAATGTCACGAGGATGGATCGGATCCATACCTAGGATTGTTAAATTATAGAAATACTCCTAAACCATATATGCCATCTCCTGCTCAGATGTTATTCTCTAGAAACTTAAATTCATTGTTACCAATTTCAAGGAGTAATTTAAAACCTAAAGTCTTACACTATGATAATAACTATTATAATCATTTAGACTCAATAAAACAAAGCTATAATAAAAAATCAAAATCTCTCCCAGAATTAGAAGTAGATCAAAATGTTTATTTTAAAAAATCTTTAGATGCTAATTGGACTAAAGGCAAAATTGTAAAGAGGTGTGATGAGCCTCGTTCATACATAGTGGGGGATGAGTTAGGGAACAGGTATAGGAGGAATAGAAAGTATATAAAGCCAAGTAATTCTTTTGATTTTAATGATTTGGGAAACAGAGAAATAAGAGAGGAAAACATAACATTTAATTTTACTGATGATAGTGCACCAGATGTTTCATCTGTAGAAATTAATAAATCACCTGTTGTTGAATCTTATATTTTACCAGGTGAGCTTAGTAGTTCTGATGAATCAGCCTGTATTGAGCCTCTTAATAATTGTCTGAATACATCTGGAAAATCAACAAATATTGATATCAATGCGCCCACTCCTATTCTAGATGAAGCCAATAGCTCACATCATAGCGAAATTATTAATGTAACGCGCAGTGGACGTCGGATTAGAAAACCGATTAAGTTTAAGGATTTTGTTGATAGTTCAGAATTAGGGCAATAGATTTAGTTTTAGAATTAAGAAAAATTGTCTTGAAAAAGGGGGATGTTTATGGGTCAATGTCATTGATATGTGACAGTTCCCAACTGTCAGTGTCAACTGCTTTTCCCGCCGATCAGAACACGCATGCAAAGGATTGTGAATGACTGAAGAATAAATTAATAATTGATTGTCGAGCCAACTTGTTTGATTCCATATAACATTATGTCTGGAGACGAAGGACAACAAAACACCCACCATACCAAACGAGTTCCACTTACCTAAGCTTTATAGTCAAGAGTAAGATGAATTGAAATTCATCCTCCATTTTACCCGAATTGGAAAATGTCCCCGATGTTTTTAAAGGAAAAAGAGAGCACCAATAGTGCTAAATACTAAAAGGTCAAGTTATTTAGCAACAGTAAGTATTGAGATCACACTTAGTTAACTTGTGAAAGGTGTTAGCAAATCTCTGTGAATTGAATGTCTCTTAGAACTTGTTTGGTATTCAATTTTGAGATAAGGTCTAATAAGGGTGACCTTAGAGATACTAGGTACGGGAGAAAGTGCTTATGCGTGTCAAAAAAGTCTATGAGTGATGTTTGTGTTTCATTTTATCCACGTCATCTTAATTATTATCTTGAAAATGATTAGGTATTTAATTTATAACCTTTGCTTCATTATACTTAATTTATTTTGAACACAGACTAATTGTTTACACACTTAACTCTATAATAGAAATAAAAATATATACAAGTATCAAAAACGGTTACAGGGCGTCGAAAAATTCGTCCACCGGTCCACATCGCTGTCAACAGGAAAAGTGCCCAGAAGTTTGGCAGCATTGCCACGTTGGATGACAATCTGACCTTTGCTGATTAGTGATGGGATTCTACCCGGGTAAATTCCTAAAATGGGAATATTCCCGGGAATATTCCCATTGAATTCACCCAATGGGTATTTATTCGGGTATTTATATTTTTATGATCAATTTTGTTATTGCAAAACCTGAACCCGTTTTTGTGAAAAGTTTAGCTCCAACTAGCCATCGTCACACTGCCGAATACCTAAGTGAAGAAATTCAAATAGTAATGAGAACCTACGGAACGTATAAATTTGTGACTTTAATAGGAGATAACGCAAAAAACCTACAAAAAGCTTTTGATTTAGTAAAACTGCAACATCCGAACGTAATCACACTTAATTGCGTGGCGCACACATTGAATTTACTTTGTCATGACATAATGAAAGAAGATGCTATACAAGCCTTCATTTCAGTTGCCGTCGACGTAATCAAATCTATTAGAAAAAGTCAAATTCTGAGCGCGTTATTCAAGCAGATAATTGTAGAAAAAGGTTCTGGCGAGCAACTAAAATTGCCCAGCAAGACGCGTTGGGGCAGTTACCTTCATGCTGTGCGTAGTTTGCAAAATAGCAAGGCGGCTCTACAATGTTTGGCAGTACATGAAGATGCAATAATGATCCCAGTTGATACTAAAGCAAATTTACTAGACGAAGAATTTTGGAAAATGATCGACGAATCTACTGCAATTTTAGAGCCAATAACAGATTACATATTTAAACTAGAAGGAAACGAAGCGTACATAAATGACGTGTACATGTCATTCAAAGATATAAAATCACGTCTGGTCTTTCTGCTTCCTGGTTTTTCTTCTTTGGTTGACAATAATGTCAGGGAGAGGATTTTAAATGCAGTTGATAAACGCAGAGAGAACTGCATAAAGCCTATTCATCTAGCAGCCTATATGCTAGATCCAAAATCTCAAGGCATCGAACTCAACGAAGATGAAGAAATCATTGCCATGGATTTCATTCATGAGAAAGGAAGGCAGTTACACTTGGAAGTAATGACAGATTTAGCTAATTATAGAGCAAGAGAAGGTTTGTGGGGAAAATCTTTTGTTTGGACCAGCCTCCAGAAAATGAATCCCTTAACTTGGTGGAAAGGAATTTGCAAAAACAAACCTCTGAGCAAAGTTGCAGCTTGTCTATTAACTGCTCCCTGCACCTTGGCTGCAACAGAGCGTACCTTCAGCGTTCATGGAAATATCCACAGCCTTAAACGGAATAGGTTAACAACAGAAAGAGCTGCAAAGCTGGCCTACATATCATATAACTGGAATTTGTTACACAATCAAAAAGATAGAGAAGTAGATGAAGAAGATGAGGAACCCACTTCAAGTCCTTTTATGGTTAGCCCATTGACCATAAACAATATTGAACCTCAACCATCAACTTCTGGAAGAAATACAAGAGAAATTGAGTTTTGCGATATAACAAAAACATTCTCCGATGACAGTGATTTAGACAGTGATTAAATGAATCTCAATAACATTTTACCTACTTACTATTTTAAGAGTATTAAATTTTAAATGATTTTTGTCACCCATAACCTGATATTTGAACAATCATTTTCATAATTGAACCATGCTGTTGTTGATTAAATGATTTTGGAGTTGGTGTTTTTGTTTTTATTCAGTACTTACTAATTCAATCGTCATAGAAATTAATTTACCCACGATTTGGGAACTTTCCCGGGTAAATACCCGTTTTGGGAATGTTCCCAGGAATATTCCGGGTGGAATGATGGAAACTTTCCGAGTCGCCCATCACTATTGCTGATTTTTTTTTTACTTTACGAATTATAATAGGTTTTAAAAGACTCATAACAAAGCCGAAACGCACTTTTTCTCGCCGTCATTAAATTACAATCACTTTTTTGTTCTGGATCTTAATCTGGGAACCTTTTAGTTACGGAGATATTGAAGGTCCAAATTACAGTTCACAAGTTTTTAAATATTATAACGTAACATATTACTTACTATAAAAACCCCATGTCCCTTAACCCAACTTTTTGAATTAAAGCACAATGTACCCTAAAATGTCATTTTCATCAACGTTTTCACCCCAAAAATTCAAAGTCGTCTCCCCAGCAATCATTTCTGCGTTAAGTTACCTACATAACTACATAATTTGTTGTACGAGAATGCTTGGTTGACGGCTTCGTCATCAGTGGCGTTATACCTACGTAATGGTTCATTGAAAGTCAATGCTCAAGCAATTTGTGTTTGTTGATGTTTGTCCATAGGTCTCTTGTTTGAAGTTTTGAACCCAAGCCTGGGGGCTGCGGGACTGTTCGAAAGAGTTACCGCGGCCCCGGAACGTAAAGGGCGAGGTAGGAACATGAATGGGTTTTAGTCAGTAAAAGTCTGACACTCCGCCCAGAGTTGGAGAAGTTATTTGATTTCCCATCCCTAAAAAAGGCACCTCAGATTTTTCGGATTTGTGCAATACGCACATGAATACGAAAAATCTGAGGTAAGATTTAATTCATCACTTGCTTTGGTGAAGGAAATCGTGAGGAAACCACCATTCTCTCAATCTCAGGCATGCTGGTTTATCTCTGATATTTCGTGACGGCATATCAAGCCAAGTCAGAAGCACAGTATACTGTGTCAGAGGCCCATGGGCAAGAAACTTTGACACCAGGTGGGTCTGTGGTTAGCGCAAAAAAAAACTTCTCTTCTAAGACTTTTTTTTAACTGCACTTCTCATTTTCTTCATTAAAAAATTCCACCCGTGCGAATAGGAAGTTGTAACTATGTAGGTATGTTTTGGCGAAACTGTTCGTTTTGCGCAACGTAATTTCCGCCCTTATTGTACTTTCCTACTTAGAGTGATGTTAGGTCAGTAGATACGAAACGGGGCACTATTTTAAACTACGACCAATTTAGGTAGGGCGAGGTAGCTGGTCTGGCTACTGGCGTAGTTGGTCACATTTCTGACCTAACCTAACCTGTGGTCGGAATGAACAGAATCCCTTTTTTTTTTGTTTTTAGGATGGGAAATCATCAAATGACTTCTCCCACTCTGGGCGGAGCGGAAGGGAGTGTCAGACTTTTACTGACTAAAACCCATCCATGTTCCTTCCTCGCCCTTTATGTTCCGGGGCCGCGGTATCTCTTTCGAACAGGCCCGCAGCCCCGGCAGGCTTCGGCCCATGCGGGCCCCTCTCTTATGCTGACATCTCTTTGAGGCGCGCGTGGAACACGAACGCGCCGTCGACACGGCCTGACGTCGTTAGACGGACGGACGGCTAGCTATCCCATAGCCAACCGTCCACAGGCCCGCGTCTACGGTGCCGGTAGCCACCACGTGGCCCCCGACGACCGGTGCGTCTCCCGCGGCGGCCGGGAAGGGAGGCTCTCTCCCTCTCTCGTTACGCAGGCGCATCCGTAGCGGCGATCGGCGGCGGCGACCTCTCGCGTCCGATCCTGGTTCAATCCATGGTCCGGAGCGAGACGGAATGGGAAGCCGACACCTCCTTCTGCGAAGCAGTCATGCTAGCGAAGGAGGTGGCGGAACGCGACAGGGAGAAAGCCTCTCGCCCCAGCCACCGCGGGAGATGCACCGGGCGTCGGGGGCCACGTGGTGGCTACCGGCCACCGTAGACGCGGGCCTGTGGACGGTGAGCTATGGGCTAGTTAGCCGTCCGTCCATCTTATGACGACATGGCAGGCGGTGTCGACGGCGCGTTTGTGTTCCACGCGCGCCTCAAAGAGATGTCAGCATAATTGTCCAGGAGAGGCCCGCAAGGGCCGAAGCCTGCCGGGGCTGCGGGCCTGTTCGAAAGTGATACCGTGGCCTCGGATTTAGTCAGTAAAAGTCTGACACTCCCTCCCACTCCGCCAAGAGTGGGAAGAGAAGAGAAGTCATTTGATGATTTCCCATCCGAAAAAGAAGGTGCATCGCGGGCGGCACGCGCGCACCCCTGCGCCGCTCGAGTATGGCGCGTTGCTTGCGCGCGGACAGGGCGCAGGGGCTGCGTACGAACATGAAATGCACGCGCGCTGTTCGCCAGTGGCTCGCGAGCGGCGCATTCGCCAGGTCGGGACGCACCTTTGCGTACACTCTATCCTGATGTTTCATTAAACAATACTACAAGCAGTATTTATATCTGGAAATAACATCAATTCTTATTAGAATAGAATAGAATATTATTTTATTTTGTAAATATGGGTACCTAGTACACAGCAGTTGTTAGGTCATCAAAGCTCAGCCAGATTTACCCGACTATGGCGGAGCTAAAAGAAAAGGTTAAGATTTTAACAGTCTATGTATGTATGTATGGAAAGAGGACCCCGTGGCTAAACAATAACAGCCGCTCGGGTCGATCTTTAATTTAAGCCGTGGGAATAGGCTTGTGTCCTAAAAAAATCTAATTAGTCCATCAGTTAGATTATAAAAAAATATTTGACCCGTATTTTTTCTTTTGTTACATAAACCAAAATTGAAAAAGATACGACGCTTTTAAAATTCGCAATACGTCACGCCGTGCTATAGTTTTTAGTGCGTTGTGACGTTACGAGCCCCCACTCCCGAGTAGTGTTGCCCAAATGCAAGACCAAGACGAGACCTTAGCCAGTCTTGGTCTTGGTCTTGCGTCAATACACCTGGTCTTGGTCTTGGTCTTGGTATTGCGCTCTCAGTCTTGGTCTTGGTCTTGGTCTTGCAGCAAGAGTCTCGCAAGTCTTGCGAGACTCTACTACTTAGACTAGACTAAACGGAAAACGGACGAAACGTCGGGCTTATATTAAAGGTAAAATTCGCGATAAATACCCGTTTACATATATTTCATAATGTAGACAAGACTATTTGCAAATACCTATTAGCCTATTGCTATTTACATACATCTTCAAGGTCATTTAGTTTTATCCGCTTGTCCCTACCAAAATAGGTAATAATTTTGTATGCCTCTGTCCGTACTCTGTGGCGGCGCATGCGGCGCTCAAACAGTGTCAAATGCTGTGTGATACACTTGTTGCAGTCTTTGATACACTGCGGCGTCTTTCGGTAAATGATCAAGTAAGTAGGTACATAATACACCGACCGACCAACGGTTTATTCGCGGAACGTCAAATTTTCCCAATCAATCATGAACCTTAATGCTTTAGCGATAAAGTTGAAAATCTGTTATAGAAATTTGGCAGATTGTAGTAGTTTGATGTGCTGGGATCTGTTCCATAACATTGGCTGGCCTAAAACCTGTTAATAGACCTACTCGACTCGCTGTTAGTTTCAAATTTTGCTGAATAGAAGAATAACATAAACTTTGAAACATAAGTACCTACATAATGTTTACCAACCTACTAATGTTAGATCTGCACATTAGACAAGCATAATAAAGGGTGTAAAACACCTCTTCAAGAAGCCGAGAAGCACTTATTCTCCCCATCATTGTGATCATTTTTTTGTTCTACACCATACCTGGGAACCTTCTAGTTACGGAGATATGGGGGGTCAAAGTTACAACTTTTTGATAAGTTTTTTTTTTAAATACAAGTTTTTTTTGTAAGATTTAGACTTGTAACACCTCCACGACCCCTGTACTATTCAATCCATCCATCAGCACAATGTTTTAAGTGCGTTACATTGAGTTCTACCCCAAAACATGAAAAAAAAATTATTTCCCAGCAATAATTTTTGCGGGAGTTACTTAGTTTGATGTACAGAATGCTTGGTTAACGGCTTTGTGATGAGGTTTACACCCTGTATAATACTATAGGTAGATATACCTACAAGGTATGAAATTAACTTTGCCAGAAAATTATGTTAGGTAAGTACATTTTTATCACATGGGAACATAAATTTATGAGTAACACGCTACCTACTTAATAAATAGTCGAAATATAATAATCAATACAATACCTTTTAGTGTTATGACGATACGGTTTTGATACTGGGGAACGACTCTCACAATCGGGATTGAAACCAAATCCCTACTTAACAACGCCCACATCTCAGTTTGACTTAACTGCGAGACGCAAGAGTCTTGCAGGCTTAGTCTTGTCTTGCTCAAATCTTGCAGGGTTCAGTCTTGGTCTTGGTCTTGCTCCAATACGTCGGTCTTGGTCTTGGTCTTGGTCTTGCAAAAATGCAAGAACAAGACCAAGACTGCAAGACCAAGACTGATTTTGGGCAACACTACTCCCGAGTTTTGATGCGTTTTATCTTTGTCAGTAGGTACTCAGTGATTTACAAAAACAAAAAATACGTGTCCATTATTTTCCAATACTCTAACTGACGGACTAATTAGTTTTGCAATGTATTGATGGTGGAAACTAGCCTATTAGTGTATGTTAATTCCTAGATTGATCGATATGTGGATGGGTGCCCACCCATTACATACCGAGTTACCTCCGTGCCTCGGAAAGCACGTTATGCAGTTGGTCCCGGCTGTCATTTGTAGATCTTTGACAGTGGTTACTGGCTGTCAGTTGCTCAAAAAGTCTGACAACATACCGGTCTCGTATAATCCAATACCAACTGGGTTGTAGAGGTCAGATAGGCAGTCGCTCCATGTAAAATATTGGTATTCAGCTGCATCCGGTTAGACTGGAAGCCGTCTCCAACATAGTTGGGAAAAGGCTTGGCACATGATGATGTATGTATGTATGAAATATGGATTCCGATTTTGATGAATAAAAAAAATCCGATGAGTAAGATTCGAAGAATAACTCCAACTAGCTGACCCCCGCAACTTCGTCTGCGTCACATACAAGAGAGAAAAAGTAAAGAAAAAAAAACAAAGTTTTTGCAACATTTTTCATTAATTTCGCTCCTAATGGTGGTAGCGTGATGTTATATAGCCTAAAGCCTTCCTCGATAAATGGACCCGTAGTTCCTGAGATTAGCGCGTTCAAACAAACAAAGAAAAAAAATATAAGAATAAATAAAATATCGTTGGACATTACACACAGCGCCATCTAGTGCCACACTAAGCAAGGCTTGTGTATGCTTGTGTCGTGGTCACCAGACAGTTAATATACTACATATATGAATACTTTTTTGTTTGTAAATACAAAATAATAATATAGAATATAGAAGTTTTAATTAAGTTTTTTAATGCGATGAGAAAGGAACGAAGATTACCTCCTAATTTTTAAAAATCTATGAGGCAGGATCGAATATTATCTCATTATAGGACATAATCTTAGAATTTTACACTTTTGCTACCGGTGCTCAGAGGGTGCAGATACAGCAACCTTGGTAGCTACGGTGTTTGAGCCGTTTGCGGTAGAATCACTAGGGCTTTGGGGTTCGAGTGCCCATTTAGGCTTTCGGGACATCGCCAAGCGGTTGGTCGACTCGAATTCCCGTGAGCAGAGGGCGGGCCTATTTTTTGGTCGAAGAATCAGCATTGCCATCCAACGTGGCAATGCTACCAGCCTGCTGGGCACTATAATTCCTATTGACAGGGATGTGGACGAATTTTTTAACGCCTTTTTATGCTTTTCTTCTTTAACATGTAAGTAGGTAGGTACATATTTTTTATTGTTATTTGAAGTTTCGGTATAGTTATAAGTTATGTACATAAATAGGAAGATTGTTTGATAATTTTAATTATTTTATTCTGTTGATGGTACATAAATTACCTACGGTTGCAAATCAGTTAGGTATTTCATTAACAAACAACTCGATACTGATCTGCAAATTGCAAAAAAAAAGTAGAAATGTTGCACTTCGCTCGGACTATCCTAATATAATGGTTCCAATTTAAAATTAAATCGTCTCGCACACATAAAACAAAAGTGACATGTTAACTTACCTCCTCACAACACGACGTAAATAAAAAAAGAACTGAGTCATATAGATGCAAAGTTAGCAACATCCAGTATTAACAAAATGGCAGTAAACGAATTTTTTGTTTTAAAGCAGTAATATAACTATTATGGTGCTATTTTTTACATAGAAATTTAGAGAATCATGTGACTAATACAAGAAAAACTTACGATATTACAGTAATATCATATTTTTTCTAAAAACTAGACCTTTGGTTTGGATGTTTCTGTTTCTGCGCCCAACTCGTGGATATTGCTACCTTTGCAGCCAAATCTCTGGGATGTTGCTGCATTTGCAACCACAGATTTTAGATCATAATTAGACTGAATAATCATGATACTTTTGGTGCAAAGTACATACAACAGGTGTCTACGTCAGGAGTTTACTGTATCTAATCTTAAACCATTATTCTGAACTAAAAATCAGTGGATTTTTCATTGGGCAGGAAATAAAATCGTTATTAGATACATATTGGTACAGTAAAGTAGATTTATAATAATAAAAAAAAAAAAAAAAATATCAAAAAATAGCTTCAAGTCAGACATATTTAGTGTCATACAGCCAAAACCTTTCTTGTGCCGACATAGCAACCTTATTGGAAGAGACTTCGCAGAATACCTAAAACAATAAAATTAAATAACATTAATAAAATTCGACAATATCGACTTCAATTCCATTTGTAGTACCTACATCATATTCCTCCAATCAAATTAGATTCACAGAGCGCACCTTAATTACAAAAAATATATAATAAGGCTCTTCCTTTTTGTGTCATTTAAAAAATATTTAAAGGATCAAAAACTTTGAATCACACTCTAACTTACCGCTTTTTTTTAGCCTCATTTCTCTTCCATTTATCGGGGTCAGCTTGCTTTTTTCTACTAGACTTTTTGTCACATGGGGTAGGAAAACACTCCATCGTGTTGTTTTTCACCTTTTACTGGTAAAAATATACTTAATTCTGTTTAAATTTACAAAAATAACTAACACACCAAAGAACAACACAACGATAATCGCCATACTAAATAAAGTATCATGGTGGCCAAATACAGACACCTGATTGGCCGAATCGGATGTTGCTGTCTTTGGCATTACTCAAGTGGATAATGCTGTTTTTGCTACAAACCTAAGATTTTAACGGTCATTTTATACGGGATATTGCTTCTTTTGCTAAAAACTAAATATATCAACCAATTATGCTGATTTTACACTAACAGACTGCATTCAAAGTTGCTATTATTAAAAAATTGGATGATGCTGCCTTTGCATCTATATGACTCAACTCTTAAAAGAAACCAAAACTGTCACAAACTTACAAATAAACCACGGAAACCGGAAACAAACTTCTAATAAATCATTTTTTCAACGAACTGTATCAATAAAACAACTTTTAAATTAAGTTACAAATAATTTTACGACGCGCGCGCGAAATTTACAAGCGTGCGCTCACCTTGGGCTTAACATTGGTACTAAAAAAACTAAAAATGTGTACACAGACACAGTTATTTCGCATTTGTGTGTTAGGCCGGCGAAAGTAGTGTACGCTGTTCGAGCTAAAAAACATTGCAATGCTTGCGTTTATAATAATTACCATTTAACATAACTTCAAGCCTGTTTAGGTGAAGAGGTGGGTAGAGGTATGATAACGGTGTCTTAGGCTAAGAGTGCTAATCATAGTGTTGTATTGTCGGAATGATTCAGCATTTGGCGGCGAAGACAAATACTGTAATGTAGGTCGAATATGTTTGGAAAAATCTCGGTCGGTTTAGCTCAAATTCTGCAAAGCAGCGGCCAAGCCAAACTTAGTGTAGGTAGGTAATACTAGCTTCTGCCAGCGGCCTCGCCCGCGTGAAGTTTGATTATTGCCCCATGGGATCTTACTACCGGGATAAAAAGTATCCTATGTTTTAATCCAGGTTATAAACTATCTGTGTGCAAAATTTCATCCAAATCCGTTCAGTATTTTTCGCGTGAAAGCGTAACAAACAAACTTACATTCACATTAATTATAATCAGTGACGGATTAACCCTTAATCAAATTAAGCAATTGCCTAGGGCATCACGTATGGGGGGGGCACCAGAAGCACAAAAAAAAACCGGGCACGCCACTATAGTGGCGATAAGTCCCCTCTTTGAGTAATGGCTTGAGAGGCACCACGGCGTCCTCACCTTCCGCCTGACGTAGGTCCTCACCGGACACGGATGTTTCGGGAGGTTCCTGCATCGAATCGGGCGGGAGGAAACGCCCGGGTGTTTCCACTGCGAGGATCGACCGGAGGACACGGTGGAGCACACGGTGGAGGTCCGCCCCGCGTGGGCGGAGCAACGCCCGCGCCGTGTCCTCGTAGCGGCGATCGGCGGCGGCGACATCTCGCGTCCGGTACTGGTTCAATCCATGGTCCGGAGCGAGACGTAATGGGCCTTCACCTCCTTCTGCGAAGCAGTCTTGCTAGCGAAGGAGGTGGCGGAACGCCAGAGGGAGAGAACCTCTCGCCCCAGCCGCCGCAGGAGACGCACCGGGCGTCACCGG